>OY282644.1:28743626-29981126 GCA_958299015.1 Tetanocera ferruginea
TTAAGAGACAAGGACGCACTCTTTATGGATTTGGAGGTTAAAAACAATCATAGCTGGAGTTGCACTTTAAAACAATCGGTCCTTTTCAGGACCACAATATTAACTAAATAAAGAGAAAAAAAAATAATTTTTATGTGTATATTAACTTTTTTTAATAAAACTGTCAAAATTTTCAAAATAAAGAGAAAAAATAAAATTTTTATGTATTTACTATTTTTTGAATAAAAATCTGTCAAAAAGAAAAAAGAATATATGTGTGTGTATTTATTGACTGCTTTATTTAAAGTTGAATTGAAAAATTCTATAAATAAATAAATAACTATGAATGGTTCATAAATGATAGATAGATATTTTTATTATTGCATTGAAAAAAAGTACATTTCTTGAGCGTATTTCTGAATTTAGCCTCCCTTGAAAATTTGAGAATCGCCGAGAAGGGCACTTTCATATAAACATATATTTGTTTGTGCACGGAATTTTTTCAACGCAAGTTGAAATTTTTTAATATGGTTTTTATTAAGAAAAAATTAATTTTTTTAATTTATTATTTATATACTTATTAGTAATGATAATTTCACAAATATTTACATACTCAAAAAAAATTTTTATGCAGGCACTTATAAAAAATATCATAATATTTATTATTTTCCAGCAAAAAATATATGGGCTACTATGAAGAAATGTCAATTTATTTAGTTCATTCAACAAAAAAATGTATATTGTATCAAATCGAAAGACAAGCATTATTTTTTACTCTTTGTATAAATTAATTTGTCGTCCTGAAAAGGACGGTTTGTTTATTAGTATGTTGAAAATATTTTGCTTATGCCTTCTTTTCAGTTTTCTTTGGCAAAAGTACAGCTTGAATGTTTGGTAAAACACCACCTTGAGCGATCGTTACACCAGACAATAGTTTATTTAATTCTTCATCATTACGAATAGCTAATTGCAAATGACGAGGAATAATTCTTGTTTTTTTGTTATCACGTGCAGCGTTACCAGCCAACTCAAGAACTTCAGCAGCTAAATATTCCATAACAGCTGCTAGATATACAGGAGCTCCAGCACCAACTCGTTCAGCATAATTTCCTTTACGCAATAAACGATGAATACGGCCGACGGGAAATTGAAGACCAGCACGATTGGAACGAGACTTTGCCTTTCCCTTTACTTTACCACCTTTGCCACGACCAGACATATTTATTTATTTTTCTTTTTGTATTCACAAGTTCACACTATTTCACAATTTAAAGCAGACTTCGCAAACGCACTACGAACACAATTGATACCTACCACTAAATTTGTCTTTCTATTTATAGTTTTTTTTCGTACGGACAGCATCGCATAAGGGAGGAAAACAAATTCCAAGCCGAGTGGTTCGCTTGCTTGAAAATCTCGTACAGAAAAAAGTACTTAACTTTGAGCATTTTCAGTCTTATCAAAAATTTGTGTGTTGTGAATAGTGAGTTACTTAAATCTAATAAATTGTGAAAGTGAATTAAAATGCCACCAAAAACTAGTGGAAAAGCTGCCAAGAAGGCTGGTAAAGCGCAGAAGAACATTACCAAAAACGATAAGAAGAAGAAGCGCAAGAGGAAGGAAAGTTATGCCATCTATATTTATAAAGTGCTGAAACAAGTTCATCCAGATACTGGTATTTCTTCTAAAGCAATGAGTATCATGAACAGTTTTGTTAATGATATTTTTGAACGCATTGCTGCTGAGGCTTCTCGTTTGGCACATTACAACAAAAGATCAACTATTACCAGTCGAGAAATTCAAACGGCTGTTCGTCTTCTGTTGCCTGGTGAATTGGCTAAGCATGCTGTTAGTGAAGGAACCAAAGCAGTCACAAAATACACGAGTTCCAAATAAACATTTATACATTGATGTTTTAATAATTTCTCCTCTACAAAGGCCCTTTTCAGGGCCACAAAATATTTGAAAAAAAAGATAAAAATAATCAACTATTCAAAATGCTATGAAAAAAATTTTTTTCAGTATAATTACGTTTTTATGACATGAAAAAAATGTTCAATGAATTATAAATGACAGAAAAATCTAAATTTGTAGGTACATATAAATAGACTGCAGGTAACAAAGCTATCAACAACTAAATTTATATATGTGTACTAGTAAAAATTTATTTTATTATGTCGCTAATTCGATATTAAATTGCTTTTGTAAATTTATGGAGTGTTGTACATTTTTATTTATACAAAAAGAGAAAAATATATGTATGTGTTCTATATGCCGCTCATACAATAGTTCATACTATGCCGTTTATTCAATATTAAATTGCGTTTGTATTGTGAGAATTTTATAAATTTTTATTTAGTATATAAAATATTTTTCACTACAATAAAACAACTTCTCGTGCTTTATTTTTTCATATAAATAAATGATCTCTTTTGTCTTCAAAAAATTTTGTAGCCCTGAAAAGGGCTTTGATTGAAATAAAATTCGATTTTATAAACGAACTTCATATGAATTAAGTTACTTTTTTCACTTACTTCATTTCTTGGCTGCTGGTTTTTTAACAGATTTTTTTGCCGCTTTTACTGATTTTTTTACTGCAGCTGTCTTAGTAGATTTGGTTACCTTGCCTTTAGAAACTGCGCCAGTTGCTGCTGTTTTGGTTTTAATTGTTTTTGATTTAACTGATTCACTCTTTTTAATACCCTTAACTTTGCTTTTTTCAACCTTTTTCTTCTCAGTTGTCTTCTTTGAAACTACAGCTTTCTTTGCTTTTTTATCACCAGATAATACCTTTTTAGTTGTTGTTAATTTCTTCTTTGGAGCCACTTTTGCTGATTTCTTTTCAACAGACTTTGATTTTTGTTTTGGTTCTTTGCTGGCAGCAGCAGATAGTTTAAATGAGCCAGATGCACCTTTACCTTTTGTTTGTATTAATTTTCCACTTACAACAGCCGATTTAAGATATTTTTTAATAAATGGTGCCAACTTTTGGGCATCACATTTGTATGTGGCACTAATATATTTTTTAATTGCCAACAATGATGAACCACCACGTTCTTTCAAATTCTTAATTGAGGCATCGACCATTTGTTGTGTTGGTGGATGAGATGGAGCAGCAGTTGGCTTCTTGGAACTCTTTTTAACCACTTTTTTCTCAGCAGCAACAGCAGCGACTGGAGAAGATGTTGTAGCAATTATAGTAGCCTCCGACATTGTTATTTTACTTTACTTTTATCTTATATTCACTTTGAAACTGAATTGAATTAACTTTGCACTTTTCTGATCAAAATTTATACTTCTCTACTAAATTTAGCCTCACTTGAAAATTTGAGAATCGCCGAGAAAAGACGTTTCATATAAATTTACATTTCTGTGTTTGCGCACTATTTCATCATGGTTTGTATGTCTTTAAAAGTAGTTTTAAACATATTTCAAACAATAATATATCAAAAATTAGCATTTATAACAAAATTTAAATATTTTTTTTTTATAATACAAAATTCATATGGTTTTTATGTACGAAAATTCGCCTAGAAACATTATGAAACTACGAAGAATATCATAATTGTAAATCAAATTTAAGAAATATTATCTATGGTTGCGTGTGAAATTGAGCAATTAATTAAAATTTCTTATAGCTCGAATAATAAATAAACAATATATTTCTTAAAAATGTACAAAAGAAAATTATTCTTTTATTTAAAAATTCATTTTATGTGGGTATAACTGATAGCGGCTACCAGTCAAGATTAAATAAATCATCAATAAAATTTGTATATTGTTAAAATAATAATTCATAAAATGATATTATAGAATAAATCAAGATTTAATATTAGTATTTAATGCATGCAAAGTTAAAGGCTATCAATATATCTATTCATATATGCTTCAAATAATGCTGCTTTACTACCATATAACCTTTAAATCAGCTAAATCATGTTGTATCTACAATCTTAAGAGAAAAACAAATACCATTTTACTTTTATACAGCAGCTGGAAATACGTTTATGAATAAAACGTACTCAACTTTATAAACAATTGTTATGTTGAGCAAAGCATTAGGCATTTTTTTCATAAATAAACGAACAAAACCATACAAATGTTAACAAAAAAATAGTCGATTTGCTTTAAAAATTTGAATTTTACTAGAAAATATAAAATCAAAATTTTATTAATGTTTAATTATTTCAAAAAAATTAAATAAATTTATTTAAACCGGTCTAAATGGCAATACGAAATTTGAAAAACCTTACAAATGTTACAAAAAATTTGATATTTTATTTTGCTCTACCAAAAGATTACAATATCACACCATCTTATTTGGTATATGATTTAGTTTGTTTTTCATGGCTGAAGAAATACTGTAATATTATCATGAAAATAGTTTCCACACATATATAAATAAATTAAACGTAATAAATTAAACGCAATTAACTGCACACGTATTTCTATGCATAATTGAGTGAAAGATTTTATTAACGTTTCCATGAATAAACACGCAAAACCTTACAAATGTGAATATTCGACATCATCATCATGCCTTAAAAAATCGAACTCATCAAGAAAATTCTAACTCGGACTCATTTAAATCGTAAATTCTTTCTTAATTTATTGTAGAATAGTTTTTATAATGATAAAATTGCAATATGAAAATACAAAAACCTTACAAATGTTCCATTAAAATTTTAAATATTTTTTGATATATCTCATCTAGTAGTTGATTTTGATAGTTTTATCATGGCATATAAATTTTTTCTCTCATTGAAAAATTTTTAAACTATCAAGAAAATAAGTATTGTACACATTGTAATTTTTAATAATAATTTATTAGGTAATTAATAATATTAATTCGATTATAAAATGCATCTCATTTGTTTTTAATTATTTTGTGGTCCTGAGAAGGACCGATTTTGTTTCGTTAGCGATCTAGTTGTTTTTTAAGCACGTTCACCACGTATACGACGCGCCAATTGAATATCTTTTGGCATAATTGTCACACGCTTAGCATGAATAGCACACAAGTTAGTATCTTCGAAGAGACCAACTAAATATGCTTCACTTGCCTCCTGAAGAGCCATTACAGCTGAACTTTGAAAGCGCAAATCTGTCTTGAAATCTTGAGCGATTTCACGAACTAAACGTTGGAATGGCAATTTGCGAATTAATAGTTCTGTGCTCTTTTGGTAGCGACGAATTTCTCGTAGAGCAACTGTGCCTGGACGATAACGATGTGGTTTTTTAACACCACCAGTAGCTGGTGCACTCTTACGAGCTGCCTTTGTTGCCAATTGCTTGCGTGGAGCCTTTCCACCAGTCGATTTACGAGCAGTTTGCTTTGTACGAGCCATTTTACACTTTTTCAAACAAAAATAGAATTAAAAGATTACTCAGACTGTAGCACAAAATTTTCACTTATAAATTTTTATAACTTAGCACAACACTTTATTCTATCGCATACATCTTTCAGAGCTTAAGTACTTTTTCGTTTTGACAAGAAATCGTTTCACATGTTCATATGTTTTTCATGTGTGTTAAACAGTGTATTGCTGTCGCACTCTTTTTAAGGGTAATTTTCATATAAATAGATGTCGATTTGTTCGAAGCAAGCATCAGTGATTGTGTGACTCTCAAAAGTTAAAGTGTTAGTAAAATATTGTGCTTAGTTAAAGTGAAGTAAATTTTGAATAACTAAAATAAAATGACTGGACGCGGCAAAGGTGGAAAAGGTTTGGGTAAAGGCGGAGCAAAGCGTCATCGCAAAGTTCTTCGTGATAACATTCAAGGTATCACAAAGCCAGCTATTCGTCGTTTAGCTCGTCGTGGTGGTGTTAAGCGTATATCTGGCTTGATATACGAAGAAACTCGTGGTGTTTTAAAAGTGTTCTTGGAAAATGTTATCCGTGATGCAGTCACATATACTGAACACGCAAAGAGGAAAACAGTTACAGCTATGGACGTAGTGTATGCTCTTAAGAGACAAGGACGCACTCTTTATGGATTTGGAGGTTAAAAACAATCATAGCTGGAGTTGCACTTTAAAACAATCGGTCCTTTTCAGGACCACAATATTAACTAAATAAAGAGAAAAAAAAATAATTTTTATGTGTATATTAACTTTTTTTAATAAAACTGTCAAAATTTTCAAAATAAAGAGAAAAAATAAAATTTTTATGTATTTACTATTTTTTGAATAAAAATCTGTCAAAAAGAAAAAAGAATATATGTGTGTGTATTTATTGACTGCTTTATTTAAAGTTGAATTGAAAAATTCTATAAATAAATAAATAACTATGAATGGTTCATAAATGATAGATAGATATTTTTATTATTGCATTGAAAAAAAGTACATTTCTTGAGCGTATTTCTGAATTTAGCCTCCCTTGAAAATTTGAGAATCGCCGAGAAGGGCACTTTCATATAAACATATATTTGTTTGTGCACGGAATTTTTTCAACGCAAGTTGAAATTTTTTAATATGGTTTTTATTAAGAAAAAATTAATTTTTTTAATTTATTATTTATATACTTATTAGTAATGATAATTTCACAAATATTTACATACTCAAAAAAAATTTTTATGCAGGCACTTATAAAAAATATCATAATATTTATTATTTTCCAGCAAAAAATATATGGGCTACTATGAAGAAATGTCAATTTATTTAGTTCATTCAACAAAAAAATGTATATTGTATCAAATCGAAAGACAAGCATTATTTTTTACTCTTTGTATAAATTAATTTGTCGTCCTGAAAAGGACGGTTTGTTTATTAGTATGTTGAAAATATTTTGCTTATGCCTTCTTTTCAGTTTTCTTTGGCAAAAGTACAGCTTGAATGTTTGGTAAAACACCACCTTGAGCGATCGTTACACCAGACAATAGTTTATTTAATTCTTCATCATTACGAATAGCTAATTGCAAATGACGAGGAATAATTCTTGTTTTTTTGTTATCACGTGCAGCGTTACCAGCCAACTCAAGAACTTCAGCAGCTAAATATTCCATAACAGCTGCTAGATATACAGGAGCTCCAGCACCAACTCGTTCAGCATAATTTCCTTTACGCAATAAACGATGAATACGGCCGACGGGAAATTGAAGACCAGCACGATTGGAACGAGACTTTGCCTTTCCCTTTACTTTACCACCTTTGCCACGACCAGACATATTTATTTATTTTTCTTTTTGTATTCACAAGTTCACACTATTTCACAATTTAAAGCAGACTTCGCAAACGCACTACGAACACAATTGATACCTACCACTAAATTTGTCTTTCTATTTATAGTTTTTTTTCGTACGGACAGCATCGCATAAGGGAGGAAAACAAATTCCAAGCCGAGTGGTTCGCTTGCTTGAAAATCTCGTACAGAAAAAAGTACTTAACTTTGAGCATTTTCAGTCTTATCAAAAATTTGTGTGTTGTGAATAGTGAGTTACTTAAATCTAATAAATTGTGAAAGTGAATTAAAATGCCACCAAAAACTAGTGGAAAAGCTGCCAAGAAGGCTGGTAAAGCGCAGAAGAACATTACCAAAAACGATAAGAAGAAGAAGCGCAAGAGGAAGGAAAGTTATGCCATCTATATTTATAAAGTGCTGAAACAAGTTCATCCAGATACTGGTATTTCTTCTAAAGCAATGAGTATCATGAACAGTTTTGTTAATGATATTTTTGAACGCATTGCTGCTGAGGCTTCTCGTTTGGCACATTACAACAAAAGATCAACTATTACCAGTCGAGAAATTCAAACGGCTGTTCGTCTTCTGTTGCCTGGTGAATTGGCTAAGCATGCTGTTAGTGAAGGAACCAAAGCAGTCACAAAATACACGAGTTCCAAATAAACATTTATACATTGATGTTTTAATAATTTCTCCTCTACAAAGGCCCTTTTCAGGGCCACAAAATATTTGAAAAAAAAGATAAAAATAATCAACTATTCAAAATGCTATGAAAAAAATTTTTTTCAGTATAATTACGTTTTTATGACATGAAAAAAATGTTCAATGAATTATAAATGACAGAAAAATCTAAATTTGTAGGTACATATAAATAGACTGCAGGTAACAAAGCTATCAACAACTAAATTTATATATGTGTACTAGTAAAAATTTATTTTATTATGTCGCTAATTCGATATTAAATTGCTTTTGTAAATTTATGGAGTGTTGTACATTTTTATTTATACAAAAAGAGAAAAATATATGTATGTGTTCTATATGCCGCTCATACAATAGTTCATACTATGCCGTTTATTCAATATTAAATTGCGTTTGTATTGTGAGAATTTTATAAATTTTTATTTAGTATATAAAATATTTTTCACTACAATAAAACAACTTCTCGTGCTTTATTTTTTCATATAAATAAATGATCTCTTTTGTCTTCAAAAAATTTTGTAGCCCTGAAAAGGGCTTTGATTGAAATAAAATTCGATTTTATAAACGAACTTCATATGAATTAAGTTACTTTTTTCACTTACTTCATTTCTTGGCTGCTGGTTTTTTAACAGATTTTTTTGCCGCTTTTACTGATTTTTTTACTGCAGCTGTCTTAGTAGATTTGGTTACCTTGCCTTTAGAAACTGCGCCAGTTGCTGCTGTTTTGGTTTTAATTGTTTTTGATTTAACTGATTCACTCTTTTTAATACCCTTAACTTTGCTTTTTTCAACCTTTTTCTTCTCAGTTGTCTTCTTTGAAACTACAGCTTTCTTTGCTTTTTTATCACCAGATAATACCTTTTTAGTTGTTGTTAATTTCTTCTTTGGAGCCACTTTTGCTGATTTCTTTTCAACAGACTTTGATTTTTGTTTTGGTTCTTTGCTGGCAGCAGCAGATAGTTTAAATGAGCCAGATGCACCTTTACCTTTTGTTTGTATTAATTTTCCACTTACAACAGCCGATTTAAGATATTTTTTAATAAATGGTGCCAACTTTTGGGCATCACATTTGTATGTGGCACTAATATATTTTTTAATTGCCAACAATGATGAACCACCACGTTCTTTCAAATTCTTAATTGAGGCATCGACCATTTGTTGTGTTGGTGGATGAGATGGAGCAGCAGTTGGCTTCTTGGAACTCTTTTTAACCACTTTTTTCTCAGCAGCAACAGCAGCGACTGGAGAAGATGTTGTAGCAATTATAGTAGCCTCCGACATTGTTATTTTACTTTACTTTTATCTTATATTCACTTTGAAACTGAATTGAATTAACTTTGCACTTTTCTGATCAAAATTTATACTTCTCTACTAAATTTAGCCTCACTTGAAAATTTGAGAATCGCCGAGAAAAGACGTTTCATATAAATTTACATTTCTGTGTTTGCGCACTATTTCATCATGGTTTGTATGTCTTTAAAAGTAGTTTTAAACATATTTCAAACAATAATATATCAAAAATTAGCATTTATAACAAAATTTAAATATTTTTTTTTTATAATACAAAATTCATATGGTTTTTATGTACGAAAATTCGCCTAGAAACATTATGAAACTACGAAGAATATCATAATTGTAAATCAAATTTAAGAAATATTATCTATGGTTGCGTGTGAAATTGAGCAATTAATTAAAATTTCTTATAGCTCGAATAATAAATAAACAATATATTTCTTAAAAATGTACAAAAGAAAATTATTCTTTTATTTAAAAATTCATTTTATGTGGGTATAACTGATAGCGGCTACCAGTCAAGATTAAATAAATCATCAATAAAATTTGTATATTGTTAAAATAATAATTCATAAAATGATATTATAGAATAAATCAAGATTTAATATTAGTATTTAATGCATGCAAAGTTAAAGGCTATCAATATATCTATTCATATATGCTTCAAATAATGCTGCTTTACTACCATATAACCTTTAAATCAGCTAAATCATGTTGTATCTACAATCTTAAGAGAAAAACAAATACCATTTTACTTTTATACAGCAGCTGGAAATACGTTTATGAATAAAACGTACTCAACTTTATAAACAATTGTTATGTTGAGCAAAGCATTAGGCATTTTTTTCATAAATAAACGAACAAAACCATACAAATGTTAACAAAAAAATAGTCGATTTGCTTTAAAAATTTGAATTTTACTAGAAAATATAAAATCAAAATTTTATTAATGTTTAATTATTTCAAAAAAATTAAATAAATTTATTTAAACCGGTCTAAATGGCAATACGAAATTTGAAAAACCTTACAAATGTTACAAAAAATTTGATATTTTATTTTGCTCTACCAAAAGATTACAATATCACACCATCTTATTTGGTATATGATTTAGTTTGTTTTTCATGGCTGAAGAAATACTGTAATATTATCATGAAAATAGTTTCCACACATATATAAATAAATTAAACGTAATAAATTAAACGCAATTAACTGCACACGTATTTCTATGCATAATTGAGTGAAAGATTTTATTAACGTTTCCATGAATAAACACGCAAAACCTTACAAATGTGAATATTCGACATCATCATCATGCCTTAAAAAATCGAACTCATCAAGAAAATTCTAACTCGGACTCATTTAAATCGTAAATTCTTTCTTAATTTATTGTAGAATAGTTTTTATAATGATAAAATTGCAATATGAAAATACAAAAACCTTACAAATGTTCCATTAAAATTTTAAATATTTTTTGATATATCTCATCTAGTAGTTGATTTTGATAGTTTTATCATGGCATATAAATTTTTTCTCTCATTGAAAAATTTTTAAACTATCAAGAAAATAAGTATTGTACACATTGTAATTTTTAATAATAATTTATTAGGTAATTAATAATATTAATTCGATTATAAAATGCATCTCATTTGTTTTTAATTATTTTGTGGTCCTGAGAAGGACCGATTTTGTTTCGTTAGCGATCTAGTTGTTTTTTAAGCACGTTCACCACGTATACGACGCGCCAATTGAATATCTTTTGGCATAATTGTCACACGCTTAGCATGAATAGCACACAAGTTAGTATCTTCGAAGAGACCAACTAAATATGCTTCACTTGCCTCCTGAAGAGCCATTACAGCTGAACTTTGAAAGCGCAAATCTGTCTTGAAATCTTGAGCGATTTCACGAACTAAACGTTGGAATGGCAATTTGCGAATTAATAGTTCTGTGCTCTTTTGGTAGCGACGAATTTCTCGTAGAGCAACTGTGCCTGGACGATAACGATGTGGTTTTTTAACACCACCAGTAGCTGGTGCACTCTTACGAGCTGCCTTTGTTGCCAATTGCTTGCGTGGAGCCTTTCCACCAGTCGATTTACGAGCAGTTTGCTTTGTACGAGCCATTTTACACTTTTTCAAACAAAAATAGAATTAAAAGATTACTCAGACTGTAGCACAAAATTTTCACTTATAAATTTTTATAACTTAGCACAACACTTTATTCTATCGCATACATCTTTCAGAGCTTAAGTACTTTTTGACAAGAAATCGTTTCACATGTTCATATGTTTTTCATGTGTGTTAAACAGTGTATTGCTGTCGCACTCTTTTTAAGGGTAATTTTCATATAAATAGATGTCGATTTGTTCGAAGCAAGCATCAGTGATTGTGTGACTCTCAAAAGTTAAAGTGTTAGTAAAATATTGTGCTTAGTTAAAGTGAAGTAAATTTTGAATAACTAAAATAAAATGACTGGACGCGGCAAAGGTGGAAAAGGTTTGGGTAAAGGCGGAGCAAAGCGTCATCGCAAAGTTCTTCGTGATAACATTCAAGGTATCACAAAGCCAGCTATTCGTCGTTTAGCTCGTCGTGGTGGTGTTAAGCGTATATCTGGCTTGATATACGAAGAAACTCGTGGTGTTTTAAAAGTGTTCTTGGAAAATGTTATCCGTGATGCAGTCACATATACTGAACACGCAAAGAGGAAAACAGTTACAGCTATGGACGTAGTGTATGCTCTTAAGAGACAAGGACGCACTCTTTATGGATTTGGAGGTTAAAAACAATCATAGCTGGAGTTGCACTTTAAAACAATCGGTCCTTTTCAGGACCACAATATTAACTAAATAAAGAGAAAAAAAAATAATTTTTATGTGTATATTAACTTTTTTTAATAAAACTGTCAAAATTTTCAAAATAAAGAGAAAAAATAAAATTTTTATGTATTTACTATTTTTTGAATAAAAATCTGTCAAAAAGAAAAAAGAATATATGTGTGTGTATTTATTGACTGCTTTATTTAAAGTTGAATTGAAAAATTCTATAAATAAATAAATAACTATGAATGGTTCATAAATGATAGATAGATATTTTTATTATTGCATTGAAAAAAAGTACATTTCTTGAGCGTATTTCTGAATTTAGCCTCCCTTGAAAATTTGAGAATCGCCGAGAAGGGCACTTTCATATAAACATATATTTGTTTGTGCACGGAATTTTTTCAACGCAAGTTGAAATTTTTTAATATGGTTTTTATTAAGAAAAAATTAATTTTTTTAATTTATTATTTATATACTTATTAGTAATGATAATTTCACAAATATTTACATACTCAAAAAAAATTTTTATGCAGGCACTTATAAAAAATATCATAATATTTATTATTTTCCAGCAAAAAATATATGGGCTACTATGAAGAAATGTCAATTTATTTAGTTCATTCAACAAAAAAATGTATATTGTATCAAATCGAAAGACAAGCATTATTTTTTACTCTTTGTATAAATTAATTTGTCGTCCTGAAAAGGACGGTTTGTTTATTAGTATGTTGAAAATATTTTGCTTATGCCTTCTTTTCAGTTTTCTTTGGCAAAAGTACAGCTTGAATGTTTGGTAAAACACCACCTTGAGCGATCGTTACACCAGACAATAGTTTATTTAATTCTTCATCATTACGAATAGCTAATTGCAAATGACGAGGAATAATTCTTGTTTTTTTGTTATCACGTGCAGCGTTACCAGCCAACTCAAGAACTTCAGCAGCTAAATATTCCATAACAGCTGCTAGATATACAGGAGCTCCAGCACCAACTCGTTCAGCATAATTTCCTTTACGCAATAAACGATGAATACGGCCGACGGGAAATTGAAGACCAGCACGATTGGAACGAGACTTTGCCTTTCCCTTTACTTTACCACCTTTGCCACGACCAGACATATTTATTTATTTTTCTTTTTGTATTCACAAGTTCACACTATTTCACAATTTAAAGCAGACTTCGCAAACGCACTACGAACACAATTGATACCTACCACTAAATTTGTCTTTCTATTTATAGTTTTTTTTCGTACGGACAGCATCGCATAAGGGAGGAAAACAAATTCCAAGCCGAGTGGTTCGCTTGCTTGAAAATCTCGTACAGAAAAAAGTACTTAACTTTGAGCATTTTCAGTCTTATCAAAAATTTGTGTGTTGTGAATAGTGAGTTACTTAAATCTAATAAATTGTGAAAGTGAATTAAAATGCCACCAAAAACTAGTGGAAAAGCTGCCAAGAAGGCTGGTAAAGCGCAGAAGAACATTACCAAAAACGATAAGAAGAAGAAGCGCAAGAGGAAGGAAAGTTATGCCATCTATATTTATAAAGTGCTGAAACAAGTTCATCCAGATACTGGTATTTCTTCTAAAGCAATGAGTATCATGAACAGTTTTGTTAATGATATTTTTGAACGCATTGCTGCTGAGGCTTCTCGTTTGGCACATTACAACAAAAGATCAACTATTACCAGTCGAGAAATTCAAACGGCTGTTCGTCTTCTGTTGCCTGGTGAATTGGCTAAGCATGCTGTTAGTGAAGGAACCAAAGCAGTCACAAAATACACGAGTTCCAAATAAACATTTATACATTGATGTTTTAATAATTTCTCCTCTACAAAGGCCCTTTTCAGGGCCACAAAATATTTGAAAAAAAAGATAAAAATAATCAACTATTCAAAATGCTATGAAAAAAATTTTTTTCAGTATAATTACGTTTTTATGACATGAAAAAAATGTTCAATGAATTATAAATGACAGAAAAATCTAAATTTGTAGGTACATATAAATAGACTGCAGGTAACAAAGCTATCAACAACTAAATTTATATATGTGTACTAGTAAAAATTTATTTTATTATGTCGCTAATTCGATATTAAATTGCTTTTGTAAATTTATGGAGTGTTGTACATTTTTATTTATACAAAAAGAGAAAAATATATGTATGTGTTCTATATGCCGCTCATACAATAGTTCATACTATGCCGTTTATTCAATATTAAATTGCGTTTGTATTGTGAGAATTTTATAAATTTTTATTTAGTATATAAAATATTTTTCACTACAATAAAACAACTTCTCGTGCTTTATTTTTTCATATAAATAAATGATCTCTTTTGTCTTCAAAAAATTTTGTAGCCCTGAAAAGGGCTTTGATTGAAATAAAATTCGATTTTATAAACGAACTTCATATGAATTAAGTTACTTTTTTCACTTACTTCATTTCTTGGCTGCTGGTTTTTTAACAGATTTTTTTGCCGCTTTTACTGATTTTTTTACTGCAGCTGTCTTAGTAGATTTGGTTACCTTGCCTTTAGAAACTGCGCCAGTTGCTGCTGTTTTGGTTTTAATTGTTTTTGATTTAACTGATTCACTCTTTTTAATACCCTTAACTTTGCTTTTTTCAACCTTTTTCTTCTCAGTTGTCTTCTTTGAAACTACAGCTTTCTTTGCTTTTTTATCACCAGATAATACCTTTTTAGTTGTTGTTAATTTCTTCTTTGGAGCCACTTTTGCTGATTTCTTTTCAACAGACTTTGATTTTTGTTTTGGTTCTTTGCTGGCAGCAGCAGATAGTTTAAATGAGCCAGATGCACCTTTACCTTTTGTTTGTATTAATTTTCCACTTACAACAGCCGATTTAAGATATTTTTTAATAAATGGTGCCAACTTTTGGGCATCACATTTGTATGTGGCACTAATATATTTTTTAATTGCCAACAATGATGAACCACCACGTTCTTTCAAATTCTTAATTGAGGCATCGACCATTTGTTGTGTTGGTGGATGAGATGGAGCAGCAGTTGGCTTCTTGGAACTCTTTTTAACCACTTTTTTCTCAGCAGCAACAGCAGCGACTGGAGAAGATGTTGTAGCAATTATAGTAGCCTCCGACATTGTTATTTTACTTTACTTTTATCTTATATTCACTTTGAAACTGAATTGAATTAACTTTGCACTTTTCTGATCAAAATTTATACTTCTCTACTAAATTTAGCCTCACTTGAAAATTTGAGAATCGCCGAGAAAAGACGTTTCATATAAATTTACATTTCTGTGTTTGCGCACTATTTCATCATGGTTTGTATGTCTTTAAAAGTAGTTTTAAACATATTTCAAACAATAATATATCAAAAATTAGCATTTATAACAAAATTTAAATATTTTTTTTTTATAATACAAAATTCATATGGTTTTTATGTACGAAAATTCGCCTAGAAACATTATGAAACTACGAAGAATATCATAATTGTAAATCAAATTTAAGAAATATTATCTATGGTTGCGTGTGAAATTGAGCAATTAATTAAAATTTCTTATAGCTCGAATAATAAATAAACAATATATTTCTTAAAAATGTACAAAAGAAAATTATTCTTTTATTTAAAAATTCATTTTATGTGGGTATAACTGATAGCGGCTACCAGTCAAGATTAAATAAATCATCAATAAAATTTGTATATTGTTAAAATAATAATTCATAAAATGATATTATAGAATAAATCAAGATTTAATATTAGTATTTAATGCATGCAAAGTTAAAGGCTATCAATATATCTATTCATATATGCTTCAAATAATGCTGCTTTACTACCATATAACCTTTAAATCAGCTAAATCATGTTGTATCTACAATCTTAAGAGAAAAACAAATACCATTTTACTTTTATACAGCAGCTGGAAATACGTTTATGAATAAAACGTACTCAACTTTATAAACAATTGTTATGTTGAGCAAAGCATTAGGCATTTTTTTCATAAATAAACGAACAAAACCATACAAATGTTAACAAAAAAATAGTCGATTTGCTTTAAAAATTTGAATTTTACTAGAAAATATAAAATCAAAATTTTATTAATGTTTAATTATTTCAAAAAAATTAAATAAATTTATTTAAACCGGTCTAAATGGCAATACGAAATTTGAAAAACCTTACAAATGTTACAAAAAATTTGATATTTTATTTTGCTCTACCAAAAGATTACAATATCACACCATCTTATTTGGTATATGATTTAGTTTGTTTTTCATGGCTGAAGAAATACTGTAATATTATCATGAAAATAGTTTCCACACATATATAAATAAATTAAACGTAATAAATTAAACGCAATTAACTGCACACGTATTTCTATGCATAATTGAGTGAAAGATTTTATTAACGTTTCCATGAATAAACACGCAAAACCTTACAAATGTGAATATTCGACATCATCATCATGCCTTAAAAAATCGAACTCATCAAGAAAATTCTAACTCGGACTCATTTAAATCGTAAATTCTTTCTTAATTTATTGTAGAATAGTTTTTATAATGATAAAATTGCAATATGAAAATACAAAAACCTTACAAATGTTCCATTAAAATTTTAAATATTTTTTGATATATCTCATCTAGTAGTTGATTTTGATAGTTTTATCATGGCATATAAATTTTTTCTCTCATTGAAAAATTTTTAAACTATCAAGAAAATAAGTATTGTACACATTGTAATTTTTAATAATAATTTATTAGGTAATTAATAATATTAATTCGATTATAAAATGCATCTCATTTGTTTTTAATTATTTTGTGGTCCTGAGAAGGACCGATTTTGTTTCGTTAGCGATCTAGTTGTTTTTTAAGCACGTTCACCACGTATACGACGCGCCAATTGAATATCTTTTGGCATAATTGTCACACGCTTAGCATGAATAGCACACAAGTTAGTATCTTCGAAGAGACCAACTAAATATGCTTCACTTGCCTCCTGAAGAGCCATTACAGCTGAACTTTGAAAGCGCAAATCTGTCTTGAAATCTTGAGCGATTTCACGAACTAAACGTTGGAATGGCAATTTGCGAATTAATAGTTCTGTGCTCTTTTGGTAGCGACGAATTTCTCGTAGAGCAACTGTGCCTGGACGATAACGATGTGGTTTTTTAACACCACCAGTAGCTGGTGCACTCTTACGAGCTGCCTTTGTTGCCAATTGCTTGCGTGGAGCCTTTCCACCAGTCGATTTACGAGCAGTTTGCTTTGTACGAGCCATTTTACACTTTTTCAAACAAAAATAGAATTAAAAGATTACTCAGACTGTAGCACAAAATTTTCACTTATAAATTTTTATAACTTAGCACAACACTTTATTCTATCGCATACATCTTTCAGAGCTTAAGTACTTTTTCGTTTTGACAAGAAATCGTTTCACATGTTCATATGTTTTTCATGTGTGTTAAACAGTGTATTGCTGTCGCACTCTTTTTAAGGGTAATTTTCATATAAATAGATGTCGATTTGTTCGAAGCAAGCATCAGTGATTGTGTGACTCTCAAAAGTTAAAGTGTTAGTAAAATATTGTGCTTAGTTAAAGTGAAGTAAATTTTGAATAACTAAAATAAAATGACTGGACGCGGCAAAGGTGGAAAAGGTTTGGGTAAAGGCGGAGCAAAGCGTCATCGCAAAGTTCTTCGTGATAACATTCAAGGTATCACAAAGCCAGCTATTCGTCGTTTAGCTCGTCGTGGTGGTGTTAAGCGTATATCTGGCTTGATATACGAAGAAACTCGTGGTGTTTTAAAAGTGTTCTTGGAAAATGTTATCCGTGATGCAGTCACATATACTGAACACGCAAAGAGGAAAACAGTTACAGCTATGGACGTAGTGTATGCTCTTAAGAGACAAGGACGCACTCTTTATGGATTTGGAGGTTAAAAACAATCATAGCTGGAGTTGCACTTTAAAACAATCGGTCCTTTTCAGGACCACAATATTAACTAAATAAAGAGAAAAAAAAATAATTTTTATGTGTATATTAACTTTTTTTAATAAAACTGTCAAAATTTTCAAAATAAAGAGAAAAAATAAAATTTTTATGTATTTACTATTTTTTGAATAAAAATCTGTCAAAAAGAAAAAAGAATATATGTGTGTGTATTTATTGACTGCTTTATTTAAAGTTGAATTGAAAAATTCTATAAATAAATAAATAACTATGAATGGTTCATAAATGATAGATAGATATTTTTATTATTGCATTGAAAAAAAGTACATTTCTTGAGCGTATTTCTGAATTTAGCCTCCCTTGAAAATTTGAGAATCGCCGAGAAGGGCACTTTCATATAAACATATATTTGTTTGTGCACGGAATTTTTTCAACGCAAGTTGAAATTTTTTAATATGGTTTTTATTAAGAAAAAATTAATTTTTTTAATTTATTATTTATATACTTATTAGTAATGATAATTTCACAAATATTTACATACTCAAAAAAAATTTTTATGCAGGCACTTATAAAAAATATCATAATATTTATTATTTTCCAGCAAAAAATATATGGGCTACTATGAAGAAATGTCAATTTATTTAGTTCATTCAACAAAAAAATGTATATTGTATCAAATCGAAAGACAAGCATTATTTTTTACTCTTTGTATAAATTAATTTGTCGTCCTGAAAAGGACGGTTTGTTTATTAGTATGTTGAAAATATTTTGCTTATGCCTTCTTTTCAGTTTTCTTTGGCAAAAGTACAGCTTGAATGTTTGGTAAAACACCACCTTGAGCGATCGTTACACCAGACAATAGTTTATTTAATTCTTCATCATTACGAATAGCTAATTGCAAATGACGAGGAATAATTCTTGTTTTTTTGTTATCACGTGCAGCGTTACCAGCCAACTCAAGAACTTCAGCAGCTAAATATTCCATAACAGCTGCTAGATATACAGGAGCTCCAGCACCAACTCGTTCAGCATAATTTCCTTTACGCAATAAACGATGAATACGGCCGACGGGAAATTGAAGACCAGCACGATTGGAACGAGACTTTGCCTTTCCCTTTACTTTACCACCTTTGCCACGACCAGACATATTTATTTATTTTTCTTTTTGTATTCACAAGTTCACACTATTTCACAATTTAAAGCAGACTTCGCAAACGCACTACGAACACAATTGATACCTACCACTAAATTTGTCTTTCTATTTATAGTTTTTTTTCGTACGGACAGCATCGCATAAGGGAGGAAAACAAATTCCAAGCCGAGTGGTTCGCTTGCTTGAAAATCTCGTACAGAAAAAAGTACTTAACTTTGAGCATTTTCAGTCTTATCAAAAATTTGTGTGTTGTGAATAGTGAGTTACTTAAATCTAATAAATTGTGAAAGTGAATTAAAATGCCACCAAAAACTAGTGGAAAAGCTGCCAAGAAGGCTGGTAAAGCGCAGAAGAACATTACCAAAAACGATAAGAAGAAGAAGCGCAAGAGGAAGGAAAGTTATGCCATCTATATTTATAAAGTGCTGAAACAAGTTCATCCAGATACTGGTATTTCTTCTAAAGCAATGAGTATCATGAACAGTTTTGTTAATGATATTTTTGAACGCATTGCTGCTGAGGCTTCTCGTTTGGCACATTACAACAAAAGATCAACTATTACCAGTCGAGAAATTCAAACGGCTGTTCGTCTTCTGTTGCCTGGTGAATTGGCTAAGCATGCTGTTAGTGAAGGAACCAAAGCAGTCACAAAATACACGAGTTCCAAATAAACATTTATACATTGATGTTTTAATAATTTCTCCGCTACAAAGGCCCTTTTCAGGGCCACAAAATATTTGAAAAAAAAGATAAAAATAATCAACTATTCAAAATGCTATGAAAAAAATTTTTTTCAGTATAATTACGTTTTTATGACATGAAAAAAATGTTCAATGAATTATAAATGACAGAAAAATCTAAATTTGTAGGTACATATAAATAGACTGCAGGTAACAAAGCTATCAACAACTAAATTTATATATGTGTACTAGTAAAAATTTATTTTATTATGTCGCTAATTCGATATTAAATTGCTTTTGTAAATTTATGGAGTGTTGTACATTTTTATTTATACAAAAAGAGAAAAATATATGTATGTGTTCTATATGCCGCTCATACAATAGTTCATACTATGCCGTTTATTCAATATTAAATTGCGTTTGTATTGTGAGAATTTTATAAATTTTTATTTAGTATATAAAATATTTTTCACTACAATAAAACAACTTCTCGTGCTTTATTTTTTCATATAAATAAATGATCTCTTTTGTCTTCAAAAAATTTTGTAGCCCTGAAAAGGGCTTTGATTGAAATAAAATTCGATTTTATAAACGAACTTCATATGAATTAAGTTACTTTTTTCACTTACTTCATTTCTTGGCTGCTGGTTTTTTAACAGATTTTTTTGCCGCTTTTACTGATTTTTTTACTGCAGCTGTCTTAGTAGATTTGGTTACCTTGCCTTTAGAAACTGCGCCAGTTGCTGCTGTTTTGGTTTTAATTGTTTTTGATTTAACTGATTCACTCTTTTTAATACCCTTAACTTTGCTTTTTTCAACCTTTTTCTTCTCAGTTGTCTTCTTTGAAACTACAGCTTTCTTTGCTTTTTTATCACCAGATAATACCTTTTTAGTTGTTGTTAATTTCTTCTTTGGAGCCACTTTTGCTGATTTCTTTTCAACAGACTTTGATTTTTGTTTTGGTTCTTTGCTGGCAGCAGCAGATAGTTTAAATGAGCCAGATGCACCTTTACCTTTTGTTTGTATTAATTTTCCACTTACAACAGCCGATTTAAGATATTTTTTAATAAATGGTGCCAACTTTTGGGCATCACATTTGTATGTGGCACTAATATATTTTTTAATTGCCAACAATGATGAACCACCACGTTCTTTCAAATTCTTAATTGAGGCATCGACCATTTGTTGTGTTGGTGGATGAGATGGAGCAGCAGTTGGCTTCTTGGAACTCTTTTTAACCACTTTTTTCTCAGCAGCAACAGCAGCGACTGGAGAAGATGTTGTAGCAATTATAGTAGCCTCCGACATTGTTATTTTACTTTACTTTTATCTTATATTCACTTTGAAACTGAATTGAATTAACTTTGCACTTTTCTGATCAAAATTTATACTTCTCAAGAAAAGATTTTTTTTTTTTTTTTTGCTCAAGAAAAGATTTTTATTGTCCCAAAAATATTTATACATTAGGTATTCTTATGAATGTATTTACATTTTTGTTTTTTCTTAACATACATATATGTATTTATCTAAGATTATATACTTTACATTTTGTTTATGTAGTGTTTTGTATTTACATTTTTATTCTTTGATTTTAATCATATTTTATTTACAAATTCCTAAAAAAAGGGGTAAAAAAGGAAATTTTTACATATTATTCTTAAAACTAACTTAAAAAACTATATAACAATAACAACGAGAGAAGTGCTCAGAAAACCAAAATTAATTTTCTTGAATATCAAGTAAAATATTTTGGTTTTATTGAGCTTTTGCCCACTGGCTTATATTATACACTGTATTTACAATATCAAGACTTTTATATCGTCGGTGATAGAACATTAATTTGTTCCCATTATATAAGTTATTATTTGCATTAAGTATTTTCAGGTAAATTGGAGAAAGATATTTTTCTTCAATAGGATATTCTATTTCGTCTTCTTTGAATAAGTAGTTTATTAAAAGTTCATTATCTACGTATGAGGTTTTATGTAAAAATTTAAAAGCCGATGCAATCAAAAAGCAATCAATACGTTCCATTTTGCAGAAATTGTACAGATTTTTATTTGAAACTCTCTTACGAAAATTATCTTGTAAGGGTTGCCATCCCAATCCTGAGCAAACTCTTAGCAAGTTTCTTTCAAAAATTCGAAGCCTCTCCATTTGGCTTGATGAGACATCAAACCAAATGGAAAAGCCATAGGCTATAATCGGACGTATTATCTGTTTATATATATTCAATTTTATATTTGCTTTTAGACTTTTCGCGCCTTTTAATACGTTAAAGTATGACATGAAAACTTTTTTTGCTTTCGCTAGAACAAAGTCAATGTGCGTCTCAAATTTAAAGTTGCTGTGTAGCATTATGCCCAGATATTTTATTTTTTCATTAAAGCAAATAGCTTGTCCCTGTATATTTATATTTGGTATAAATTTCCTGGCGTTTGGGTATAAATTTTTTCGTAGGCCCTTAAACGCAGTACATTCACATTTGTTTATGTTAAGTTTAAGCTTCCACTTATAAAAATAATCATTCAGCCTGACTAGATAATCGTTAAGTAACTTTTCAGCATTTACTATCAATGGTCTGGAGCTAAGTATCAAAATGTCGTCAGCATAAATTAATGTCAGTGTCGCAGAGCCTGGGTCAGGTAAGTCAGCGAGCAGAATATTATATAATACAGGGCCTAGAAGTGATCCTTGCGGAACTCCTGCCAAGATTGATTTTGGAGCTGAGTTTTGGTTTTGATTATGTACAAATAATTTTCTATCGCAAAGATAATCCAGAAGGATTCTACAAAGGCTTTTATTAAAATTAAAAATGTTATACATTTTAAAGATGATGCCTTGAAACCAAGCGGTGTCAAAGGCTTTTTCAAAGTCTAAACTGACAGCAATTGTAGCTTGCTTCTTATTTAAGTTGGAAGAAACAAAGTCTGACAACAATAGAAGAGCATGGTTAGTTGAAAGATATGGCCTAAAGCCAAATTGAAAATTTTTAAGGATGTTGTGATCTTCTACGTGTTTCTTTATTTTAATAAGAAGGAACTCTTCAAACAATTTACTGACATTTGAGAGCAATGAAATTGGTCTATAGCTGGTTAAGTGTTGTGGATTTGATCCTGGTTTAAGGATTGGAATAATTTTAGCACTTTTCCAGTTACTTGGAAAATATCCGATGTTGTAGCATTGATTAAAAAGTATAGCCAAAAATCTCCAAAAAAATGGCTTCGTTTTTCTAAGAACAAAGTTTGAGATGCCGTCCTCTCCAAAACTTTTCTTATTATTTTTTAATTTAAGTGCTTTTTTTATGTCACTTACTGTTATAAATTGTCTGTAGACTTCACTTACACTATTTTGTCCTTGTAGGACACTTTCACCATCTGCAGTGAAGGCATTGCTAAAACTGACAATGGGTTCAGCATCATTTAAATCTGTAATCTGATCGTTGACAAAATTATCAAATTGCACTGAGCCAATATTTAGGTTTTGTCTATGTACTTGCTCAAAGTTTTCAGCAAGCAGATTAATTTTGCACCCATTATCAGTAACAACAGTGCCGTCACTGTCCAGTAGTTCAGGTAAGTCTGGTTTTCTGCTTAGTCCACAGAGCCCTTTGATTTTTTTGTAAGTTTTATTGTTCATTTTTATTTTTTTGAAGAATTTTGACCAATATTCATTTTCATGTTTAATAATGAGTTCCTCAATTATTTTATCTAAGTTTTTAATTATTGCTTTTAGAGTGGATTTTGTTTGAGGATCTACACATCTGAAAAGCTGTTTTCTTAGTCTTTTTTTTTCCTTTATAAACTCAATTATTGTTGGTGATAAATTAATTTGACCCCTATTTCTAATAACAACCTTTGGTGTTGAAAAATTTATTGACTGCTCAAACGCTGGACGCAGATTTGAAATGCAGTCGTCAATTTCTGTTTTTGTGGCGATTCTGTTGATTGGTAGAATGTGATCAACTAGTCTTTCTTCGAGTGCCGAGTTGAAAGCATCAACATTCAAATTGTCCCATTTGAACACTTCAACTGGTGATTTTTTGGCAATTTCACTGGTTGAAATATTTAGTTCAACTGCACTATGATCTGATTCATAATACAGAGTTTTTAAAAAATCTGGATGCTGAGGCTCAAACTCGAGGCAGACCGAAGCTGTAGTTAAAAATATGTCTATGAATGACTCACATATTGACACTCTAGTTGGAAGTTTAGTTGGTACAACTTGTAGATGAGGGAACTGTGTCAACCATCTAGCCAATGTTCTGCCACTTGTGTTTGCTAGTGAATTGCCCCAATTGGGATGTTTTGCGTTTAAGTCTCCACCTAAAACAATTTTGTCACAATTTATGCATGACACAATTTTATTGAGATCAGCCTCACACAGCGGCTCTTGTGGCTTATGGTACATTGCTACAAATGATATTTTGCTACCATCAATAAGGTGAACTTTTATGGCAGTGTTTTCAATGCTGTCTGAATTAATAAAAATTCTTTCAAAGCTAAAATTTTCTTTAATACAAATGGCAGTTCCTCCACCATTGCCACCAATTCGGTGCTGCCTTATCAGATTATAACCTTTAAAATTGAATTTATGTCTTGGATTAAGCTTATGTTCAGTTAATAGCACAATATCTGGCCTATGCTTTATCAAAAATAAATTAAGAAAATGCCTTCTTTGCTTTGATATCAAAGAGTTAACATTTATTAAAATGCATTTAATTTTCTTTGTCATTACTTTTTAGTATTAAAAAATTTTTTTTTTGTTTGAATATTTTATCCACAAACTGAAAAAAACAACCCAAAAAGTTGCTCTTGTCTCATGTGAGCTGGCGCATTTCTATCATACGTAGGTAGAAAATTATTTATTTTTTGAATAATATCCGAGAAGCTTTTCCCGAATAAACTTTGACATTCGCTACTTATAAACGAAAAGTTATTGTTATTGTTATTGTTATATAATGTATTATTATTATTATTATTTACAGAAATATCATTTCTTTTGGTGTAATCATTTGGATAATGATTATTATTTTGTATTGCGTTGTTTGAACGCATAATATCAGCATAAGACTTTAGTGGTGTACTAAAGTTTAAAGCTGATTTTTTGGCAAAAGTTTTTCTTGCTTCTTTTTCGTTTCTTTTTTCATTTATTGCATTTTTTAATTTTTGGTAAACAATGCATTTTTTATAATTGGCAGTATGCCCTTCAGTCTTGCAGAGTACGCAGTAAACCTGGACTCCAATTTGTTTTTTAATTGTACCATCACTAAGGGTTTTAGTGATGATATCATTGTTTAGGTCCTTAGGAGGTATTTTACAATTATTGGGTCCATGATTACCACCGCACTTCACACACCGAAAAGGCATATTGCAGTTAATTGCTGCATGGTTGTATCTTTGACAACGCTTGCATTGCAAAATTTTTTGCGTTTTAAATTTTTCAAAATAAATCCTATTTTGATTAAGGTATTTTATATTTAATATGTCCGATACACTGGACGTTTTATCAAATTGGACCAGCCAGTTTGATTTGAGTTTAGAAACACCTATAACTTTAATATTTAGCTCAACTAAATTTAAGGCACTAATAACATCGCTTTCATTATAAAACTCAGGTAAGTTTTTTAAAATAAGTGTTATGGGCTTTTCACTCTTAGGTGTATAAGTATAGTATTTGATATTTTGAGCCTCAAACATATCTTTAATTTTTTTATAATCGCTTAGATTTAAAATTTGCACTAAAGTGCTATCACTATTTTTTTTATTAAAATAATAATTTTTATTGTTTATAGTATCATAAATTTTTGTACCTAGTTCTTTAATGTTTTCGTTGCTGATAATCATCTGCGGAGGTTTTTCCGGGCTCGATTTACTAGCAGGAACGCTGCAGTCCACTTTGCTCTCCTTGGCACGGCGACCAGCTGATGATGATGCAGCAGGCTGTCGTGTCTTCTTCTTCTTATAGCCGTTTCTATCGGCTGCTGCCAATGATGGAAAATCGTTGCACTCATCTACATCGATGTCATCACAAGATGAGAGTTCGTAGTATTTGTTGTTTCGTAAGTTATTTTCTTCTTCTTCTTTATATTTCAGTTTATTTTCAAGCTCTAAGCAAAGATTCTTTAAATCCTCTATTTGCTTTGCTTGAATAAGTAGTTTTTCATTTAAATCCATTTCAGTGGATTCACCTTTTTTCACTTTATTAAAGGCTTCTTCATACTCAGCCACTTTGGATTTGCGTCTTTTATGACCACTAGATTTCACGTTTTGTTGTGAATCTACAATTTGTTGTGGTTTGTCTATATTTTCCATTTTATATTATTTAGTGGAAAACACATTACATTTAACACTGTCTTTGTTTTCAAGCTTGACGCTTGAAAACGTATAGTTTGTTTTTAACTTGTGTTGTTTTTTTTTGTTTTTTAAATGTTTTATTTTTAATTAGCTTTATATTATAATAATATTATAATCAGTTTCTATGATTTGTTGGAAAGTTTTTAAGTTTAACTTCACTTTTCACATCACAAGATTTGAGAAGAGTTTTTTTTTTGTGTAGCACTTTTGTTATTTAACTATTTTTATAGTTTTTTAGTCACTTTTAATAGTTTTTTTACTTCTATTGTTGTAATAGAGTTTTTAATAGGAGCTTTTTGTCACTTTTTCTTATAGTTTTTTTTCTTGCACTTTTCAACGCCACTTTACAGCATAAGCTGGAGGCGATGTCGTTGCAATAATGGTAATTTCAACCACTTAAAGTCACTTTATTTCACTTCACTTCACTTTTCACTTTGAAACTGAATCATTTATCATTTTTATCATTTTGATTTCATTTCATTTCATTTTCATTTATCATTTATACTTCTCTACTAAATTTAGCCTCACTTGAAAATTTGAGAATCGCCGAGAAAAGACGTTTCATATAAATTTACATTTCTGTGTTTGCGCACTATTTCATCATGGTTTGTATGTCTTTAAAAGTAGTTTTAAACATATTTCAAACAATAATATATCAAAAATTAGCATTTATAACAAAATTTAAATATTTTTTTTTTATAATACAAAATTCATATGGTTTTTATGTACGAAAATTCGCCTAGAAACATTATGAAACTACGAAGAATATCATAATTGTAAATCAAATTTAAGAAATATTATCTATGGTTGCGTGTGAAATTGAGCAATTAATTAAAATTTCTTATAGCTCGAATAATAAATAAACAATATATTTCTTAAAAATGTACAAAAGAAAATTATTCTTTTATTTAAAAATTCATTTTATGTGGGTATAACTGATAGCGGCTACCAGTCAAGATTAAATAAATCATCAATAAAATTTGTATATTGTTAAAATAATAATTCATAAAATGATATTATAGAATAAATCAAGATTTAATATTAGTATTTAATGCATGCAAAGTTAAAGGCTATCAATATATCTATTCATATATGCTTCAAATAATGCTGCTTTACTACCATATAACCTTTAAATCAGCTAAATCATGTTGTATCTACAATCTTAAGAGAAAAACAAATACCATTTTACTTTTATACAGCAGCTGGAAATACGTTTATGAATAAAACGTACTCAACTTTATAAACAATTGTTATGTTGAGCAAAGCATTAGGCATTTTTTTCATAAATAAACGAACAAAACCATACAAATGTTAACAAAAAAATAGTCGATTTGCTTTAAAAATTTGAATTTTACTAGAAAATATAAAATCAAAATTTTATTAATGTTTAATTATTTCAAAAAAATTAAATAAATTTATTTAAACCGGTCTAAATGGCAATACGAAATTTGAAAAACCTTACAAATGTTACAAAAAATTTGATATTTTATTTTGCTCTACCAAAAGATTACAATATCACACCATCTTATTTGGTATATGATTTAGTTTGTTTTTCATGGCTGAAGAAATACTGTAATATTATCATGAAAATAGTTTCCACACATATATAAATAAATTAAACGTAATAAATTAAACGCAATTAACTGCACACGTATTTCTATGCATAATTGAGTGAAAGATTTTATTAACGTTTCCATGAATAAACACGCAAAACCTTACAAATGTGAATATTCGACATCATCATCATGCCTTAAAAAATCGAACTCATCAAGAAAATTCTAACTCGGACTCATTTAAATCGTAAATTCTTTCTTAATTTATTGTAGAATAGTTTTTATAATGATAAAATTGCAATATGAAAATACAAAAACCTTACAAATGTTCCATTAAAATTTTAAATATTTTTTGATATATCTCATCTAGTAGTTGATTTTGATAGTTTTATCATGGCATATAAATTTTTTCTCTCATTGAAAAATTTTTAAACTATCAAGAAAATAAGTATTGTACACATTGTAATTTTTAATAATAATTTATTAGGTAATTAATAATATTAATTCGATTATAAAATGCATCTCATTTGTTTTTAATTATTTTGTGGTCCTGAGAAGGACCGATTTTGTTTCGTTAGCGATCTAGTTGTTTTTTAAGCACGTTCACCACGTATACGACGCGCCAATTGAATATCTTTTGGCATAATTGTCACACGCTTAGCATGAATAGCACACAAGTTAGTATCTTCGAAGAGACCAACTAAATATGCTTCACTTGCCTCCTGAAGAGCCATTACAGCTGAACTTTGAAAGCGCAAATCTGTCTTGAAATCTTGAGCGATTTCACGAACTAAACGTTGGAATGGCAATTTGCGAATTAATAGTTCTGTGCTCTTTTGGTAGCGACGAATTTCTCGTAGAGCAACTGTGCCTGGACGATAACGATGTGGTTTTTTAACACCACCAGTAGCTGGTGCACTCTTACGAGCTGCCTTTGTTGCCAATTGCTTGCGTGGAGCCTTTCCACCAGTCGATTTACGAGCAGTTTGCTTTGTACGAGCCATTTTACACTTTTTCAAACAAAAATAGAATTAAAAGATTACTCAGACTGTAGCACAAAATTTTCACTTATAAATTTTTATAACTTAGCACAACACTTTATTCTATCGCATACATCTTTCAGAGCTTAAGTACTTTTTCGTTAAGACAAGAAATCGTTTCACATGTTCATATGTTTTTCATGTGTGTTAAACAGTGTATTGCTGTCGCACTCTTTTTAAGGGTAATTTTCATATAAATAGATGTCGATTTGTTCGAAGCAAGCATCAGTGATTGTGTGACTCTCAAAAGTTAAAGTGTTAGTAAAATATTGTGCTTAGTTAAAGTGAAGTAAATTTTGAATAACTAAAATAAAATGACTGGACGCGGCAAAGGTGGAAAAGGTTTGGGTAAAGGCGGAGCAAAGCGTCATCGCAAAGTTCTTCGTGATAACATTCAAGGTATCACAAAGCCAGCTATTCGTCGTTTAGCTCGTCGTGGTGGTGTTAAGCGTATATCTGGCTTGATATACGAAGAAACTCGTGGTGTTTTAAAAGTGTTCTTGGAAAATGTTATCCGTGATGCAGTCACATATACTGAACACGCAAAGAGGAAAACAGTTACAGCTATGGACGTAGTGTATGCTCTTAAGAGACAAGGACGCACTCTTTATGGATTTGGAGGTTAAAAACAATCATAGCTGGAGTTGCACTTTAAAACAATCGGTCCTTTTCAGGACCACAATATTAACTAAATAAAGAGAAAAAAAATAATTTTTATGTATATTAACTTTTTTTAATAAAACTGTCAAAATTTTCAAAATAAAGAGAAAAAATAAAATTTTTATGTATTTACTATTTTTTGAATAAAAATCTGTCAAAAAGAAAAAAGAATATATGTGTGTGTATTTATTGACTGCTTTATTTAAAGTTGAATTGAAAAATTCTATAAATAAATAAATAACTATGAATGGTTCATAAATGATAGATAGATATTTTTATTATTGCATTGAAAAAAAGTACATTTCTTGAGCGTATTTCTGAATTTAGCCTCCCTTGAAAATTTGAGAATCGCCGAGAAGGGCACTTTCATATAAACATATATTTGTTTGTGCACGGAATTTTTTCAACGCAAGTTGAAATTTGTTAATATGGTTTTTATTAAGAAAAAATTAATTTTTTTAATTTATTATTTATATACTTATTAGTAATGATAATTTCACAAATATTTACATACTCAAAAAAAATTTTTATGCAGGCACTTATGAAAAATATCATAATATTTATTATTTTCCAGCAAAAAATGTATGGGCTACTATGAAGAAATGTCAATTTATTTAGTTCATTCAACAAAAAAATGTATATTGTATTTAAATACGTTCAAATCGAAAGACAAGCATTATTTTTTACTCTTTGTATAAATTAATTTGTCGTCCTGAAAAGGACGGTTTGTTTATTAGTATGTTGAAAATATTTTGCTTATGCCTTCTTTTCAGTTTTCTTTGGCAAAAGTACAGCTTGAATGTTTGGTAAAACACCACCTTGAGCGATCGTTACACCAGACAATAGTTTATTTAATTCTTCATCATTACGAATAGCTAATTGCAAATGACGAGGAATAATTCTTGTTTTTTTGTTATCACGTGCAGCGTTACCAGCCAACTCAAGAACTTCAGCAGCTAAATATTCCATAACAGCTGCTAGATATACAGGAGCTCCAGCACCAACTCGTTCAGCATAATTTCCTTTACGCAATAAACGATGAATACGGCCGACGGGAAATTGAAGACCAGCACGATTGGAACGAGACTTTGCCTTTCCCTTTACTTTACCACCTTTGCCACGACCAGACATATTTATTTATTTTTCTTTTTGTATTCACAAGTTCACACTATTTCACAATTTAAAGCAGACTTCGCAAACGCACTACGAACACAATTGATACCTACCACTAAATTTGTCTTTCTATTTATAGTTTTTTTTCGTACGGACAGCATCGCATAAGGGAGGAAAACAAATTCCAAGCCGAGTGGTTCGCTTGCTTGAAAATCTCGTACAGAAAAAAGTACTTAACTTTGAGCATTTTCAGTCTTATCAAAAATTTGTGTGTTGTGAATAGTGAGTTACTTAAATCTAATAAATTGTGAAAGTGAATTAAAATGCCACCAAAAACTAGTGGAAAAGCTGCCAAGAAGGCTGGTAAAGCGCAGAAGAACATTACCAAAAACGATAAGAAGAAGAAGCGCAAGAGGAAGGAAAGTTATGCCATCTATATTTATAAAGTGCTGAAACAAGTTCATCCAGATACTGGTATTTCTTCTAAAGCAATGAGTATCATGAACAGTTTTGTTAATGATATTTTTGAACGCATTGCTGCTGAGGCTTCTCGTTTGGCACATTACAACAAAAGATCAACTATTACCAGTCGAGAAATTCAAACGGCTGTTCGTCTTCTGTTGCCTGGTGAATTGGCTAAGCATGCTGTTAGTGAAGGAACCAAAGCAGTCACAAAATACACGAGTTCCAAATAAACATTTATACATTGATGTTTTAATAATTTCTCCTCTACAAAGGCCCTTTTCAGGGCCACAAAATATTTGAAAAAAAAGATAAAAATAATCAACTATTCAAAATGCTATGAAAAAAATTTTTTTCAGTATAATTACGTTTTTATGACATGAAAAAAATGTTCAATGAATTATAAATGACAGAAAAATCTAAATTTGTAGGTACATATAAATAGACTGCAGGTAACAAAGCTATCAACAACTAAATTTATATATGTGTACTAGTAAAAATTTATTTTATTATGTCGCTAATTCGATATTAAATTGCTTTTGTAAATTTATGGAGTGTTGTACATTTTTATTTATACAAAAAGAGAAAAATATATGTATGTGTTCTATATGCCGCTCATACAATAGTTCATACTATGCCGTTTATTCAATATTAAATTGCGTTTGTATTGTGAGAATTTTATAAATTTTTATTTAGTATATAAAATATTTTTCACTACAATAAAACAACTTCTCGTGCTTTATTTTTTCATATAAATAAATGATCTCTTTTGTCTTCAAAAAATTTTGTAGCCCTGAAAAGGGCTTTGATTGAAATAAAATTCGATTTTATAAACGAACTTCATATGAATTAAGTTACTTTTTTCACTTACTTCATTTCTTGGCTGCTGGTTTTTTAACAGATTTTTTTGCCGCTTTTACTGATTTTTTTACTGCAGCTGTCTTAGTAGATTTGGTTACCTTGCCTTTAGAAACTGCGCCAGTTGCTGCTGTTTTGGTTTTAATTGTTTTTGATTTAACTGATTCACTCTTTTTAATACCCTTAACTTTGCTTTTTTCAACCTTTTTCTTCTCAGTTGTCTTCTTTGAAACTACAGCTTTCTTTGCTTTTTTATCACCAGATAATACCTTTTTAGTTGTTGTTAATTTCTTCTTTGGAGCCACTTTTGCTGATTTCTTTTCAACAGACTTTGATTTTTGTTTTGGTTCTTTGCTGGCAGCAGCAGATAGTTTAAATGAGCCAGATGCACCTTTACCTTTTGTTTGTATTAATTTTCCACTTACAACAGCCGATTTAAGATATTTTTTAATAAATGGTGCCAACTTTTGGGCATCACATTTGTATGTGGCACTAATATATTTTTTAATTGCCAACAATGATGAACCACCACGTTCTTTCAAATTCTTAATTGAGGCATCGACCATTTGTTGTGTTGGTGGATGAGATGGAGCAGCAGTTGGCTTCTTGGAACTCTTTTTAACCACTTTTTTCTCAGCAGCAACAGCAGCGACTGGAGAAGATGTTGTAGCAATTATAGTAGCCTCCGACATTGTTATTTTACTTTACTTTTATCTTATATTCACTTTGAAACTGAATTGAATTAACTTTGCACTTTTCTGATCAAAATTTATACTTCTCTACTAAATTTAGCCTCACTTGAAAATTTGAGAATCGCCGAGAAAAGACGTTTCATATAAATTTACATTTCTGTGTTTGCGCACTATTTCATCATGGTTTGTATGTCTTTAAAAGTAGTTTTAAACATATTTCAAACAATAATATATCAAAAATTAGCATTTATAACAAAATTTAAATATTTTTTTTTTATAATACAAAATTCATATGGTTTTTATGTACGAAAATTCGCCTAGAAACATTATGAAACTACGAAGAATATCATAATTGTAAATCAAATTTAAGAAATATTATCTATGGTTGCGTGTGAAATTGAGCAATTAATTAAAATTTCTTATAGCTCGAATAATAAATAAACAATATATTTCTTAAAAATGTACAAAAGAAAATTATTCTTTTATTTAAAAATTCATTTTATGTGGGTATAACTGATAGCGGCTACCAGTCAAGATTAAATAAATCATCAATAAAATTTGTATATTGTTAAAATAATAATTCATAAAATGATATTATAGAATAAATCAAGATTTAATATTAGTATTTAATGCATGCAAAGTTAAAGGCTATCAATATATCTATTCATATATGCTTCAAATAATGCTGCTTTACTACCATATAACCTTTAAATCAGCTAAATCATGTTGTATCTACAATCTTAAGAGAAAAACAAATACCATTTTACTTTTATACAGCAGCTGGAAATACGTTTATGAATAAAACGTACTCAACTTTATAAACAATTGTTATGTTGAGCAAAGCATTAGGCATTTTTTTCATAAATAAACGAACAAAACCATACAAATGTTAACAAAAAAATAGTCGATTTGCTTTAAAAATTTGAATTTTACTAGAAAATATAAAATCAAAATTTTATTAATGTTTAATTATTTCAAAAAAATTAAATAAATTTATTTAAACCGGTCTAAATGGCAATACGAAATTTGAAAAACCTTACAAATGTTACAAAAAATTTGATATTTTATTTTGCTCTACCAAAAGATTACAATATCACACCATCTTATTTGGTATATGATTTAGTTTGTTTTTCATGGCTGAAGAAATACTGTAATATTATCATGAAAATAGTTTCCACACATATATAAATAAATTAAACGTAATAAATTAAACGCAATTAACTGCACACGTATTTCTATGCATAATTGAGTGAAAGATTTTATTAACGTTTCCATGAATAAACACGCAAAACCTTACAAATGTGAATATTCGACATCATCATCATGCCTTAAAAAATCGAACTCATCAAGAAAATTCTAACTCGGACTCATTTAAATCGTAAATTCTTTCTTAATTTATTGTAGAATAGTTTTTATAATGATAAAATTGCAATATGAAAATACAAAAACCTTACAAATGTTCCATTAAAATTTTAAATATTTTTTGATATATCTCATCTAGTAGTTGATTTTGATAGTTTTATCATGGCATATAAATTTTTTCTCTCATTGAAAAATTTTTAAACTATCAAGAAGATAAGTATTGTACACATTGTAATTTTTAATAATAATTTATTAGGTAATTAATAATATTAATTCGATTATAAAATGCATCTCATTTGTTTTTAATTATTTTGTGGTCCTGAGAAGGACCGATTTTGTTTCGTTAGCGATCTAGTTGTTTTTTAAGCACGTTCACCACGTATACGACGCGCCAATTGAATATCTTTTGGCATAATTGTCACACGCTTAGCATGAATAGCACACAAGTTAGTATCTTCGAAGAGACCAACTAAATATGCTTCACTTGCCTCCTGAAGAGCCATTACAGCTGAACTTTGAAAGCGCAAATCTGTCTTGAAATCTTGAGCGATTTCACGAACTAAACGTTGGAATGGCAATTTGCGAATTAATAGTTCTGTGCTCTTTTGGTAGCGACGAATTTCTCGTAGAGCAACTGTGCCTGGACGATAACGATGTGGTTTTTTAACACCACCAGTAGCTGGTGCACTCTTACGAGCTGCCTTTGTTGCCAATTGCTTGCGTGGAGCCTTTCCACCAGTCGATTTACGAGCAGTTTGCTTTGTACGAGCCATTTTACACTTTTTCAAACAAAAATAGAATTAAAAGATTACTCAGACTGTAGCACAAAATTTTCACTTATAAATTTTTATAACTTAGCACAACACTTTATTCTATCGCATACATCTTTCAGAGCTTAAGTACTTTTTGACAAGAAATCGTTTCACATGTTCATATGTTTTTCATGTGTGTTAAACAGTGTATTGCTGTCGCACTCTTTTTAAGGGTAATTTTCATATAAATAGATGTCGATTTGTTCGAAGCAAGCATCAGTGATTGTGTGACTCTCAAAAGTTAAAGTGTTAGTAAAATATTGTGCTTAGTTAAAGTGAAGTAAATTTTGAATAACTAAAATAAAATGACTGGACGCGGCAAAGGTGGAAAAGGTTTGGGTAAAGGCGGAGCAAAGCGTCATCGCAAAGTTCTTCGTGATAACATTCAAGGTATCACAAAGCCAGCTATTCGTCGTTTAGCTCGTCGTGGTGGTGTTAAGCGTATATCTGGCTTGATATACGAAGAAACTCGTGGTGTTTTAAAAGTGTTCTTGGAAAATGTTATCCGTGATGCAGTCACATATACTGAACACGCAAAGAGGAAAACAGTTACAGCTATGGACGTAGTGTATGCTCTTAAGAGACAAGGACGCACTCTTTATGGATTTGGAGGTTAAAAACAATCATAGCTGGAGTTGCACTTTAAAACAATCGGTCCTTTTCAGGACCACAATATTAACTAAATAAAGAGAAAAAAAAATAATTTTTATGTGTATATTAACTTTTTTTAATAAAACTGTCAAAATTTTCAAAATAAAGAGAAAAAATAAAATTTTTATGTATTTACTATTTTTTGAATAAAAATCTGTCAAAAAGAAAAAAGAATATATGTGTGTGTATTTATTGACTGCTTTATTTAAAGTTGAATTGAAAAATTCTATAAATAAATAAATAACTATGAATGGTTCATAAATGATAGATAGATATTTTTATTATTGCATTGAAAAAAAGTACATTTCTTGAGCGTATTTCTGAATTTAGCCTCCCTTGAAAATTTGAGAATCGCCGAGAAGGGCACTTTCATATAAACATATATTTGTTTGTGCACGGAATTTTTTCAACGCAAGTTGAAATTTTTTAATATGGTTTTTATTAAGAAAAAATTAATTTTTTTAATTTATTATTTATATACTTATTAGTAATGATAATTTCACAAATATTTACATACTCAAAAAAAATTTTTATGCAGGCACTTATAAAAAATATCATAATATTTATTATTTTCCAGCAAAAAATATATGGGCTACTATGAAGAAATGTCAATTTATTTAGTTCATTCAACAAAAAAATGTATATTGTATCAAATCGAAAGACAAGCATTATTTTTTACTCTTTGTATAAATTAATTTGTCGTCCTGAAAAGGACGGTTTGTTTATTAGTATGTTGAAAATATTTTGCTTATGCCTTCTTTTCAGTTTTCTTTGGCAAAAGTACAGCTTGAATGTTTGGTAAAACACCACCTTGAGCGATCGTTACACCAGACAATAGTTTATTTAATTCTTCATCATTACGAATAGCTAATTGCAAATGACGAGGAATAATTCTTGTTTTTTTGTTATCACGTGCAGCGTTACCAGCCAACTCAAGAACTTCAGCAGCTAAATATTCCATAACAGCTGCTAGATATACAGGAGCTCCAGCACCAACTCGTTCAGCATAATTTCCTTTACGCAATAAACGATGAATACGGCCGACGGGAAATTGAAGACCAGCACGATTGGAACGAGACTTTGCCTTTCCCTTTACTTTACCACCTTTGCCACGACCAGACATATTTATTTATTTTTCTTTTTGTATTCACAAGTTCACACTATTTCACAATTTAAAGCAGACTTCGCAAACGCACTACGAACACAATTGATACCTACCACTAAATTTGTCTTTCTATTTATAGTTTTTTTTCGTACGGACAGCATCGCATAAGGGAGGAAAACAAATTCCAAGCCGAGTGGTTCGCTTGCTTGAAAATCTCAAATCTCGTACAGAAAAAAGTACTTAACTTTGAGCATTTTCAGTCTTATCAAAAATTTGTGTGTTGTGAATAGTGAGTTACTTAAATCTAATAAATTGTGAAAGTGAATTAAAATGCCACCAAAAACTAGTGGAAAAGCTGCCAAGAAGGCTGGTAAAGCGCAGAAGAACATTACCAAAAACGATAAGAAGAAGAAGCGCAAGAGGAAGGAAAGTTATGCCATCTATATTTATAAAGTGCTGAAACAAGTTCATCCAGATACTGGTATTTCTTCTAAAGCAATGAGTATCATGAACAGTTTTGTTAATGATATTTTTGAACGCATTGCTGCTGAGGCTTCTCGTTTGGCACATTACAACAAAAGATCAACTATTACCAGTCGAGAAATTCAAACGGCTGTTCGTCTTCTGTTGCCTGGTGAATTGGCTAAGCATGCTGTTAGTGAAGGAACCAAAGCAGTCACAAAATACACGAGTTCCAAATAAACATTTATACATTGATGTTTTAATAATTTCTCCTCTACAAAGGCCCTTTTCAGGGCCACAAAATATTTGAAAAAAAAGATAAAAATAATCAACTATTCAAAATGCTATGAAAAAAATTTTTTTCAGTATAATTACGTTTTTATGACATGAAAAAAATGTTCAATGAATTATAAATGACAGAAAAATCTAAATTTGTAGGTACATATAAATAGACTGCAGGTAACAAAGCTATCAACAACTAAATTTATATATGTGTACTAGTAAAAATTTATTTTATTATGTCGCTAATTCGATATTAAATTGCTTTTGTAAATTTATGGAGTGTTGTACATTTTTATTTATACAAAAAGAGAAAAATATATGTATGTGTTCTATATGCCGCTCATACAATAGTTCATACTATGCCGTTTATTCAATATTAAATTGCGTTTGTATTGTGAGAATTTTATAAATTTTTATTTAGTATATAAAATATTTTTCACTACAATAAAACAACTTCTCGTGCTTTATTTTTTCATATAAATAAATGATCTCTTTTGTCTTCAAAAAATTTTGTAGCCCTGAAAAGGGCTTTGATTGAAATAAAATTCGATTTTATAAACGAACTTCATATGAATTAAGTTACTTTTTTCACTTACTTCATTTCTTGGCTGCTGGTTTTTTAACAGATTTTTTTGCCGCTTTTACTGATTTTTTTACTGCAGCTGTCTTAGTAGATTTGGTTACCTTGCCTTTAGAAACTGCGCCAGTTGCTGCTGTTTTGGTTTTAATTGTTTTTGATTTAACTGATTCACTCTTTTTAATACCCTTAACTTTGCTTTTTTCAACCTTTTTCTTCTCAGTTGTCTTCTTTGAAACTACAGCTTTCTTTGCTTTTTTATCACCAGATAATACCTTTTTAGTTGTTGTTAATTTCTTCTTTGGAGCCACTTTTGCTGATTTCTTTTCAACAGACTTTGATTTTTGTTTTGGTTCTTTGCTGGCAGCAGCAGATAGTTTAAATGAGCCAGATGCACCTTTACCTTTTGTTTGTATTAATTTTCCACTTACAACAGCCGATTTAAGATATTTTTTAATAAATGGTGCCAACTTTTGGGCATCACATTTGTATGTGGCACTAATATATTTTTTAATTGCCAACAATGATGAACCACCACGTTCTTTCAAATTCTTAATTGAGGCATCGACCATTTGTTGTGTTGGTGGATGAGATGGAGCAGCAGTTGGCTTCTTGGAACTCTTTTTAACCACTTTTTTCTCAGCAGCAACAGCAGCGACTGGAGAAGATGTTGTAGCAATTATAGTAGCCTCCGACATTGTTATTTTACTTTACTTTTATCTTATATTCACTTTGAAACTGAATTGAATTAACTTTGCACTTTTCTGATCAAAATTTATACTTCTCTACTAAATTTAGCCTCACTTGAAAATTTGAGAATCGCCGAGAAAAGACGTTTCATATAAATTTACATTTCTGTGTTTGCGCACTATTTCATCATGGTTTGTATGTCTTTAAAAGTAGTTTTAAACATATTTCAAACAATAATATATCAAAAATTAGCATTTATAACAAAATTTAAATATTTTTTTTTTATAATACAAAATTCATATGGTTTTTATGTACGAAAATTCGCCTAGAAACATTATGAAACTACGAAGAATATCATAATTGTAAATCAAATTTAAGAAATATTATCTATGGTTGCGTGTGAAATTGAGCAATTAATTAAAATTTCTTATAGCTCGAATAATAAATAAACAATATATTTCTTAAAAATGTACAAAAGAAAATTATTCTTTTATTTAAAAATTCATTTTATGTGGGTATAACTGATAGCGGCTACCAGTCAAGATTAAATAAATCATCAATAAAATTTGTATATTGTTAAAATAATAATTCATAAAATGATATTATAGAATAAATCAAGATTTAATATTAGTATTTAATGCATGCAAAGTTAAAGGCTATCAATATATCTATTCATATATGCTTCAAATAATGCTGCTTTACTACCATATAACCTTTAAATCAGCTAAATCATGTTGTATCTACAATCTTAAGAGAAAAACAAATACCATTTTACTTTTATACAGCAGCTGGAAATACGTTTATGAATAAAACGTACTCAACTTTATAAACAATTGTTATGTTGAGCAAAGCATTAGGCATTTTTTTCATAAATAAACGAACAAAACCATACAAATGTTAACAAAAAAATAGTCGATTTGCTTTAAAAATTTGAATTTTACTAGAAAATATAAAATCAAAATTTTATTAATGTTTAATTATTTCAAAAAAATTAAATAAATTTATTTAAACCGGTCTAAATGGCAATACGAAATTTGAAAAACCTTACAAATGTTACAAAAAATTTGATATTTTATTTTGCTCTACCAAAAGATTACAATATCACACCATCTTATTTGGTATATGATTTAGTTTGTTTTTCATGGCTGAAGAAATACTGTAATATTATCATGAAAATAGTTTCCACACATATATAAATAAATTAAACGTAATAAATTAAACGCAATTAACTGCACACGTATTTCTATGCATAATTGAGTGAAAGATTTTATTAACGTTTCCATGAATAAACACGCAAAACCTTACAAATGTGAATATTCGACATCATCATCATGCCTTAAAAAATCGAACTCATCAAGAAAATTCTAACTCGGACTCATTTAAATCGTAAATTCTTTCTTAATTTATTGTAGAATAGTTTTTATAATGATAAAATTGCAATATGAAAATACAAAAACCTTACAAATGTTCCATTAAAATTTTAAATATTTTTTGATATATCTCATCTAGTAGTTGATTTTGATAGTTTTATCATGGCATATAAATTTTTTCTCTCATTGAAAAATTTTTAAACTATCAAGAAGATAAGTATTGTACACATTGTAATTTTTAATAATAATTTATTAGGTAATTAATAATATTAATTCGATTATAAAATGCATCTCATTTGTTTTTAATTATTTTGTGGTCCTGAGAAGGACCGATTTTGTTTCGTTAGCGATCTAGTTGTTTTTTAAGCACGTTCACCACGTATACGACGCGCCAATTGAATATCTTTTGGCATAATTGTCACACGCTTAGCATGAATAGCACACAAGTTAGTATCTTCGAAGAGACCAACTAAATATGCTTCACTTGCCTCCTGAAGAGCCATTACAGCTGAACTTTGAAAGCGCAAATCTGTCTTGAAATCTTGAGCGATTTCACGAACTAAACGTTGGAATGGCAATTTGCGAATTAATAGTTCTGTGCTCTTTTGGTAGCGACGAATTTCTCGTAGAGCAACTGTGCCTGGACGATAACGATGTGGTTTTTTAACACCACCAGTAGCTGGTGCACTCTTACGAGCTGCCTTTGTTGCCAATTGCTTGCGTGGAGCCTTTCCACCAGTCGATTTACGAGCAGTTTGCTTTGTACGAGCCATTTTACACTTTTTCAAACAAAAATAGAATTAAAAGATTACTCAGACTGTAGCACAAAATTTTCACTTATAAATTTTTATAACTTAGCACAACACTTTATTCTATCGCATACATCTTTCAGAGCTTAAGTACTTTTTGACAAGAAATCGTTTCACATGTTCATATGTTTTTCATGTGTGTTAAACAGTGTATTGCTGTCGCACTCTTTTTAAGGGTAATTTTCATATAAATAGATGTCGATTTGTTCGAAGCAAGCATCAGTGATTGTGTGACTCTCAAAAGTTAAAGTGTTAGTAAAATATTGTGCTTAGTTAAAGTGAAGTAAATTTTGAATAACTAAAATAAAATGACTGGACGCGGCAAAGGTGGAAAAGGTTTGGGTAAAGGCGGAGCAAAGCGTCATCGCAAAGTTCTTCGTGATAACATTCAAGGTATCACAAAGCCAGCTATTCGTCGTTTAGCTCGTCGTGGTGGTGTTAAGCGTATATCTGGCTTGATATACGAAGAAACTCGTGGTGTTTTAAAAGTGTTCTTGGAAAATGTTATCCGTGATGCAGTCACATATACTGAACACGCAAAGAGGAAAACAGTTACAGCTATGGACGTAGTGTATGCTCTTAAGAGACAAGGACGCACTCTTTATGGATTTGGAGGTTAAAAACAATCATAGCTGGAGTTGCACTTTAAAACAATCGGTCCTTTTCAGGACCACAATATTAACTAAATAAAGAGAAAAAAAAATAATTTTTATGTGTATATTAACTTTTTTTAATAAAACTGTCAAAATTTTCAAAATAAAGAGAAAAAATAAAATTTTTATGTATTTACTATTTTTTGAATAAAAATCTGTCAAAAAGAAAAAAGAATATATGTGTGTGTATTTATTGACTGCTTTATTTAAAGTTGAATTGAAAAATTCTATAAATAAATAAATAACTATGAATGGTTCATAAATGATAGATAGATATTTTTATTATTGCATTGAAAAAAAGTACATTTCTTGAGCGTATTTCTGAATTTAGCCTCCCTTGAAAATTTGAGAATCGCCGAGAAGGGCACTTTCATATAAACATATATTTGTTTGTGCACGGAATTTTTTCAACGCAAGTTGAAATTTTTTAATATGGTTTTTATTAAGAAAAAATTAATTTTTTTAATTTATTATTTATATACTTATTAGTAATGATAATTTCACAAATATTTACATACTCAAAAAAAATTTTTATGCAGGCACTTATAAAAAATATCATAATATTTATTATTTTCCAGCAAAAAATATATGGGCTACTATGAAGAAATGTCAATTTATTTAGTTCATTCAACAAAAAAATGTATATTGTATCAAATCGAAAGACAAGCATTATTTTTTACTCTTTGTATAAATTAATTTGTCGTCCTGAAAAGGACGGTTTGTTTATTAGTATGTTGAAAATATTTTGCTTATGCCTTCTTTTCAGTTTTCTTTGGCAAAAGTACAGCTTGAATGTTTGGTAAAACACCACCTTGAGCGATCGTTACACCAGACAATAGTTTATTTAATTCTTCATCATTACGAATAGCTAATTGCAAATGACGAGGAATAATTCTTGTTTTTTTGTTATCACGTGCAGCGTTACCAGCCAACTCAAGAACTTCAGCAGCTAAATATTCCATAACAGCTGCTAGATATACAGGAGCTCCAGCACCAACTCGTTCAGCATAATTTCCTTTACGCAATAAACGATGAATACGGCCGACGGGAAATTGAAGACCAGCACGATTGGAACGAGACTTTGCCTTTCCCTTTACTTTACCACCTTTGCCACGACCAGACATATTTATTTATTTTTCTTTTTGTATTCACAAGTTCACACTATTTCACAATTTAAAGCAGACTTCGCAAACGCACTACGAACACAATTGATACCTACCACTAAATTTGTCTTTCTATTTATAGTTTTTTTTCGTACGGACAGCATCGCATAAGGGAGGAAAACAAATTCCAAGCCGAGTGGTTCGCTTGCTTGAAAATCTCGTACAGAAAAAAGTACTTAACTTTGAGCATTTTCAGTCTTATCAAAAATTTGTGTGTTGTGAATAGTGAGTTACTTAAATCTAATAAATTGTGAAAGTGAATTAAAATGCCACCAAAAACTAGTGGAAAAGCTGCCAAGAAGGCTGGTAAAGCGCAGAAGAACATTACCAAAAACGATAAGAAGAAGAAGCGCAAGAGGAAGGAAAGTTATGCCATCTATATTTATAAAGTGCTGAAACAAGTTCATCCAGATACTGGTATTTCTTCTAAAGCAATGAGTATCATGAACAGTTTTGTTAATGATATTTTTGAACGCATTGCTGCTGAGGCTTCTCGTTTGGCACATTACAACAAAAGATCAACTATTACCAGTCGAGAAATTCAAACGGCTGTTCGTCTTCTGTTGCCTGGTGAATTGGCTAAGCATGCTGTTAGTGAAGGAACCAAAGCAGTCACAAAATACACGAGTTCCAAATAAACATTTATACATTGATGTTTTAATAATTTCTCCTCTACAAAGGCCCTTTTCAGGGCCACAAAATATTTGAAAAAAAAGATAAAAATAATCAACTATTCAAAATGCTATGAAAAAAATTTTTTTCAGTATAATTACGTTTTTATGACATGAAAAAAATGTTCAATGAATTATAAATGACAGAAAAATCTAAATTTGTAGGTACATATAAATAGACTGCAGGTAACAAAGCTATCAACAACTAAATTTATATATGTGTACTAGTAAAAATTTATTTTATTATGTCGCTAATTCGATATTAAATTGCTTTTGTAAATTTATGGAGTGTTGTACATTTTTATTTATACAAAAAGAGAAAAATATATGTATGTGTTCTATATGCCGCTCATACAATAGTTCATACTATGCCGTTTATTCAATATTAAATTGCGTTTGTATTGTGAGAATTTTATAAATTTTTATTTAGTATATAAAATATTTTTCACTACAATAAAACAACTTCTCGTGCTTTATTTTTTCATATAAATAAATGATCTCTTTTGTCTTCAAAAAATTTTGTAGCCCTGAAAAGGGCTTTGATTGAAATAAAATTCGATTTTATAAACGAACTTCATATGAATTAAGTTACTTTTTTCACTTACTTCATTTCTTGGCTGCTGGTTTTTTAACAGATTTTTTTGCCGCTTTTACTGATTTTTTTACTGCAGCTGTCTTAGTAGATTTGGTTACCTTGCCTTTAGAAACTGCGCCAGTTGCTGCTGTTTTGGTTTTAATTGTTTTTGATTTAACTGATTCACTCTTTTTAATACCCTTAACTTTGCTTTTTTCAACCTTTTTCTTCTCAGTTGTCTTCTTTGAAACTACAGCTTTCTTTGCTTTTTTATCACCAGATAATACCTTTTTAGTTGTTGTTAATTTCTTCTTTGGAGCCACTTTTGCTGATTTCTTTTCAACAGACTTTGATTTTTGTTTTGGTTCTTTGCTGGCAGCAGCAGATAGTTTAAATGAGCCAGATGCACCTTTACCTTTTGTTTGTATTAATTTTCCACTTACAACAGCCGATTTAAGATATTTTTTAATAAATGGTGCCAACTTTTGGGCATCACATTTGTATGTGGCACTAATATATTTTTTAATTGCCAACAATGATGAACCACCACGTTCTTTCAAATTCTTAATTGAGGCATCGACCATTTGTTGTGTTGGTGGATGAGATGGAGCAGCAGTTGGCTTCTTGGAACTCTTTTTAACCACTTTTTTCTCAGCAGCAACAGCAGCGACTGGAGAAGATGTTGTAGCAATTATAGTAGCCTCCGACATTGTTATTTTACTTTACTTTTATCTTATATTCACTTTGAAACTGAATTGAATTAACTTTGCACTTTTCTGATCAAAATTTATACTTCTCAAGAAAAGATTTTTTTTTTTTTTGCTCAAGAAAAGATTTTTATTGTCCCAAAAATATTTATACATTAGGTATTCTTATGAATGTATTTACATTTTTGTTTTTTCTTAACATACATATATGTATTTATCTAAGATTATATACTTTACATTTTGTTTATGTAGTGTTTTGTATTTACATTTTTATTCTTTGATTTTAATCATATTTTATTTACAAATTCCTAAAAAAAGGGGTAAAAAAGGAAATTTTTACATATTATTCTTAAAACTAACTTAAAAAACTATATAACAATAACAACGAGAGAAGTGCTCAGAAAACCAAAATTAATTTTCTTGAATATCAAGTAAAATATTTTGGTTTTATTGAGCTTTTGCCCACTGGCTTATATTATACACTGTATTTACAATATCAAGACTTTTATATCGTCGGTGATAGAACATTAATTTGTTCCCATTATATAAGTTATTATTTGCATTAAGTATTTTCAGGTAAATTGGAGAAAGATATTTTTCTTCAATAGGATATTCTATTTCGTCTTCTTTGAATAAGTAGTTTATTAAAAGTTCATTATCTACGTATGAGGTTTTATGTAAAAATTTAAAAGCCGATGCAATCAAAAAGCAATCAATACGTTCCATTTTGCAGAAATTGTACAGATTTTTATTTGAAACTCTCTTACGAAAATTATCTTGTAAGGGTTGCCATCCCAATCCTGAGCAAACTCTTAGCAAGTTTCTTTCAAAAATTCGAAGCCTCTCCATTTGGCTTGATGAGACATCAAACCAAATGGAAAAGCCATAGGCTATAATCGGACGTATTATCTGTTTATATATATTCAATTTTATATTTGCTTTTAGACTTTTCGCGCCTTTTAATACGTTAAAGTATGACATGAAAACTTTTTTTGCTTTCGCTAGAACAAAGTCAATGTGCGTCTCAAATTTAAAGTTGCTGTGTAGCATTATGCCCAGATATTTTATTTTTTCATTAAAGCAAATAGCTTGTCCCTGTATATTTATATTTGGTATAAATTTCCTGGCGTTTGGGTATAAATTTTTTCGTAGGCCCTTAAACGCAGTACATTCACATTTGTTTATGTTAAGTTTAAGCTTCCACTTATAAAAATAATCATTCAGCCTGACTAGATAATCGTTAAGTAACTTTTCAGCATTTACTATCAATGGTCTGGAGCTAAGTATCAAAATGTCGTCAGCATAAATTAATGTCAGTGTCGCAGAGCCTGGGTCAGGTAAGTCAGCGAGCAGAATATTATATAATACAGGGCCTAGAAGTGATCCTTGCGGAACTCCTGCCAAGATTGATTTTGGAGCTGAGTTTTGGTTTTGATTATGTACAAATAATTTTCTATCGCAAAGATAATCCAGAAGGATTCTACAAAGGCTTTTATTAAAATTAAAAATGTTATACATTTTAAAGATGATGCCTTGAAACCAAGCGGTGTCAAAGGCTTTTTCAAAGTCTAAACTGACAGCAATTGTAGCTTGCTTCTTATTTAAGTTGGAAGAAACAAAGTCTGACAACAATAGAAGAGCATGGTTAGTTGAAAGATATGGCCTAAAGCCAAATTGAAAATTTTTAAGGATGTTGTGATCTTCTACGTGTTTCTTTATTTTAATAAGAAGGAACTCTTCAAACAATTTACTGACATTTGAGAGCAATGAAATTGGTCTATAGCTGGTTAAGTGTTGTGGATTTGATCCTGGTTTAAGGATTGGAATAATTTTAGCACTTTTCCAGTTACTTGGAAAATATCCGATGTTGTAGCATTGATTAAAAAGTATAGCCAAAAATCTCCAAAAAAATGGCTTCGTTTTTCTAAGAACAAAGTTTGAGATGCCGTCCTCTCCAAAACTTTTCTTATTATTTTTTAATTTAAGTGCTTTTTTTATGTCACTTACTGTTATAAATTGTCTGTAGACTTCACTTACACTATTTTGTCCTTGTAGGACACTTTCACCATCTGCAGTGAAGGCATTGCTAAAACTGACAATGGGTTCAGCATCATTTAAATCTGTAATCTGATCGTTGACAAAATTATCAAATTGCACTGAGCCAATATTTAGGTTTTGTCTATGTACTTGCTCAAAGTTTTCAGCAAGCAGATTAATTTTGCACCCATTATCAGTAACAACAGTGCCGTCACTGTCCAGTAGTTCAGGTAAGTCTGGTTTTCTGCTTAGTCCACAGAGCCCTTTGATTTTTTTGTAAGTTTTATTGTTCATTTTTATTTTTTTGAAGAATTTTGACCAATATTCATTTTCATGTTTAATAATGATTTCCTCAATTATTTTATCTAAGTTTTTAATTATTGCTTTTAGAGTGGATTTTGTTTGAGGATCTACACATCTGAAAAGCTGTTTTCTTAGTCTTTTTTTTTCCTTTATAAACTCAATTATTGTTGGTGATAAATTAATTTGACCCCTATTTCTAATAACAACCTTTGGTGTTGAAAAATTTATTGACTGCTCAAACGCTGGACGCAGATTTGAAATGCAGTCGTCAATTTCTGTTTTTGTGGCGATTCTGTTGATTGGTAGAATGTGATCAACTAGTCTTTCTTCGAGTGCCGAGTTGAAAGCATCAACATTCAAATTGTCCCATTTGAACACTTCAACTGGTGATTTTTTGGCAATTTCACTGGTTGAAATATTTAGTTCAACTGCACTATGATCTGATTCATAATACAGAGTTTTTAAAAAATCTGGATGCTGAGGCTCAAACTCGAGGCAGACCGAAGCTGTAGTTAAAAATATGTCTATGAATGACTCACATATTGACACTCTAGTTGGAAGTTTAGTTGGTACAACTTGTAGATGAGGGAACTGTGTCAACCATCTAGCCAATGTTCTGCCACTTGTGTTTGCTAGTGAATTGCCCCAATTGGGATGTTTTGCGTTTAAGTCTCCACCTAAAACAATTTTGTCACAATTTATGCATGACACAATTTTATTGAGATCAGCCTCACACAGCGGCTCTTGTGGCTTATGGTACATTGCTACAAATGATATTTTGCTACCATCAATAAGGTGAACTTTTATGGCAGTGTTTTCAATGCTGTCTGAATTAATAAAAATTCTTTCAAAGCTAAAATTTTCTTTAATACAAATGGCAGTTCCTCCACCATTGCCACCAATTCGGTGCTGCCTTATCAGATTATAACCTTTAAAATTCAATTTATGTCTTGGATTAAGCTTATGTTCAGTTAATAGCACAATATCTGGCCTATGCTTTATCAAAAATAAATTAAGAAAATGCCTTCTTTGCTTTGATATCAAAGAGTTAACATTTATTAAAATGCATTTAATTTTCTTTGTCATTACTTTTTAGTATTAAAAAATTTTTTTTTTGTTTGAATATTTTATCCACAAACTGAAAAAAACAACCCAAAAAGTTGCTCTTGTCTCATGTGAGCTGGCGCATTTCTATCATACGTAGGTAGAAAATTATTTATTTTTTGAATAATATCCGAGAAGCTTTTCCCGAATAAACTTTGACATTCGCTACTTATAAACGAAAAGTTATTGTTATTGTTATTGTTATATAATGTATTCTTATTATTATTATTTACAGAAATATCATTTCTTTTGGTGTAATCATTTGGATAATGATTATTATTTTGTATTGCGTTGTTTGAACGCATAATATCAGCATAAGACTTTAGTGGTGTACTAAAGTTTAAAGCTGATTTTTTGGCAAAAGTTTTTCTTGCTTCTTTTTCGTTTCTTTTTTCATTTATTGCATTTTTTAATTTTTGGTAAACAATGCATTTTTTATAATTGGCAGTATGCCCTTCAGTCTTGCAGAGTACGCAGTAAACCTGGACTCCAATTTGTTTTTTAATTGTACCATCACTAAGGGTTTTAGTGATGATATCATTGTTTAGGTCCTTAGGAGGTATTTTACAATTATTGGGTCCATGATTACCACCGCACTTCACACACCGAAAAGGCATATTGCAGTTAATTGCTGCATGGTTGTATCTTTGACAACGCTTGCATTGCAAAATTTTTTGCGTTTTAAATTTTTCAAAATAAATCCTATTTTGATTAAGGTATTTTATATTTAATATGTCCGATACACTGGACGTTTTATCAAATTGGACCAGCCAGTTTGATTTGAGTTTAGAAACACCTATAACTTTAATATTTAGCTCAACTAAATTTAAGGCACTAATAACATCGCTTTCATTATAAAACTCAGGTAAGTTTTTTAAAATAAGTGTTATGGGCTTTTCACTCTTAGGTGTATAAGTATAGTATTTGATATTTTGAGCCTCAAACATATCTTTAATTTTTTTATAATCGCTTAGATTTAAAATTTGCACTAAAGTGCTATCACTATTTTTTTTATTAAAATAATAATTTTTATTGTTTATAGTATCATAAATTTTTGTACCTAGTTCTTTAATGTTTTCGTTGCTGATAATCATCTGCGGAGGTTTTTCCGGGCTCGATTTACTAGCAGGAACGCTGCAGTCCACTTTGCTCTCCTTGGCACGGCGACCAGCTGATGATGATGCAGCAGGCTGTCGTGTCTTCTTCTTCTTATAGCCGTTTCTATCGGCTGCTGCCAATGATGGAAAATCGTTGCACTCATCTACATCGATGTCATCACAAGATGAGAGTTCGTAGTATTTGTTGTTTCGTAAGTTATTTTCTTCTTCTTCTTTATATTTCAGTTTATTTTCAAGCTCTAAGCAAAGATTCTTTAAATCCTCTATTTGCTTTGCTTGAATAAGTAGTTTTTCATTTAAATCCATTTCAGTGGATTCACCTTTTTTCACTTTATTAAAGGCTTCTTCATACTCAGCCACTTTGGATTTGCGTCTTTTATGACCACTAGATTTCACGTTTTGTTGTGAATCTACAATTTGTTGTGGTTTGTCTATATTTTCCATTTTATATTATTTAGTGGAAAACACATTACATTTAACACTGTCTTTGTTTTCAAGCTTGACGCTTGAAAACGTATAGTTTGTTTTTAACTTGTGTTGTTTTTTTTTGTTTTTTAAATGTTTTATTTTTAATTAGCTTTATATTATAATAATATTATAATCAGTTTCTATGATTTGTTGGAAAGTTTTTAAGTTTAATTTCACTTTTCACATCACAAGATTTGAGAAGAGTTTTTTTTTTGTGTAGCACTTTTGTTATTTAACTATTTTTATAGTTTTTTAGTCACTTTTAATAGTTTTTTTACTTCTATTGTTGTAATAGAGTATTTAATAGGAGCTTTTTGTCACTTTTTCTTATAGTTTTTTTCTTGCACTTTTCAACGCCACTTTACAGCATAAGCTGGAGGCGATGTCGTTGCAATAATGGTAATTTCAACCACTTAAAGTCACTTTATTTCACTTCACTTCACTTTTCACTTTGAAACTGAATCATTTATCAATTTATACTTCTCTACTAAATTTAGCCTCACTTGAAAATTTGAGAATCGCCGAGAAAAGACGTTTCATATAAATTTACATTTCTGTGTTTGCGCACTATTTCATCATGGTTTGTATGTCTTTAAAAGTAGTTTTAAACATATTTCAAACAATAATATATCAAAAATTAGCATTTATAACAAAATTTAAATATTTTTTTTTTATAATACAAAATTCATATGGTTTTTATGTACGAAAATTCGCCTAGAAACATTATGAAACTACGAAGAATATCATAATTGTAAATCAAATTTAAGAAATATTATCTATGGTTGCGTGTGAAATTGAGCAATTAATTAAAATTTCTTATAGCTCGAATAATAAATAAACAATATATTTCTTAAAAATGTACAAAAGAAAATTATTCTTTTATTTAAAAATTCATTTTATGTGGGTATAACTGATAGCGGCTACCAGTCAAGATTAAATAAATCATCAATAAAATTTGTATATTGTTAAAATAATAATTCATAAAATGATATTATAGAATAAATCAAGATTTAATATTAGTATTTAATGCATGCAAAGTTAAAGGCTATCAATATATCTATTCATATATGCTTCAAATAATGCTGCTTTACTACCATATAACCTTTAAATCAGCTAAATCATGTTGTATCTACAATCTTAAGAGAAAAACAAATACCATTTTACTTTTATACAGCAGCTGGAAATACGTTTATGAATAAAACGTACTCAACTTTATAAACAATTGTTATGTTGAGCAAAGCATTAGGCATTTTTTTCATAAATAAACGAACAAAACCATACAAATGTTAACAAAAAAATAGTCGATTTGCTTTAAAAATTTGAATTTTACTAGAAAATATAAAATCAAAATTTTATTAATGTTTAATTATTTCAAAAAAATTAAATAAATTTATTTAAACCGGTCTAAATGGCAATACGAAATTTGAAAAACCTTACAAATGTTACAAAAAATTTGATATTTTATTTTGCTCTACCAAAAGATTACAATATCACACCATCTTATTTGGTATATGATTTAGTTTGTTTTTCATGGCTGAAGAAATACTGTAATATTATCATGAAAATAGTTTCCACACATATATAAATAAATTAAACGTAATAAATTAAACGCAATTAACTGCACACGTATTTCTATGCATAATTGAGTGAAAGATTTTATTAACGTTTCCATGAATAAACACGCAAAACCTTACAAATGTGAATATTCGACATCATCATCATGCCTTAAAAAATCGAACTCATCAAGAAAATTCTAACTCGGACTCATTTAAATCGTAAATTCTTTCTTAATTTATTGTAGAATAGTTTTTATAATGATAAAATTGCAATATGAAAATACAAAAACCTTACAAATGTTCCATTAAAATTTTAAATATTTTTTGATATATCTCATCTAGTAGTTGATTTTGATAGTTTTATCATGGCATATAAATTTTTTCTCTCATTGAAAAATTTTTAAACTATCAAGAAAATAAGTATTGTACACATTGTAATTTTTAATAATAATTTATTAGGTAATTAATAATATTAATTCGATTATAAAATGCATCTCATTTGTTTTTAATTATTTTGTGGTCCTGAGAAGGACCGATTTTGTTTCGTTAGCGATCTAGTTGTTTTTTAAGCACGTTCACCACGTATACGACGCGCCAATTGAATATCTTTTGGCATAATTGTCACACGCTTAGCATGAATAGCACACAAGTTAGTATCTTCGAAGAGACCAACTAAATATGCTTCACTTGCCTCCTGAAGAGCCATTACAGCTGAACTTTGAAAGCGCAAATCTGTCTTGAAATCTTGAGCGATTTCACGAACTAAACGTTGGAATGGCAATTTGCGAATTAATAGTTCTGTGCTCTTTTGGTAGCGACGAATTTCTCGTAGAGCAACTGTGCCTGGACGATAACGATGTGGTTTTTTAACACCACCAGTAGCTGGTGCACTCTTACGAGCTGCCTTTGTTGCCAATTGCTTGCGTGGAGCCTTTCCACCAGTCGATTTACGAGCAGTTTGCTTTGTACGAGCCATTTTACACTTTTTCAAACAAAAATAGAATTAAAAGATTACTCAGACTGTAGCACAAAATTTTCACTTATAAATTTTTATAACTTAGCACAACACTTTATTCTATCGCATACATCTTTCAGAGCTTAAGTACTTTTTCGTTTTGACAAGAAATCGTTTCACATGTTCATATGTTTTTCATGTGTGTTAAACAGTGTATTGCTGTCGCACTCTTTTTAAGGGTAATTTTCATATAAATAGATGTCGATTTGTTCGAAGCAAGCATCAGTGATTGTGTGACTCTCAAAAGTTAAAGTGTTAGTAAAATATTGTGCTTAGTTAAAGTGAAGTAAATTTTGAATAACTAAAATAAAATGACTGGACGCGGCAAAGGTGGAAAAGGTTTGGGTAAAGGCGGAGCAAAGCGTCATCGCAAAGTTCTTCGTGATAACATTCAAGGTATCACAAAGCCAGCTATTCGTCGTTTAGCTCGTCGTGGTGGTGTTAAGCGTATATCTGGCTTGATATACGAAGAAACTCGTGGTGTTTTAAAAGTGTTCTTGGAAAATGTTATCCGTGATGCAGTCACATATACTGAACACGCAAAGAGGAAAACAGTTACAGCTATGGACGTAGTGTATGCTCTTAAGAGACAAGGACGCACTCTTTATGGATTTGGAGGTTAAAAACAATCATAGCTGGAGTTGCACTTTAAAACAATCGGTCCTTTTCAGGACCACAATATTAACTAAATAAAGAGAAAAAAAAATAATTTTTATGTGTATATTAACTTTTTTTAATAAAACTGTCAAAATTTTCAAAATAAAGAGAAAAAATAAAATTTTTATGTATTTACTATTTTTTGAATAAAAATCTGTCAAAAAGAAAAAAGAATATATGTGTGTGTATTTATTGACTGCTTTATTTAAAGTTGAATTGAAAAATTCTATAAATAAATAAATAACTATGAATGGTTCATAAATGATAGATAGATATTTTTATTATTGCATTGAAAAAAAGTACATTTCTTGAGCGTATTTCTGAATTTAGCCTCCCTTGAAAATTTGAGAATCGCCGAGAAGGGCACTTTCATATAAACATATATTTGTTTGTGCACGGAATTTTTTCAACGCAAGTTGAAATTTTTTAATATGGTTTTTATTAAGAAAAAATTAATTTTTTTAATTTATTATTTATATACTTATTAGTAATGATAATTTCACAAATATTTACATACTCAAAAAAAATTTTTATGCAGGCACTTATAAAAAATATCATAATATTTATTATTTTCCAGCAAAAAATATATGGGCTACTATGAAGAAATGTCAATTTATTTAGTTCATTCAACAAAAAAATGTATATTGTATCAAATCGAAAGACAAGCATTATTTTTTACTCTTTGTATAAATTAATTTGTCGTCCTGAAAAGGACGGTTTGTTTATTAGTATGTTGAAAATATTTTGCTTATGCCTTCTTTTCAGTTTTCTTTGGCAAAAGTACAGCTTGAATGTTTGGTAAAACACCACCTTGAGCGATCGTTACACCAGACAATAGTTTATTTAATTCTTCATCATTACGAATAGCTAATTGCAAATGACGAGGAATAATTCTTGTTTTTTTGTTATCACGTGCAGCGTTACCAGCCAACTCAAGAACTTCAGCAGCTAAATATTCCATAACAGCTGCTAGATATACAGGAGCTCCAGCACCAACTCGTTCAGCATAATTTCCTTTACGCAATAAACGATGAATACGGCCGACGGGAAATTGAAGACCAGCACGATTGGAACGAGACTTTGCCTTTCCCTTTACTTTACCACCTTTGCCACGACCAGACATATTTATTTATTTTTCTTTTTGTATTCACAAGTTCACACTATTTCACAATTTAAAGCAGACTTCGCAAACGCACTACGAACACAATTGATACCTACCACTAAATTTGTCTTTCTATTTATAGTTTTTTTTCGTACGGACAGCATCGCATAAGGGAGGAAAACAAATTCCAAGCCGAGTGGTTCGCTTGCTTGAAAATCTCAAATCTCGTACAGAAAAAAGTACTTAACTTTGAGCATTTTCAGTCTTATCAAAAATTTGTGTGTTGTGAATAGTGAGTTACTTAAATCTAATAAATTGTGAAAGTGAATTAAAATGCCACCAAAAACTAGTGGAAAAGCTGCCAAGAAGGCTGGTAAAGCGCAGAAGAACATTACCAAAAACGATAAGAAGAAGAAGCGCAAGAGGAAGGAAAGTTATGCCATCTATATTTATAAAGTGCTGAAACAAGTTCATCCAGATACTGGTATTTCTTCTAAAGCAATGAGTATCATGAACAGTTTTGTTAATGATATTTTTGAACGCATTGCTGCTGAGGCTTCTCGTTTGGCACATTACAACAAAAGATCAACTATTACCAGTCGAGAAATTCAAACGGCTGTTCGTCTTCTGTTGCCTGGTGAATTGGCTAAGCATGCTGTTAGTGAAGGAACCAAAGCAGTCACAAAATACACGAGTTCCAAATAAACATTTATACATTGATGTTTTAATAATTTCTCCTCTACAAAGGCCCTTTTCAGGGCCACAAAATATTTGAAAAAAAAGATAAAAATAATCAACTATTCAAAATGCTATGAAAAAAATTTTTTTCAGTATAATTACGTTTTTATGACATGAAAAAAATGTTCAATGAATTATAAATGACAGAAAAATCTAAATTTGTAGGTACATATAAATAGACTGCAGGTAACAAAGCTATCAACAACTAAATTTATATATGTGTACTAGTAAAAATTTATTTTATTATGTCGCTAATTCGATATTAAATTGCTTTTGTAAATTTATGGAGTGTTGTACATTTTTATTTATACAAAAAGAGAAAAATATATGTATGTGTTCTATATGCCGCTCATACAATAGTTCATACTATGCCGTTTATTCAATATTAAATTGCGTTTGTATTGTGAGAATTTTATAAATTTTTATTTAGTATATAAAATATTTTTCACTACAATAAAACAACTTCTCGTGCTTTATTTTTTCATATAAATAAATGATCTCTTTTGTCTTCAAAAAATTTTGTAGCCCTGAAAAGGGCTTTGATTGAAATAAAATTCGATTTTATAAACGAACTTCATATGAATTAAGTTACTTTTTTCACTTACTTCATTTCTTGGCTGCTGGTTTTTTAACAGATTTTTTTGCCGCTTTTACTGATTTTTTTACTGCAGCTGTCTTAGTAGATTTGGTTACCTTGCCTTTAGAAACTGCGCCAGTTGCTGCTGTTTTGGTTTTAATTGTTTTTGATTTAACTGATTCACTCTTTTTAATACCCTTAACTTTGCTTTTTTCAACCTTTTTCTTCTCAGTTGTCTTCTTTGAAACTACAGCTTTCTTTGCTTTTTTATCACCAGATAATACCTTTTTAGTTGTTGTTAATTTCTTCTTTGGAGCCACTTTTGCTGATTTCTTTTCAACAGACTTTGATTTTTGTTTTGGTTCTTTGCTGGCAGCAGCAGATAGTTTAAATGAGCCAGATGCACCTTTACCTTTTGTTTGTATTAATTTTCCACTTACAACAGCCGATTTAAGATATTTTTTAATAAATGGTGCCAACTTTTGGGCATCACATTTGTATGTGGCACTAATATATTTTTTAATTGCCAACAATGATGAACCACCACGTTCTTTCAAATTCTTAATTGAGGCATCGACCATTTGTTGTGTTGGTGGATGAGATGGAGCAGCAGTTGGCTTCTTGGAACTCTTTTTAACCACTTTTTTCTCAGCAGCAACAGCAGCGACTGGAGAAGATGTTGTAGCAATTATAGTAGCCTCCGACATTGTTATTTTACTTTACTTTTATCTTATATTCACTTTGAAACTGAATTGAATTAACTTTGCACTTTTCTGATCAAAATTTATACTTCTCTACTAAATTTAGCCTCACTTGAAAATTTGAGAATCGCCGAGAAAAGACGTTTCATATAAATTTACATTTCTGTGTTTGCGCACTATTTCATCATGGTTTGTATGTCTTTAAAAGTAGTTTTAAACATATTTCAAACAATAATATATCAAAAATTAGCATTTATAACAAAATTTAAATATTTTTTTTTTATAATACAAAATTCATATGGTTTTTATGTACGAAAATTCGCCTAGAAACATTATGAAACTACGAAGAATATCATAATTGTAAATCAAATTTAAGAAATATTATCTATGGTTGCGTGTGAAATTGAGCAATTAATTAAAATTTCTTATAGCTCGAATAATAAATAAACAATATATTTCTTAAAAATGTACAAAAGAAAATTATTCTTTTATTTAAAAATTCATTTTATGTGGGTATAACTGATAGCGGCTACCAGTCAAGATTAAATAAATCATCAATAAAATTTGTATATTGTTAAAATAATAATTCATAAAATGATATTATAGAATAAATCAAGATTTAATATTAGTATTTAATGCATGCAAAGTTAAAGGCTATCAATATATCTATTCATATATGCTTCAAATAATGCTGCTTTACTACCATATAACCTTTAAATCAGCTAAATCATGTTGTATCTACAATCTTAAGAGAAAAACAAATACCATTTTACTTTTATACAGCAGCTGGAAATACGTTTATGAATAAAACGTACTCAACTTTATAAACAATTGTTATGTTGAGCAAAGCATTAGGCATTTTTTTCATAAATAAACGAACAAAACCATACAAATGTTAACAAAAAAATAGTCGATTTGCTTTAAAAATTTGAATTTTACTAGAAAATATAAAATCAAAATTTTATTAATGTTTAATTATTTCAAAAAAATTAAATAAATTTATTTAAACCGGTCTAAATGGCAATACGAAATTTGAAAAACCTTACAAATGTTACAAAAAATTTGATATTTTATTTTGCTCTACCAAAAGATTACAATATCACACCATCTTATTTGGTATATGATTTAGTTTGTTTTTCATGGCTGAAGAAATACTGTAATATTATCATGAAAATAGTTTCCACACATATATAAATAAATTAAACGTAATAAATTAAACGCAATTAACTGCACACGTATTTCTATGCATAATTGAGTGAAAGATTTTATTAACGTTTCCATGAATAAACACGCAAAACCTTACAAATGTGAATATTCGACATCATCATCATGCCTTAAAAAATCGAACTCATCAAGAAAATTCTAACTCGGACTCATTTAAATCGTAAATTCTTTCTTAATTTATTGTAGAATAGTTTTTATAATGATAAAATTGCAATATGAAAATACAAAAACCTTACAAATGTTCCATTAAAATTTTAAATATTTTTTGATATATCTCATCTAGTAGTTGATTTTGATAGTTTTATCATGGCATATAAATTTTTTCTCTCATTGAAAAATTTTTAAACTATCAAGAAAATAAGTATTGTACACATTGTAATTTTTAATAATAATTTATTAGGTAATTAATAATATTAATTCGATTATAAAATGCATCTCATTTGTTTTTAATTATTTTGTGGTCCTGAGAAGGACCGATTTTGTTTCGTTAGCGATCTAGTTGTTTTTTAAGCACGTTCACCACGTATACGACGCGCCAATTGAATATCTTTTGGCATAATTGTCACACGCTTAGCATGAATAGCACACAAGTTAGTATCTTCGAAGAGACCAACTAAATATGCTTCACTTGCCTCCTGAAGAGCCATTACAGCTGAACTTTGAAAGCGCAAATCTGTCTTGAAATCTTGAGCGATTTCACGAACTAAACGTTGGAATGGCAATTTGCGAATTAATAGTTCTGTGCTCTTTTGGTAGCGACGAATTTCTCGTAGAGCAACTGTGCCTGGACGATAACGATGTGGTTTTTTAACACCACCAGTAGCTGGTGCACTCTTACGAGCTGCCTTTGTTGCCAATTGCTTGCGTGGAGCCTTTCCACCAGTCGATTTACGAGCAGTTTGCTTTGTACGAGCCATTTTACACTTTTTCAAACAAAAATAGAATTAAAAGATTACTCAGACTGTAGCACAAAATTTTCACTTATAAATTTTTATAACTTAGCACAACACTTTATTCTATCGCATACATTTTTCAGAGCTTAAGTACTTTTTGACAAGAAATCGTTTCACATGTTCATATGTTTTTCATGTGTGTTAAACAGTGTATTGCTGTCGCACTCTTTTTAAGGGTAATTTTCATATAAATAGATGTCGATTTGTTCGAAGCAAGCATCAGTGATTGTGTGACTCTCAAAAGTTAAAGTGTTAGTAAAATATTGTGCTTAGTTAAAGTGAAGTAAATTTTGAATAACTAAAATAAAATGACTGGACGCGGCAAAGGTGGAAAAGGTTTGGGTAAAGGCGGAGCAAAGCGTCATCGCAAAGTTCTTCGTGATAACATTCAAGGTATCACAAAGCCAGCTATTCGTCGTTTAGCTCGTCGTGGTGGTGTTAAGCGTATATCTGGCTTGATATACGAAGAAACTCGTGGTGTTTTAAAAGTGTTCTTGGAAAATGTTATCCGTGATGCAGTCACATATACTGAACACGCAAAGAGGAAAACAGTTACAGCTATGGACGTAGTGTATGCTCTTAAGAGACAAGGACGCACTCTTTATGGATTTGGAGGTTAAAAACAATCATAGCTGGAGTTGCACTTTAAAACAATCGGTCCTTTTCAGGACCACAATATTAACTAAATAAAGAGAAAAAAAAATAATTTTTATGTGTATATTAACTTTTTTTAATAAAACTGTCAAAATTTTCAAAATAAAGAGAAAAAATAAAATTTTTATGTATTTACTATTTTTTGAATAAAAATCTGTCAAAAAGAAAAAAGAATATATGTGTGTGTATTTATTGACTGCTTTATTTAAAGTTGAATTGAAAAATTCTATAAATAAATAAATAACTATGAATGGTTCATAAATGATAGATAGATATTTTTATTATTGCATTGAAAAAAAGTACATTTCTTGAGCGTATTTCTGAATTTAGCCTCCCTTGAAAATTTGAGAATCGCCGAGAAGGGCACTTTCATATAAACATATATTTGTTTGTGCACGGAATTTTTTCAACGCAAGTTGAAATTTTTTAATATGGTTTTTATTAAGAAAAAATTAATTTTTTTAATTTATTATTTATATACTTATTAGTAATGATAATTTCACAAATATTTACATACTCAAAAAAAATTTTTATGCAGGCACTTATAAAAAATATCATAATATTTATTATTTTCCAGCAAAAAATATATGGGCTACTATGAAGAAATGTCAATTTATTTAGTTCATTCAACAAAAAAATGTATATTGTATCAAATCGAAAGACAAGCATTATTTTTTACTCTTTGTATAAATTAATTTGTCGTCCTGAAAAGGACGGTTTGTTTATTAGTATGTTGAAAATATTTTGCTTATGCCTTCTTTTCAGTTTTCTTTGGCAAAAGTACAGCTTGAATGTTTGGTAAAACACCACCTTGAGCGATCGTTACACCAGACAATAGTTTATTTAATTCTTCATCATTACGAATAGCTAATTGCAAATGACGAGGAATAATTCTTGTTTTTTTGTTATCACGTGCAGCGTTACCAGCCAACTCAAGAACTTCAGCAGCTAAATATTCCATAACAGCTGCTAGATATACAGGAGCTCCAGCACCAACTCGTTCAGCATAATTTCCTTTACGCAATAAACGATGAATACGGCCGACGGGAAATTGAAGACCAGCACGATTGGAACGAGACTTTGCCTTTCCCTTTACTTTACCACCTTTGCCACGACCAGACATATTTATTTATTTTTCTTTTTGTATTCACAAGTTCACACTATTTCACAATTTAAAGCAGACTTCGCAAACGCACTACGAACACAATTGATACCTACCACTAAATTTGTCTTTCTATTTATAGTTTTTTTTCGTACGGACAGCATCGCATAAGGGAGGAAAACAAATTCCAAGCCGAGTGGTTCGCTTGCTTGAAAATCTCGTACAGAAAAAAGTACTTAACTTTGAGCATTTTCAGTCATCAAAAATTTGTGTGTTGTGAATAGTGAGTTACTTAAATCTAATAAATTGTGAAAGTGAATTAAAATGCCACCAAAAACTAGTGGAAAAGCTGCCAAGAAGGCTGGTAAAGCGCAGAAGAACATTACCAAAAACGATAAGAAGAAGAAGCGCAAGAGGAAGGAAAGTTATGCCATCTATATTTATAAAGTGCTGAAACAAGTTCATCCAGATACTGGTATTTCTTCTAAAGCAATGAGTATCATGAACAGTTTTGTTAATGATATTTTTGAACGCATTGCTGCTGAGGCTTCTCGTTTGGCACATTACAACAAAAGATCAACTATTACCAGTCGAGAAATTCAAACGGCTGTTCGTCTTCTGTTGCCTGGTGAATTGGCTAAGCATGCTGTTAGTGAAGGAACCAAAGCAGTCACAAAATACACGAGTTCCAAATAAACATTTATACATTGATGTTTTAATAATTTCTCCTCTACAAAGGCCCTTTTCAGGGCCACAAAATATTTGAAAAAAAAGATAAAAATAATCAACTATTCAAAATGCTATGAAAAAAATTTGTTTCAGTATAATTACGTTTTTATGACATGAAAAAAATGTTCAATGAATTATAAATGACAGAAAAATCTAAATTTGTAGGTACATATAAATAGACTGCAGGTAACAAAGCTATCAACAACTAAATTTATATATGTGTACTAGTAAAAATTTATTTTATTATGTCGCTAATTCGATATTAAATTGCTTTTGTAAATTTATGGAGTGTTGTACATTTTTATTTATACAAAAAGAGAAAAATATATGTATGTGTTCTATATGCCGCTCATACAATAGTTCATACTATGCCGTTTATTCAATATTAAATTGCGTTTGTATTGTGAGAATTTTATAAATTTTTATTTAGTATATAAAATATTTTTCACTACAATAAAACAACTTCTCGTGCTTTATTTTTTCATATAAATAAATGATCTCTTTTGTCTTCAAAAAATTTTGTAGCCCTGAAAAGGGCTTTGATTGAAATAAAATTCGATTTTATAAACGAACTTCATATGAATTAAGTTACTTTTTTCACTTACTTCATTTCTTGGCTGCTGGTTTTTTAACAGATTTTTTTGCCGCTTTTACTGATTTTTTTACTGCAGCTGTCTTAGTAGATTTGGTTACCTTGCCTTTAGAAACTGCGCCAGTTGCTGCTGTTTTGGTTTTAATTGTTTTTGATTTAACTGATTCACTCTTTTTAATACCCTTAACTTTGCTTTTTTCAACCTTTTTCTTCTCAGTTGTCTTCTTTGAAACTACAGCTTTCTTTGCTTTTTTATCACCAGATAATACCTTTTTAGTTGTTGTTAATTTCTTCTTTGGAGCCACTTTTGCTGATTTCTTTTCAACAGACTTTGATTTTTGTTTTGGTTCTTTGCTGGCAGCAGCAGATAGTTTAAATGAGCCAGATGCACCTTTACCTTTTGTTTGTATTAATTTTCCACTTACAACAGCCGATTTAAGATATTTTTTAATAAATGGTGCCAACTTTTGGGCATCACATTTGTATGTGGCACTAATATATTTTTTAATTGCCAACAATGATGAACCACCACGTTCTTTCAAATTCTTAATTGAGGCATCGACCATTTGTTGTGTTGGTGGATGAGATGGAGCAGCAGTTGGCTTCTTGGAACTCTTTTTAACCACTTTTTTCTCAGCAGCAACAGCAGCGACTGGAGAAGATGTTGTAGCAATTATAGTAGCCTCCGACATTGTTATTTTACTTTACTTTTATCTTATATTCACTTTGAAACTGAATTGAATTAACTTTGCACTTTTCTGATCAAAATTTATACTTCTCTACTAAATTTAGCCTCACTTGAAAATTTGAGAATCGCCGAGAAAAGACGTTTCATATAAATTTACATTTCTGTGTTTGCGCACTATTTCATCATGGTTTGTATGTCTTTAAAAGTAGTTTTAAACATATTTCAAACAATAATATATCAAAAATTAGCATTTATAACAAAATTTAAATATTTTTTTTTTATAATACAAAATTCATATGGTTTTTATGTACGAAAATTCGCCTAGAAACATTATGAAACTACGAAGAATATCATAATTGTAAATCAAATTTAAGAAATATTATCTATGGTTGCGTGTGAAATTGAGCAATTAATTAAAATTTCTTATAGCTCGAATAATAAATAAACAATATATTTCTTAAAAATGTACAAAAGAAAATTATTCTTTTATTTAAAAATTCATTTTATGTGGGTATAACTGATAGCGGCTACCAGTCAAGATTAAATAAATCATCAATAAAATTTGTATATTGTTAAAATAATAATTCATAAAATGATATTATAGAATAAATCAAGATTTAATATTAGTATTTAATGCATGCAAAGTTAAAGGCTATCAATATATCTATTCATATATGCTTCAAATAATGCTGCTTTACTACCATATAACCTTTAAATCAGCTAAATCATGTTGTATCTACAATCTTAAGAGAAAAACAAATACCATTTTACTTTTATACAGCAGCTGGAAATACGTTTATGAATAAAACGTACTCAACTTTATAAACAATTGTTATGTTGAGCAAAGCATTAGGCATTTTTTTCATAAATAAACGAACAAAACCATACAAATGTTAACAAAAAAATAGTCGATTTGCTTTAAAAATTTGAATTTTACTAGAAAATATAAAATCAAAATTTTATTAATGTTTAATTATTTCAAAAAAATTAAATAAATTTATTTAAACCGGTCTAAATGGCAATACGAAATTTGAAAAACCTTACAAATGTTACAAAAAATTTGATATTTTATTTTGCTCTACCAAAAGATTACAATATCACACCATCTTATTTGGTATATGATTTAGTTTGTTTTTCATGGCTGAAGAAATACTGTAATATTATCATGAAAATAGTTTCCACACATATATAAATAAATTAAACGTAATAAATTAAACGCAATTAACTGCACACGTATTTCTATGCATAATTGAGTGAAAGATTTTATTAACGTTTCCATGAATAAACACGCAAAACCTTACAAATGTGAATATTCGACATCATCATCATGCCTTAAAAAATCGAACTCATCAAGAAAATTCTAACTCGGACTCATTTAAATCGTAAATTCTTTCTTAATTTATTGTAGAATAGTTTTTATAATGATAAAATTGCAATATGAAAATACAAAAACCTTACAAATGTTCCATTAAAATTTTAAATATTTTTTGATATATCTCATCTAGTAGTTGATTTTGATAGTTTTATCATGGCATATAAATTTTTTCTCTCATTGAAAAATTTTTAAACTATCAAGAAAATAAGTATTGTACACATTGTAATTTTTAATAATAATTTATTAGGTAATTAATAATATTAATTCGATTATAAAATGCATCTCATTTGTTTTTAATTATTTTGTGGTCCTGAGAAGGACCGATTTTGTTTCGTTAGCGATCTAGTTGTTTTTTAAGCACGTTCACCACGTATACGACGCGCCAATTGAATATCTTTTGGCATAATTGTCACACGCTTAGCATGAATAGCACACAAGTTAGTATCTTCGAAGAGACCAACTAAATATGCTTCACTTGCCTCCTGAAGAGCCATTACAGCTGAACTTTGAAAGCGCAAATCTGTCTTGAAATCTTGAGCGATTTCACGAACTAAACGTTGGAATGGCAATTTGCGAATTAATAGTTCTGTGCTCTTTTGGTAGCGACGAATTTCTCGTAGAGCAACTGTGCCTGGACGATAACGATGTGGTTTTTTAACACCACCAGTAGCTGGTGCACTCTTACGAGCTGCCTTTGTTGCCAATTGCTTGCGTGGAGCCTTTCCACCAGTCGATTTACGAGCAGTTTGCTTTGTACGAGCCATTTTACACTTTTTCAAACAAAAATAGAATTAAAAGATTACTCAGACTGTAGCACAAAATTTTCACTTATAAATTTTTATAACTTAGCACAACACTTTATTCTATCGCATACATCTTTCAGAGCTTAAGTACTTTTTGACAAGAAATCGTTTCACATGTTCATATGTTTTTCATGTGTGTTAAACAGTGTATTGCTGTCGCACTCTTTTTAAGGGTAATTTTCATATAAATAGATGTCGATTTGTTCGAAGCAAGCATCAGTGATTGTGTGACTCTCAAAAGTTAAAGTGTTAGTAAAATATTGTGCTTAGTTAAAGTGAAGTAAATTTTGAATAACTAAAATAAAATGACTGGACGCGGCAAAGGTGGAAAAGGTTTGGGTAAAGGCGGAGCAAAGCGTCATCGCAAAGTTCTTCGTGATAACATTCAAGGTATCACAAAGCCAGCTATTCGTCGTTTAGCTCGTCGTGGTGGTGTTAAGCGTATATCTGGCTTGATATACGAAGAAACTCGTGGTGTTTTAAAAGTGTTCTTGGAAAATGTTATCCGTGATGCAGTCACATATACTGAACACGCAAAGAGGAAAACAGTTACAGCTATGGACGTAGTGTATGCTCTTAAGAGACAAGGACGCACTCTTTATGGATTTGGAGGTTAAAAACAATCATAGCTGGAGTTGCACTTTAAAACAATCGGTCCTTTTCAGGACCACAATATTAACTAAATAAAGAGAAAAAAAAATAATTTTTATGTGTATATTAACTTTTTTTAATAAAACTGTCAAAATTTTCAAAATAAAGAGAAAAAATAAAATTTTTATGTATTTACTATTTTTTGAATAAAAATCTGTCAAAAAGAAAAAAGAATATATGTGTGTGTATTTATTGACTGCTTTATTTAAAGTTGAATTGAAAAATTCTATAAATAAATAAATAACTATGAATGGTTCATAAATGATAGATAGATATTTTTATTATTGCATTGAAAAAAAGTACATTTCTTGAGCGTATTTCTGAATTTAGCCTCCCTTGAAAATTTGAGAATCGCCGAGAAGGGCACTTTCATATAAACATATATTTGTTTGTGCACGGAATTTTTTCAACGCAAGTTGAAATTTTTTAATATGGTTTTTATTAAGAAAAAATTAATTTTTTTAATTTATTATTTATATACTTATTAGTAATGATAATTTCACAAATATTTACATACTCAAAAAAAATTTTTATGCAGGCACTTATAAAAAATATCATAATATTTATTATTTTCCAGCAAAAAATATATGGGCTACTATGAAGAAATGTCAATTTATTTAGTTCATTCAACAAAAAAATGTATATTGTATCAAATCGAAAGACAAGCATTATTTTTTACTCTTTGTATAAATTAATTTGTCGTCCTGAAAAGGACGGTTTGTTTATTAGTATGTTGAAAATATTTTGCTTATGCCTTCTTTTCAGTTTTCTTTGGCAAAAGTACAGCTTGAATGTTTGGTAAAACACCACCTTGAGCGATCGTTACACCAGACAATAGTTTATTTAATTCTTCATCATTACGAATAGCTAATTGCAAATGACGAGGAATAATTCTTGTTTTTTTGTTATCACGTGCAGCGTTACCAGCCAACTCAAGAACTTCAGCAGCTAAATATTCCATAACAGCTGCTAGATATACAGGAGCTCCAGCACCAACTCGTTCAGCATAATTTCCTTTACGCAATAAACGATGAATACGGCCGACGGGAAATTGAAGACCAGCACGATTGGAACGAGACTTTGCCTTTCCCTTTACTTTACCACCTTTGCCACGACCAGACATATTTATTTATTTTTCTTTTTGTATTCACAAGTTCACACTATTTCACAATTTAAAGCAGACTTCGCAAACGCACTACGAACACAATTGATACCTACCACTAAATTTGTCTTTCTATTTATAGTTTTTTTTCGTACGGACAGCATCGCATAAGGGAGGAAAACAAATTCCAAGCCGAGTGGTTCGCTTGCTTGAAAATCTCGTACAGAAAAAAGTACTTAACTTTGAGCATTTTCAGTCTTATCAAAAATTTGTGTGTTGTGAATAGTGAGTTACTTAAATCTAATAAATTGTGAAAGTGAATTAAAATGCCACCAAAAACTAGTGGAAAAGCTGCCAAGAAGGCTGGTAAAGCGCAGAAGAACATTACCAAAAACGATAAGAAGAAGAAGCGCAAGAGGAAGGAAAGTTATGCCATCTATATTTATAAAGTGCTGAAACAAGTTCATCCAGATACTGGTATTTCTTCTAAAGCAATGAGTATCATGAACAGTTTTGTTAATGATATTTTTGAACGCATTGCTGCTGAGGCTTCTCGTTTGGCACATTACAACAAAAGATCAACTATTACCAGTCGAGAAATTCAAACGGCTGTTCGTCTTCTGTTGCCTGGTGAATTGGCTAAGCATGCTGTTAGTGAAGGAACCAAAGCAGTCACAAAATACACGAGTTCCAAATAAACATTTATACATTGATGTTTTAATAATTTCTCCTCTACAAAGGCCCTTTTCAGGGCCACAAAATATTTGAAAAAAAAGATAAAAATAATCAACTATTCAAAATGCTATGAAAAAAATTTTTTTCAGTATAATTACGTTTTTATGACATGAAAAAAATGTTCAATGAATTATAAATGACAGAAAAATCTAAATTTGTAGGTACATATAAATAGACTGCAGGTAACAAAGCTATCAACAACTAAATTTATATATGTGTACTAGTAAAAATTTATTTTATTATGTCGCTAATTCGATATTAAATTGCTTTTGTAAATTTATGGAGTGTTGTACATTTTTATTTATACAAAAAGAGAAAAATATATGTATGTGTTCTATATGCCGCTCATACAATAGTTCATACTATGCCGTTTATTCAATATTAAATTGCGTTTGTATTGTGAGAATTTTATAAATTTTTATTTAGTATATAAAATATTTTTCACTACAATAAAACAACTTCTCGTGCTTTATTTTTTCATATAAATAAATGATCTCTTTTGTCTTCAAAAAATTTTGTAGCCCTGAAAAGGGCTTTGATTGAAATAAAATTCGATTTTATAAACGAACTTCATATGAATTAAGTTACTTTTTTCACTTACTTCATTTCTTGGCTGCTGGTTTTTTAACAGATTTTTTTGCCGCTTTTACTGATTTTTTTACTGCAGCTGTCTTAGTAGATTTGGTTACCTTGCCTTTAGAAACTGCGCCAGTTGCTGCTGTTTTGGTTTTAATTGTTTTTGATTTAACTGATTCACTCTTTTTAATACCCTTAACTTTGCTTTTTTCAACCTTTTTCTTCTCAGTTGTCTTCTTTGAAACTACAGCTTTCTTTGCTTTTTTATCACCAGATAATACCTTTTTAGTTGTTGTTAATTTCTTCTTTGGAGCCACTTTTGCTGATTTCTTTTCAACAGACTTTGATTTTTGTTTTGGTTCTTTGCTGGCAGCAGCAGATAGTTTAAATGAGCCAGATGCACCTTTACCTTTTGTTTGTATTAATTTTCCACTTACAACAGCCGATTTAAGATATTTTTTAATAAATGGTGCCAACTTTTGGGCATCACATTTGTATGTGGCACTAATATATTTTTTAATTGCCAACAATGATGAACCACCACGTTCTTTCAAATTCTTAATTGAGGCATCGACCATTTGTTGTGTTGGTGGATGAGATGGAGCAGCAGTTGGCTTCTTGGAACTCTTTTTAACCACTTTTTTCTCAGCAGCAACAGCAGCGACTGGAGAAGATGTTGTAGCAATTATAGTAGCCTCCGACATTGTTATTTTACTTTACTTTTATCTTATATTCACTTTGAAACTGAATTGAATTAACTTTGCACTTTTCTGATCAAAATTTATACTTCTCTACTAAATTTAGCCTGACTTGAAAATTTGAGAATCGCCGAGAAAAGACGTTTCATATAAATTTACATTTCTGTGTTTGCGCACTATTTCATCATGGTTTGTATGTCTTTAAAAGTAGTTTTAAACATATTTCAAACAATAATATATCAAAAATTAGCATTTATAACAAAATTTAAATATTTTTTTTTTATAATACAAAATTCATATGGTTTTTATGTACGAAAATTCGCCTAGAAACATTATGAAACTACGAAGAATATCATAATTGTAAATCAAATTTAAGAAATATTATCTATGGTTGCGTGTGAAATTGAGCAATTAATTAAAATTTCTTATAGCTCGAATAATAAATAAACAATATATTTCTTAAAAATGTACAAAAGAAAATTATTCTTTTATTTAAAAATTCATTTTATGTGGGTATAACTGATAGCGGCTACCAGTCAAGATTAAATAAATCATCAATAAAATTTGTATATTGTTAAAATAATAATTCATAAAATGATATTATAGAATAAATCAAGATTTAATATTAGTATTTAATGCATGCAAAGTTAAAGGCTATCAATATATCTATTCATATATGCTTCAAATAATGCTGCTTTACTACCATATAACCTTTAAATCAGCTAAATCATGTTGTATCTACAATCTTAAGAGAAAAACAAATACCATTTTACTTTTATACAGCAGCTGGAAATACGTTTATGAATAAAACGTACTCAACTTTATAAACAATTGTTATGTTGAGCAAAGCATTAGGCATTTTTTTCATAAATAAACGAACAAAACCATACAAATGTTAACAAAAAAATAGTCGATTTGCTTTAAAAATTTGAATTTTACTAGAAAATATAAAATCAAAATTTTATTAATGTTTAATTATTTCAAAAAAATTAAATAAATTTATTTAAACCGGTCTAAATGGCAATACGAAATTTGAAAAACCTTACAAATGTTACAAAAAATTTGATATTTTATTTTGCTCTACCAAAAGATTACAATATCACACCATCTTATTTGGTATATGATTTAGTTTGTTTTTCATGGCTGAAGAAATACTGTAATATTATCATGAAAATAGTTTCCACACATATATAAATAAATTAAACGTAATAAATTAAACGCAATTAACTGCACACGTATTTCTATGCATAATTGAGTGAAAGATTTTATTAACGTTTCCATGAATAAACACGCAAAACCTTACAAATGTGAATATTCGACATCATCATCATGCCTTAAAAAATCGAACTCATCAAGAAAATTCTAACTCGGACTCATTTAAATCGTAAATTCTTTCTTAATTTATTGTAGAATAGTTTTTATAATGATAAAATTGCAATATGAAAATACAAAAACCTTACAAATGTTCCATTAAAATTTTAAATATTTTTTGATATATCTCATCTAGTAGTTGATTTTGATAGTTTTATCATGGCATATAAATTTTTTCTCTCATTGAAAAATTTTTAAACTATCAAGAAAATAAGTATTGTACACATTGTAATTTTTAATAATAATTTATTAGGTAATTAATAATATTAATTCGATTATAAAATGCATCTCATTTGTTTTTAATTATTTTGTGGTCCTGAGAAGGACCGATTTTGTTTCGTTAGCGATCTAGTTGTTTTTTAAGCACGTTCACCACGTATACGACGCGCCAATTGAATATCTTTTGGCATAATTGTCACACGCTTAGCATGAATAGCACACAAGTTAGTATCTTCGAAGAGACCAACTAAATATGCTTCACTTGCCTCCTGAAGAGCCATTACAGCTGAACTTTGAAAGCGCAAATCTGTCTTGAAATCTTGAGCGATTTCACGAACTAAACGTTGGAATGGCAATTTGCGAATTAATAGTTCTGTGCTCTTTTGGTAGCGACGAATTTCTCGTAGAGCAACTGTGCCTGGACGATAACGATGTGGTTTTTTAACACCACCAGTAGCTGGTGCACTCTTACGAGCTGCCTTTGTTGCCAATTGCTTGCGTGGAGCCTTTCCACCAGTCGATTTACGAGCAGTTTGCTTTGTACGAGCCATTTTACACTTTTTCAAACAAAAATAGAATTAAAAGATTACTCAGACTGTAGCACAAAATTTTCACTTATAAATTTTTATAACTTAGCACAACACTTTATTCTATCGCATACATTTTTCAGAGCTTAAGTACTTTTTGACAAGAAATCGTTTCACATGTTCATATGTTTTTCATGTGTGTTAAACAGTGTATTGCTGTCGCACTCTTTTTAAGGGTAATTTTCATATAAATAGATGTCGATTTGTTCGAAGCAAGCATGATCAGTGATTGTGTGTCTCTTTAATTGTGCAGTGTTTGTTGAAAAGATCAAAAATTCAAAAGTTTGAAAGTAAACAAAAAGCAAAATTGTGAAAGGTGTTGTTGAAGTGACACTGAACATTGAAGTTGACTTCATTTAAGTTCTCGAAGATTAAATTCTACAAAAATCTGTTTTGTGAGACAAATAAATATAAAAACTTTAAATATAAAAAATCACCATGAGTGACAAAGACAATAACTTTGGTTATAAGAACAAGTACAATGAGCTAGATTCTGCCGACAGTGATAACAATTCAAGCCAGTGCCTTGGCAATCATAGCGACAGCCCCAAAACATCTTTAAAAGTTAAAACTAAAAACGAAAAAAAGAAAAAAACCAAAAAAAGAAAATCGAACAATGAAGATTTAACCGATGCTTCAAATAGCAGTACGAATTATAATGTTCTGCTCGGAAAGTTAAATGAACTGAGTGCAAAAATAGAAACACTCCAACAACAAAACTTGATATTAGTAAAAAAAAACCAAAATTTGAACAAGCTTTTGGCAGATGTGCATACTAATGCAAATGTGCCTGAAGATAATTTATCAGAAACTGAAATGCAGCAAGATATTGTGTGTGATTTTCCTCCACTTTCAATAAATCAAAAGCCTTCAACAAGCAACGACACTCCACGCAGTGTTTCTGCAAACAATAAAATCAGCAACGTCAACATCAGCAACAACAACAACAGCAGCAGCAATAACAACAACGTACGCAAAGATGATGACAACATTATGAGCAGCAACAAGCAGACCTCTGGAGCTGGAACGAATCAAGGACGGAAAAAATTGCCACCAAGCTTTGTATGCTACAACGTAAACCAAAAAGTATTGACGGTGAGCTTAGCCCAGACTTTGGGTCATAAAAATTTTTCTTTTGAATTTGTAAATAAAAATATTACTAGAATAAATTGCCTGACAATGAAGGATTATTTAATTATAAAAAATAATCTTAAAGAAAATAATATAAAATTTTATTCGTATACTCCTTCTGAGTTAAAACCATACTCTGTGGTAATAAATAAATTACCGTCATCATATGATAAAGAAGAAATAATTAACTATTTAGAAGATTTAAATTTAAATATCAAAATTATTAACTTGATAAATATAAATCATTTTAAGTGGCTGATTCAATTAGACAAACAGTCTAATTTAAAGGATTTTAAAAATATAAAATATATCTTAAACTGTAAAATCAGTTTTGAAAATTTAAAACCACAATCTCCTGCGCAATGTAGGAATTGTCAGCGTTACACGCATGTTGCAAGCAATTGCAACATGCCTTATCGTTGCGTTAAGTGCGCTGAATCTCATGGGCCGGGAAATTGCAAAATTCCGCCTAAAGAAAAAAATATAGCTGAATATGTGAATCAGGATCCTGAGACTGGTAAACTTACAAAACGAATTGGCTTGCCTTTGAAATGTGCCAACTGTGACTTTGAAGGTCACACTGCCAACTCAAATATATGCCCAAAGAGGCAAGAACTTATAAAGAGGCATAATGAAAAAAAAATATCCTTGCAGAGAACTCCAACTCTTCCAAGCTTGCGAACTGGCCAATCTTATGCATCTCATTTTAAAAATCATAAGATAGCTGAGCCAACAAAATTCCTACCAACTCAAAATTCAATTTATTCTGTCATCAATGATGACTGTGTAAAATTTTTCGGCAAGAATTTTTATTCATGCCTCAATAAAGTTGCGTCGTTTTCAAAGAGCTATACAGAGCTCAATGATAACGAACAAAAAACTAAGGCACTGTTCAATCTATTTTTAGATCTGCATGTCAACGCATAATAATAATAATACCAATAATAATAATAATAATAATAATAATAATAATAAAAACTTGAAATGCATTTTGATTAATGTTAATTCTCTGGCATCATTTAAGAAGCGTAATCTTTTAAAATTATTTTTACAAATTCATAGGCCTGATGTAGTGCTCATAGCTGAAACTAAGCTATCGCAAAGACACAAACTTTCTTTCGATGGTTTTAAAATTGAAAGGCAAGATCGCGATTCTGGTAATGGCGGAGGAACGGCTATTTTTGTGAGGGAAAATCTATCATATGATAGAATTTTAATTAATGTTAGGCAAATTGAGTGCACAGCCATAAAAGTTAAAAATACTGATGGCAGTTTTATATCTTTTGCGGCTTTATATAATAAGCCAAATTTTTCTCTGCTAGAAAGCGACCTAAATATAATAATAAATTCACTCAACACTGACGATTTAGTGCTGGGTGGGGATCTCAATGCCCGACATTCTCATTGGGGTGATAACGTTTGCAACACAAATGGAAATATATTATTCCAGTGGGTTAATAAAAATTTAAATATAGCCATAATACCGACAAAATATCCTACAAGGATTTCCAGTTTTTTAGATGTATTTTTGGTATCATCTACTGTGATAGTTGAATACAACTCAGATTTTCCAGGTTATTTAGATACATTTGACGATTTCAAATCTGACCATAAAGCTGTGGAGCTTGTAATATCTGGCAATCATACAATAGAAATACCGCCCATCATGGTGTTTAATTATGAAAAGGTCAATATTAGGAATTTTAATCAAAGCCTTCACAGAAATCTTGCTGATCATGCACTGCCCAATAACTGCAATGTCACCTGCAGTGGCATCGATAAGTTTATAAACAACCTAAACAAAGCTATCGAAAAAGCAATTGAGGAGTCAGTTCCAAAGGTAAAAATTAGAAAAAGAGGCCCAATTAATCTGCCACGCCACATTTTAGATATAATTACCAAAAAAAAAGCATACAGAAGACAGCTGCATCGTTGTGTGGATCCATGCAGACAAAATACCCTCAAAGCTATTATCCGTAATGCTGACATAATTGTGCGTGAGCTTATAAAAAAACATGAGGAAGAGTATTGGAACAATTTTTTTAAAAATATTAAAATGAACCATAAAACTTATAAAAAAGTTAAAGGCATGTGCGGTTTAAACAAAAAAATCGAATTAGGTAATTTGCTTAATGAAGCTTCAGGCAACCTTGTCCAGACTCAAAGCGAAAAATTAAATCTTTTAGCTGAGCATTTTGAAAAAGTACATGCTCAAAATCGAGACCTAGGTAGTGCTGATTTCTCAAATCAGGTCCTTAGTGAAATATCTATTTTGAAAAACAATGCAACATTCATGAATTTTAGCGAAATATACCATTCTGATGGCTTGTCATCTCTAAGTGATTTGGACGAAAATAGCCTTAAATACAAACAACTCACAAATCCTGCTGAAGTTGCAAAATTCATTCAATTTAAAAATAATAAAAAAAGCTCAGGATTTGATAGAATGCCGAATTTTCTCCTCAGAAAAACAGATAGCACATTTAGTAGACACTTAGCGTCACTTTTTAATCACATATATAATATTGGCTACTTTCCAAAGATTTGGAAGAAAGCAAGGATAGTTCCAATATTGAAGCCGAATTCTAACGCCAAATTGCCAAAAAGTTACCGACCAATTTCACTCTTGTCAAACATAAGCAAGTTGTTTGAACAAATTCTTGTTAATAAAATTAAAAAACATGCGAATAATTATAACATATTTAAAAACTATCAATTTGGATTCAGGCCGCATCTTTCCACGTCTCATGCCCTTACATTGTTATCAGATTTTGTGGTAACAAATCTTAACAAAAGATCCGCTACAATAGCTGTCAGTCTTGACTTCGAAAAAGCTTTCGACACTGCATGGATAGAAGGAATAGTGTATAAAATGCTGAAAATATTCGACTTTGATTTTTATTTGTGTCGAATTATATTTGAGTATTTGAGTGACAGACGGCTGAGTGTCAGTGTTGGTGATACCTCGTCTGACGAAAAAAATATTTTGGCCGGAGTACCTCAGGGATCAGTGTTAGGGCCAGTACTCTATAATATATTTCTTGCGGATATTCCAGATCCGGACCCTGACATGAGAGTTCTTATTTATGCTGACGACATCCTTGTACTCTGTTCAAGAGCCTCCCTTAAATTAGCAAACGCCACCATAAACTCATATCTGAGCTGTTTGTATTCGTACTTCCAAAATTGGAAATTAAAACTAAACATAGCAAAATGCGAATCCACTGTTTTTAAGGGAGTCAAAAAGTACCTTTATCGAAGCTCAAGAAAATTCATTCCATATATTAAAATTGCATCTTATGATATAATGTACAAGGACAGGATCAAATATTTAGGTATAATTTTGCATACATCATTCAGCTTTTACTGCCACATCAATTATATTCTTGAGAAAGCAAAAAAGATGTTTTTCATCTATAATAAATTTTTAAAAAATGCAAAGCAAACAGACTGTAAAATTAAATTAAACTGTTATAAACAGCTAATTCGACCAATTGTTTGCTATGCATTTCCGGTATGGTTTGCAATTTCATCTGCCCAAATGGAGAGACTGAGAGTGTTCGAAAGACAGTGTTTGAGATCTTGCGCAGGAGTTGCTAGAGAAGTCTGTGACTCAGAAAATATCCCAAAATACTTGTCAAATAAATTTTTCTATGAAAAATTCAAATTGAAAAGGATAGACTGTTTTCTAATTGAATCATCCATTAAATTTTTAAATGATATGCAATTTAATGACAATGAATTAATAACAACATATTTAAGAAAAGAGAATGTCATTCAATTTCCTTTTGTAGAAAAATATATCTCTCCTATTTATATAAATGTACTTAAAAATAATAATATATTATATAATCAAGAAAACAAATTACTATTCTATCACAGAAGATTTAATACTTTTGACATTGAAAATACAGTATATAATATTAATCAAATATTAAATTGAAATGAAATAGTGAGAACAGTGTTGAGCACATGTTCGCTTAAATTTGTTATTATTTCTGTAAGTTGTTATTTTTTGTTATTTTTGTTATGTAGTTGTAAGAAAAAAAAAAACCAAATGTTACTCTCTTTTTAACATATCCAATTTTTTGGAGAGATATTAATTAAAAACAAAAGACATGGAAAATATGTGCCTTAAAAAAAAACCCTATACTTCAAAGTAAAAAAAAAAAAAAATCTTTTCGAAGCAAGCATCAGTGATTGTGTGACTCTCAAAAGTTAAAGTGTTAGTAAAATATTGTGCTTAGTTAAAGTGAAGTAAATTTTGAATAACTAAAATAAAATGACTGGACGCGGCAAAGGTGGAAAAGGTTTGGGTAAAGGCGGAGCAAAGCGTCATCGCAAAGTTCTTCGTGATAACATTCAAGGTATCACAAAGCCAGCTATTCGTCGTTTAGCTCGTCGTGGTGGTGTTAAGCGTATATCTGGCTTGATATACGAAGAAACTCGTGGTGTTTTAAAAGTGTTCTTGGAAAATGTTATCCGTGATGCAGTCACATATACTGAACACGCAAAGAGGAAAACAGTTACAGCTATGGACGTAGTGTATGCTCTTAAGAGACAAGGACGCACTCTTTATGGATTTGGAGGTTAAAAACAATCATAGCTGGAGTTGCACTTTAAAACAATCGGTCCTTTTCAGGACCACAATATTAACTAAATAAAGAGAAAAAAAAATAATTTTTATGTGTATATTAACTTTTTTTAATAAAACTGTCAAAATTTTCAAAATAAAGAGAAAAAATAAAATTTTTATGTATTTACTATTTTTTGAATAAAAATCTGTCAAAAAGAAAAAAGAATATATGTGTGTGTATTTATTGACTGCTTTATTTAAAGTTGAATTGAAAAATTCTATAAATAAATAAATAACTATGAATGGTTCATAAATGATAGATAGATATTTTTATTATTGCATTGAAAAAAAGTACATTTCTTGAGCGTATTTCTGAATTTAGCCTCCCTTGAAAATTTGAGAATCGCCGAGAAGGGCACTTTCATATAAACATATATTTGTTTGTGCACGGAATTTTTTCAACGCAAGTTGAAATTTTTTAATATGGTTTTTATTAAGAAAAAATTAATTTTTTTAATTTATTATTTATATACTTATTAGTAATGATAATTTCACAAATATTTACATACTCAAAAAAAATTTTTATGCAGGCACTTATAAAAAATATCATAATATTTATTATTTTCCAGCAAAAAATATATGGGCTACTATGAAGAAATGTCAATTTATTTAGTTCATTCAACAAAAAAATGTATATTGTATCAAATCGAAAGACAAGCATTATTTTTTACTCTTTGTATAAATTAATTTGTCGTCCTGAAAAGGACGGTTTGTTTATTAGTATGTTGAAAATATTTTGCTTATGCCTTCTTTTCAGTTTTCTTTGGCAAAAGTACAGCTTGAATGTTTGGTAAAACACCACCTTGAGCGATCGTTACACCAGACAATAGTTTATTTAATTCTTCATCATTACGAATAGCTAATTGCAAATGACGAGGAATAATTCTTGTTTTTTTGTTATCACGTGCAGCGTTACCAGCCAACTCAAGAACTTCAGCAGCTAAATATTCCATAACAGCTGCTAGATATACAGGAGCTCCAGCACCAACTCGTTCAGCATAATTTCCTTTACGCAATAAACGATGAATACGGCCGACGGGAAATTGAAGACCAGCACGATTGGAACGAGACTTTGCCTTTCCCTTTACTTTACCACCTTTGCCACGACCAGACATATTTATTTATTTTTCTTTTTGTATTCACAAGTTCACACTATTTCACAATTTAAAGCAGACTTCGCAAACGCACTACGAACACAATTGATACCTACCACTAAATTTGTCTTTCTATTTATAGTTTTTTTTCGTACGGACAGCATCGCATAAGGGAGGAAAACAAATTCCAAGCCGAGTGGTTCGCTTGCTTGAAAATCTCGTACAGAAAAAAGTACTTAACTTTGAGCATTTTCAGTCTTATCAAAAATTTGTGTGTTGTGAATAGTGAGTTACTTAAATCTAATAAATTGTGAAAGTGAATTAAAATGCCACCAAAAACTAGTGGAAAAGCTGCCAAGAAGGCTGGTAAAGCGCAGAAGAACATTACCAAAAACGATAAGAAGAAGAAGCGCAAGAGGAAGGAAAGTTATGCCATCTATATTTATAAAGTGCTGAAACAAGTTCATCCAGATACTGGTATTTCTTCTAAAGCAATGAGTATCATGAACAGTTTTGTTAATGATATTTTTGAACGCATTGCTGCTGAGGCTTCTCGTTTGGCACATTACAACAAAAGATCAACTATTACCAGTCGAGAAATTCAAACGGCTGTTCGTCTTCTGTTGCCTGGTGAATTGGCTAAGCATGCTGTTAGTGAAGGAACCAAAGCAGTCACAAAATACACGAGTTCCAAATAAACATTTATACATTGATGTTTTAATAATTTCTCCTCTACAAAGGCCCTTTTCAGGGCCACAAAATATTTGAAAAAAAAGATAAAAATAATCAACTATTCAAAATGCTATGAAAAAAATTTTTTTCAGTATAATTACGTTTTTATGACATGAAAAAAATGTTCAATGAATTATAAATGACAGAAAAATCTAAATTTGTAGGTACATATAAATAGACTGCAGGTAACAAAGCTATCAACAACTAAATTTATATATGTGTACTAGTAAAAATTTATTTTATTATGTCGCTAATTCGATATTAAATTGCTTTTGTAAATTTATGGAGTGTTGTACATTTTTATTTATACAAAAAGAGAAAAATATATGTATGTGTTCTATATGCCGCTCATACAATAGTTCATACTATGCCGTTTATTCAATATTAAATTGCGTTTGTATTGTGAGAATTTTATAAATTTTTATTTAGTATATAAAATATTTTTCACTACAATAAAACAACTTCTCGTGCTTTATTTTTTCATATAAATAAATGATCTCTTTTGTCTTCAAAAAATTTTGTAGCCCTGAAAAGGGCTTTGATTGAAATAAAATTCGATTTTATAAACGAACTTCATATGAATTAAGTTACTTTTTTCACTTACTTCATTTCTTGGCTGCTGGTTTTTTAACAGATTTTTTTGCCGCTTTTACTGATTTTTTTACTGCAGCTGTCTTAGTAGATTTGGTTACCTTGCCTTTAGAAACTGCGCCAGTTGCTGCTGTTTTGGTTTTAATTGTTTTTGATTTAACTGATTCACTCTTTTTAATACCCTTAACTTTGCTTTTTTCAACCTTTTTCTTCTCAGTTGTCTTCTTTGAAACTACAGCTTTCTTTGCTTTTTTATCACCAGATAATACCTTTTTAGTTGTTGTTAATTTCTTCTTTGGAGCCACTTTTGCTGATTTCTTTTCAACAGACTTTGATTTTTGTTTTGGTTCTTTGCTGGCAGCAGCAGATAGTTTAAATGAGCCAGATGCACCTTTACCTTTTGTTTGTATTAATTTTCCACTTACAACAGCCGATTTAAGATATTTTTTAATAAATGGTGCCAACTTTTGGGCATCACATTTGTATGTGGCACTAATATATTTTTTAATTGCCAACAATGATGAACCACCACGTTCTTTCAAATTCTTAATTGAGGCATCGACCATTTGTTGTGTTGGTGGATGAGATGGAGCAGCAGTTGGCTTCTTGGAACTCTTTTTAACCACTTTTTTCTCAGCAGCAACAGCAGCGACTGGAGAAGATGTTGTAGCAATTATAGTAGCCTCCGACATTGTTATTTTACTTTACTTTTATCTTATATTCACTTTGAAACTGAATTGAATTAACTTTGCACTTTTCTGATCAAAATTTATACTTCTCTACTAAATTTAGCCTCACTTGAAAATTTGAGAATCGCCGAGAAAAGACGTTTCATATAAATTTACATTTCTGTGTTTGCGCACTATTTCATCATGGTTTGTATGTCTTTAAAAGTAGTTTTAAACATATTTCAAACAATAATATATCAAAAATTAGCATTTATAACAAAATTTAAATATTTTTTTTTTATAATACAAAATTCATATGGTTTTTATGTACGAAAATTCGCCTAGAAACATTATGAAACTACGAAGAATATCATAATTGTAAATCAAATTTAAGAAATATTATCTATGGTTGCGTGTGAAATTGAGCAATTAATTAAAATTTCTTATAGCTCGAATAATAAATAAACAATATATTTCTTAAAAATGTACAAAAGAAAATTATTCTTTTATTTAAAAATTCATTTTATGTGGGTATAACTGATAGCGGCTACCAGTCAAGATTAAATAAATCATCAATAAAATTTGTATATTGTTAAAATAATAATTCATAAAATGATATTATAGAATAAATCAAGATTTAATATTAGTATTTAATGCATGCAAAGTTAAAGGCTATCAATATATCTATTCATATATGCTTCAAATAATGCTGCTTTACTACCATATAACCTTTAAATCAGCTAAATCATGTTGTATCTACAATCTTAAGAGAAAAACAAATACCATTTTACTTTTATACAGCAGCTGGAAATACGTTTATGAATAAAACGTACTCAACTTTATAAACAATTGTTATGTTGAGCAAAGCATTAGGCATTTTTTTCATAAATAAACGAACAAAACCATACAAATGTTAACAAAAAAATAGTCGATTTGCTTTAAAAATTTGAATTTTACTAGAAAATATAAAATCAAAATTTTATTAATGTTTAATTATTTCAAAAAAATTAAATAAATTTATTTAAACCGGTCTAAATGGCAATACGAAATTTGAAAAACCTTACAAATGTTACAAAAAATTTGATATTTTATTTTGCTCTACCAAAAGATTACAATATCACACCATCTTATTTGGTATATGATTTAGTTTGTTTTTCATGGCTGAAGAAATACTGTAAAAATGAAAATAGTTTCCACACATATATAAATAAATTAAACGTAATAAATTAAACGCAATTAACTGCACACGTATTTCTATGCATAATTGAGTGAAAGATTTTATTAACGTTTCCATGAATAAACACGCAAAACCTTACAAATGTGAATATTCGACATCATCATCATGCCTTAAAAAATCGAACTCATCAAGAAAATTCTAACTCGGACTCATTTAAATCGTAAATTCTTTCTTAATTTATTGTAGAATAGTTTTTATAATGATAAAATTGCAATATGAAAATACAAAAACCTTACAAATGTTCCATTAAAATTTTAAATATTTTTTGATATATCTCATCTAGTAGTTGATTTTGATAGTTTTATCATGGCATATAAATTTTTTCTCTCATTGAAAAATTTTTAAACTATCAAGAAAATAAGTATTGTACACATTGTAATTTTTAATAATAATTTATTAGGTAATTAATAATATTAATTCGATTATAAAATGCATCTCATTTGTTTTTAATTATTTTGTGGTCCTGAGAAGGACCGATTTTGTTTCGTTAGCGATCTAGTTGTTTTTTAAGCACGTTCACCACGTATACGACGCGCCAATTGAATATCTTTTGGCATAATTGTCACACGCTTAGCATGAATAGCACACAAGTTAGTATCTTCGAAGAGACCAACTAAATATGCTTCACTTGCCTCCTGAAGAGCCATTACAGCTGAACTTTGAAAGCGCAAATCTGTCTTGAAATCTTGAGCGATTTCACGAACTAAACGTTGGAATGGCAATTTGCGAATTAATAGTTCTGTGCTCTTTTGGTAGCGACGAATTTCTCGTAGAGCAACTGTGCCTGGACGATAACGATGTGGTTTTTTAACACCACCAGTAGCTGGTGCACTCTTACGAGCTGCCTTTGTTGCCAATTGCTTGCGTGGAGCCTTTCCACCAGTCGATTTACGAGCAGTTTGCTTTGTACGAGCCATTTTACACTTTTTCAAACAAAAATAGAATTAAAAGATTACTCAGACTGTAGCACAAAATTTTCACTTATAAATTTTTATAACTTAGCACAACACTTTATTCTATCGCATACATTTTTCAGAGCTTAAGTACTTTTTGACAAGAAATCGTTTCACATGTTCATATGTTTTTCATGTGTGTTAAACAGTGTATTGCTGTCGCACTCTTTTTAAGGGTAATTTTCATATAAATAGATGTCGATTTGTTCGAAGCAAGCATGATCAGTGATTGTGTGTCTCTTTAATTGTGCAGTGTTTGTTGAAAAGATCAAAAATTCAAAAGTTTGAAAGTAAACAAAAAGCAAAATTGTGAAAGGTGTTGTTGAAGTGACACTGAACATTGAAGTTGACTTCATTTAAGTTCTCGAAGATTAAATTCTACAAAAATCTGTTTTGTGAGACAAATAAATATAAAAACTTTAAATATAAAAAATCACCATGAGTGACAAAGACAATAACTTTGGTTATAAGAACAAGTACAATGAGCTAGATTCTGCCGACAGTGATAACAATTCAAGCCAGTGCCTTGGCAATCATAGCGACAGCCCCAAAACATCTTTAAAAGTTAAAACTAAAAACGAAAAAAAGAAAAAAACCAAAAAAAGAAAATCGAACAATGAAGATTTAACCGATGCTTCAAATAGCAGTACGAATTATAATGTTCTGCTCGGAAAGTTAAATGAACTGAGTGCAAAAATAGAAACACTCCAACAACAAAACTTGATATTAGTAAAAAAAAACCAAAATTTGAACAAGCTTTTGGCAGATGTGCATACTAATGCAAATGTGCCTGAAGATAATTTATCAGAAACTGAAATGCAGCAAGATATTGTGTGTGATTTTCCTCCACTTTCAATAAATCAAAAGCCTTCAACAAGCAACGACACTCCACGCAGTGTTTCTGCAAACAATAAAATCAGCAACGTCAACATCAGCAACAACAACAACAGCAGCAGCAATAACAACAACGTACGCAAAGATGATGACAACATTATGAGCAGCAACAAGCAGACCTCTGGAGCTGGAACGAATCAAGGACGGAAAAAATTGCCACCAAGCTTTGTATGCTACAACGTAAACCAAAAAGTATTGACGGTGAGCTTAGCCCAGACTTTGGGTCATAAAAATTTTTCTTTTGAATTTGTAAATAAAAATATTACTAGAATAAATTGCCTGACAATGAAGGATTATTTAATTATAAAAAATAATCTTAAAGAAAATAATATAAAATTTTATTCGTATACTCCTTCTGAGTTAAAACCATACTCTGTGGTAATAAATAAATTACCGTCATCATATGATAAAGAAGAAATAATTAACTATTTAGAAGATTTAAATTTAAATATCAAAATTATTAACTTGATAAATATAAATCATTTTAAGTGGCTGATTCAATTAGACAAACAGTCTAATTTAAAGGATTTTAAAAATATAAAATATATCTTAAACTGTAAAATCAGTTTTGAAAATTTAAAACCACAATCTCCTGCGCAATGTAGGAATTGTCAGCGTTACACGCATGTTGCAAGCAATTGCAACATGCCTTATCGTTGCGTTAAGTGCGCTGAATCTCATGGGCCGGGAAATTGCAAAATTCCGCCTAAAGAAAAAAATATAGCTGAATATGTGAATCAGGATCCTGAGACTGGTAAACTTACAAAACGAATTGGCTTGCCTTTGAAATGTGCCAACTGTGACTTTGAAGGTCACACTGCCAACTCAAATATATGCCCAAAGAGGCAAGAACTTATAAAGAGGCATAATGAAAAAAAAATATCCTTGCAGAGAACTCCAACTCTTCCAAGCTTGCGAACTGGCCAATCTTATGCATCTCATTTTAAAAATCATAAGATAGCTGAGCCAACAAAATTCCTACCAACTCAAAATTCAATTTATTCTGTCATCAATGATGACTGTGTAAAATTTTTCGGCAAGAATTTTTATTCATGCCTCAATAAAGTTGCGTCGTTTTCAAAGAGCTATACAGAGCTCAATGATAACGAACAAAAAACTAAGGCACTGTTCAATCTATTTTTAGATCTGCATGTCAACGCATAATAATAATAATACCAATAATAATAATAATAATAATAATAATAATAATAAAAACTTGAAATGCATTTTGATTAATGTTAATTCTCTGGCATCATTTAAGAAGCGTAATCTTTTAAAATTATTTTTACAAATTCATAGGCCTGATGTAGTGCTCATAGCTGAAACTAAGCTATCGCAAAGACACAAACTTTCTTTCGATGGTTTTAAAATTGAAAGGCAAGATCGCGATTCTGGTAATGGCGGAGGAACGGCTATTTTTGTGAGGGAAAATCTATCATATGATAGAATTTTAATTAATGTTAGGCAAATTGAGTGCACAGCCATAAAAGTTAAAAATACTGATGGCAGTTTTATATCTTTTGCGGCTTTATATAATAAGCCAAATTTTTCTCTGCTAGAAAGCGACCTAAATATAATAATAAATTCACTCAACACTGACGATTTAGTGCTGGGTGGGGATCTCAATGCCCGACATTCTCATTGGGGTGATAACGTTTGCAACACAAATGGAAATATATTATTCCAGTGGGTTAATAAAAATTTAAATATAGCCATAATACCGACAAAATATCCTACAAGGATTTCCAGTTTTTTAGATGTATTTTTGGTATCATCTACTGTGATAGTTGAATACAACTCAGATTTTCCAGGTTATTTAGATACATTTGACGATTTCAAATCTGACCATAAAGCTGTGGAGCTTGTAATATCTGGCAATCATACAATAGAAATACCGCCCATCATGGTGTTTAATTATGAAAAGGTCAATATTAGGAATTTTAATCAAAGCCTTCACAGAAATCTTGCTGATCATGCACTGCCCAATAACTGCAATGTCACCTGCAGTGGCATCGATAAGTTTATAAACAACCTAAACAAAGCTATCGAAAAAGCAATTGAGGAGTCAGTTCCAAAGGTAAAAATTAGAAAAAGAGGCCCAATTAATCTGCCACGCCACATTTTAGATATAATTACCAAAAAAAAAGCATACAGAAGACAGCTGCATCGTTGTGTGGATCCATGCAGACAAAATACCCTCAAAGCTATTATCCGTAATGCTGACATAATTGTGCGTGAGCTTATAAAAAAACATGAGGAAGAGTATTGGAACAATTTTTTTAAAAATATTAAAATGAACCATAAAACTTATAAAAAAGTTAAAGGCATGTGCGGTTTAAACAAAAAAATCGAATTAGGTAATTTGCTTAATGAAGCTTCAGGCAACCTTGTCCAGACTCAAAGCGAAAAATTAAATCTTTTAGCTGAGCATTTTGAAAAAGTACATGCTCAAAATCGAGACCTAGGTAGTGCTGATTTCTCAAATCAGGTCCTTAGTGAAATATCTATTTTGAAAAACAATGCAACATTCATGAATTTTAGCGAAATATACCATTCTGATGGCTTGTCATCTCTAAGTGATTTGGACGAAAATAGCCTTAAATACAAACAACTCACAAATCCTGCTGAAGTTGCAAAATTCATTCAATTTAAAAATAATAAAAAAAGCTCAGGATTTGATAGAATGCCGAATTTTCTCCTCAGAAAAACAGATAGCACATTTAGTAGACACTTAGCGTCACTTTTTAATCACATATATAATATTGGCTACTTTCCAAAGATTTGGAAGAAAGCAAGGATAGTTCCAATATTGAAGCCGAATTCTAACGCCAAATTGCCAAAAAGTTACCGACCAATTTCACTCTTGTCAAACATAAGCAAGTTGTTTGAACAAATTCTTGTTAATAAAATTAAAAAACATGCGAATAATTATAACATATTTAAAAACTATCAATTTGGATTCAGGCCGCATCTTTCCACGTCTCATGCCCTTACATTGTTATCAGATTTTGTGGTAACAAATCTTAACAAAAGATCCGCTACAATAGCTGTCAGTCTTGACTTCGAAAAAGCTTTCGACACTGCATGGATAGAAGGAATAGTGTATAAAATGCTGAAAATATTCGACTTTGATTTTTATTTGTGTCGAATTATATTTGAGTATTTGAGTGACAGACGGCTGAGTGTCAGTGTTGGTGATACCTCGTCTGACGAAAAAAATATTTTGGCCGGAGTACCTCAGGGATCAGTGTTAGGGCCAGTACTCTATAATATATTTCTTGCGGATATTCCAGATCCGGACCCTGACATGAGAGTTCTTATTTATGCTGACGACATCCTTGTACTCTGTTCAAGAGCCTCCCTTAAATTAGCAAACGCCACCATAAACTCATATCTGAGCTGTTTGTATTCGTACTTCCAAAATTGGAAATTAAAACTAAACATAGCAAAATGCGAATCCACTGTTTTTAAGGGAGTCAAAAAGTACCTTTATCGAAGCTCAAGAAAATTCATTCCATATATTAAAATTGCATCTTATGATATAATGTACAAGGACAGGATCAAATATTTAGGTATAATTTTGCATACATCATTCAGCTTTTACTGCCACATCAATTATATTCTTGAGAAAGCAAAAAAGATGTTTTTCATCTATAATAAATTTTTAAAAAATGCAAAGCAAACAGACTGTAAAATTAAATTAAACTGTTATAAACAGCTAATTCGACCAATTGTTTGCTATGCATTTCCGGTATGGTTTGCAATTTCATCTGCCCAAATGGAGAGACTGAGAGTGTTCGAAAGACAGTGTTTGAGATCTTGCGCAGGAGTTGCTAGAGAAGTCTGTGACTCAGAAAATATCCCAAAATACTTGTCAAATAAATTTTTCTATGAAAAATTCAAATTGAAAAGGATAGACTGTTTTCTAATTGAATCATCCATTAAATTTTTAAATGATATGCAATTTAATGACAATGAATTAATAACAACATATTTAAGAAAAGAGAATGTCATTCAATTTCCTTTTGTAGAAAAATATATCTCTCCTATTTATATAAATGTACTTAAAAATAATAATATATTATATAATCAAGAAAACAAATTACTATTCTATCACAGAAGATTTAATACTTTTGACATTGAAAATACAGTATATAATATTAATCAAATATTAAATTGAAATGAAATAGTGAGAACAGTGTTGAGCACATGTTCACTTAAATTTGTTATTATTTCTGTAAGTTGTTATTTTTTGTTATTTTTGTTATGTAGTTGTAAGAAAAAAAAAAAACCAAATGTTACTCTCTTTTTAACATATCCAATTTTTTGGAGAGATATTAATTAAAAACAAAAGACATGGAAAATATGTGCCTTAAAAAAAAACCCTATACTTCAAAGTAAAACAAAACTTTAAAATTTTTATTCTTAGAAAAATACATCAGTATGTTAAGAAATATGTAAACAAATGTAAAAAAAACTCTTTATTATAACATTATTTGGATCAATAAAAAAATCTTTTCGTAAAAAAATCTTTTCGTTGCAAAAAATCTTTTCGAAGCAAGCATCAGTGATTGTGTGACTCTCAAAAGTTAAAGTGTTAGTAAAATATTGTGCTTAGTTAAAGTGAAGTAAATTTTGAATAACTAAAATAAAATGACTGGACGCGGCAAAGGTGGAAAAGGTTTGGGTAAAGGCGGAGCAAAGCGTCATCGCAAAGTTCTTCGTGATAACATTCAAGGTATCACAAAGCCAGCTATTCGTCGTTTAGCTCGTCGTGGTGGTGTTAAGCGTATATCTGGCTTGATATACGAAGAAACTCGTGGTGTTTTAAAAGTGTTCTTGGAAAATGTTATCCGTGATGCAGTCACATATACTGAACACGCAAAGAGGAAAACAGTTACAGCTATGGACGTAGTGTATGCTCTTAAGAGACAAGGACGCACTCTTTATGGATTTGGAGGTTAAAAACAATCATAGCTGGAGTTGCACTTTAAAACAATCGGTCCTTTTCAGGACCACAATATTAACTAAATAAAGAGAAAAAAAAATAATTTTTATGTGTATATTAACTTTTTTTAATAAAACTGTCAAAATTTTCAAAATAAAGAGAAAAAATAAAATTTTTATGTATTTACTATTTTTTGAATAAAAATCTGTCAAAAAGAAAAAAGAATATATGTGTGTGTATTTATTGACTGCTTTATTTAAAGTTGAATTGAAAAATTCTATAAATAAATAAATAACTATGAATGGTTCATAAATGATAGATAGATATTTTTATTATTGCATTGAAAAAAAGTACATTTCTTGAGCGTATTTCTGAATTTAGCCTCCCTTGAAAATTTGAGAATCGCCGAGAAGGGCACTTTCATATAAACATATATTTGTTTGTGCACGGAATTTTTTCAACGCAAGTTGAAATTTTTTAATATGGTTTTTATTAAGAAAAAATTAATTTTTTTAATTTATTATTTATATACTTATTAGTAATGATAATTTCACAAATATTTACATACTCAAAAAAAATTTTTATGCAGGCACTTATAAAAAATATCATAATATTTATTATTTTCCAGCAAAAAATATATGGGCTACTATGAAGAAATGTCAATTTATTTAGTTCATTCAACAAAAAAATGTATATTGTATCAAATCGAAAGACAAGCATTATTTTTTACTCTTTGTATAAATTAATTTGTCGTCCTGAAAAGGACGGTTTGTTTATTAGTATGTTGAAAATATTTTGCTTATGCCTTCTTTTCAGTTTTCTTTGGCAAAAGTACAGCTTGAATGTTTGGTAAAACACCACCTTGAGCGATCGTTACACCAGACAATAGTTTATTTAATTCTTCATCATTACGAATAGCTAATTGCAAATGACGAGGAATAATTCTTGTTTTTTTGTTATCACGTGCAGCGTTACCAGCCAACTCAAGAACTTCAGCAGCTAAATATTCCATAACAGCTGCTAGATATACAGGAGCTCCAGCACCAACTCGTTCAGCATAATTTCCTTTACGCAATAAACGATGAATACGGCCGACGGGAAATTGAAGACCAGCACGATTGGAACGAGACTTTGCCTTTCCCTTTACTTTACCACCTTTGCCACGACCAGACATATTTATTTATTTTTCTTTTTGTATTCACAAGTTCACACTATTTCACAATTTAAAGCAGACTTCGCAAACGCACTACGAACACAATTGATACCTACCACTAAATTTGTCTTTCTATTTATAGTTTTTTTTCGTACGGACAGCATCGCATAAGGGAGGAAAACAAATTCCAAGCCGAGTGGTTCGCTTGCTTGAAAATCTCGTACAGAAAAAAGTACTTAACTTTGAGCATTTTCAGTCTTATCAAAAATTTGTGTGTTGTGAATAGTGAGTTACTTAAATCTAATAAATTGTGAAAGTGAATTAAAATGCCACCAAAAACTAGTGGAAAAGCTGCCAAGAAGGCTGGTAAAGCGCTGAAGAACATTACCAAAAACGATAAGAAGAAGAAGCGCAAGAGGAAGGAAAGTTATGCCATCTATATTTATAAAGTGCTGAAACAAGTTCATCCAGATACTGGTATTTCTTCTAAAGCAATGAGTATCATGAACAGTTTTGTTAATGATATTTTTGAACGCATTGCTGCTGAGGCTTCTCGTTTGGCACATTACAACAAAAGATCAACTATTACCAGTCGAGAAATTCAAACGGCTGTTCGTCTTCTGTTGCCTGGTGAATTGGCTAAGCATGCTGTTAGTGAAGGAACCAAAGCAGTCACAAAATACACGAGTTCCAAATAAACATTTATACATTGATGTTTTAATAATTTCTCCTCTACAAAGGCCCTTTTCAGGGCCACAAAATATTTGAAAAAAAAGATAAAAATAATCAACTATTCAAAATGCTATGAAAAAAATTTTTTTCAGTATAATTACGTTTTTATGACATGAAAAAAATGTTCAATGAATTATAAATGACAGAAAAATCTAAATTTGTAGGTACATATAAATAGACTGCAGGTAACAAAGCTATCAACAACTAAATTTATATATGTGTACTAGTAAAAATTTATTTTATTATGTCGCTAATTCGATATTAAATTGCTTTTGTAAATTTATGGAGTGTTGTACATTTTTATTTATACAAAAAGAGAAAAATATATGTATGTGTTCTATATGCCGCTCATACAATAGTTCATACTATGCCGTTTATTCAATATTAAATTGCGTTTGTATTGTGAGAATTTTATAAATTTTTATTTAGTATATAAAATATTTTTCACTACAATAAAACAACTTCTCGTGCTTTATTTTTTCATATAAATAAATGATCTCTTTTGTCTTCAAAAAATTTTGTAGCCCTGAAAAGGGCTTTGATTGAAATAAAATTCGATTTTATAAACGAACTTCATATGAATTAAGTTACTTTTTTCACTTACTTCATTTCTTGGCTGCTGGTTTTTTAACAGATTTTTTTGCCGCTTTTACTGATTTTTTTACTGCAGCTGTCTTAGTAGATTTGGTTACCTTGCCTTTAGAAACTGCGCCAGTTGCTGCTGTTTTGGTTTTAATTGTTTTTGATTTAACTGATTCACTCTTTTTAATACCCTTAACTTTGCTTTTTTCAACCTTTTTCTTCTCAGTTGTCTTCTTTGAAACTACAGCTTTCTTTGCTTTTTTATCACCAGATAATACCTTTTTAGTTGTTGTTAATTTCTTCTTTGGAGCCACTTTTGCTGATTTCTTTTCAACAGACTTTGATTTTTGTTTTGGTTCTTTGCTGGCAGCAGCAGATAGTTTAAATGAGCCAGATGCACCTTTACCTTTTGTTTGTATTAATTTTCCACTTACAACAGCCGATTTAAGATATTTTTTAATAAATGGTGCCAACTTTTGGGCATCACATTTGTATGTGGCACTAATATATTTTTTAATTGCCAACAATGATGAACCACCACGTTCTTTCAAATTCTTAATTGAGGCATCGACCATTTGTTGTGTTGGTGGATGAGATGGAGCAGCAGTTGGCTTCTTGGAACTCTTTTTAACCACTTTTTTCTCAGCAGCAACAGCAGCGACTGGAGAAGATGTTGTAGCAATTATAGTAGCCTCCGACATTGTTATTTTACTTTACTTTTATCTTATATTCACTTTGAAACTGAATTGAATTAACTTTGCACTTTTCTGATCAAAATTTATACTTCTCTACTAAATTTAGCCTCACTTGAAAATTTGAGAATCGCCGAGAAAAGACGTTTCATATAAATTTACATTTCTGTGTTTGCGCACTATTTCATCATGGTTTGTATGTCTTTAAAAGTAGTTTTAAACATATTTCAAACAATAATATATCAAAAATTAGCATTTATAACAAAATTTAAATATTTTTTTTTTATAATACAAAATTCATATGGTTTTTATGTACGAAAATTCGCCTAGAAACATTATGAAACTACGAAGAATATCATAATTGTAAATCAAATTTAAGAAATATTATCTATGGTTGCGTGTGAAATTGAGCAATTAATTAAAATTTCTTATAGCTCGAATAATAAATAAACAATATATTTCTTAAAAATGTACAAAAGAAAATTATTCTTTTATTTAAAAATTCATTTTATGTGGGTATAACTGATAGCGGCTACCAGTCAAGATTAAATAAATCATCAATAAAATTTGTATATTGTTAAAATAATAATTCATAAAATGATATTATAGAATAAATCAAGATTTAATATTAGTATTTAATGCATGCAAAGTTAAAGGCTATCAATATATCTATTCATATATGCTTCAAATAATGCTGCTTTACTACCATATAACCTTTAAATCAGCTAAATCATGTTGTATCTACAATCTTAAGAGAAAAACAAATACCATTTTACTTTTATACAGCAGCTGGAAATACGTTTATGAATAAAACGTACTCAACTTTATAAACAATTGTTATGTTGAGCAAAGCATTAGGCATTTTTTTCATAAATAAACGAACAAAACCATACAAATGTTAACAAAAAAATAGTCGATTTGCTTTAAAAATTTGAATTTTACTAGAAAATATAAAATCAAAATTTTATTAATGTTTAATTATTTCAAAAAAATTAAATAAATTTATTTAAACCGGTCTAAATGGCAATACGAAATTTGAAAAACCTTACAAATGTTACAAAAAATTTGATATTTTATTTTGCTCTACCAAAAGATTACAATATCACACCATCTTATTTGGTATATGATTTAGTTTGTTTTTCATGGCTGAAGAAATACTGTAATATTATCATGAAAATAGTTTCCACACATATATAAATAAATTAAACGTAATAAATTAAACGCAATTAACTGCACACGTATTTCTATGCATAATTGAGTGAAAGATTTTATTAACGTTTCCATGAATAAACACGCAAAACCTTACAAATGTGAATATTCGACATCATCATCATGCCTTAAAAAATCGAACTCATCAAGAAAATTCTAACTCGGACTCATTTAAATCGTAAATTCTTTCTTAATTTATTGTAGAATAGTTTTTATAATGATAAAATTGCAATATGAAAATACAAAAACCTTACAAATGTTCCATTAAAATTTTAAATATTTTTTGATATATCTCATCTAGTAGTTGATTTTGATAGTTTTATCATGGCATATAAATCTTTTCTCTCATTGAAAAATTTTTAAACTATCAAGAAAATAAGTATTGTACACATTGTAATTTTTAATAATAATTTATTAGGTAATTAATAATATTAATTCGATTATAAAATGCATCTCATTTGTTTTTAATTATTTTGTGGTCCTGAGAAGGACCGATTTTGTTTCGTTAGCGATCTAGTTGTTTTTTAAGCACGTTCACCACGTATACGACGCGCCAATTGAATATCTTTTGGCATAATTGTCACACGCTTAGCATGAATAGCACACAAGTTAGTATCTTCGAAGAGACCAACTAAATATGCTTCACTTGCCTCCTGAAGAGCCATTACAGCTGAACTTTGAAAGCGCAAATCTGTCTTGAAATCTTGAGCGATTTCACGAACTAAACGTTGGAATGGCAATTTGCGAATTAATAGTTCTGTGCTCTTTTGGTAGCGACGAATTTCTCGTAGAGCAACTGTGCCTGGACGATAACGATGTGGTTTTTTAACACCACCAGTAGCTGGTGCACTCTTACGAGCTGCCTTTGTTGCCAATTGCTTGCGTGGAGCCTTTCCACCAGTCGATTTACGAGCAGTTTGCTTTGTACGAGCCATTTTACACTTTTTCAAACAAAAATAGAATTAAAAGATTACTCAGACTGTAGCACAAAATTTTCACTTATAAATTTTTATAACTTAGCACAACACTTTATTCTATCGCATACATCTTTCAGAGCTTAAGTACTTTTTCGTTAAGACAAGAAATCGTTTCACATGTTCATATGTTTTTCATGTGTGTTAAACAGTGTATTGCTGTCGCACTCTTTTTAAGGGTAATTTTCATATAAATAGATGTCGATTTGTTCGAAGCAAGCATCAGTGATTGTGTGACTCTCAAAAGTTAAAGTGTTAGTAAAATATTGTGCTTAGTTAAAGTGAAGTAAATTTTGAATAACTAAAATAAAATGACTGGACGCGGCAAAGGTGGAAAAGGTTTGGGTAAAGGCGGAGCAAAGCGTCATCGCAAAGTTCTTCGTGATAACATTCAAGGTATCACAAAGCCAGCTATTCGTCGTTTAGCTCGTCGTGGTGGTGTTAAGCGTATATCTGGCTTGATATACGAAGAAACTCGTGGTGTTTTAAAAGTGTTCTTGGAAAATGTTATCCGTGATGCAGTCACATATACTGAACACGCAAAGAGGAAAACAGTTACAGCTATGGACGTAGTGTATGCTCTTAAGAGACAAGGACGCACTCTTTATGGATTTGGAGGTTAAAAACAATCATAGCTGGAGTTGCACTTTAAAACAATCGGTCCTTTTCAGGACCACAATATTAACTAAATAAAGAGAAAAAAAAATAATTTTTATGTGTATATTAACTTTTTTTAATAAAACTGTCAAAATTTTCAAAATAAAGAGAAAAAATAAAATTTTTATGTATTTACTATTTTTTGAATAAAAATCTGTCAAAAAGAATATATGTGTGTGTATTTATTGACTGCTTTATTTAAAGTTGAATTGAAAAATTCTATAAATAAATAAATAACTATGAATGGTTCATAAATGATAGATAGATATTTTTATTATTGCATTGAAAAAAAGTACATTTCTTGAGCGTATTTCTGAATTTAGCCTCCCTTGAAAATTTGAGAATCGCCGAGAAGGGCACTTTCATATAAACATATATTTGTTTGTGCACGGAATTTTTTCAACGCAAGTTGAAATTTTTTAATATGGTTTTTATTAAGAAAAAATTAATTTTTTTAATTTATTATTTATATACTTATTAGTAATGATAATTTCACAAATATTTACATACTCAAAAAAAATTTTTATGCAGGCACTTATAAAAAATATCATAATATTTATTATTTTCCAGCAAAAAATATATGGGCTACTATGAAGAAATGTCAATTTATTTAGTTCATTCAACAAAAAAATGTATATTGTATCAAATCGAAAGACAAGCATTATTTTTTACTCTTTGTATAAATTAATTTGTCGTCCTGAAAAGGACGGTTTGTTTATTAGTATGTTGAAAATATTTTGCTTATGCCTTCTTTTCAGTTTTCTTTGGCAAAAGTACAGCTTGAATGTTTGGTAAAACACCACCTTGAGCGATCGTTACACCAGACAATAGTTTATTTAATTCTTCATCATTACGAATAGCTAATTGCAAATGACGAGGAATAATTCTTGTTTTTTTGTTATCACGTGCAGCGTTACCAGCCAACTCAAGAACTTCAGCAGCTAAATATTCCATAACAGCTGCTAGATATACAGGAGCTCCAGCACCAACTCGTTCAGCATAATTTCCTTTACGCAATAAACGATGAATACGGCCGACGGGAAATTGAAGACCAGCACGATTGGAACGAGACTTTGCCTTTCCCTTTACTTTACCACCTTTGCCACGACCAGACATATTTATTTATTTTTCTTTTTGTATTCACAAGTTCACACTATTTCACAATTTAAAGCAGACTTCGCAAACGCACTACGAACACAATTGATACCTACCACTAAATTTGTCTTTCTATTTATAGTTTTTTTTCGTACGGACAGCATCGCATAAGGGAGGAAAACAAATTCCAAGCCGAGTGGTTCGCTTGCTTGAAAATCTCGTACAGAAAAAAGTACTTAACTTTGAGCATTTTCAGTCTTATCAAAAATTTGTGTGTTGTGAATAGTGAGTTACTTAAATCTAATAAATTGTGAAAGTGAATTAAAATGCCACCAAAAACTAGTGGAAAAGCTGCCAAGAAGGCTGGTAAAGCGCAGAAGAACATTACCAAAAACGATAAGAAGAAGAAGCGCAAGAGGAAGGAAAGTTATGCCATCTATATTTATAAAGTGCTGAAACAAGTTCATCCAGATACTGGTATTTCTTCTAAAGCAATGAGTATCATGAACAGTTTTGTTAATGATATTTTTGAACGCATTGCTGCTGAGGCTTCTCGTTTGGCACATTACAACAAAAGATCAACTATTACCAGTCGAGAAATTCAAACGGCTGTTCGTCTTCTGTTGCCTGGTGAATTGGCTAAGCATGCTGTTAGTGAAGGAACCAAAGCAGTCACAAAATACACGAGTTCCAAATAAACATTTATACATTGATGTTTTAATAATTTCTCCTCTACAAAGGCCCTTTTCAGGGCCACAAAATATTTGAAAAAAAAGATAAAAATAATCAACTATTCAAAATGCTATGAAAAAAATTTTTTTCAGTATAATTACGTTTTTATGACATGAAAAAAATGTTCAATGAATTATAAATGACAGAAAAATCTAAATTTGTAGGTACATATAAATAGACTGCAGGTAACAAAGCTATCAACAACTAAATTTATATATGTGTACTAGTAAAAATTTATTTTATTATGTCGCTAATTCGATATTAAATTGCTTTTGTAAATTTATGGAGTGTTGTACATTTTTATTTATACAAAAAGAGAAAAATATATGTATGTGTTCTATATGCCGCTCATACAATAGTTCATACTATGCCGTTTATTCAATATTAAATTGCGTTTGTATTGTGAGAATTTTATAAATTTTTATTTAGTATATAAAATATTTTTCACTACAATAAAACAACTTCTCGTGCTTTATTTTTTCATATAAATAAATGATCTCTTTTGTCTTCAAAAAATTTTGTAGCCCTGAAAAGGGCTTTGATTGAAATAAAATTCGATTTTATAAACGAACTTCATATGAATTAAGTTACTTTTTTCACTTACTTCATTTCTTGGCTGCTGGTTTTTTAACAGATTTTTTTGCCGCTTTTACTGATTTTTTTACTGCAGCTGTCTTAGTAGATTTGGTTACCTTGCCTTTAGAAACTGCGCCAGTTGCTGCTGTTTTGGTTTTAATTGTTTTTGATTTAACTGATTCACTCTTTTTAATACCCTTAACTTTGCTTTTTTCAACCTTTTTCTTCTCAGTTGTCTTCTTTGAAACTACAGCTTTCTTTGCTTTTTTATCACCAGATAATACCTTTTTAGTTGTTGTTAATTTCTTCTTTGGAGCCACTTTTGCTGATTTCTTTTCAACAGACTTTGATTTTTGTTTTGGTTCTTTGCTGGCAGCAGCAGATAGTTTAAATGAGCCAGATGCACCTTTACCTTTTGTTTGTATTAATTTTCCACTTACAACAGCCGATTTAAGATATTTTTTAATAAATGGTGCCAACTTTTGGGCATCACATTTGTATGTGGCACTAATATATTTTTTAATTGCCAACAATGATGAACCACCACGTTCTTTCAAATTCTTAATTGAGGCATCGACCATTTGTTGTGTTGGTGGATGAGATGGAGCAGCAGTTGGCTTCTTGGAACTCTTTTTAACCACTTTTTTCTCAGCAGCAACAGCAGCGACTGGAGAAGATGTTGTAGCAATTATAGTAGCCTCCGACATTGTTATTTTACTTTACTTTTATCTTATATTCACTTTGAAACTGAATTGAATTAACTTTGCACTTTTCTGATCAAAATTTATACTTCTCTACTAAATTTAGCCTCACTTGAAAATTTGAGAATCGCCGAGAAAAGACGTTTCATATAAATTTACATTTCTGTGTTTGCGCACTATTTCATCATGGTTTGTATGTCTTTAAAAGTAGTTTTAAACATATTTCAAACAATAATATATCAAAAATTAGCATTTATAACAAAATTTAAATATTTTTTTTTTATAATACAAAATTCATATGGTTTTTATGTACGAAAATTCGCCTAGAAACATTATGAAACTACGAAGAATATCATAATTGTAAATCAAATTTAAGAAATATTATCTATGGTTGCGTGTGAAATTGAGCAATTAATTAAAATTTCTTATAGCTCGAATAATAAATAAACAATATATTTCTTAAAAATGTACAAAAGAAAATTATTCTTTTATTTAAAAATTCATTTTATGTGGGTATAACTGATAGCGGCTACCAGTCAAGATTAAATAAATCATCAATAAAATTTGTATATTGTTAAAATAATAATTCATAAAATGATATTATAGAATAAATCAAGATTTAATATTAGTATTTAATGCATGCAAAGTTAAAGGCTATCAATATATCTATTCATATATGCTTCAAATAATGCTGCTTTACTACCATATAACCTTTAAATCAGCTAAATCATGTTGTATCTACAATCTTAAGAGAAAAACAAATACCATTTTACTTTTATACAGCAGCTGGAAATACGTTTATGAATAAAACGTACTCAACTTTATAAACAATTGTTATGTTGAGCAAAGCATTAGGCATTTTTTTCATAAATAAACGAACAAAACCATACAAATGTTAACAAAAAAATAGTCGATTTGCTTTAAAAATTTGAATTTTACTAGAAAATATAAAATCAAAATTTTATTAATGTTTAATTATTTCAAAAAAATTAAATAAATTTATTTAAACCGGTCTAAATGGCAATACGAAATTTGAAAAACCTTACAAATGTTACAAAAAATTTGATATTTTATTTTGCTCTACCAAAAGATTACAATATCACACCATCTTATTTGGTATATGATTTAGTTTGTTTTTCATGGCTGAAGAAATACTGTAATATTATCATGAAAATAGTTTCCACACATATATAAATAAATTAAACGTAATAAATTAAACGCAATTAACTGCACACGTATTTCTATGCATAATTGAGTGAAAGATTTTATTAACGTTTCCATGAATAAACACGCAAAACCTTACAAATGTGAATATTCGACATCATCATCATGCCTTAAAAAATCGAACTCATCAAGAAAATTCTAACTCGGACTCATTTAAATCGTAAATTCTTTCTTAATTTATTGTAGAATAGTTTTTATAATGATAAAATTGCAATATGAAAATACAAAAACCTTACAAATGTTCCATTAAAATTTTAAATATTTTTTGATATATCTCATCTAGTAGTTGATTTTGATAGTTTTATCATGGCATATAAATTTTTTCTCTCATTGAAAAATTTTTAAACTATCAAGAAAATAAGTATTGTACACATTGTAATTTTTAATAATAATTTATTAGGTAATTAATAATATTAATTCGATTATAAAATGCATCTCATTTGTTTTTAATTATTTTGTGGTCCTGAGAAGGACCGATTTTGTTTCGTTAGCGATCTAGTTGTTTTTTAAGCACGTTCACCACGTATACGACGCGCCAATTGAATATCTTTTGGCATAATTGTCACACGCTTAGCATGAATAGCACACAAGTTAGTATCTTCGAAGAGACCAACTAAATATGCTTCACTTGCCTCCTGAAGAGCCATTACAGCTGAACTTTGAAAGCGCAAATCTGTCTTGAAATCTTGAGCGATTTCACGAACTAAACGTTGGAATGGCAATTTGCGAATTAATAGTTCTGTGCTCTTTTGGTAGCGACGAATTTCTCGTAGAGCAACTGTGCCTGGACGATAACGATGTGGTTTTTTAACACCACCAGTAGCTGGTGCACTCTTACGAGCTGCCTTTGTTGCCAATTGCTTGCGTGGAGCCTTTCCACCAGTCGATTTACGAGCAGTTTGCTTTGTACGAGCCATTTTACACTTTTTCAAACAAAAATAGAATTAAAAGATTACTCAGACTGTAGCACAAAATTTTCACTTATAAATTTTTATAACTTAGCACAACACTTTATTCTATCGCATACATCTTTCAGAGCTTAAGTACTTTTTCGTTAAGACAAGAAATCGTTTCACATGTTCATATGTTTTTCATGTGTGTTAAACAGTGTATTGCTGTCGCACTCTTTTTAAGGGTAATTTTCATATAAATAGATGTCGATTTGTTCGAAGCAAGCATCAGTGATTGTGTGACTCTCAAAAGTTAAAGTGTTAGTAAAATATTGTGCTTAGTTAAAGTGAAGTAAATTTTGAATAACTAAAATAAAATGACTGGACGCGGCAAAGGTGGAAAAGGTTTGGGTAAAGGCGGAGCAAAGCGTCATCGCAAAGTTCTTCGTGATAACATTCAAGGTATCACAAAGCCAGCTATTCGTCGTTTAGCTCGTCGTGGTGGTGTTAAGCGTATATCTGGCTTGATATACGAAGAAACTCGTGGTGTTTTAAAAGTGTTCTTGGAAAATGTTATCCGTGATGCAGTCACATATACTGAACACGCAAAGAGGAAAACAGTTACAGCTATGGACGTAGTGTATGCTCTTAAGAGACAAGGACGCACTCTTTATGGATTTGGAGGTTAAAAACAATCATAGCTGGAGTTGCACTTTAAAACAATCGGTCCTTTTCAGGACCACAATATTAACTAAATAAAGAGAAAAAAAAATAATTTTTATGTGTATATTAACTTTTTTTAATAAAACTGTCAAAATTTTCAAAATAAAGAGAAAAAATAAAATTTTTATGTATTTACTATTTTTTGAATAAAAATCTGTCAAAAAGAAAAAAGAATATATGTGTGTGTATTTATTGACTGCTTTATTTAAAGTTGAATTGAAAAATTCTATAAATAAATAAATAACTATGAATGGTTCATAAATGATAGATAGATATTTTTATTATTGCATTGAAAAAAAGTACATTTCTTGAGCGTATTTCTGAATTTAGCCTCCCTTGAAAATTTGAGAATCGCCGAGAAGGGCACTTTCATATAAACATATATTTGTTTGTGCACGGAATTTTTTCAACGCAAGTTGAAATTTTTTAATATGGTTTTTATTAAGAAAAAATTAATTTTTTTAATTTATTATTTATATACTTATTAGTAATGATAATTTCACAAATATTTACATACTCAAAAAAAATTTTTATGCAGGCACTTATAAAAAATATCATAATATTTATTATTTTCCAGCAAAAAATATATGGGCTACTATGAAGAAATGTCAATTTATTTAGTTCATTCAACAAAAAAATGTATATTGTATCAAATCGAAAGACAAGCATTATTTTTTACTCTTTGTATAAATTAATTTGTCGTCCTGAAAAGGACGGTTTGTTTATTAGTATGTTGAAAATATTTTGCTTATGCCTTCTTTTCAGTTTTCTTTGGCAAAAGTACAGCTTGAATGTTTGGTAAAACACCACCTTGAGCGATCGTTACACCAGACAATAGTTTATTTAATTCTTCATCATTACGAATAGCTAATTGCAAATGACGAGGAATAATTCTTGTTTTTTTGTTATCACGTGCAGCGTTACCAGCCAACTCAAGAACTTCAGCAGCTAAATATTCCATAACAGCTGCTAGATATACAGGAGCTCCAGCACCAACTCGTTCAGCATAATTTCCTTTACGCAATAAACGATGAATACGGCCGACGGGAAATTGAAGACCAGCACGATTGGAACGAGACTTTGCCTTTCCCTTTACTTTACCACCTTTGCCACGACCAGACATATTTATTTATTTTTCTTTTTGTATTCACAAGTTCACACTATTTCACAATTTAAAGCAGACTTCGCAAACGCACTACGAACACAATTGATACCTACCACTAAATTTGTCTTTCTATTTATAGTTTTTTTTCGTACGGACAGCATCGCATAAGGGAGGAAAACAAATTCCAAGCCGAGTGGTTCGCTTGCTTGAAAATCTCGTACAGAAAAAAGTACTTAACTTTGAGCATTTTCAGTCTTATCAAAAATTTGTGTGTTGTGAATAGTGAGTTACTTAAATCTAATAAATTGTGAAAGTGAATTAAAATGCCACCAAAAACTAGTGGAAAAGCTGCCAAGAAGGCTGGTAAAGCGCAGAAGAACATTACCAAAAACGATAAGAAGAAGAAGCGCAAGAGGAAGGAAAGTTATGCCATCTATATTTATAAAGTGCTGAAACAAGTTCATCCAGATACTGGTATTTCTTCTAAAGCAATGAGTATCATGAACAGTTTTGTTAATGATATTTTTGAACGCATTGCTGCTGAGGCTTCTCGTTTGGCACATTACAACAAAAGATCAACTATTACCAGTCGAGAAATTCAAACGGCTGTTCGTCTTCTGTTGCCTGGTGAATTGGCTAAGCATGCTGTTAGTGAAGGAACCAAAGCAGTCACAAAATACACGAGTTCCAAATAAACATTTATACATTGATGTTTTAATAATTTCTCCTCTACAAAGGCCCTTTTCAGGGCCACAAAATATTTGAAAAAAAAGATAAAAATAATCAACTATTCAAAATGCTATGAAAAAAATTTTTTTCAGTATAATTACGTTTTTATGACATGAAAAAAATGTTCAATGAATTATAAATGACAGAAAAATCTAAATTTGTAGGTACATATAAATAGACTGCAGGTAACAAAGCTATCAACAACTAAATTTATATATGTGTACTAGTAAAAATTTATTTTATTATGTCGCTAATTCGATATTAAATTGCTTTTGTAAATTTATGGAGTGTTGTACATTTTTATTTATACAAAAAGAGAAAAATATATGTATGTGTTCTATATGCCGCTCATACAATAGTTCATACTATGCCGTTTATTCAATATTAAATTGCGTTTGTATTGTGAGAATTTTATAAATTTTTATTTAGTATATAAAATATTTTTCACTACAATAAAACAACTTCTCGTGCTTTATTTTTTCATATAAATAAATGATCTCTTTTGTCTTCAAAAAATTTTGTAGCCCTGAAAAGGGCTTTGATTGAAATAAAATTCGATTTTATAAACGAACTTCATATGAATTAAGTTACTTTTTTCACTTACTTCATTTCTTGGCTGCTGGTTTTTTAACAGATTTTTTTGCCGCTTTTACTGATTTTTTTACTGCAGCTGTCTTAGTAGATTTGGTTACCTTGCCTTTAGAAACTGCGCCAGTTGCTGCTGTTTTGGTTTTAATTGTTTTTGATTTAACTGATTCACTCTTTTTAATACCCTTAACTTTGCTTTTTTCAACCTTTTTCTTCTCAGTTGTCTTCTTTGAAACTACAGCTTTCTTTGCTTTTTTATCACCAGATAATACCTTTTTAGTTGTTGTTAATTTCTTCTTTGGAGCCACTTTTGCTGATTTCTTTTCAACAGACTTTGATTTTTGTTTTGGTTCTTTGCTGGCAGCAGCAGATAGTTTAAATGAGCCAGATGCACCTTTACCTTTTGTTTGTATTAATTTTCCACTTACAACAGCCGATTTAAGATATTTTTTAATAAATGGTGCCAACTTTTGGGCATCACATTTGTATGTGGCACTAATATATTTTTTAATTGCCAACAATGATGAACCACCACGTTCTTTCAAATTCTTAATTGAGGCATCGACCATTTGTTGTGTTGGTGGATGAGATGGAGCAGCAGTTGGCTTCTTGGAACTCTTTTTAACCACTTTTTTCTCAGCAGCAACAGCAGCGACTGGAGAAGATGTTGTAGCAATTATAGTAGCCTCCGACATTGTTATTTTACTTTACTTTTATCTTATATTCACTTTGAAACTGAATTGAATTAACTTTGCACTTTTCTGATCAAAATTTATACTTCTCTACTAAATTTAGCCTCACTTGAAAATTTGAGAATCGCCGAGAAAAGACGTTTCATATAAATTTACATTTCTGTGTTTGCGCACTATTTCATCATGGTTTGTATGTCTTTAAAAGTAGTTTTAAACATATTTCAAACAATAATATATCAAAAATTAGCATTTATAACAAAATTTAAATATTTTTTTTTTATAATACAAAATTCATATGGTTTTTATGTACGAAAATTCGCCTAGAAACATTATGAAACTACGAAGAATATCATAATTGTAAATCAAATTTAAGAAATATTATCTATGGTTGCGTGTGAAATTGAGCAATTAATTAAAATTTCTTATAGCTCGAATAATAAATAAACAATATATTTCTTAAAAATGTACAAAAGAAAATTATTCTTTTATTTAAAAATTCATTTTATGTGGGTATAACTGATAGCGGCTACCAGTCAAGATTAAATAAATCATCAATAAAATTTGTATATTGTTAAAATAATAATTCATAAAATGATATTATAGAATAAATCAAGATTTAATATTAGTATTTAATGCATGCAAAGTTAAAGGCTATCAATATATCTATTCATATATGCTTCAAATAATGCTGCTTTACTACCATATAACCTTTAAATCAGCTAAATCATGTTGTATCTACAATCTTAAGAGAAAAACAAATACCATTTTACTTTTATACAGCAGCTGGAAATACGTTTATGAATAAAACGTACTCAACTTTATAAACAATTGTTATGTTGAGCAAAGCATTAGGCATTTTTTTCATAAATAAACGAACAAAACCATACAAATGTTAACAAAAAAATAGTCGATTTGCTTTAAAAATTTGAATTTTACTAGAAAATATAAAATCAAAATTTTATTAATGTTTAATTATTTCAAAAAAATTAAATAAATTTATTTAAACCGGTCTAAATGGCAATACGAAATTTGAAAAACCTTACAAATGTTACAAAAAATTTGATATTTTATTTTGCTCTACCAAAAGATTACAATATCACACCATCTTATTTGGTATATGATTTAGTTTGTTTTTCATGGCTGAAGAAATACTGTAATATTATCATGAAAATAGTTTCCACACATATATAAATAAATTAAACGTAATAAATTAAACGCAATTAACTGCACACGTATTTCTATGCATAATTGAGTGAAAGATTTTATTAACGTTTCCATGAATAAACACGCAAAACCTTACAAATGTGAATATTCGACATCATCATCATGCCTTAAAAAATCGAACTCATCAAGAAAATTCTAACTCGGACTCATTTAAATCGTAAATTCTTTCTTAATTTATTGTAGAATAGTTTTTATAATGATAAAATTGCAATATGAAAATACAAAAACCTTACAAATGTTCCATTAAAATTTTAAATATTTTTTGATATATCTCATCTAGTAGTTGATTTTGATAGTTTTATCATGGCATATAAATTTTTTCTCTCATTGAAAAATTTTTAAACTATCAAGAAAATAAGTATTGTACACATTGTAATTTTTAATAATAATTTATTAGGTAATTAATAATATTAATTCGATTATAAAATGCATCTCATTTGTTTTTAATTATTTTGTGGTCCTGAGAAGGACCGATTTTGTTTCGTTAGCGATCTAGTTGTTTTTTAAGCACGTTCACCACGTATACGACGCGCCAATTGAATATCTTTTGGCATAATTGTCACACGCTTAGCATGAATAGCACACAAGTTAGTATCTTCGAAGAGACCAACTAAATATGCTTCACTTGCCTCCTGAAGAGCCATTACAGCTGAACTTTGAAAGCGCAAATCTGTCTTGAAATCTTGAGCGATTTCACGAACTAAACGTTGGAATGGCAATTTGCGAATTAATAGTTCTGTGCTCTTTTGGTAGCGACGAATTTCTCGTAGAGCAACTGTGCCTGGACGATAACGATGTGGTTTTTTAACACCACCAGTAGCTGGTGCACTCTTACGAGCTGCCTTTGTTGCCAATTGCTTGCGTGGAGCCTTTCCACCAGTCGATTTACGAGCAGTTTGCTTTGTACGAGCCATTTTACACTTTTTCAAACAAAAATAGAATTAAAAGATTACTCAGACTGTAGCACAAAATTTTCACTTATAAATTTTTATAACTTAGCACAACACTTTATTCTATCGCATACATCTTTCAGAGCTTAAGTACTTTTTGACAAGAAATCGTTTCACATGTTCATATGTTTTTCATGTGTGTTAAACAGTGTATTGCTGTCGCACTCTTTTTAAGGGTAATTTTCATATAAATAGATGTCGATTTGTTCGAAGCAAGCATCAGTGATTGTGTGACTCTCAAAAGTTAAAGTGTTAGTAAAATATTGTGCTTAGTTAAAGTGAAGTAAATTTTGAATAACTAAAATAAAATGACTGGACGCGGCAAAGGTGGAAAAGGTTTGGGTAAAGGCGGAGCAAAGCGTCATCGCAAAGTTCTTCGTGATAACATTCAAGGTATCACAAAGCCAGCTATTCGTCGTTTAGCTCGTCGTGGTGGTGTTAAGCGTATATCTGGCTTGATATACGAAGAAACTCGTGGTGTTTTAAAAGTGTTCTTGGAAAATGTTATCCGTGATGCAGTCACATATACTGAACACGCAAAGAGGAAAACAGTTACAGCTATGGACGTAGTGTATGCTCTTAAGAGACAAGGACGCACTCTTTATGGATTTGGAGGTTAAAAACAATCATAGCTGGAGTTGCACTTTAAAACAATCGGTCCTTTTCAGGACCACAATATTAACTAAATAAAGAGAAAAAAAAATAATTTTTATGTGTATATTAACTTTTTTTAATAAAACTGTCAAAATTTTCAAAATAAAGAGAAAAAATAAAATTTTTATGTATTTACTATTTTTTGAATAAAAATCTGTCAAAAAGAAAAAAGAATATATGTGTGTGTATTTATTGACTGCTTTATTTAAAGTTGAATTGAAAAATTCTATAAATAAATAAATAACTATGAATGGTTCATAAATGATAGATAGATATTTTTATTATTGCATTGAAAAAAAGTACATTTCTTGAGCGTATTTCTGAATTTAGCCTCCCTTGAAAATTTGAGAATCGCCGAGAAGGGCACTTTCATATAAACATATATTTGTTTGTGCACGGAATTTTTTCAACGCAAGTTGAAATTTTTTAATATGGTTTTTATTAAGAAAAAATTAATTTTTTTAATTTATTATTTATATACTTATTAGTAATGATAATTTCACAAATATTTACATACTCAAAAAAAATTTTTATGCAGGCACTTATAAAAAATATCATAATATTTATTATTTTCCAGCAAAAAATATATGGGCTACTATGAAGAAATGTCAATTTATTTAGTTCATTCAACAAAAAAATGTATATTGTATCAAATCGAAAGACAAGCATTATTTTTTACTCTTTGTATAAATTAATTTGTCGTCCTGAAAAGGACGGTTTGTTTATTAGTATGTTGAAAATATTTTGCTTATGCCTTCTTTTCAGTTTTCTTTGGCAAAAGTACAGCTTGAATGTTTGGTAAAACACCACCTTGAGCGATCGTTACACCAGACAATAGTTTATTTAATTCTTCATCATTACGAATAGCTAATTGCAAATGACGAGGAATAATTCTTGTTTTTTTGTTATCACGTGCAGCGTTACCAGCCAACTCAAGAACTTCAGCAGCTAAATATTCCATAACAGCTGCTAGATATACAGGAGCTCCAGCACCAACTCGTTCAGCATAATTTCCTTTACGCAATAAACGATGAATACGGCCGACGGGAAATTGAAGACCAGCACGATTGGAACGAGACTTTGCCTTTCCCTTTACTTTACCACCTTTGCCACGACCAGACATATTTATTTATTTTTCTTTTTGTATTCACAAGTTCACACTATTTCACAATTTAAAGCAGACTTCGCAAACGCACTACGAACACAATTGATACCTACCACTAAATTTGTCTTTCTATTTATAGTTTTTTTTCGTACGGACAGCATCGCATAAGGGAGGAAAACAAATTCCAAGCCGAGTGGTTCGCTTGCTTGAAAATCTCGTACAGAAAAAAGTACTTAACTTTGAGCATTTTCAGTCTTATCAAAAATTTGTGTGTTGTGAATAGTGAGTTACTTAAATCTAATAAATTGTGAAAGTGAATTAAAATGCCACCAAAAACTAGTGGAAAAGCTGCCAAGAAGGCTGGTAAAGCGCAGAAGAACATTACCAAAAACGATAAGAAGAAGAAGCGCAAGAGGAAGGAAAGTTATGCCATCTATATTTATAAAGTGCTGAAACAAGTTCATCCAGATACTGGTATTTCTTCTAAAGCAATGAGTATCATGAACAGTTTTGTTAATGATATTTTTGAACGCATTGCTGCTGAGGCTTCTCGTTTGGCACATTACAACAAAAGATCAACTATTACCAGTCGAGAAATTCAAACGGCTGTTCGTCTTCTGTTGCCTGGTGAATTGGCTAAGCATGCTGTTAGTGAAGGAACCAAAGCAGTCACAAAATACACGAGTTCCAAATAAACATTTATACATTGATGTTTTAATAATTTCTCCTCTACAAAGGCCCTTTTCAGGGCCACAAAATATTTGAAAAAAAAGATAAAAATAATCAACTATTCAAAATGCTATGAAAAAAATTTTTTTCAGTATAATTACGTTTTTATGACATGAAAAAAATGTTCAATGAATTATAAATGACAGAAAAATCTAAATTTGTAGGTACATATAAATAGACTGCAGGTAACAAAGCTATCAACAACTAAATTTATATATGTGTACTAGTAAAAATTTATTTTATTATGTCGCTAATTCGATATTAAATTGCTTTTGTAAATTTATGGAGTGTTGTACATTTTTATTTATACAAAAAGAGAAAAATATATGTATGTGTTCTATATGCCGCTCATACAATAGTTCATACTATGCCGTTTATTCAATATTAAATTGCGTTTGTATTGTGAGAATTTTATAAATTTTTATTTAGTATATAAAATATTTTTCACTACAATAAAACAACTTCTCGTGCTTTATTTTTTCATATAAATAAATGATCTCTTTTGTCTTCAAAAAATTTTGTAGCCCTGAAAAGGGCTTTGATTGAAATAAAATTCGATTTTATAAACGAACTTCATATGAATTAAGTTACTTTTTTCACTTACTTCATTTCTTGGCTGCTGGTTTTTTAACAGATTTTTTTGCCGCTTTTACTGATTTTTTTACTGCAGCTGTCTTAGTAGATTTGGTTACCTTGCCTTTAGAAACTGCGCCAGTTGCTGCTGTTTTGGTTTTAATTGTTTTTGATTTAACTGATTCACTCTTTTTAATACCCTTAACTTTGCTTTTTTCAACCTTTTTCTTCTCAGTTGTCTTCTTTGAAACTACAGCTTTCTTTGCTTTTTTATCACCAGATAATACCTTTTTAGTTGTTGTTAATTTCTTCTTTGGAGCCACTTTTGCTGATTTCTTTTCAACAGACTTTGATTTTTGTTTTGGTTCTTTGCTGGCAGCAGCAGATAGTTTAAATGAGCCAGATGCACCTTTACCTTTTGTTTGTATTAATTTTCCACTTACAACAGCCGATTTAAGATATTTTTTAATAAATGGTGCCAACTTTTGGGCATCACATTTGTATGTGGCACTAATATATTTTTTAATTGCCAACAATGATGAACCACCACGTTCTTTCAAATTCTTAATTGAGGCATCGACCATTTGTTGTGTTGGTGGATGAGATGGAGCAGCAGTTGGCTTCTTGGAACTCTTTTTAACCACTTTTTTCTCAGCAGCAACAGCAGCGACTGGAGAAGATGTTGTAGCAATTATAGTAGCCTCCGACATTGTTATTTTACTTTACTTTTATCTTATATTCACTTTGAAACTGAATTGAATTAACTTTGCACTTTTCTGATCAAAATTTATACTTCTCTACTAAATTTAGCCTCACTTGAAAATTTGAGAATCGCCGAGAAAAGACGTTTCATATAAATTTACATTTCTGTGTTTGCGCACTATTTCATCATGGTTTGTATGTCTTTAAAAGTAGTTTTAAACATATTTCAAACAATAATATATCAAAAATTAGCATTTATAACAAAATTTAAATATTTTTTTTTTATAATACAAAATTCATATGGTTTTTATGTACGAAAATTCGCCTAGAAACATTATGAAACTACGAAGAATATCATAATTGTAAATCAAATTTAAGAAATATTATCTATGGTTGCGTGTGAAATTGAGCAATTAATTAAAATTTCTTATAGCTCGAATAATAAATAAACAATATATTTCTTAAAAATGTACAAAAGAAAATTATTCTTTTATTTAAAAATTCATTTTATGTGGGTATAACTGATAGCGGCTACCAGTCAAGATTAAATAAATCATCAATAAAATTTGTATATTGTTAAAATAATAATTCATAAAATGATATTATAGAATAAATCAAGATTTAATATTAGTATTTAATGCATGCAAAGTTAAAGGCTATCAATATATCTATTCATATATGCTTCAAATAATGCTGCTTTACTACCATATAACCTTTAAATCAGCTAAATCATGTTGTATCTACAATCTTAAGAGAAAAACAAATACCATTTTACTTTTATACAGCAGCTGGAAATACGTTTATGAATAAAACGTACTCAACTTTATAAACAATTGTTATGTTGAGCAAAGCATTAGGCATTTTTTTCATAAATAAACGAACAAAACCATACAAATGTTAACAAAAAAATAGTCGATTTGCTTTAAAAATTTGAATTTTACTAGAAAATATAAAATCAAAATTTTATTAATGTTTAATTATTTCAAAAAAATTAAATAAATTTATTTAAACCGGTCTAAATGGCAATACGAAATTTGAAAAACCTTACAAATGTTACAAAAAATTTGATATTTTATTTTGCTCTACCAAAAGATTACAATATCACACCATCTTATTTGGTATATGATTTAGTTTGTTTTTCATGGCTGAAGAAATACTGTAATATTATCATGAAAATAGTTTCCACACATATATAAATAAATTAAACGTAATAAATTAAACGCAATTAACTGCACACGTATTTCTATGCATAATTGAGTGAAAGATTTTATTAACGTTTCCATGAATAAACACGCAAAACCTTACAAATGTGAATATTCGACATCATCATCATGCCTTAAAAAATCGAACTCATCAAGAAAATTCTAACTCGGACTCATTTAAATCGTAAATTCTTTCTTAATTTATTGTAGAATAGTTTTTATAATGATAAAATTGCAATATGAAAATACAAAAACCTTACAAATGTTCCATTAAAATTTTAAATATTTTTTGATATATCTCATCTAGTAGTTGATTTTGATAGTTTTATCATGGCATATAAATTTTTTCTCTCATTGAAAAATTTTTAAACTATCAAGAAAATAAGTATTGTACACATTGTAATTTTTAATAATAATTTATTAGGTAATTAATAATATTAATTCGATTATAAAATGCATCTCATTTGTTTTTAATTATTTTGTGGTCCTGAGAAGGACCGATTTTGTTTCGTTAGCGATCTAGTTGTTTTTTAAGCACGTTCACCACGTATACGACGCGCCAATTGAATATCTTTTGGCATAATTGTCACACGCTTAGCATGAATAGCACACAAGTTAGTATCTTCGAAGAGACCAACTAAATATGCTTCACTTGCCTCCTGAAGAGCCATTACAGCTGAACTTTGAAAGCGCAAATCTGTCTTGAAATCTTGAGCGATTTCACGAACTAAACGTTGGAATGGCAATTTGCGAATTAATAGTTCTGTGCTCTTTTGGTAGCGACGAATTTCTCGTAGAGCAACTGTGCCTGGACGATAACGATGTGGTTTTTTAACACCACCAGTAGCTGGTGCACTCTTACGAGCTGCCTTTGTTGCCAATTGCTTGCGTGGAGCCTTTCCACCAGTCGATTTACGAGCAGTTTGCTTTGTACGAGCCATTTTACACTTTTTCAAACAAAAATAGAATTAAAAGATTACTCAGACTGTAGCACAAAATTTTCACTTATAAATTTTTATAACTTAGCACAACACTTTATTCTATCGCATACATCTTTCAGAGCTTAAGTACTTTTTGACAAGAAATCGTTTCACATGTTCATATGTTTTTCATGTGTGTTAAACAGTGTATTGCTGTCGCACTCTTTTTAAGGGTAATTTTCATATAAATAGATGTCGATTTGTTCGAAGCAAGCATCAGTGATTGTGTGACTCTCAAAAGTTAAAGTGTTAGTAAAATATTGTGCTTAGTTAAAGTGAAGTAAATTTTGAATAACTAAAATAAAATGACTGGACGCGGCAAAGGTGGAAAAGGTTTGGGTAAAGGCGGAGCAAAGCGTCATCGCAAAGTTCTTCGTGATAACATTCAAGGTATCACAAAGCCAGCTATTCGTCGTTTAGCTCGTCGTGGTGGTGTTAAGCGTATATCTGGCTTGATATACGAAGAAACTCGTGGTGTTTTAAAAGTGTTCTTGGAAAATGTTATCCGTGATGCAGTCACATATACTGAACACGCAAAGAGGAAAACAGTTACAGCTATGGACGTAGTGTATGCTCTTAAGAGACAAGGACGCACTCTTTATGGATTTGGAGGTTAAAAACAATCATAGCTGGAGTTGCACTTTAAAACAATCGGTCCTTTTCAGGACCACAATATTAACTAAATAAAGAGAAAAAAAAATAATTTTTATGTGTATATTAACTTTTTTTAATAAAACTGTCAAAATTTTCAAAATAAAGAGAAAAAATAAAATTTTTATGTATTTACTATTTTTTGAATAAAAATCTGTCAAAAAGAAAAAAGAATATATGTGTGTGTATTTATTGACTGCTTTATTTAAAGTTGAATTGAAAAATTCTATAAATAAATAAATAACTATGAATGGTTCATAAATGATAGATAGATATTTTTATTATTGCATTGAAAAAAAGTACATTTCTTGAGCGTATTTCTGAATTTAGCCTCCCTTGAAAATTTGAGAATCGCCGAGAAGGGCACTTTCATATAAACATATATTTGTTTGTGCACGGAATTTTTTCAACGCAAGTTGAAATTTTTTAATATGGTTTTTATTAAGAAAAAATTAATTTTTTTAATTTATTATTTATATACTTATTAGTAATGATAATTTCACAAATATTTACATACTCAAAAAAAATTTTTATGCAGGCACTTATAAAAAATATCATAATATTTATTATTTTCCAGCAAAAAATATATGGGCTACTATGAAGAAATGTCAATTTATTTAGTTCATTCAACAAAAAAATGTATATTGTATCAAATCGAAAGACAAGCATTATTTTTTACTCTTTGTATAAATTAATTTGTCGTCCTGAAAAGGACGGTTTGTTTATTAGTATGTTGAAAATATTTTGCTTATGCCTTCTTTTCAGTTTTCTTTGGCAAAAGTACAGCTTGAATGTTTGGTAAAACACCACCTTGAGCGATCGTTACACCAGACAATAGTTTATTTAATTCTTCATCATTACGAATAGCTAATTGCAAATGACGAGGAATAATTCTTGTTTTTTTGTTATCACGTGCAGCGTTACCAGCCAACTCAAGAACTTCAGCAGCTAAATATTCCATAACAGCTGCTAGATATACAGGAGCTCCAGCACCAACTCGTTCAGCATAATTTCCTTTACGCAATAAACGATGAATACGGCCGACGGGAAATTGAAGACCAGCACGATTGGAACGAGACTTTGCCTTTCCCTTTACTTTACCACCTTTGCCACGACCAGACATATTTATTTATTTTTCTTTTTGTATTCACAAGTTCACACTATTTCACAATTTAAAGCAGACTTCGCAAACGCACTACGAACACAATTGATACCTACCACTAAATTTGTCTTTCTATTTATAGTTTTTTTTCGTACGGACAGCATCGCATAAGGGAGGAAAACAAATTCCAAGCCGAGTGGTTCGCTTGCTTGAAAATCTCGTACAGAAAAAAGTACTTAACTTTGAGCATTTTCAGTCTTATCAAAAATTTGTGTGTTGTGAATAGTGAGTTACTTAAATCTAATAAATTGTGAAAGTGAATTAAAATGCCACCAAAAACTAGTGGAAAAGCTGCCAAGAAGGCTGGTAAAGCGCAGAAGAACATTACCAAAAACGATAAGAAGAAGAAGCGCAAGAGGAAGGAAAGTTATGCCATCTATATTTATAAAGTGCTGAAACAAGTTCATCCAGATACTGGTATTTCTTCTAAAGCAATGAGTATCATGAACAGTTTTGTTAATGATATTTTTGAACGCATTGCTGCTGAGGCTTCTCGTTTGGCACATTACAACAAAAGATCAACTATTACCAGTCGAGAAATTCAAACGGCTGTTCGTCTTCTGTTGCCTGGTGAATTGGCTAAGCATGCTGTTAGTGAAGGAACCAAAGCAGTCACAAAATACACGAGTTCCAAATAAACATTTATACATTGATGTTTTAATAATTTCTCCTCTACAAAGGCCCTTTTCAGGGCCACAAAATATTTGAAAAAAAAGATAAAAATAATCAACTATTCAAAATGCTATGAAAAAAATTTTTTTCAGTATAATTACGTTTTTATGACATGAAAAAAATGTTCAATGAATTATAAATGACAGAAAAATCTAAATTTGTAGGTACATATAAATAGACTGCAGGTAACAAAGCTATCAACAACTAAATTTATATATGTGTACTAGTAAAAATTTATTTTATTATGTCGCTAATTCGATATTAAATTGCTTTTGTAAATTTATGGAGTGTTGTACATTTTTATTTATACAAAAAGAGAAAAATATATGTATGTGTTCTATATGCCGCTCATACAATAGTTCATACTATGCCGTTTATTCAATATTAAATTGCGTTTGTATTGTGAGAATTTTATAAATTTTTATTTAGTATATAAAATATTTTTCACTACAATAAAACAACTTCTCGTGCTTTATTTTTTCATATAAATAAATGATCTCTTTTGTCTTCAAAAAATTTTGTAGCCCTGAAAAGGGCTTTGATTGAAATAAAATTCGATTTTATAAACGAACTTCATATGAATTAAGTTACTTTTTTCACTTACTTCATTTCTTGGCTGCTGGTTTTTTAACAGATTTTTTTGCCGCTTTTACTGATTTTTTTACTGCAGCTGTCTTAGTAGATTTGGTTACCTTGCCTTTAGAAACTGCGCCAGTTGCTGCTGTTTTGGTTTTAATTGTTTTTGATTTAACTGATTCACTCTTTTTAATACCCTTAACTTTGCTTTTTTCAACCTTTTTCTTCTCAGTTGTCTTCTTTGAAACTACAGCTTTCTTTGCTTTTTTATCACCAGATAATACCTTTTTAGTTGTTGTTAATTTCTTCTTTGGAGCCACTTTTGCTGATTTCTTTTCAACAGACTTTGATTTTTGTTTTGGTTCTTTGCTGGCAGCAGCAGATAGTTTAAATGAGCCAGATGCACCTTTACCTTTTGTTTGTATTAATTTTCCACTTACAACAGCCGATTTAAGATATTTTTTAATAAATGGTGCCAACTTTTGGGCATCACATTTGTATGTGGCACTAATATATTTTTTAATTGCCAACAATGATGAACCACCACGTTCTTTCAAATTCTTAATTGAGGCATCGACCATTTGTTGTGTTGGTGGATGAGATGGAGCAGCAGTTGGCTTCTTGGAACTCTTTTTAACCACTTTTTTCTCAGCAGCAACAGCAGCGACTGGAGAAGATGTTGTAGCAATTATAGTAGCCTCCGACATTGTTATTTTACTTTACTTTTATCTTATATTCACTTTGAAACTGAATTGAATTAACTTTGCACTTTTCTGATCAAAATTTATACTTCTCTGATAAGAGTTTTTCTGATAAGAGTTTTTATTGGTCCCATATTGTTTTACATGTTTACATTTCTTAAGATTACTTTACATTCAATGTTCCTAACATACAAATATGTATTTATCTAGGATTATTTACATTACAGGTGTTGTTTTTTTAAATATTTGGCTTTTTGGTTTTTATTTTTATTTTATTTATATAGAGTTTTCCAAAAAAAGGGATAAAAAGGAAATTAAATTACAGTTCTTATAACTAAACTTAATACTAGGTTTTAAACATGAAACTTAAAAAATAAAAATAAATAATCACAGTTTTTCAAATAAAGTGAGATCAGAACGAAAAGAAAGAAACAAAAGACTATATACAAAATAATAAATAAACATATGTAACATTTCATTAATTTAAAACTGACTTGAGCTGTAAACCGTATCTATTAAGTTATAGGTTTTATATCTTCTATGATAATATAGAAGTTTATTTTCTATGAATAAATTATTATTATTATTAAGAACAATTAAAAAAATTGGAGATAAATAATTCTCTTCGATAGGAAAATCAATTTCTTCTATTTTATCTAAACAACTATTCATCAGTTCATTTCCAACATACGACACATTTTTTAAGAATTTTAATGCCGAATCAACAAGAAAGCAGTCTATTCGACTTATTTCACAAGCCTTGTACAATTTTTTATTAGAACAGAGGATTCTAATACCATTTGGCAACGGTTCTCGATATATTCTTGAACAGATCCTTAATATATTTCTTTCAAATATTCTAAGCCTCTCCATCTGGCTTGACGATATGTCAAACCAGATAGGAAATGCATAGGATATGATGGGTCTTATTATTTGTTTATAAAGATTTAATTTAATGTTATTTTTCAAGTCTTTTGCTCTTTTCAAAAAATTCGTATATAAGAAGAACATTTTTTTTGCTTTAGTCAGAATATAGTCAATATGTCTGTGAAAAGTAAAGGAACTGTGGAGGATGACACCAAGATATTTTATGCTTTCTTTATGCGCAATTGCCTGACCATTAATTTTAATTTCTGGAATAAATTTTCTTGCATTAGGATATATATACTTTTTTAGCCCTTTGAAAACTGTGCATTCGCATTTGTTAGTGTTTAATCTCAGCTTCCATTTATCAAAGAACTCGCCAAGTGTATTAAGGTAGTCATTAATTATTAATTCTGAATTTGATATCAACGCTCTTGAGCTAAGTATGAGTATGTCATCAGCATAGACTAACATTAGCAAGTCAGGACCTGGTTCTGGTAAGTCAGCGAGAAGAATATTGTACAAGACAGGGCCCAAAAGCGAGCCTTGTGGCACTCCTGCTTCGATGTTTTTTAAGATTGAATTTTCATTTTGATTATTTACAAAAAAAGATCGTTCAGATAAATAGTCCAGAAGAATTCTACATATATTTTTATTGAAATTAAATTGTCTATACATTTTAAAGATTATGCCTTTGTACCAAGCCGTGTCAAATGCCTTCTGGAAGTCTAACCCAACGGCTATTGTTGCTCGTCTTTTGTTTAAATTTGTCGTTACATAATCCGATAGCAGCATAAGGGCATGATTTGTGGAGAGTTGCGGTCTAAAGCCAAATTGAAAATTCCTTAGAATACTTTCCTCATCAAGGTGCTGTTTAATTTTATTTAATAAAAATTCTTCAAATAGTTTGCTAACATTCGACAGCATAGAAATAGGTCTATAGCTGGAGAGCAGTTTAAAGTTGGAATTTGGTTTTGCGACCGCAATAATTTTAGCACATTTCCAAGAGGGTGGAAAGTAGCCTATATTAAACATTTGATTGAACAAAATGGCCAAAAATCTCCAAACAAATATGTCTGTTTTTCGCAAAACAAAATTTGAAATTCCATCTTCGCCAAAGCTTTTTTTATTATTTTTAAATTTAAGGGAAAGTCCAATGTCTTTAGGATTTGTAAATTGTTTATAGGCATCAACATTTGAAGGAAGAACTGATTCACCATCAGCAGTGAGGACACTGTTAAAGGTGATAATTGGGTCATTATTTTTCAAATCAAGAATCTCATTATTTACGAGATTTGAAAATTGAGCTGAGCCTATGTTTGAATTTTGACTATGTATTTTTTCAAAACTATCGGCTAGTGCATTAATTTTATTTAAGTTATCACTTATAACAGTGCCCTCACTGTCAATCAGATCGGACAATTCTGGCTTTCTATTTAGTCCACAAAGACATTTGATTTTTTTGTACGTTTTATTGTTCATTCTAATTTTTTTAAAAAAGTCTGACCAATATTTGTCCTCATGCAAGGTTATTAATTCGTTTATTATTTTACTTAAATTTTTAATTATTGCCTTAAGAGTGTTTCGCCTTTGGGGATCTACACATCGAAAAGCCTGCTTACGGAGACTCTTTTTTTGTTGAATTAAGTTAAGAATAGTAGGTGGAAGATTTATTTGACCTTTTTTACGAATTTTTACTTTTGGCGTAGAAATATTGATCGCTGCCTCAAATGCTGGGCAAAGTTGTGAAATGCAGACATCAATTTCATTTTTTGTGGCAATTTTATCGTTTGGCAAGATGTAGTCTTGCAGATGTTCACTCAATTTAGAGTTGAGAGCTCCAGCATCCAAATTATTCCAATCAAAAACTTCCATAGGAGGATTTATTCTAATATCAGTTGTTGTTAGGTTCAGTTCAACTGCGTTGTGGTCTGATTCAAAATACAGTGTTTTGAGATAATTTGGATGCTGAGCCTCAAAGTCAATACCGACAGAAGCAGATGTTATGAACACGTCTATGTATGAATTACATGTAGAAACCCTTGTTGGTAAGTAAGTAGGCACTATTTGCAAATTTGGGCATTGTGACAACCATCCGGCCAAAGTTCTCCCTTGAGTATTTGCTACTGAACCACCCCAGTTGGGATGCTTAGCATTTAAATCGCCACCCAGGACTATTTTATCTGAACTTAAACTTGACATAATTTCATTAAGGTCCAACTCAGAGAGTGGACTAGTTGGTTTATTGTACATAGCAATAAAAGATATTGTAGTACCATCGATAAGATGGACTTTAATAGCTGTACTCTCAGAATGGTTCATATTTATGAAAACTCTCTCATAACTAAATTTTTCTTTAATGCAGATGCCTGTTCCTCCACCTATACCTCCTGTTCGATCCTGTCTTATAAAATTATAACCTTTGAAATTTAATTTGTGTTTAATATTAAGCCTGTGCTCCACGACCAAGACTATATCCGGATTATGATTTTTTAAGAAAAGATTAAAGTAATGCCTCTTTGCTTTTGATACTAATGAATTTACATTAATTAAAATACACTTCATTTTTCTAGTCATTTAATGACTTTTTTTACAAAACACATCATTTTAAAGATTCTACGGAGAATCATTAGAACAAATAGTAAAAAACAGATTGAACAGTTGTTCTTGCTTTACATGCTTCGGTGCATAAGAATCGTATGTCGGAAGAAATTGATTTATTTTATAAATTATTTTTGAAAAACTTTGACCAAAGACATTTTGGCATTCATTATTAATGAAATCTACATTTTTGTTTTCACTCTGCTTACTTCTATTCAAATGTGAGTAATTCTTGTTAATATTATTATGATTTTGATTGTTATTATTTAATTGAACTGCCTCTGAATATGACTTCAGAGGTGTTCTTATATTCTGAATAGATTGTTTAATGAAAATTTTCTTATTTTCCTTTTCCTCCTTTCTTTGCATCATGTCTCTTTTAAGTTTTTGGTATACTTCGCATTTTTTGTAGTTTGCGGTATGTCCCTCCGACTTGCAAATTACGCAGTATACTGGCATGCCTATTTGTTTTCTTATTGACCCATCACTTAATTTTGTGGCTATCACATCGTTATTGAGGTCTTTTTTTGGAATCTTGCAATTGCCAGGACCATGGCTACCTCCGCATTTTACACATCGGAAGGGCATACCGCAATTAAAAGCCGAATGATTGTACCTTTGGCACCGTTTACATTGTACAATTTTATTTTGTTTAAATTTACTAAAGAAAACTCTATTTTGCTGTAAATATTTTATATTCAAAATATCTGTTATGTTTGATGTATTATCAAACTGGACCAGCCAGTTGAGGTTAAGTTTGCTAGCTCTAATAACTTTACAATTAATTTCAACATTGTTAAGAGCACTTATTAAATCGTTTTCGTCATAGTACGACGGATAATTTTTTAATAATAGTGTCACTGGTTTTTCGCTTTTTGGCGTAAACGTAAAATATTTAATTTTTTCTACCTCAAATAGGTTTTTAATTTTTTTAAAATCTGTTAAGTTCATTGCCTGCACTGACGTAACATCTTTATTTTTCTTATTAAAAAAATAATTTTTATTATTTAAAGTATTAAATATTTTACCACTCAGTACTTTAACATCTTCATTCACGATCATCAATTGTGGTGGCTTCTCAGCTTCGGACTTGCCTTTTTGCTGCTTGTGATTTTGCTGGCTGTTGTTGTTGGCACTTTTTGTAGAGTTTACCTTCAGTTTCTTCTTACTTTTTTGATTAGCGTCCTCAATCGTTGGAAATTCTTCATTATCATCCTCAGGTACATCGAGCTCAATATCATCAACAACGAGATCATAAAATTGGTTATTTTTTAATCGATTTTCGAGTTCTTTATTATAGTTTATGAGTTGTAAAATTTGGTCATACTGCTTTTTGTTTAATTCGGTTTGGTAATTTAATTGTTCAGTAAGGTCACTTTTATTGTCACCTGCCATTTTTTTTGTTAAAATGTTTTCATTGTTTATATTATAACATTCATCACTTTTGCGTTTACACGCAACTGATTTTGTTGGTTGAGCAAGAGCATTGTTTGCAATGTCTTCTTCTTCATTTACTATCATTAGCACTCAACAACAGTTGATGCGTAAAGGATAGTTAAATTATTGTTTATTTTGCTTTTTTTTCTTTTTTTTTGTTTTAATGTTTAATTTGTGCAAAATTTGCGAGAATCACTGGTCTTTCAGAGTTATTGTTTATAAAAGTTTTTCACTACACTGCACTTCACTACACTTTACACTTTCTCAGCAGCGACTGGAGAAGATGTTGTAGCAATTATAGTAGCCTCCGACATTGTTATTTTACTTTACTTTTATCTTATATTCACTTTGAAACTGAATTGAATTAACTTTGCACTTTTTCCATTTATACTTCTCTACTAAATTTAGCCTCACTTGAAAATTTGAGAATCGCCGAGAAAAGACGTTTCATATAAATTTACATTTCTGTGTTTGCGCACTATTTCATCATGGTTTGTATGTCTTTAAAAGTAGTTTTAAACATATTTCAAACAATAATATATCAAAAATTAGCATTTATAACAAAATTTAAATATTTTTTTTTTATAATACAAAATTCATATGGTTTTTATGTACGAAAATTCGCCTAGAAACATTATGAAACTACGAAGAATATCATAATTGTAAATCAAATTTAAGAAATATTATCTATGGTTGCGTGTGAAATTGAGCAATTAATTAAAATTTCTTATAGCTCGAATAATAAATAAACAATATATTTCTTAAAAATGTACAAAAGAAAATTATTCTTTTATTTAAAAATTCATTTTATGTGGGTATAACTGATAGCGGCTACCAGTCAAGATTAAATAAATCATCAATAAAATTTGTATATTGTTAAAATAATAATTCATAAAATGATATTATAGAATAAATCAAGATTTAATATTAGTATTTAATGCATGCAAAGTTAAAGGCTATCAATATATCTATTCATATATGCTTCAAATAATGCTGCTTTACTACCATATAACCTTTAAATCAGCTAAATCATGTTGTATCTACAATCTTAAGAGAAAAACAAATACCATTTTACTTTTATACAGCAGCTGGAAATACGTTTATGAATAAAACGTACTCAACTTTATAAACAATTGTTATGTTGAGCAAAGCATTAGGCATTTTTTTCATAAATAAACGAACAAAACCATACAAATGTTAACAAAAAAATAGTCGATTTGCTTTAAAAATTTGAATTTTACTAGAAAATATAAAATCAAAATTTTATTAATGTTTAATTATTTCAAAAAAATTAAATAAATTTATTTAAACCGGTCTAAATGGCAATACGAAATTTGAAAAACCTTACAAATGTTACAAAAAATTTGATATTTTATTTTGCTCTACCAAAAGATTACAATATCACACCATCTTATTTGGTATATGATTTAGTTTGTTTTTCATGGCTGAAGAAATACTGTAATATTATCATGAAAATAGTTTCCACACATATATAAATAAATTAAACGTAATAAATTAAACGCAATTAACTGCACACGTATTTCTATGCATAATTGAGTGAAAGATTTTATTAACGTTTCCATGAATAAACACGCAAAACCTTACAAATGTGAATATTCGACATCATCATCATGCCTTAAAAAATCGAACTCATCAAGAAAATTCTAACTCGGACTCATTTAAATCGTAAATTCTTTCTTAATTTATTGTAGAATAGTTTTTATAATGATAAAATTGCAATATGAAAATACAAAAACCTTACAAATGTTCCATTAAAATTTTAAATATTTTTTGATATATCTCATCTAGTAGTTGATTTTGATAGTTTTATCATGGCATATAAATTTTTTCTCTCATTGAAAAATTTTTAAACTATCAAGAAAATAAGTATTGTACACATTGTAATTTTTAATAATAATTTATTAGGTAATTAATAATATTAATTCGATTATAAAATGCATCTCATTTGTTTTTAATTATTTTGTGGTCCTGAGAAGGACCGATTTTGTTTCGTTAGCGATCTAGTTGTTTTTTAAGCACGTTCACCACGTATACGACGCGCCAATTGAATATCTTTTGGCATAATTGTCACACGCTTAGCATGAATAGCACACAAGTTAGTATCTTCGAAGAGACCAACTAAATATGCTTCACTTGCCTCCTGAAGAGCCATTACAGCTGAACTTTGAAAGCGCAAATCTGTCTTGAAATCTTGAGCGATTTCACGAACTAAACGTTGGAATGGCAATTTGCGAATTAATAGTTCTGTGCTCTTTTGGTAGCGACGAATTTCTCGTAGAGCAACTGTGCCTGGACGATAACGATGTGGTTTTTTAACACCACCAGTAGCTGGTGCACTCTTACGAGCTGCCTTTGTTGCCAATTGCTTGCGTGGAGCCTTTCCACCAGTCGATTTACGAGCAGTTTGCTTTGTACGAGCCATTTTACACTTTTTCAAACAAAAATAGAATTAAAAGATTACTCAGACTGTAGCACAAAATTTTCACTTATAAATTTTTATAACTTAGCACAACACTTTATTCTATCGCATACATCTTTCAGAGCTTAAGTACTTTTTGACAAGAAATCGTTTCACATGTTCATATGTTTTTCATGTGTGTTAAACAGTGTATTGCTGTCGCACTCTTTTTAAGGGTAATTTTCATATAAATAGATGTCGATTTGTTCGAAGCAAGCATCAGTGATTGTGTGACTCTCAAAAGTTAAAGTGTTAGTAAAATATTGTGCTTAGTTAAAGTGAAGTAAATTTTGAATAACTAAAATAAAATGACTGGACGCGGCAAAGGTGGAAAAGGTTTGGGTAAAGGCGGAGCAAAGCGTCATCGCAAAGTTCTTCGTGATAACATTCAAGGTATCACAAAGCCAGCTATTCGTCGTTTAGCTCGTCGTGGTGGTGTTAAGCGTATATCTGGCTTGATATACGAAGAAACTCGTGGTGTTTTAAAAGTGTTCTTGGAAAATGTTATCCGTGATGCAGTCACATATACTGAACACGCAAAGAGGAAAACAGTTACAGCTATGGACGTAGTGTATGCTCTTAAGAGACAAGGACGCACTCTTTATGGATTTGGAGGTTAAAAACAATCATAGCTGGAGTTGCACTTTAAAACAATCGGTCCTTTTCAGGACCACAATATTAACTAAATAAAGAGAAAAAAAAATAATTTTTATGTGTATATTAACTTTTTTTAATAAAACTGTCAAAATTTTCAAAATAAAGAGAAAAAATAAAATTTTTATGTATTTACTATTTTTTGAATAAAAATCTGTCAAAAAGAAAAAAGAATATATGTGTGTGTATTTATTGACTGCTTTATTTAAAGTTGAATTGAAAAATTCTATAAATAAATAAATAACTATGAATGGTTCATAAATGATAGATAGATATTTTTATTATTGCATTGAAAAAAAGTACATTTCTTGAGCGTATTTCTGAATTTAGCCTCCCTTGAAAATTTGAGAATCGCCGAGAAGGGCACTTTCATATAAACATATATTTGTTTGTGCACGGAATTTTTTCAACGCAAGTTGAAATTTTTTAATATGGTTTTTATTAAGAAAAAATTAATTTTTTTAATTTATTATTTATATACTTATTAGTAATGATAATTTCACAAATATTTACATACTCAAAAAAAATTTTTATGCAGGCACTTATAAAAAATATCATAATATTTATTATTTTCCAGCAAAAAATATATGGGCTACTATGAAGAAATGTCAATTTATTTAGTTCATTCAACAAAAAAATGTATATTGTATCAAATCGAAAGACAAGCATTATTTTTTACTCTTTGTATAAATTAATTTGTCGTCCTGAAAAGGACGGTTTGTTTATTAGTATGTTGAAAATATTTTGCTTATGCCTTCTTTTCAGTTTTCTTTGGCAAAAGTACAGCTTGAATGTTTGGTAAAACACCACCTTGAGCGATCGTTACACCAGACAATAGTTTATTTAATTCTTCATCATTACGAATAGCTAATTGCAAATGACGAGGAATAATTCTTGTTTTTTTGTTATCACGTGCAGCGTTACCAGCCAACTCAAGAACTTCAGCAGCTAAATATTCCATAACAGCTGCTAGATATACAGGAGCTCCAGCACCAACTCGTTCAGCATAATTTCCTTTACGCAATAAACGATGAATACGGCCGACGGGAAATTGAAGACCAGCACGATTGGAACGAGACTTTGCCTTTCCCTTTACTTTACCACCTTTGCCACGACCAGACATATTTATTTATTTTTCTTTTTGTATTCACAAGTTCACACTATTTCACAATTTAAAGCAGACTTCGCAAACGCACTACGAACACAATTGATACCTACCACTAAATTTGTCTTTCTATTTATAGTTTTTTTTCGTACGGACAGCATCGCATAAGGGAGGAAAACAAATTCCAAGCCGAGTGGTTCGCTTGCTTGAAAATCTCGTACAGAAAAAAGTACTTAACTTTGAGCATTTTCAGTCTTATCAAAAATTTGTGTGTTGTGAATAGTGAGTTACTTAAATCTAATAAATTGTGAAAGTGAATTAAAATGCCACCAAAAACTAGTGGAAAAGCTGCCAAGAAGGCTGGTAAAGCGCAGAAGAACATTACCAAAAACGATAAGAAGAAGAAGCGCAAGAGGAAGGAAAGTTATGCCATCTATATTTATAAAGTGCTGAAACAAGTTCATCCAGATACTGGTATTTCTTCTAAAGCAATGAGTATCATGAACAGTTTTGTTAATGATATTTTTGAACGCATTGCTGCTGAGGCTTCTCGTTTGGCACATTACAACAAAAGATCAACTATTACCAGTCGAGAAATTCAAACGGCTGTTCGTCTTCTGTTGCCTGGTGAATTGGCTAAGCATGCTGTTAGTGAAGGAACCAAAGCAGTCACAAAATACACGAGTTCCAAATAAACATTTATACATTGATGTTTTAATAATTTCTCCTCTACAAAGGCCCTTTTCAGGGCCACAAAATATTTGAAAAAAAAGATAAAAATAATCAACTATTCAAAATGCTATGAAAAAAATTTTTTTCAGTATAATTACGTTTTTATGACATGAAAAAAATGTTCAATGAATTATAAATGACAGAAAAATCTAAATTTGTAGGTACATATAAATAGACTGCAGGTAACAAAGCTATCAACAACTAAATTTATATATGTGTACTAGTAAAAATTTATTTTATTATGTCGCTAATTCGATATTAAATTGCTTTTGTAAATTTATGGAGTGTTGTACATTTTTATTTATACAAAAAGAGAAAAATATATGTATGTGTTCTATATGCCGCTCATACAATAGTTCATACTATGCCGTTTATTCAATATTAAATTGCGTTTGTATTGTGAGAATTTTATAAATTTTTATTTAGTATATAAAATATTTTTCACTACAATAAAACAACTTCTCGTGCTTTATTTTTTCATATAAATAAATGATCTCTTTTGTCTTCAAAAAATTTTGTAGCCCTGAAAAGGGCTTTGATTGAAATAAAATTCGATTTTATAAACGAACTTCATATGAATTAAGTTACTTTTTTCACTTACTTCATTTCTTGGCTGCTGGTTTTTTAACAGATTTTTTTGCCGCTTTTACTGATTTTTTTACTGCAGCTGTCTTAGTAGATTTGGTTACCTTGCCTTTAGAAACTGCGCCAGTTGCTGCTGTTTTGGTTTTAATTGTTTTTGATTTAACTGATTCACTCTTTTTAATACCCTTAACTTTGCTTTTTTCAACCTTTTTCTTCTCAGTTGTCTTCTTTGAAACTACAGCTTTCTTTGCTTTTTTATCACCAGATAATACCTTTTTAGTTGTTGTTAATTTCTTCTTTGGAGCCACTTTTGCTGATTTCTTTTCAACAGACTTTGATTTTTGTTTTGGTTCTTTGCTGGCAGCAGCAGATAGTTTAAATGAGCCAGATGCACCTTTACCTTTTGTTTGTATTAATTTTCCACTTACAACAGCCGATTTAAGATATTTTTTAATAAATGGTGCCAACTTTTGGGCATCACATTTGTATGTGGCACTAATATATTTTTTAATTGCCAACAATGATGAACCACCACGTTCTTTCAAATTCTTAATTGAGGCATCGACCATTTGTTGTGTTGGTGGATGAGATGGAGCAGCAGTTGGCTTCTTGGAACTCTTTTTAACCACTTTTTTCTCAGCAGCAACAGCAGCGACTGGAGAAGATGTTGTAGCAATTATAGTAGCCTCCGACATTGTTATTTTACTTTACTTTTATCTTATATTCACTTTGAAACTGAATTGAATTAACTTTGCACTTTTCTGATCAAAATTTATACTTCTCTACTAAATTTAGCCTCACTTGAAAATTTGAGAATCGCCGAGAAAAGACGTTTCATATAAATTTACATTTCTGTGTTTGCGCACTATTTCATCATGGTTTGTATGTCTTTAAAAGTAGTTTTAAACATATTTCAAACAATAATATATCAAAAATTAGCATTTATAACAAAATTTAAATATTTTTTTTTTATAATACAAAATTCATATGGTTTTTATGTACGAAAATTCGCCTAGAAACATTATGAAACTACGAAGAATATCATAATTGTAAATCAAATTTAAGAAATATTATCTATGGTTGCGTGTGAAATTGAGCAATTAATTAAAATTTCTTATAGCTCGAATAATAAATAAACAATATATTTCTTAAAAATGTACAAAAGAAAATTATTCTTTTATTTAAAAATTCATTTTATGTGGGTATAACTGATAGCGGCTACCAGTCAAGATTAAATAAATCATCAATAAAATTTGTATATTGTTAAAATAATAATTCATAAAATGATATTATAGAATAAATCAAGATTTAATATTAGTATTTAATGCATGCAAAGTTAAAGGCTATCAATATATCTATTCATATATGCTTCAAATAATGCTGCTTTACTACCATATAACCTTTAAATCAGCTAAATCATGTTGTATCTACAATCTTAAGAGAAAAACAAATACCATTTTACTTTTATACAGCAGCTGGAAATACGTTTATGAATAAAACGTACTCAACTTTATAAACAATTGTTATGTTGAGCAAAGCATTAGGCATTTTTTTCATAAATAAACGAACAAAACCATACAAATGTTAACAAAAAAATAGTCGATTTGCTTTAAAAATTTGAATTTTACTAGAAAATATAAAATCAAAATTTTATTAATGTTTAATTATTTCAAAAAAATTAAATAAATTTATTTAAACCGGTCTAAATGGCAATACGAAATTTGAAAAACCTTACAAATGTTACAAAAAATTTGATATTTTATTTTGCTCTACCAAAAGATTACAATATCACACCATCTTATTTGGTATATGATTTAGTTTGTTTTTCATGGCTGAAGAAATACTGTAATATTATCATGAAAATAGTTTCCACACATATATAAATAAATTAAACGTAATAAATTAAACGCAATTAACTGCACACGTATTTCTATGCATAATTGAGTGAAAGATTTTATTAACGTTTCCATGAATAAACACGCAAAACCTTACAAATGTGAATATTCGACATCATCATCATGCCTTAAAAAATCGAACTCATCAAGAAAATTCTAACTCGGACTCATTTAAATCGTAAATTCTTTCTTAATTTATTGTAGAATAGTTTTTATAATGATAAAATTGCAATATGAAAATACAAAAACCTTACAAATGTTCCATTAAAATTTTAAATATTTTTTGATATATCTCATCTAGTAGTTGATTTTGATAGTTTTATCATGGCATATAAATTTTTTCTCTCATTGAAAAATTTTTAAACTATCAAGAAAATAAGTATTGTACACATTGTAATTTTTAATAATAATTTATTAGGTAATTAATAATATTAATTCGATTATAAAATGCATCTCATTTGTTTTTAATTATTTTGTGGTCCTGAGAAGGACCGATTTTGTTTCGTTAGCGATCTAGTTGTTTTTTAAGCACGTTCACCACGTATACGACGCGCCAATTGAATATCTTTTGGCATAATTGTCACACGCTTAGCATGAATAGCACACAAGTTAGTATCTTCGAAGAGACCAACTAAATATGCTTCACTTGCCTCCTGAAGAGCCATTACAGCTGAACTTTGAAAGCGCAAATCTGTCTTGAAATCTTGAGCGATTTCACGAACTAAACGTTGGAATGGCAATTTGCGAATTAATAGTTCTGTGCTCTTTTGGTAGCGACGAATTTCTCGTAGAGCAACTGTGCCTGGACGATAACGATGTGGTTTTTTAACACCACCAGTAGCTGGTGCACTCTTACGAGCTGCCTTTGTTGCCAATTGCTTGCGTGGAGCCTTTCCACCAGTCGATTTACGAGCAGTTTGCTTTGTACGAGCCATTTTACACTTTTTCAAACAAAAATAGAATTAAAAGATTACTCAGACTGTAGCACAAAATTTTCACTTATAAATTTTTATAACTTAGCACAACACTTTATTCTATCGCATACATCTTTCAGAGCTTAAGTACTTTTTGACAAGAAATCGTTTCACATGTTCATATGTTTTTCATGTGTGTTAAACAGTGTATTGCTGTCGCACTCTTTTTAAGGGTAATTTTCATATAAATAGATGTCGATTTGTTCGAAGCAAGCATCAGTGATTGTGTGACTCTCAAAAGTTAAAGTGTTAGTAAAATATTGTGCTTAGTTAAAGTGAAGTAAATTTTGAATAACTAAAATAAAATGACTGGACGCGGCAAAGGTGGAAAAGGTTTGGGTAAAGGCGGAGCAAAGCGTCATCGCAAAGTTCTTCGTGATAACATTCAAGGTATCACAAAGCCAGCTATTCGTCGTTTAGCTCGTCGTGGTGGTGTTAAGCGTATATCTGGCTTGATATACGAAGAAACTCGTGGTGTTTTAAAAGTGTTCTTGGAAAATGTTATCCGTGATGCAGTCACATATACTGAACACGCAAAGAGGAAAACAGTTACAGCTATGGACGTAGTGTATGCTCTTAAGAGACAAGGACGCACTCTTTATGGATTTGGAGGTTAAAAACAATCATAGCTGGAGTTGCACTTTAAAACAATCGGTCCTTTTCAGGACCACAATATTAACTAAATAAAGAGAAAAAAAAATAATTTTTATGTGTATATTAACTTTTTTTAATAAAACTGTCAAAATTTTCAAAATAAAGAGAAAAAATAAAATTTTTATGTATTTACTATTTTTTGAATAAAAATCTGTCAAAAAGAAAAAAGAATATATGTGTGTGTATTTATTGACTGCTTTATTTAAAGTTGAATTGAAAAATTCTATAAATAAATAAATAACTATGAATGGTTCATAAATGATAGATAGATATTTTTATTATTGCATTGAAAAAAAGTACATTTCTTGAGCGTATTTCTGAATTTAGCCTCCCTTGAAAATTTGAGAATCGCCGAGAAGGGCACTTTCATATAAACATATATTTGTTTGTGCACGGAATTTTTTCAACGCAAGTTGAAATTTTTTAATATGGTTTTTATTAAGAAAAAATTAATTTTTTTAATTTATTATTTATATACTTATTAGTAATGATAATTTCACAAATATTTACATACTCAAAAAAAATTTTTATGCAGGCACTTATAAAAAATATCATAATATTTATTATTTTCCAGCAAAAAATATATGGGCTACTATGAAGAAATGTCAATTTATTTAGTTCATTCAACAAAAAAATGTATATTGTATCAAATCGAAAGACAAGCATTATTTTTTACTCTTTGTATAAATTAATTTGTCGTCCTGAAAAGGACGGTTTGTTTATTAGTATGTTGAAAATATTTTGCTTATGCCTTCTTTTCAGTTTTCTTTGGCAAAAGTACAGCTTGAATGTTTGGTAAAACACCACCTTGAGCGATCGTTACACCAGACAATAGTTTATTTAATTCTTCATCATTACGAATAGCTAATTGCAAATGACGAGGAATAATTCTTGTTTTTTTGTTATCACGTGCAGCGTTACCAGCCAACTCAAGAACTTCAGCAGCTAAATATTCCATAACAGCTGCTAGATATACAGGAGCTCCAGCACCAACTCGTTCAGCATAATTTCCTTTACGCAATAAACGATGAATACGGCCGACGGGAAATTGAAGACCAGCACGATTGGAACGAGACTTTGCCTTTCCCTTTACTTTACCACCTTTGCCACGACCAGACATATTTATTTATTTTTCTTTTTGTATTCACAAGTTCACACTATTTCACAATTTAAAGCAGACTTCGCAAACGCACTACGAACACAATTGATACCTACCACTAAATTTGTCTTTCTATTTATAGTTTTTTTTCGTACGGACAGCATCGCATAAGGGAGGAAAACAAATTCCAAGCCGAGTGGTTCGCTTGCTTGAAAATCTCGTACAGAAAAAAGTACTTAACTTTGAGCATTTTCAGTCTTATCAAAAATTTGTGTGTTGTGAATAGTGAGTTACTTAAATCTAATAAATTGTGAAAGTGAATTAAAATGCCACCAAAAACTAGTGGAAAAGCTGCCAAGAAGGCTGGTAAAGCGCAGAAGAACATTACCAAAAACGATAAGAAGAAGAAGCGCAAGAGGAAGGAAAGTTATGCCATCTATATTTATAAAGTGCTGAAACAAGTTCATCCAGATACTGGTATTTCTTCTAAAGCAATGAGTATCATGAACAGTTTTGTTAATGATATTTTTGAACGCATTGCTGCTGAGGCTTCTCGTTTGGCACATTACAACAAAAGATCAACTATTACCAGTCGAGAAATTCAAACGGCTGTTCGTCTTCTGTTGCCTGGTGAATTGGCTAAGCATGCTGTTAGTGAAGGAACCAAAGCAGTCACAAAATACACGAGTTCCAAATAAACATTTATACATTGATGTTTTAATAATTTCTCCTCTACAAAGGCCCTTTTCAGGGCCACAAAATATTTGAAAAAAAAGATAAAAATAATCAACTATTCAAAATGCTATGAAAAAAATTTTTTTCAGTATAATTACGTTTTTATGACATGAAAAAAATGTTCAATGAATTATAAATGACAGAAAAATCTAAATTTGTAGGTACATATAAATAGACTGCAGGTAACAAAGCTATCAACAACTAAATTTATATATGTGTACTAGTAAAAATTTATTTTATTATGTCGCTAATTCGATATTAAATTGCTTTTGTAAATTTATGGAGTGTTGTACATTTTTATTTATACAAAAAGAGAAAAATATATGTATGTGTTCTATATGCCGCTCATACAATAGTTCATACTATGCCGTTTATTCAATATTAAATTGCGTTTGTATTGTGAGAATTTTATAAATTTTTATTTAGTATATAAAATATTTTTCACTACAATAAAACAACTTCTCGTGCTTTATTTTTTCATATAAATAAATGATCTCTTTTGTCTTCAAAAAATTTTGTAGCCCTGAAAAGGGCTTTGATTGAAATAAAATTCGATTTTATAAACGAACTTCATATGAATTAAGTTACTTTTTTCACTTACTTCATTTCTTGGCTGCTGGTTTTTTAACAGATTTTTTTGCCGCTTTTACTGATTTTTTTACTGCAGCTGTCTTAGTAGATTTGGTTACCTTGCCTTTAGAAACTGCGCCAGTTGCTGCTGTTTTGGTTTTAATTGTTTTTGATTTAACTGATTCACTCTTTTTAATACCCTTAACTTTGCTTTTTTCAACCTTTTTCTTCTCAGTTGTCTTCTTTGAAACTACAGCTTTCTTTGCTTTTTTATCACCAGATAATACCTTTTTAGTTGTTGTTAATTTCTTCTTTGGAGCCACTTTTGCTGATTTCTTTTCAACAGACTTTGATTTTTGTTTTGGTTCTTTGCTGGCAGCAGCAGATAGTTTAAATGAGCCAGATGCACCTTTACCTTTTGTTTGTATTAATTTTCCACTTACAACAGCCGATTTAAGATATTTTTTAATAAATGGTGCCAACTTTTGGGCATCACATTTGTATGTGGCACTAATATATTTTTTAATTGCCAACAATGATGAACCACCACGTTCTTTCAAATTCTTAATTGAGGCATCGACCATTTGTTGTGTTGGTGGATGAGATGGAGCAGCAGTTGGCTTCTTGGAACTCTTTTTAACCACTTTTTTCTCAGCAGCAACAGCAGCGACTGGAGAAGATGTTGTAGCAATTATAGTAGCCTCCGACATTGTTATTTTACTTTACTTTTATCTTATATTCACTTTGAAACTGAATTGAATTAACTTTGCACTTTTCTGATCAAAATTTATACTTCTCTACTAAATTTAGCCTCACTTGAAAATTTGAGAATCGCCGAGAAAAGACGTTTCATATAAATTTACATTTCTGTGTTTGCGCACTATTTCATCATGGTTTGTATGTCTTTAAAAGTAGTTTTAAACATATTTCAAACAATAATATATCAAAAATTAGCATTTATAACAAAATTTAAATATTTTTTTTTTATAATACAAAATTCATATGGTTTTTATGTACGAAAATTCGCCTAGAAACATTATGAAACTACGAAGAATATCATAATTGTAAATCAAATTTAAGAAATATTATCTATGGTTGCGTGCGAAATTGAGCAATTAATTAAAATTTCTTATAGCTCGAATAATAAATAAACAATATATTTCTTAAAAATGTACAAAAGAAAATTATTCTTTTATTTAAAAATTCATTTTATGTGGGTATAACTGATAGCGGCTACCAGTCAAGATTAAATAAATCATCAATAAAATTTGTATATTGTTAAAATAATAATTCATAAAATGATATTATAGAATAAATCAAGATTTAATATTAGTATTTAATGCATGCAAAGTTAAAGGCTATCAATATATCTATTCATATATGCTTCAAATAATGCTGCTTTACTACCATATAACCTTTAAATCAGCTAAATCATGTTGTATCTACAATCTTAAGAGAAAAACAAATACCATTTTACTTTTATACAGCAGCTGGAAATACGTTTATGAATAAAACGTACTCAACTTTATAAACAATTGTTATGTTGAGCAAAGCATTAGGCATTTTTTTCATAAATAAACGAACAAAACCATACAAATGTTAACAAAAAAATAGTCGATTTGCTTTAAAAATTTGAATTTTACTAGAAAATATAAAATCAAAATTTTATTAATGTTTAATTATTTCAAAAAAATTAAATAAATTTATTTAAACCGGTCTAAATGGCAATACGAAATTTGAAAAACCTTACAAATGTTACAAAAAATTTGATATTTTATTTTGCTCTACCAAAAGATTACAATATCACACCATCTTATTTGGTATATGATTTAGTTTGTTTTTCATGGCTGAAGAAATACTGTAATATTATCATGAAAATAGTTTCCACACATATATAAATAAATTAAACGTAATAAATTAAACGCAATTAACTGCACACGTATTTCTATGCATAATTGAGTGAAAGATTTTATTAACGTTTCCATGAATAAACACGCAAAACCTTACAAATGTGAATATTCGACATCATCATCATGCCTTAAAAAATCGAACTCATCAAGAAAATTCTAACTCGGACTCATTTAAATCGTAAATTCTTTCTTAATTTATTGTAGAATAGTTTTTATAATGATAAAATTGCAATATGAAAATACAAAAACCTTACAAATGTTCCATTAAAATTTTAAATATTTTTTGATATATCTCATCTAGTAGTTGATTTTGATAGTTTTATCATGGCATATAAATTTTTTCTCTCATTGAAAAATTTTTAAACTATCAAGAAAATAAGTATTGTACACATTGTAATTTTTAATAATAATTTATTAGGTAATTAATAATATTAATTCGATTATAAAATGCATCTCATTTGTTTTTAATTATTTTGTGGTCCTGAGAAGGACCGATTTTGTTTCGTTAGCGATCTAGTTGTTTTTTAAGCACGTTCACCACGTATACGACGCGCCAATTGAATATCTTTTGGCATAATTGTCACACGCTTAGCATGAATAGCACACAAGTTAGTATCTTCGAAGAGACCAACTAAATATGCTTCACTTGCCTCCTGAAGAGCCATTACAGCTGAACTTTGAAAGCGCAAATCTGTCTTGAAATCTTGAGCGATTTCACGAACTAAACGTTGGAATGGCAATTTGCGAATTAATAGTTCTGTGCTCTTTTGGTAGCGACGAATTTCTCGTAGAGCAACTGTGCCTGGACGATAACGATGTGGTTTTTTAACACCACCAGTAGCTGGTGCACTCTTACGAGCTGCCTTTGTTGCCAATTGCTTGCGTGGAGCCTTTCCACCAGTCGATTTACGAGCAGTTTGCTTTGTACGAGCCATTTTACACTTTTTCAAACAAAAATAGAATTAAAAGATTACTCAGACTGTAGCACAAAATTTTCACTTATAAATTTTTATAACTTAGCACAACACTTTATTCTATCGCATACATCTTTCAGAGCTTAAGTACTTTTTCGTTTTGACAAGAAATCGTTTCACATGTTCATATGTTTTTCATGTGTGTTAAACAGTGTATTGCTGTCGCACTCTTTTTAAGGGTAATTTTCATATAAATAGATGTCGATTTGTTCGAAGCAAGCATCAGTGATTGTGTGACTCTCAAAAGTTAAAGTGTTAGTAAAATATTGTGCTTAGTTAAAGTGAAGTAAATTTTGAATAACTAAAATAAAATGACTGGACGCGGCAAAGGTGGAAAAGGTTTGGGTAAAGGCGGAGCAAAGCGTCATCGCAAAGTTCTTCGTGATAACATTCAAGGTATCACAAAGCCAGCTATTCGTCGTTTAGCTCGTCGTGGTGGTGTTAAGCGTATATCTGGCTTGATATACGAAGAAACTCGTGGTGTTTTAAAAGTGTTCTTGGAAAATGTTATCCGTGATGCAGTCACATATACTGAACACGCAAAGAGGAAAACAGTTACAGCTATGGACGTAGTGTATGCTCTTAAGAGACAAGGACGCACTCTTTATGGATTTGGAGGTTAAAAACAATCATAGCTGGAGTTGCACTTTAAAACAATCGGTCCTTTTCAGGACCACAATATTAACTAAATAAAGAGAAAAAAAAATAATTTTTATGTGTATATTAACTTTTTTTAATAAAACTGTCAAAATTTTCAAAATAAAGAGAAAAAATAAAATTTTTATGTATTTACTATTTTTTGAATAAAAATCTGTCAAAAAGAAAAAAGAATATATGTGTGTGTATTTATTGACTGCTTTATTTAAAGTTGAATTGAAAAATTCTATAAATAAATAAATAACTATGAATGGTTCATAAATGATAGATAGATATTTTTATTATTGCATTGAAAAAAAGTACATTTCTTGAGCGTATTTCTGAATTTAGCCTCCCTTGAAAATTTGAGAATCGCCGAGAAGGGCACTTTCATATAAACATATATTTGTTTGTGCACGGAATTTTTTCAACGCAAGTTGAAATTTTTTAATATGGTTTTTATTAAGAAAAAATTAATTTTTTTAATTTATTATTTATATACTTATTAGTAATGATAATTTCACAAATATTTACATACTCAAAAAAAATTTTTATGCAGGCACTTATAAAAAATATCATAATATTTATTATTTTCCAGCAAAAAATATATGGGCTACTATGAAGAAATGTCAATTTATTTAGTTCATTCAACAAAAAAATGTATATTGTATCAAATCGAAAGACAAGCATTATTTTTTACTCTTTGTATAAATTAATTTGTCGTCCTGAAAAGGACGGTTTGTTTATTAGTATGTTGAAAATATTTTGCTTATGCCTTCTTTTCAGTTTTCTTTGGCAAAAGTACAGCTTGAATGTTTGGTAAAACACCACCTTGAGCGATCGTTACACCAGACAATAGTTTATTTAATTCTTCATCATTACGAATAGCTAATTGCAAATGACGAGGAATAATTCTTGTTTTTTTGTTATCACGTGCAGCGTTACCAGCCAACTCAAGAACTTCAGCAGCTAAATATTCCATAACAGCTGCTAGATATACAGGAGCTCCAGCACCAACTCGTTCAGCATAATTTCCTTTACGCAATAAACGATGAATACGGCCGACGGGAAATTGAAGACCAGCACGATTGGAACGAGACTTTGCCTTTCCCTTTACTTTACCACCTTTGCCACGACCAGACATATTTATTTATTTTTCTTTTTGTATTCACAAGTTCACACTATTTCACAATTTAAAGCAGACTTCGCAAACGCACTACGAACACAATTGATACCTACCACTAAATTTGTCTTTCTATTTATAGTTTTTTTTCGTACGGACAGCATCGCATAAGGGAGGAAAACAAATTCCAAGCCGAGTGGTTCGCTTGCTTGAAAATCTCGTACAGAAAAAAGTACTTAACTTTGAGCATTTTCAGTCTTATCAAAAATTTGTGTGTTGTGAATAGTGAGTTACTTAAATCTAATAAATTGTGAAAGTGAATTAAAATGCCACCAAAAACTAGTGGAAAAGCTGCCAAGAAGGCTGGTAAAGCGCAGAAGAACATTACCAAAAACGATAAGAAGAAGAAGCGCAAGAGGAAGGAAAGTTATGCCATCTATATTTATAAAGTGCTGAAACAAGTTCATCCAGATACTGGTATTTCTTCTAAAGCAATGAGTATCATGAACAGTTTTGTTAATGATATTTTTGAACGCATTGCTGCTGAGGCTTCTCGTTTGGCACATTACAACAAAAGATCAACTATTACCAGTCGAGAAATTCAAACGGCTGTTCGTCTTCTGTTGCCTGGTGAATTGGCTAAGCATGCTGTTAGTGAAGGAACCAAAGCAGTCACAAAATACACGAGTTCCAAATAAACATTTATACATTGATGTTTTAATAATTTCTCCTCTACAAAGGCCCTTTTCAGGGCCACAAAATATTTGAAAAAAAAGATAAAAATAATCAACTATTCAAAATGCTATGAAAAAAATTTTTTTCAGTATAATTACGTTTTTATGACATGAAAAAAATGTTCAATGAATTATAAATGACAGAAAAATCTAAATTTGTAGGTACATATAAATAGACTGCAGGTAACAAAGCTATCAACAACTAAATTTATATATGTGTACTAGTAAAAATTTATTTTATTATGTCGCTAATTCGATATTAAATTGCTTTTGTAAATTTATGGAGTGTTGTACATTTTTATTTATACAAAAAGAGAAAAATATATGTATGTGTTCTATATGCCGCTCATACAATAGTTCATACTATGCCGTTTATTCAATATTAAATTGCGTTTGTATTGTGAGAATTTTATAAATTTTTATTTAGTATATAAAATATTTTTCACTACAATAAAACAACTTCTCGTGCTTTATTTTTTCATATAAATAAATGATCTCTTTTGTCTTCAAAAAATTTTGTAGCCCTGAAAAGGGCTTTGATTGAAATAAAATTCGATTTTATAAACGAACTTCATATGAATTAAGTTACTTTTTTCACTTACTTCATTTCTTGGCTGCTGGTTTTTTAACAGATTTTTTTGCCGCTTTTACTGATTTTTTTACTGCAGCTGTCTTAGTAGATTTGGTTACCTTGCCTTTAGAAACTGCGCCAGTTGCTGCTGTTTTGGTTTTAATTGTTTTTGATTTAACTGATTCACTCTTTTTAATACCCTTAACTTTGCTTTTTTCAACCTTTTTCTTCTCAGTTGTCTTCTTTGAAACTACAGCTTTCTTTGCTTTTTTATCACCAGATAATACCTTTTTAGTTGTTGTTAATTTCTTCTTTGGAGCCACTTTTGCTGATTTCTTTTCAACAGACTTTGATTTTTGTTTTGGTTCTTTGCTGGCAGCAGCAGATAGTTTAAATGAGCCAGATGCACCTTTACCTTTTGTTTGTATTAATTTTCCACTTACAACAGCCGATTTAAGATATTTTTTAATAAATGGTGCCAACTTTTGGGCATCACATTTGTATGTGGCACTAATATATTTTTTAATTGCCAACAATGATGAACCACCACGTTCTTTCAAATTCTTAATTGAGGCATCGACCATTTGTTGTGTTGGTGGATGAGATGGAGCAGCAGTTGGCTTCTTGGAACTCTTTTTAACCACTTTTTTCTCAGCAGCAACAGCAGCGACTGGAGAAGATGTTGTAGCAATTATAGTAGCCTCCGACATTGTTATTTTACTTTACTTTTATCTTATATTCACTTTGAAACTGAATTGAATTAACTTTGCACTTTTCTGATCAAAATTTATACTTCTCTACTAAATTTAGCCTCACTTGAAAATTTGAGAATCGCCGAGAAAAGACGTTTCATATAAATTTACATTTCTGTGTTTGCGCACTATTTCATCATGGTTTGTATGTCTTTAAAAGTAGTTTTAAACATATTTCAAACAATAATATATCAAAAATTAGCATTTATAACAAAATTTAAATATTTTTTTTTTATAATACAAAATTCATATGGTTTTTATGTACGAAAATTCGCCTAGAAACATTATGAAACTACGAAGAATATCATAATTGTAAATCAAATTTAAGAAATATTATCTATGGTTGCGTGTGAAATTGAGCAATTAATTAAAATTTCTTATAGCTCGAATAATAAATAAACAATATATTTCTTAAAAATGTACAAAAGAAAATTATTCTTTTATTTAAAAATTCATTTTATGTGGGTATAACTGATAGCGGCTACCAGTCAAGATTAAATAAATCATCAATAAAATTTGTATATTGTTAAAATAATAATTCATAAAATGATATTATAGAATAAATCAAGATTTAATATTAGTATTTAATGCATGCAAAGTTAAAGGCTATCAATATATCTATTCATATATGCTTCAAATAATGCTGCTTTACTACCATATAACCTTTAAATCAGCTAAATCATGTTGTATCTACAATCTTAAGAGAAAAACAAATACCATTTTACTTTTATACAGCAGCTGGAAATACGTTTATGAATAAAACGTACTCAACTTTATAAACAATTGTTATGTTGAGCAAAGCATTAGGCATTTTTTTCATAAATAAACGAACAAAACCATACAAATGTTAACAAAAAAATAGTCGATTTGCTTTAAAAATTTGAATTTTACTAGAAAATATAAAATCAAAATTTTATTAATGTTTAATTATTTCAAAAAAATTAAATAAATTTATTTAAACCGGTCTAAATGGCAATACGAAATTTGAAAAACCTTACAAATGTTACAAAAAATTTGATATTTTATTTTGCTCTACCAAAAGATTACAATATCACACCATCTTATTTGGTATATGATTTAGTTTGTTTTTCATGGCTGAAGAAATACTGTAATATTATCATGAAAATAGTTTCCACACATATATAAATAAATTAAACGTAATAAATTAAACGCAATTAACTGCACACGTATTTCTATGCATAATTGAGTGAAAGATTTTATTAACGTTTCCATGAATAAACACGCAAAACCTTACAAATGTGAATATTCGACATCATCATCATGCCTTAAAAAATCGAACTCATCAAGAAAATTCTAACTCGGACTCATTTAAATCGTAAATTCTTTCTTAATTTATTGTAGAATAGTTTTTATAATGATAAAATTGCAATATGAAAATACAAAAACCTTACAAATGTTCCATTAAAATTTTAAATATTTTTTGATATATCTCATCTAGTAGTTGATTTTGATAGTTTTATCATGGCATATAAATTTTTTCTCTCATTGAAAAATTTTTAAACTATCAAGAAAATAAGTATTGTACACATTGTAATTTTTAATAATAATTTATTAGGTAATTAATAATATTAATTCGATTATAAAATGCATCTCATTTGTTTTTAATTATTTTGTGGTCCTGAGAAGGACCGATTTTGTTTCGTTAGCGATCTAGTTGTTTTTTAAGCACGTTCACCACGTATACGACGCGCCAATTGAATATCTTTTGGCATAATTGTCACACGCTTAGCATGAATAGCACACAAGTTAGTATCTTCGAAGAGACCAACTAAATATGCTTCACTTGCCTCCTGAAGAGCCATTACAGCTGAACTTTGAAAGCGCAAATCTGTCTTGAAATCTTGAGCGATTTCACGAACTAAACGTTGGAATGGCAATTTGCGAATTAATAGTTCTGTGCTCTTTTGGTAGCGACGAATTTCTCGTAGAGCAACTGTGCCTGGACGATAACGATGTGGTTTTTTAACACCACCAGTAGCTGGTGCACTCTTACGAGCTGCCTTTGTTGCCAATTGCTTGCGTGGAGCCTTTCCACCAGTCGATTTACGAGCAGTTTGCTTTGTACGAGCCATTTTACACTTTTTCAAACAAAAATAGAATTAAAAGATTACTCAGACTGTAGCACAAAATTTTCACTTATAAATTTTTATAACTTAGCACAACACTTTATTCTATCGCATACATCTTTCAGAGCTTAAGTACTTTTTGACAAGAAATCGTTTCACATGTTCATATGTTTTTCATGTGTGTTAAACAGTGTATTGCTGTCGCACTCTTTTTAAGGGTAATTTTCATATAAATAGATGTCGATTTGTTCGAAGCAAGCATCAGTGATTGTGTGACTCTCAAAAGTTAAAGTGTTAGTAAAATATTGTGCTTAGTTAAAGTGAAGTAAATTTTGAATAACTAAAATAAAATGACTGGACGCGGCAAAGGTGGAAAAGGTTTGGGTAAAGGCGGAGCAAAGCGTCATCGCAAAGTTCTTCGTGATAACATTCAAGGTATCACAAAGCCAGCTATTCGTCGTTTAGCTCGTCGTGGTGGTGTTAAGCGTATATCTGGCTTGATATACGAAGAAACTCGTGGTGTTTTAAAAGTGTTCTTGGAAAATGTTATCCGTGATGCAGTCACATATACTGAACACGCAAAGAGGAAAACAGTTACAGCTATGGACGTAGTGTATGCTCTTAAGAGACAAGGACGCACTCTTTATGGATTTGGAGGTTAAAAACAATCATAGCTGGAGTTGCACTTTAAAACAATCGGTCCTTTTCAGGACCACAATATTAACTAAATAAAGAGAAAAAAAAATAATTTTTATGTGTATATTAACTTTTTTTAATAAAACTGTCAAAATTTTCAAAATAAAGAGAAAAAATAAAATTTTTATGTATTTACTATTTTTTGAATAAAAATCTGTCAAAAAGAAAAAAGAATATATGTGTGTGTATTTATTGACTGCTTTATTTAAAGTTGAATTGAAAAATTCTATAAATAAATAAATAACTATGAATGGTTCATAAATGATAGATAGATATTTTTATTATTGCATTGAAAAAAAGTACATTTCTTGAGCGTATTTCTGAATTTAGCCTCCCTTGAAAATTTGAGAATCGCCGAGAAGGGCACTTTCATATAAACATATATTTGTTTGTGCACGGAATTTTTTCAACGCAAGTTGAAATTTTTTAATATGGTTTTTATTAAGAAAAAATTAATTTTTTTAATTTATTATTTATATACTTATTAGTAATGATAATTTCACAAATATTTACATACTCAAAAAAAATTTTTATGCAGGCACTTATAAAAAATATCATAATATTTATTATTTTCCAGCAAAAAATATATGGGCTACTATGAAGAAATGTCAATTTATTTAGTTCATTCAACAAAAAAATGTATATTGTATCAAATCGAAAGACAAGCATTATTTTTTACTCTTTGTATAAATTAATTTGTCGTCCTGAAAAGGACGGTTTGTTTATTAGTATGTTGAAAATATTTTGCTTATGCCTTCTTTTCAGTTTTCTTTGGCAAAAGTACAGCTTGAATGTTTGGTAAAACACCACCTTGAGCGATCGTTACACCAGACAATAGTTTATTTAATTCTTCATCATTACGAATAGCTAATTGCAAATGACGAGGAATAATTCTTGTTTTTTTGTTATCACGTGCAGCGTTACCAGCCAACTCAAGAACTTCAGCAGCTAAATATTCCATAACAGCTGCTAGATATACAGGAGCTCCAGCACCAACTCGTTCAGCATAATTTCCTTTACGCAATAAACGATGAATACGGCCGACGGGAAATTGAAGACCAGCACGATTGGAACGAGACTTTGCCTTTCCCTTTACTTTACCACCTTTGCCACGACCAGACATATTTATTTATTTTTCTTTTTGTATTCACAAGTTCACACTATTTCACAATTTAAAGCAGACTTCGCAAACGCACTACGAACACAATTGATACCTACCACTAAATTTGTCTTTCTATTTATAGTTTTTTTTCGTACGGACAGCATCGCATAAGGGAGGAAAACAAATTCCAAGCCGAGTGGTTCGCTTGCTTGAAAATCTCAAATCTCGTACAGAAAAAAGTACTTAACTTTGAGCATTTTCAGTCTTATCAAAAATTTGTGTGTTGTGAATAGTGAGTTACTTAAATCTAATAAATTGTGAAAGTGAATTAAAATGCCACCAAAAACTAGTGGAAAAGCTGCCAAGAAGGCTGGTAAAGCGCAGAAGAACATTACCAAAAACGATAAGAAGAAGAAGCGCAAGAGGAAGGAAAGTTATGCCATCTATATTTATAAAGTGCTGAAACAAGTTCATCCAGATACTGGTATTTCTTCTAAAGCAATGAGTATCATGAACAGTTTTGTTAATGATATTTTTGAACGCATTGCTGCTGAGGCTTCTCGTTTGGCACATTACAACAAAAGATCAACTATTACCAGTCGAGAAATTCAAACGGCTGTTCGTCTTCTGTTGCCTGGTGAATTGGCTAAGCATGCTGTTAGTGAAGGAACCAAAGCAGTCACAAAATACACGAGTTCCAAATAAACATTTATACATTGATGTTTTAATAATTTCTCCTCTACAAAGGCCCTTTTCAGGGCCACAAAATATTTGAAAAAAAAGATAAAAATAATCAACTATTCAAAATGCTATGAAAAAAATTTTTTTCAGTATAATTACGTTTTTATGACATGAAAAAAATGTTCAATGAATTATAAATGACAGAAAAATCTAAATTTGTAGGTACATATAAATAGACTGCAGGTAACAAAGCTATCAACAACTAAATTTATATATGTGTACTAGTAAAAATTTATTTTATTATGTCGCTAATTCGATATTAAATTGCTTTTGTAAATTTATGGAGTGTTGTACATTTTTATTTATACAAAAAGAGAAAAATATATGTATGTGTTCTATATGCCGCTCATACAATAGTTCATACTATGCCGTTTATTCAATATTAAATTGCGTTTGTATTGTGAGAATTTTATAAATTTTTATTTAGTATATAAAATATTTTTCACTACAATAAAACAACTTCTCGTGCTTTATTTTTTCATATAAATAAATGATCTCTTTTGTCTTCAAAAAATTTTGTAGCCCTGAAAAGGGCTTTGATTGAAATAAAATTCGATTTTATAAACGAACTTCATATGAATTAAGTTACTTTTTTCACTTACTTCATTTCTTGGCTGCTGGTTTTTTAACAGATTTTTTTGCCGCTTTTACTGATTTTTTTACTGCAGCTGTCTTAGTAGATTTGGTTACCTTGCCTTTAGAAACTGCGCCAGTTGCTGCTGTTTTGGTTTTAATTGTTTTTGATTTAACTGATTCACTCTTTTTAATACCCTTAACTTTGCTTTTTTCAACCTTTTTCTTCTCAGTTGTCTTCTTTGAAACTACAGCTTTCTTTGCTTTTTTATCACCAGATAATACCTTTTTAGTTGTTGTTAATTTCTTCTTTGGAGCCACTTTTGCTGATTTCTTTTCAACAGACTTTGATTTTTGTTTTGGTTCTTTGCTGGCAGCAGCAGATAGTTTAAATGAGCCAGATGCACCTTTACCTTTTGTTTGTATTAATTTTCCACTTACAACAGCCGATTTAAGATATTTTTTAATAAATGGTGCCAACTTTTGGGCATCACATTTGTATGTGGCACTAATATATTTTTTAATTGCCAACAATGATGAACCACCACGTTCTTTCAAATTCTTAATTGAGGCATCGACCATTTGTTGTGTTGGTGGATGAGATGGAGCAGCAGTTGGCTTCTTGGAACTCTTTTTAACCACTTTTTTCTCAGCAGCAACAGCAGCGACTGGAGAAGATGTTGTAGCAATTATAGTAGCCTCCGACATTGTTATTTTACTTTACTTTTATCTTATATTCACTTTGAAACTGAATTGAATTAACTTTGCACTTTTCTGATCAAAATTTATACTTCTCTACTAAATTTAGCCTCACTTGAAAATTTGAGAATCGCCGAGAAAAGACGTTTCATATAAATTTACATTTCTGTGTTTGCGCACTATTTCATCATGGTTTGTATGTCTTTAAAAGTAGTTTTAAACATATTTCAAACAATAATATATCAAAAATTAGCATTTATAACAAAATTTAAATATTTTTTTTTTATAATACAAAATTCATATGGTTTTTATGTACGAAAATTCGCCTAGAAACATTATGAAACTACGAAGAATATCATAATTGTAAATCAAATTTAAGAAATATTATCTATGGTTGCGTGTGAAATTGAGCAATTAATTAAAATTTCTTATAGCTCGAATAATAAATAAACAATATATTTCTTAAAAATGTACAAAAGAAAATTATTCTTTTATTTAAAAATTCATTTTATGTGGGTATAACTGATAGCGGCTACCAGTCAAGATTAAATAAATCATCAATAAAATTTGTATATTGTTAAAATAATAATTCATAAAATGATATTATAGAATAAATCAAGATTTAATATTAGTATTTAATGCATGCAAAGTTAAAGGCTATCAATATATCTATTCATATATGCTTCAAATAATGCTGCTTTACTACCATATAACCTTTAAATCAGCTAAATCATGTTGTATCTACAATCTTAAGAGAAAAACAAATACCATTTTACTTTTATACAGCAGCTGGAAATACGTTTATGAATAAAACGTACTCAACTTCATAAACAATTGTTATGTTGAGCAAAGCATTAGGCATTTTTTTCATAAATAAACGAACAAAACCATACAAATGTTAACAAAAAAATAGTCGATTTGCTTTAAAAATTTGAATTTTACTAGAAAATATAAAATCAAAATTTTATTAATGTTTAATTATTTCAAAAAAATTAAATAAATTTATTTAAACCGGTCTAAATGGCAATACGAAATTTGAAAAACCTTACAAATGTTACAAAAAATTTGATATTTTATTTTGCTCTACCAAAAGATTACAATATCACACCATCTTATTTGGTATATGATTTAGTTTGTTTTTCATGGCTGAAGAAATACTGTAATATTATCATGAAAATAGTTTCCACACATATATAAATAAATTAAACGTAATAAATTAAACGCAATTAACTGCACACGTATTTCTATGCATAATTGAGTGAAAGAATTTATTAACGTTTCCATGAATAAACACACAAAACCTTACAAATGTGAATATTCGACATCATCATCATGCCTTAAAAAATCGAACTCATCAAGAAAATTCTAACTCGGACTCATTTAAATCGTAAATTCTTTCTTAATTTATTGTAGAATAGTTTTTATAATGATAAAATTGCAATATGAAAATACAAAAACCTTACAAATGTTCCATTAAAATTTTAAATATTTTTTGATATATCTAATCTAGTAGTTGATTTTGATAGTTTTATCATGGCATATAAATTTTTTCTCTCATTGAAAAATTTTTAAACTATCAAGAAGATAAGTATTGTACACATTGTAATTTTTAATAATAATTTATTAGGTAATTAATAATATTAATTCGATTATAAAATGCATCTCATTTGTTTTTAATTATTTTGTGGTCCTGAGAAGGACCGATTTTGTTTCGTTAGCGATCTAGTTGTTTTTTAAGCACGTTCACCACGTATACGACGCGCCAATTGAATATCTTTTGGCATAATTGTCACACGCTTAGCATGAATAGCACACAAGTTAGTATCTTCGAAGAGACCAACTAAATATGCTTCACTTGCCTCCTGAAGAGCCATTACAGCTGAACTTTGAAAGCGCAAATCTGTCTTGAAATCTTGAGCGATTTCACGAACTAAACGTTGGAATGGCAATTTGCGAATTAATAGTTCTGTGCTCTTTTGGTAGCGACGAATTTCTCGTAGAGCAACTGTGCCTGGACGATAACGATGTGGTTTTTTAACACCACCAGTAGCTGGTGCACTCTTACGAGCTGCCTTTGTTGCCAATTGCTTGCGTGGAGCCTTTCCACCAGTCGATTTACGAGCAGTTTGCTTTGTACGAGCCATTTTACACTTTTTCAAACAAAAATAGAATTAAAAGATTACTCAGACTGTAGCACAAAATTTTCACTTATAAATTTTTATAACTTAGCACAACACTTTATTCTATCGCATATATCTTTCAAAGCTTAAGTACTTTTTGACAAGAAATCGTTTCACATGTTCATATGTTTTACATGTGTGTTAAACAGTGTATTGCCGTCGCACTCTTTTTAAGGGTAAATTTCATATAAATAGATGTCAATTTGCTGCAAGCAAGCATCAGTGATTGTGTGACTCTCAAAAGTTAAAGTGTTAGTAAAATATTGTGCTCAGTTAAAGTTAAAGTAAATTTTGAATAACTAAAATAAAATGACTGGACGCGGCAAAGGTGGAAAAGGTTTGGGTAAAGGCGGAGCAAAGCGTCATCGCAAAGTTCTTCGTGATAACATTCAAGGTATCACAAAGCCAGCTATTCGTCGTTTAGCTCGTCGTGGTGGTGTTAAGCGTATATCTGGCTTGATATACGAAGAAACTCGTGGTGTTTTAAAAGTGTTCTTGGAAAATGTTATCCGTGATGCAGTCACATATACTGAACACGCAAAGAGGAAAACAGTTACAGCTATGGACGTAGTGTATGCTCTTAAGAGACAAGGACGCACTCTTTATGGATTTGGAGGTTAAAAACAATCATAGCTGGAGTTGCACTTTAAAACAATCGGTCCTTTTCAGGACCACAATATTAACTAAATAAAGAGAAAAAAAATAATTTTTATATATATTAACTTTTTTTAATAAAACTCAAAATTTTCAAAATAAACAGAAAAAATAAAATTTTTATGTATTTACTATTTTTTGAATAAAAATCTGTCAAAAAGAAAAAAGAATATATGTGTGTGTATTTATTGACTGCTTTATTTAAAGTTGAATTGAAAAATTCTATAAATAAATAAATAAATATGAATGGTTCATAAATGATAGATAGATATTTTTATTATTGCATTGAAAAAAAGTACATTTCTTGAGCGTATTTCTGAATTTAGCCTCCCTTGAAAATTTGAGAATCGCCGAGAAGGGCACTTTCATATAAACATATATTTGTTTGTGCACGGAATTTTTTCAACGCAAGTTGAAATTTGTTAATATGGTTTTTATTAAGAAAAAATTAATTTTTTTAATTTATTATTTATATACTTACTAGCAGGCCACAGTCGTCCGAGGCTTCGCCACGGACATTTTTTCTTTATCAATAATACCTTTGTATATTTGAAAAATTTCAATAATAAAAAATGTTAAAATATTTGCATATTATTTGTATTTGGAAGCAAATTATATTAAATAGAATAATGGTAATAAAGTGAAGATATTTTCATTTTAGTTATTTAATGCTTCAGTATAAACAACGTTTTTTTGATTCATTGGCATTGCCAGGAATAAGAAAACTCTTATTTTCTGCTGTACCGACTCTTAACCATAATCTACTTCTACGATTTTCAACGTTTTTTATTGAATATTTATTATACTCCACCCGCAAAGCGTAGCGGGCACAATAATTTTGTCACGAAATTTTTTTCACGACCATGAGTCAATTAAGCCATGTCAGTCTGTCTGTCTGTTCATTCGTTTATCCACACGATGACAGCCGTGTCTTTATTGCAAATCTCTTTAAAGTCCAGAGTCGTTCGGTAAATCGAAAAGTTAATTAAGTCGGTAATACTATTTTCGAGTTTTTTATCATATAACAAAGCTAATAAATTTGTCAACTTGAAACAAATATCCTTACATTTTTTGTCTGAATTATGCACTCCAATAAAGTTGAATTTTTGAACTTGTTTTAGGTATTATTAATTATTATTATTAAATGTTTAGAAAGCTGCTGGTTAAAATCTGTTCACACTCTAAATGAAAAATCCAAGATTATGTCAATACATTCCTTTAATGTTTTTTAAAAAGGAAACCCTACAATATGTACATTAACCCGAGGGGACTATTTGAGAATTAGATAAGTTAATACATATTAATGTTATTACAAATTCACAAACAAACGAAGCACGCTCAGAAAGCAAATGTTTGTTCAATAGAATACCTACAATTTCAAATGTTCGCAATATAGAGTCAACAACGAACATTAAATAAGGGTTCGTTATATTGGAAGTTCGTTAAATCGGTGTTCGCTAAATTGGAGCACCACTGTAATGCTTAAATTTGAAACATACCCTGAAGTTGAAATTCAACAAAATTTTGTGAATACTTCCATAGAAAGTGACGTCACCAAAATATCAAAACCTTCATAATTAACACAAAAAAATAATGTGTTGAATTGAAAGTTCATACATTAGTCTTGTTTTCTTGATAAATAAAACGTTCTCTGAGTTTGAAATATGAAAATTCGAATAAACTTCAACCTGAGTAATTTGACTTCGGGCCAGTCGAAGATCATTTTTTAATGGTTTTATTTTTCATTTGTCTTTTATTCATCATTAAAGTGATGAATTAAAGTATATTCCTATATATATATTCCTCACTTTATATTCCATAAAGTTTTTTAAAAAAGCTTTTGTACTTCAAGTATTCATCTTAAGAAGTGCTCAAACATGCTAGTATAGTAGACATTTCATCCAATATCCCAGAAAAATTTTTCGTTAGGTCTTGTTTTTTAATCGATTCTAAAATGCATTACATAAATGCTAATGCAAGAACTTAATTTTAATCCGTAATATATTCACGGCAAAGCATTCACATCAACTTGAAAGTTATTATTCAAGTATAAATTGCGTGAAATCAGTTATAAACCAACCATTTTAAGCGCTTAATCTTTTCAAGTGACAGCGCTTTCGATTACCTCTGGCTATATAACAATGGCTTTATAAAAATAATGGGTTCTGTAAGCGAGAGGGCAAGCGATGAATGAAATTTTCTGGATTACTTTTTCGATTATATGTAAGCGAAGATTTTGCTGGGATGTTCTCCAGCAATACATTTCTCCAGAGCTTTTTAGAAAAACGTGCTCATGTCATAAATGTCAGGAATAAAAATATACTTTATAATTTTGTGATTACTAAGTTCTGAGACTATACATTGACAAACAAACCTTATTTGCAGCTCTTAACCTGCTACAACATAATTTTAAGTAGTAATATAATTTTGGGTATCCTGTAACATAAAACAATTTAAAAGCTATATTTATTAATTGCTTTAAAATTTCTAAAAAAAAATAAATTGATTAAAATTCATTAAATTTTTTATTTAAATTAAATAAATGATGCTTTATAACAATTTTAGGGCGTTCTGATGTTTTTTTATTTTATTTTGAAGATGTCTATTTAAAACTCTAAGAAGGTTTCCTAACTCCTTTACTTTACTAAAATACATAATTATTATTCTGTTCAAATCAACCAACAAAAACTGTCAAAAATACAGTTTTTAAGTAAAACTATTCTAAAAATTATTCTAATTTTCATGACTCTTGACCTTGTTCTCCCAGGGAAAGTTTGCTTTGGGAATTATGTAGATAATGACTATGAAACAAATTTCTTATATCAATTTGGTATCACTGCGATATTGTGATACTGTGATATTTATGGTCGAGAATAAGGCAGTCAAATGTTACAGACCTCAGTCTTGTCTAGTAAAGTCGAAGCTGAAATGTCGAAATGTATAAAGAGTACTATAAAGAAATTAATACAAATTAGGAAAAAAGTTTATAAATTAATTTTAATATTTTGTTCTAATTTTCACTTAACTTTTATATAGAAGACGTGGATTGATTTCGAAAAAATGTTTAAATTGATAGTTATTCAGGGTCACTGAGGGAAAATTTGTTAACGTTTTACTTCCCGGTCCTATTTTTTCATTTATTATGCAAAATTATTCAAAATAGATCTTGGGGATTTAATCACTATTGCAAGTCAAAATTTTGCGTAAACAAAACATTTTTGAATAATTCCTTGATTGCGGAAAATTTTTCAGTTTTGTATAAGTTACCAAATTATTTTTCAAATGATATCAAATATATTAATATCGATGAGATTAATTTTTAATTTTGTATATTGTTACTGACTTTTATAAATAATACAATGAATTAAAATATATATATGTTTACTCATTTGCACTTTAACAAAATAATCATAACAGTAAACTATTATTTAAAAAAATTATATGCATTTCGTAGTACTTTTTTATATGCAATTATATGAATTTCGTAGCATTGCTTTTATGAGGTTAAGTATAACCTTCTTAAAGGGTGCACAATTTAGTTTCGGCCCCAGGTGCTAGAAACCCTAGCTATGCCACTGATTCACTCCAATCGCAGTCGTGTAAGCAAATAATTGCATGCATAATTTACCAACAATCAATTTTCTCTTTGAGTTGCTGCTCTTGCTCTCCTAGCGCGGAGCATCGCTCTTGCATTTTCTGTTAAACTTGTCAAACTTGTTTTACGTCGAGGCATTTATTTGTAGTTAAGGGAAATACGAACACTTCATTTTTCAAACTTTTAATTTATCTTTAATCTATACAAAATATCCTATCACACTTGTGAATGCCACATTTTGAAATATTAAAAAATTGGAAAACTACAATAATAATATGTGTAAAGAAATTGCATGCGGCGAAACAAATATGCACACATTGGTTTGCAGCTCATCATTCTACAGCAATAACAGCACAGCAAGGTTTATTTAACTTGTATTCCCATCCAGGGTTGCCACCGAAAAAAATATTTTGCAACCAACCACATTAAAAAAAACTACCAAAATGGATACAAAACTACCAAATCATTATAAGCTTTAAAACTCATTTAGGAATACCGTAAAAATGATGTTATGCTTACATTTATATAAACTTTCTATTGTATATTAAACAAGTAAATTAAGTCACATTTTTTATTATAATCCAATTTAAAAAGTTAAATCAAATCTCAATATTTTCACAATACGGGCATTCCACACCCAAAACAAGTCGTGATTGCTTCATGCTCTTCGATTGGCTTGAAATTTTGTCTAAGGGTACTTTTTCCACTTATAAGAATGTAAGTTATTTGTTTTTTTTTTCGCCATTTTGTCGAAAGTTATGGAGATACCAATTTTTAATAAAAGTAAAAATCTTGAAAATAGATTCATTTTCCATAAATCATGTCTCTATCATCTGTTATCCTATTTTTGTAAATGAAGTATCTTTAGAAAGATATTAAAAAGCGATTTAAGAAAATAAATATTTTTGGTATTTTTATGCTATAGTTGAAAACTTTTTGAAAAACATTTAACGTGCTCATATCTCAAAAAGTGAACCTTTTGTTTGTTTTGTAATTTTTAAAGCAGAATATGTAAACTTTTTACCAACAAAAAATTACGTCAAATGATAAGTTTTTTCGCAATCTCAATTTTTATACCGTTTGAGATATTTACCCAAAATCTTCAACAAAAATGTTTGCCTTATTAGGGCCAATAAAAATTTATATTATTATATGTATATATAATGACCTCACACGTGACCTTGGCACATAAATTTTTAAAGTTAAAATATATACAGCATGAAATAATAATAACCTTTTAACCTATAATAATAACCTTTTTAATAATATATTTAAGTTTATATAAATTGAAAATTATCTGACCACACTAAAACATATAAAACAAAATAACACCAAAATATTCTTTGGTGAAAAATACATAAAAAAGATTAAACGAAAAATATTTTTCAATACTTTTTGTATATTCCTAAGTTAACCCATTCTTAAGAAGTGTCTATCACGCCTTTTTTTTATTTTCATTTATTTTCTTTGAGTTTTATTTAGCTAAAAATTTTTATTAACTACAAAATTGAAAAATCTACCAAAATCTTCCAAATTGAAAAAAAATCTACCAAATAACCATAAGCTGATTTGAAGAAAAAAAACTACCAAATTTGGTTGAATTTAACCAAAGCGGCAACGCTGTTCCCATCACGTCAAAGAGAGCCAACTGCTTTTGGTTACTCTTCGAATGAGTGTGGAGAGCGAGATCAATAAACTTTAAAGATAAGGGTTGATAGCAACATGTAGTTTAAACTCTCGTAACACAGACGCGTGAAAAGCAAGCGACCAAGCAATGCTTAGCATCGGTGGTAATTTCCTAAAAAACTTAACAACTTAATTAAATATATTTATTATTAAATTTTCTTAAATAAACCCCACCTATGGCATTCTGTAGCACAAATATGATATTTTAAAATTTTTTTCATAAAAATCGGTCCAGTAGTTTTGGAGTCATTGCTGCACTTAATATTTCCACTTCAATTTTATATAATAGTATAGATTAGTAATGATAATTTCACAAATATTTACATACTCAAAAAAAATTTTTATGCAGGCACTTATGAAAAATATCATATTATTTATTGTTTTCCTGCAAAAAATATATGGGCTACTATGAAGAAATGTCAATTTATTTAGTTCATTCAACAAAAAAATGTATATTGTATTTAAATACGTTCAAATCGAAAGACAAGCATTATTTTTTACTCTTTGTATAAATTAATTTGTCGTCCTGAAAAGGACGGTTTGTTTATTAGTATGTTGAAAATATTTTGCTTATGCCTTCTTTTCAGTTTTCTTTGGCAAAAGTACAGCTTGAATGTTTGGTAAAACACCACCTTGAGCGATCGTTACACCAGACAATAGTTTATTTAATTCTTCATCATTACGAATAGCTAATTGCAAATGACGAGGAATAATTCTTGTTTTTTTGTTATCACGTGCAGCGTTACCAGCCAACTCAAGAACTTCAGCAGCTAAATATTCCATAACAGCTGCTAGATATACAGGAGCTCCAGCACCAACTCGTTCAGCATAATTTCCTTTACGCAATAAACGATGAATACGGCCGACGGGAAATTGAAGACCAGCACGATTGGAACGAGACTTTGCCTTTCCCTTTACTTTACCACCTTTGCCACGACCAGACATATTTATTTATTTTTCTTTTTGTATTCACAAGTTAACACTATTTCACAATTTAAAGCAGACTTCGCAAACGCACTACGAACACAATTGATACCTACCACTAAATTTGTCTTTCTATTTATAGTTTTTTTTCGTACGGACAGCATCGCATAAGGGAGGAAAACAAATTCCAAGCCGAGTTGTTCGCTTGCTTGAAAATCTCGTACAGAAAAAAGTACTTAACTTTGAGCATTTTCAGTCTTATCAAAAATTTGTGTGTTGTGAATAGTGAGTTACTTAAATCTAATAAATTGTGAAAGTGAATTAAAATGCCACCAAAAACTAGTGGAAAAGCTGCCAAGAAGGCTGGTAAAGCGCAGAAGAACATTACCAAAAACGATAAGAAGAAGAAGCGCAAGAGGAAGGAAAGTTATGCCATCTATATTTATAAAGTGCTGAAACAAGTTCATCCAGATACTGGTATTTCTTCTAAAGCAATGAGTATCATGAACAGTTTTGTTAATGATATTTTTGAACGCATTGCTGCTGAGGCTTCTCGTTTGGCACATTACAACAAAAGATCAACTATTACCAGTCGAGAAATTCAAACGGCTGTTCGTCTTCTGTTGCCTGGTGAATTGGCTAAGCATGCTGTTAGTGAAGGAACCAAAGCAGTCACAAAATACACGAGTTCCAAATAAACATTTATACATTGATGTTTTAATAATTTCTCCTCTACAAAGGCCCTTTTCAGGGCCACAAAATATTTGAAAAAAAAGATAAAAATAATCAACTATTCAAAATGCTATGAAAAAAATTTTTTTCAGTATAATTACGTTTTTATGACATGAAAAAAATGTTCAATGAATTATAAATGACAGAAAAATCTAAGTTTGTAGGTACATATAAATAGACTGCAGGTAACAAAGCTATCAACAACTATATTTATGTATGTGTACTAGTAAAAATTTATTTTATTATGTCGCTAATTCGATATTAAATTGCTTTTGTAAATTTATGGAGTGTTGTACATTTTTATTTATACAAAAAGAGAAAAATATATGTATGTGTTCTATATGCCGCTCATACAATAGTTCATACTATCAGTGTTGCCAGTCTAGCCTTTTTGAGGCTAGATCTAGCCTTTTTTTTTGTTGCCTAGCCTCGAAAATTACCATCTAGCCTCTAGCCTTTTTTTTAGCCTTTTTTTATTTTTTTCTAGCCTTTTCTAGCCTTTTTTAATATATTGCTTAAAGACGCATTACCACATTAAATTTTTCTGACTTTGCATGCAATTTTGAAAGTAAAAATCTTGTATTGCTCTTTTTCTACTTTTAGAGTGTTAAACCCAAATATTTTCTGTTATAGAGAAAAAAAAAATCCAGTTACTCTCCAGAAGAAATAACGATAATTGATATATAATGGCAAAAAATTGTAAATCACAAGAATAACTTAAGTTCCATAACTGAATTCTGGGAAGATGCTAGAGATTCTTTGAATGAAGATCCGTTCCTAAAGCTATTGGTTGTCAGTTTTATTATTTTGGCATAAAACAACGCTGCATAGAAAGAATTCTTAGTACAACGAAATTTTTAAAACTGGCATGCTTAATTTTCTTCTAACGATAAGAAATGTTCTTAAAAGGAAACGAGTAAAGAAAGTCTAGCCGACTATGAAATACCCTAAGCCTCTTATAATATTGAAATAAACTATATATTAAAATACTAAAACAAATAGAAGTAACTTCCTATTTTTGTTCAAAATTCATGTTTTCTTTAAATAACTATATAGGTTTTACCTATATTATAAAGGTTGTATGGGAGGAAGGTGCGTTCGTAGGTGGATGACGCTTTTTTTTTTTGTGAGCACACCTTCGATTTTATATACTATGATCTCATACCAAGTTTTATCTCTGTAGGTCAAATATAAATTGTGGGTTGTATGGGAGATGTGCGTGTTCATCGGCGGATGTCGCTCATTTTGTGAACACATCTTAATTTTGATACAACAATCTCAATACCAAGTTTTATATTTTTGGCTCATATAGACCTCTTTATAGCGTTTTTACTATAGTGGGTTGTATGGGAGGTGGGCGTGTTTAAAGGCGAATGACGACCATTTTACATCTTAGTACACATCTAAGTTTTAATATAAAATACATATCTCATAAGTTTTATCCCTGTAGTTCAAATAAAATCGTCTTTATAATAGTGTTTTCAATTTGGTATATCACGCCCATTTTTTGTGTACGTCTGCGTTTTGATATAAAATGAATACATTTAAATTTTATTTCGGTAGCTTTAATACAACCGTCTATACAGCGATTTTTATTTTTTAGTTGTATACGAGTAAGCGTGTTCGTAGGCGGATTCCAAAAATATTCAATATTGCAGATGCTTGGGTTCACGTAAACATGTGTACCAATCTCAACTCCTTCTTAACCTATATTTACAGACAACACATAGACAAACGAACGGACTTTTCTATACCGGACTCGCTTATTTCTATGCGTAAAAAACGTTTGCACAAAGTCAATATACCCTGACCTTACAGGTTTAGTGTATAATAACGTTAACAAATCTAGCCTTTTTTTAGCTTTTTTTTTAAAGCCATCTAGCCTTTTCTAGCCATTTTTTTAAGACCATCTAGCTTCTTTTCTCAAAACTTTCTGGCAACACTGCATACTATGCCGTTTATTCAATATTAAATTGCGTTTGTATTGTGAGAATTTTATAAATTTTTATCTATACTATTATATAAAAGGAGACTCACGGATTTGCGGCGACGTGTTCTCAATAACCGCTGAACCGATTTTTATAATTTTTTCACTATTCAATTGCTATGATTAGCGAAATTAAAATAGGGTACTACGTTTTTTACAAAACTTTTTCTTTAATTATTTAAGAATTCATGTGTTTTAATTCATGCTAATGCTGTACAAGCAGCACAACAAGCAGCAGAAAACCAATGCTTAAGCTCCGGCTGTGAGAGTAACTCAGCACACAGCACGGCTGCCATGTTGTGTCGGGAGTTGCTCTCAGTTTGGTCTCTTGAGCAGTGTTGCCAACAATCTGACATCGTATTTGTTATGGTTTTCAGACTTGAATTGGTTATTAATATTTACAGTCAAAAAATCTTTTTCCTCTCATGCCTGATATATAACCAAATTATATTTTGTTATTTATTGCAAATGTTATTCATCGACAATAACGCAATCTCGACGGATTGAAAGCTTTATACAATAGTTCAGATTTAAAATTTGTTTTTATGGCAATACTAGCTACTTTATTTGCAGTCAACTTCTTTCTCAGAGAGAAATATAAATATATTAAAATCTTACCACGAAATGGGGGATGAAATTTTTTATTGTTGTAGTTATTTCAGCATACAAATATTCCATTGCATATGCTCAAATGCTTCTCAGAGGATCTCAGTACGATCTGAAATGTCGCATTGATATGTCATTGTTTGTGTTCATCTGCGCAGAAATTATGTTCATGCATACAGCCTTATAAAATTGATTTCCTTAAAACTTTTCAATAGGTTTATATTGGACGCATCAGAAAATAATTTTTGTTTTTATTTTCCAACGTCTTTTTTAAAATCAAATAGGTTGGTACTCTGAAATGAAGTTGTAACAAAATGATGACCATAAATGTAGAGGAATACCAATATAACTTCTTTAATTTAGTTGGATTTTCGATTTTGTTCCAAACAGAAGACTAAAATTTTTTTATTTCGCGTGTTAATAAATGTTGCACATTAAAAGAGTTGTTGTGATTGGTGTGCAAAGCATATTTTTTATTTTAACCGATTTCAAAAAGGAGGAGGGTCTCAAGTTGGTTGGTTTCTCTGTTTTTTTATAATAGCATTATAAATAATGCATTTGCATTGGTCTCCGGTAGTTTTAGTTGAACCTTGATATTATAATTCAACTTTTGAATGGTTTTCCATTATATTAGACAGCCTGGCATAAGCTACGCAGCGCATGTAAAACGCATCGAAAACGTATGTTTGACGAAAATTTTAGTGTTTAAAGGATGCGTAAGTTAAGCATATTTTAAACAAGCTGGTAACATCTTCTTTGTATATTAAAATGATTGTTTGTGCAAGTAGACTTCAAAACCGCTAAACCAATTGTTATGAAATTTTCAGGGAAACTCTAGCAAAGTCTGGAGAGCGCTCCTGTGAAGTTTGGCACCGATATCGAATAGCTTTAGAATTATATGTTGCACAGCTCCAAAATTCTGTATTCGACCTCAATTTTTACGTGCTGTTTTACTGGTAAAATTTTAAAGCCGTTGCAGAAGGGGCGTGACACTTTTAAGGCATTCAAACTTTTCAGTATAATTTAAGAAACATAAGTCACAAATTTGTGAAACTCGGAAGGAATATAACATTTAGTCGTGTCCATCCACTGGAAAAATTCTGAAAGCATTGGAAAATGGGGCGTGGCACCATCAACATAGTTTAAATGTTTAATATCGAATAGCTGTGGTACTTAATGTTTCATAATATTTAAACTCAGTATAAATTTAATTTTTGGAAATGTCTTTCGACAAGAAATATAGCGCGGGCATTGGAAAACGGGGTGTGACTCCGCCCATACAAGCCAAATTTTTAATAGCAAATAGCATTGGAAATAAAAATCGCTTATCAGTGAAATTCCGAATGGAGTTGCCATTTGGTAATATCCTTCTAATAGAAAACTGGTCTGAGCTTTGGTCAAGTGGGTGCACCTTCCCCTACAAGCTACATTTTTGATCGAATAGGTTCTGAAGTCACAGATGAAGTACATGTGTTTGTCTAAAGCTGCGTGCATTTTCAACGCCGATTCAGACAGACAGGCAGGCTGAAATCTGTGTGAACAAATGAGATACAAATATCTATCTATCTCGCTTTTTCACACACTCTGCGCACACAGGCAGGCAGTCTGAATCGGCGTTTACTATGCACGTGGCCTAAGGCGAAGCAACGCGCGCCGGGTATTGCTAGTTTAGTATATAAAACATTTTTCACTACAATAAAACAACTTCTCGTGCTTTATTTTTTCATATAAATAAATGATCTCTTTTGTCTTCAAAAAATTTTGTAGCCCTGAAAAGGGCTTTGATTGAAATAAAATTCGATTTTATAAACGAACTTCATATGAATTAAGTTACTTTTTTCACTTACTTCATTTCTTGGCTGCTGGTTTTTTAACAGATTTTTTTGCCGCTTTTACTGATTTTTTTACTGCAGCTGTCTTAGTAGATTTGGTTACCTTGCCTTTAGAAACTGCGCCAGTTGCTGCTGTTTTGGTTTTAATTGTTTTTGATTTAACTGATTCACTCTTTTTAATACCCTTAACTTTGCTTTTTTCAACCTTTTTCTTCTCAGTTGTCTTCTTTGAAACTACAGCTTTCTTTGCTTTTTTATCACCAGATAATACCTTTTTAGTTGTTGTTAATTTCTTCTTTGGAGCCACTTTTGCTGATTTCTTTTCAACAGACTTTGATTTTTGTTTTGGTTCTTTGCTGGCAGCAGCAGATAGTTTAAATGAGCCAGATGCACCTTTACCTTTTGTTTGTATTAATTTTCCACTTACAACAGCCGATTTAAGATATTTTTTAATAAATGGTGCCAACTTTTGGGCATCACATTTGTATGTGGCACTAATATATTTTTTAATTGCCAACAATGATGAACCACCACGTTCTTTCAAATTCTTAATTGAGGCATCGACCATTTGTTGTGTTGGTGGATGAGATGGAGCAGCAGTTGGCTTCTTGGAACTCTTTTTAACCACTTTTTTCTCAGCAGCAACAGCAGCGACTGGAGAAGATGTTGTAGCAATTATAGTAGCCTCCGACATTGTTATTTTACTTTACTTTACTTTAATCTTATATTCACTTTGAAACTGAATTGAATTAACTTTGCACTTTTCTGATCAAAATTTATACTTCTCTACTAAATTTAGCCTCACTTGAAAATTTGAGAATCGCCGAGAAAAGACGTTTCATATAAATTTACATTTCTGTGTTTGCGCACTATTTCAACATGGTTTGTATGTCTTTAAAAGTAGTTTTAAACATATTTCAAACAATAATATATCAAAAATTAGCATTTATAACAAAATTTAAATATTTTTTTTTTATAATACAAAATTTATATGGTTTTTATGTACGAAAATTCGCCTAGAAACATTATGAAACTACGAAGAATATCATAATTGTAAATCAAATTTAAGAAATATTATCTATGGTTGCGTGTGAAATTGAGCAATTAATTAAAATTTCTTATAGCTCGAATAATAAATAAACAATATATTTCTTAAAAATGAACAAAAGAAAATTATTCTTTTATTTAAAAATTCATTTTATGTGGGTATAACTGATAGCGGCTACCAGTCAAGATTAAATAAATCATCAATAAAATTTGTATATTGTTAAAATAATAATTCATAAAATGATATTATAGAATAAATCAAGATTTAATATAAGTATTAAATGCATGCAAAGTAAAAGGCTATCAATATATCTATTCATATATGCTTCAAATAATGCTGCTTTACTACCATATAACCTTTAAATCAGCTAAATCATGTTGTATCTACAATCTAAAGAGAAAAAAAATACCATTTTACTTTTATACAGCAGCTGGAAATACGTTTATGAATAAAACGTACTCAACTTCATAAACAATTGTTATGTTGAGCAAAGCATTAGGCATTTTTTTCATAAATAAACGAACAAAACCATACAAATGTTAACAAAAAAATGGTCGATTTGCTTTAAAAATTTGAATTTTACTAGAAAACATAAAATCAAAATTTTATTAATGTTTAATTATTTCAAAAAAATTAAATAAATTTATTTAAACCGGTCTAAATGGCAATACGAAATTTGCAAAACCTTACAAATGTTACAAAAAATTTGATATTTTATTTTGCTCTACCAAAAGATTACAATATCACACCATCTTATTTGGTATATGATTTAGTTTGTTTTTCATGGCTGAAGAAATACTGTAATATTATCATGAAAATAGTTTCCACACAAATATAAATAAATTAAACGTAATAAATTAAACGCAATTAACACACGTATTTCTATGCATAATGCATTAATCATGCCTTAAAAAATCGAACTCATCAAGAAAATTCTAACTCGGACTCATTTAAATCGTAAATTCTTTCTTAATTTACTGTAGAATAGTTTTTATAATGATAAAATTGCAATATGAAAATACAAAAACCTTACAAATGTTCCATTAAAATTTTAAATATTTTTTGATATATCTCATCTAGTAGTTGATTTTGATAGTTTTATCATGGCATATAAATTTTTTCTCTCATTGAAAAATTTTTAAACTATCAAGAAAATAAGTATTGTACACATTGTAATTTTTAATAATAATTTATTAGGTAATTAATAATATTAATTCGATTATAAAATGCATCTGATTTGTTTTTAATTACTTTGTGGTCCTGAGAAGGACCGATTTTGTTTCGTTAGCGATCTAGTTGTTTTTTAAGCACGTTCACCACGTATACAACGCGCCAATTGAATATCTTTTGGCATAATTGTCACACGCTTAGCATGAATAGCACACAAGTTAGTATCTTCGAAGAGACCAACTAAATATGCTTCACTTGCCTCCTGAAGAGCCATTACAGCTGAACTTTGAAAGCGCAAATCTGTCTTGAAATCTTGAGCGATTTCACGAACTAAACGTTGGAATGGCAATTTGCGAATTAATAGTTCTGTGCTCTTTTGGTAGCGACGAATTTCTCGTAGAGCAACTGTGCCTGGACGATAACGATGTGGTTTTTTAACACCACCAGTAGCTGGTGCACTCTTACGAGCTGCCTTTGTTGCCAATTGCTTGCGTGGAGCCTTTCCACCAGTCGATTTACGAGCAGTTTGCTTTGTACGAGCCATTTTACACTTTTTCAAACAAAAATAGAATTAAAAGATTTCTCAGACTGTAGCACAAAATTTTCACTTATAAATTTTTATCACTTAGCACAACACTTTATTCTATCGCATACATCTTTCAGAGCTTAAGTACTATTTGACAAGAAATCGTTTCACATGTTCATATGTTTTACATGTGTGTTAAACAGTGTATTGCTGTCGCACTCTTTTTAAGGGTAATTTTCATATAAATAGATGTCGATTTGTTCGAAGCAAGCATCAGTGGCAGTGTTGCCAGAGAGCCGAACTGAAATTCACCACTATTTGAGAAAAAATTACCACTTTCTGAGAAAATTTACCTTTTTCTAAAAAAAATTACAAAATTTTAAATGACAGTTTAACAGTCGTTATAACTCACTTCACTACTTCCACTATAAAACATTTTTTTGCTAGCCTTGAACAATTTGTTTCTTCCTATTGCCAACAACTTTTCCAATTCACGATGTGTAGGGGACCTTCACTTTTCCATTAACTTTTTTTGTAAGAACTGGTCATGGCTTTCTATAACCGATATTCTTTTAATCGATATTAATGCAATTTTAAAACATTTGATTACTTCTTATGGCTTGGTGTGTTTCAACGATCTCCTTAGTTTTTAAGTTAAAATTTGCAGCAATTCAAAAATTAAAACAATCCTACATTTGTTATTTTTTGGTACAAAAGGGGACTCCCAATAAATAATAAAGGACTGCTTGTGAGTACGTTCAGAGAGGTAACAAAAGTGCAAAAAACTTAAAATATTTGGAAATCTACAAAATAATTATACTGCAAAAATTTACCACTTTTAGTCAAAAATTACCTTTTTTACCTCTGCCCAAAAAATGAGTCAAAAATTACCTCATTTAGGGAAATTTACCTCCATCTGGCAATAGTGATCAGTGATTGTGTGACTCTCAAAAGTTAAAGTGTTAGTAAAATATTGTACTCAGTTAAAGTGAAGTAAATTCTGAATAACTAAAATAAAATGACTGGACGCGGCAAAGGTGGAAAAGGTTTGGGTAAAGGCGGAGCAAAGCGTCATCGCAAAGTTCTTCGTGATAACATTCAAGGTATCACAAAGTCAGCTATTCGTCGTTTAGCTCGTCGTGGTGGTATTAAGCGTATATCTGGCTTGATATATGAAGAAACTCGTGGTGTTTTAAAAGTGTTCTTGAAAAATGTTATCCGTGATGCAGTCACATATACTGAACACGCAAAGAGGAAAACAGTTACAGCTATGGACGTAGTGTATGCTCTTAAGAGACAAGGACGCACTCTTTATGGATTTGGAGGTTAAAAACAATCATAGCTGGAGTTGCACTTTAAAACAATCGGTCCTTTTCAGGACCACAATATTAACTAAATAAAGAAAAAAAAAATAATTTTTATATATATTGATTTTTTTTAATAAAACTGTCAAAATTTTCAAAATAAATATATGTGTAAATAAAGAGAAAAAATAGAATTTTTATGTATTTACTATTTTTTGAATAAAAATCTATCAAATAGAAAATAAAAATATATATGTGTGTGTGTATTTATTGACTGCTTTATTTAAAGTTGGATTGAAAAATTCTGTAAATAAATAAATAAATATGAATGGTTCATAAATGATAGATAGATATTTTTATTATTGCATTGAAAAAAAGTACATTTCTTGAGCATATAAGAGTTTTTTTGATAAGATAAGAGTTTTTATTGGTCCCATATTGTTTTACATGTTTACATTTCTTAAGATTACTTTACATTCAATGTTCCTAACATACAAATATGTATTTATCTAGGATTATTTACATTACAGGTGTTGTTTTTTTAAATATTTGGCTTTTTGGTTTTTATTTTTATTTTATTTATATAGAGTTTTCCAAAAAAAGGGATAAAAAGGAAATTAAATTACAGTTCTTATAACTAAACTTAATACTAGGTTTTAAACATGAAACTTAAAAAATAAAAATAAATAATCACAGTTTTTCAAATAAAGTGAGATCAGAACGAAAAGAAAGAAACAAAAGACTATATACAAAATAATAAATAAACATATGTAACATTTCATTAATTTAAAACTGACTTGAGCTGTAAACCGTATCTATTAAATTATAGGTTTTATATCTTCTATGATAATAAAAAAGTTTTTTTTTCTATGAATAAATTATTATTATTATTAAGAACAATTAAAAAAATTGGAGATAAATAATTCTCTTCGATAGGAAAATCAATTTCTTTTATTTTATCTAAACAACTATTCATCAGTTCATTTCCAATATACGACACATTTTTTAAGAATTTTAATGCCGAATCAACAAGAAAGTCTATTCAACTTATTTCACATGCCTTGTACAATTTTTTATTAGAACAGAGTATTCTAATACCATTTGGCAACGGTTCTCGATATAGTCTTGAACAGATCCTTAATATATGTCTTTCAAATATTCTAAGCCTCTCCATCTGCCTTGACAATATGTCAAACCAGATAGGAAATGCATAGGACATGATGGGTCTTATTATTTGTTTATAAAGATTTAATTTAATGTTATTTTTCAAGTATTTTGCTCTTTTCAAAAAATTTGTATATAAGAAGAACATTTTTTTTGCTTAAGTCAGAATATAGTCAATATGTCTGTGAAAAGTAAAGGAACTGTGGAGTATGACACCAAGATATTTTATGCTTTCTTTATGCGCAATTGCCTGACCATTAATTTTAATTTCTGGAATAAATTTTCTTGCATTAGGATATATATACTTTTTTAGCCCTTTGAAAACTGTGCATTCGCATTTGTTAGTGTTTAATCCCAGCTTACATTTATCAAAGAACTCGCCAAGTATATTAAGGTAGTCATTAATTATTAATTCTGAATTTGATATCAACGCTCTCGAGCTAAGGATGAGTATGTCATCAGCATCAGGCGCGGATACAAGGGGAGGGGGGGGGTAAAGGGGGTAATTACCCCCTCCCCCCAATAACTTTCAAATACTTTTTTTTTAATACTTGGAGAACTTGGAGAACTTACTTTATTTTAATACTTGGAGAAAATAATTATGCCCACAGCTTAAGGGCACTTTTATGTATACATAAGCGATTCTGAAGGCGTGTTTTGAAAGAATACTAAAAAAAACATGATCAGACACATTGTTAAACTCTAGTTTTTTTATTGATTTCAACAATTATTAAAGTATATAAAAAAAATTTTGTTTATTTTTGTTTTGTGAGGTCATTTGCGTGTAGATGACGTTTTTATGAAGCGATGCGAGAAGAGTATGTCCATTTTGCTTGTAGAATCTCATGATCTGTAGTCTTCTGCCAAAAACCAAAATATAATTATATGTAAAGCAAACACTTACGTCAAGGTAGTTACTTCGCTTTTTTTTTAAAATGAGCTTGAAAATAAAGTAACAGATCGTTATGTTCTCAAATTTACAGCCATTTTTTAAACAATCAACTTTAAAGACGCGTTATTTTCTTACAAATAAAAACTTGAAGTCACTTCCTCAGCGTAAGTGTTTGCTTTATAATAATTATATTTTTGCAAGACATTAACGATTAGTTTGAAAATGCCATTTATATGAAATCATTGAGCAAGCAACATTGGTTTTGATTTGTTTTGAGCGCAATTAAGATTTTGGCTATGCAGACCAAAGTTGCCACTTAAAATATTTTATTCTTCTAAATTTTTACTGAAAACCTGCCAAACTTTTTTGCAACCTATGTGCCAACGAATTTTACCATAAAAAAACAATACGTGCTTGTACTTTCAGTTTTCACTTTATAAATTTAAAAAAAAAAAATTCAAACAATGTAAAATCCAATAGTTTGTTTTACTTCAATTATTTAATCATCAGTTAAATTATTTTTTAGAAATATTTCAGTTATATTCAGTCCTTATGAAAATATTATATACATATGTAATACTTTTTGTTATATATGATATAAGGGGTGTTTTTTTATGATGTGTTTTTTTTCAATATGGATTACTCTATTGTATGACAGTTGTTTTGACAGTTTAAAGTAGACATTGGTAACGCAGTAAAAATTTCAGCGCTGATACACTAACTCAAGCGCAGTTAACTGTATCAGCGAAATGCGTTAATGCAGTATGACATTGCTAGTGCGTTGAGTCATGTGGTAAATAGCTCACAAATGGAAAGTAAAAAAATCAAATTCTTTTACAGTGTTTAATGTTATTACTATATTCATCAAGTAACCAGATGGCTGTGTTTTTGATCAAAATTAAATCGAGCTCTCAAACAGATAGATACACATTTCTGGTGGGCAAAACAAGTTTGAAGTTGAATGTTTGCTAATACTTTTTAAATCGAACATGTTAAATGTGAAACAAACATGTGGGGTAAAGCATCATCCAATCAGACATGCTCCAAGGATTCATGCTTAACAGCATCTTTCCCGCAACTTCTTTCTGTTATATATAAGCATATTTTGTTTGATTCAACTTTCTGTCTTTTCCAAATGTGCTCGATGAACCGTACAACTTGTTCATGTGCTTTCAATTTTTTTCTCGTTGTTTGTTTTAAGTGTTGCATATGTATTAATGCGCTATTGCGTTACTTTTTTACAAATAAGTGTATCAACGCAGTAACGCATTTATATGCTTCAACTCAATAACGCAACGCAACGCTGCGTTACCCATGTCTAGTTTAAAGTGACGTCTCTACTCAGTATTCTTTGGCAAATCATCATGAATAGGTTAACTCCAGAACAACGCTTCCAAATCGTTGAAATTTATTTACAAAAACAGTGTTCAATTAAAAATGTTTATAGAGCACTTCGCGAATTTTATGACGCACATTATCGTCCGTCTGAGACCACCATAAATAACGTAATTACCAAATTTCGGTCTACATTCACTCTTTTGGATTCCAAGCCACCGATAAGAATGAGAAGAGAACGTACATAAGAAAATATTGCTGTCGTTGAGGCCAGTGTCGAAGAAAACGTTAATTTATCGATTTGTCTCTGAAAATGAGGAAGGATGACGCGTTACCGTGAATAGAAATCGATACAGAACCATGATCAATGAATTTTTGTTGCCAAATCTTCAAGATATGGATGTTGAAATACGCCCTCAAAGACTTTTGGGTCGAAAAGTGGCCCTCTAGAATGCCCTTTGTGCAAAATAGTCGTGGTGGCCATATGCCCAAAATTATATTCAAATGTTAAATGCCAAGAAATTATCTACCAAATATAAAATTTTTTTGGCCATTTCGTAATTTGGCACGTGTTTCATTTAAATTTCAAATCAGAAAGCTCTTAAAAAACACCCTTTATAACAGGGTTGTTTTGAAGTGAATTAATGTTAGATTAAAGTTGCTTAAATTGTATCAACTGCGCAAATAATTTGTTGCATACAATTAATTTTGTTTGAGTTAATTCTAAATTGTTTGGAGTTCTGAAAATTTTTCAAGCCTACCTTAACTTACTTTTTATATAAATAGGCGCAGGGAAAACAGTTAAGAACCATTTTCTCCCGTGTTTTTCAACCGATTTTGATAATTCTGTTTTTAAATGAATTAGAGTGCGGAGAAGGAGTGCACCGACTATTTTATACAACTACTAGCAATATCCGGCGCGCATTGCTACACCTTAGGTCACGTGCATAGTAAACGCCGATTCAGACTGCCTGCCTGTGTCCGCAGAGTGTGTGAAAAAGCGAGAGAGATAGATATTTGTATCTCATTTGTTCACACAGATTTCAGCTTGCCTGTCTGTCTGAATCGGCGTTGAAAATGCACGCAGCCTTAGACAAACACATGTACTTCATCTGTGACTTCAGAACCTATTCGATGTAGATGTAGATGTAGTATTCGATGTAAAAATGTAGCTTGTAGGGGAAGGTGCACCCACTTGACCAAAGCTCAGACCAGTTTTCTATTAGAAGGACATTACCGAATGGCAACTCCATTCGGAATTTCACTGATCAGCGATTTTTATTTCCAAAGTTATTTGCTATTAAAAATTTGGCTTGTATGGGCGGATTCACACCCCATTTTCCAATGCCCGTGCTATATTTCTTGTCGAAAGACATTTCCAAAAATTAAATTTATACTGAGTTTAAATATTATGAAACATTAAGTACCACAGCTATTCGATATTAAACATTTAAACTATGTTGATGGTGTCACGACCCAATTTCCAATGGGCTTTCCAATGGGTAAAATTAAAATTTTACCAGTAAAACAGCACGTGAAAATTGAGGTCAAATACAGAATTTTGGAGCTGTGCAACATGTAATTCTAAAGCTATTCGATATCGATGCCAAACTTCACAGGAGCGCTCTGCAGACTTTGCTAGAGTTTCCCTGAAAATTTCATAACAATTGGTTTAGCGGTTTTGAAGTCTACTTGTACATACAATCATTTTAATATACAAAGAAGATGTTAACAGCTTGTTTAAAATATGCTTAACTTACGCATCCTTTAAACACTAAAATATGCGTCAAACATACGTTTTCGATGCGTTTTACATGCGCTGCGTAGCTTATGCCAGGCTGTCTAATATAATGGAAAACCATTCAAAAGTTGAATTATAATATTAAGGTTCAACTAAAACTACTGGAGACCAATGCAAATGCATTATTTATAATGCTATTATAAAAAAACAGAGAAACCAACCAACTTGAGACCCTCCTCCTTTTTGAAATCGGTTAAAAATAAAAAATATGCTCCAATCACAATAACTCTTTTAATGTGCAACATTTATTAACACGCGAAATAAAAAACTTTGAGGCTTCTGTTTGGAACAAAATCGAAAATCCAACTAAATTAAAGAAGTTATATTGGTATTCCTCTACATTTATGGTCATCATTTTGTTACAACTTCATTTCATAGTACCAACCTATTTGATTTTAAAAAAGACGTTGGAAAATAAAAACAAAAATTATTTTCTGATGCGTCCAATATAAACCTATTGAAAAGTTTAAAGGAAATCTATTTTATAAGGTTGTATGCATGAACATAATTTCTGCGCAGATGAACACAAACAATGAAATATCAATGCGACATTTCAGATCGTACTGAGATCCTCTGAGAAGCATTTGAGCATATGCAATGGAATATTTGTATACTGAAATAACTACAACAATAAAAAATTTCATCCCCTATTTCATGGTAAGATTTTAATATATTTATATTTCTCTCTGAGCAAGAAGTTGACTGCAAATAAAGTAGCTAGTGTTGCCATTAAAACAAATTTTAAATCTGAACTATTGTATAAAGCTTTCAATCCGTCGAGATTGTGTTATTGTCGATGAATAACATTTGCAATAAATAACAAAATAATAATTTGGTTATATATCAGGCATAAGAGGAAAAAGATTTTTTGACTGTAAATATGTATAAACAATTCAAGTCTGAAAACCATAACAAATACGATGTCAGATTGTTGGCAACACTGCTCAACAGACCAAACTGAGAGCAACTCCCGACACAACATGGCAGCCGTGCTGAGTTACTCTCACAGCCAAAGCTTAAGCATTGGTTTTCTGCTGCTTGTTGTGCTGCTTGTACAGCATTAGCATGAATTAAAAGACATGAATTCTTAAATAATTAAAGAAAAAGTTTTGTAAAAAACGTAGTACCCTATTTTAATTTCGCTTATCATAGCAATTGAATAGTGAAAAAAATTATAAAAATCGGTTCAGCGGTTATTGAGAACACGTCGCCGAAAATCCTTGAGTCTCCTTTTATATAATAGTATAGATATAGATAAATAAACAAACAAAAATTGGTCGATTTGCGACCCCAGGGCGGTACTAGTAATTATAATTGCAACAAACCAACCAAATTACCACAACCGACTTTCATGAAATAAAACTGTCACTTTAAGTCCACTTTTAGTAAGGAACTAATTCAAATTCAATTATTTCATGAACTTAAAATTTGGCAGTGTAAATAGGAGAGCGAAACTAATGTTAATGATATTAACGCCGTTTTAACTCTTTGTAATAATGACATTTTTCCACTAATTTCTATAACGTTTGCTATCTTTGCCACGCATCCTATCAGTGTAGAATCAGCTGAGCGAAGTTTTTCTATACTGCGACGATTAAAAATGTAGTTCCGTTCGAATTGAGAACGATTGAATGGACTCGCATTATTGCATATTAGGGCGGAGCAATTTTTTTCGCAGAAAGTGTATGGCATATTCGAGTTCTACGCTAAATTCTAAGCATAAATGCTCAACAAACTATATCCCAAAAATGACGTTTGACCCTCCCAATTTTCAAAAGAAAAAAACAGTATATTATAATTTCTTTGATCAAAGTTAATTATTTTTTATTTGCAAAAGTTTGTGTATTTTTTTATATAAAGAAAAAACTATACAAAAATTTAGAAAATAGAAAATATATCACATCAAATCTTTTTTAGTTTCTAGACGAGGGATAATTTCCTACTTTCTACCGTCACCGCCATAACGCCTTCCCTGTTCTTTTCAACAACTCGTCATGAAACACTAGTAAAAGTTGTACAAACCGCTCCGTTCCTTGTATATGACATGGAATTCTAGGATCTGGCAACGGTAGTTCTTCACGCTCGAGTTATGAAAGTTCTAATATAGGCTTCATGTGATGCCTATTGTTTAATAAAAGGCTTCATGTGATGCCTATTGTGTCATTTAAGCTAATTGGCATAAATAAAATTCGTTATTTGGTTTTTTTCGTAAACGAAACAACTCATATAAAAATGGTTCATATATACAATTAATTTTTAAATATAAATATATACACAAAATCTTGTAATTAAAAAATTAACTTCAGACAAAGAAATATACAATATATATGAAAATATACATAACAATAAATTCTCAAGACAATTCAGCCCTACTCTGATCTGAATTCTTTTGAGGTTTGGTGTTCTAGAAATAATATGTTTCTTAATCCAGATAAATGCCAAACCATGTCCTTTCCACGTAAAAGTAATAATTTAATTATCGATTGTCAAATTAACGATACTTCTAAACTCTGTTGATATTGTAAGCATTAAAACAAAAACAAACCAAACAAAAAAAATTATAATATACTTCTATTTTTCTTTTAAAAATTGGGAGGGTCAAACGTCAGTTTTGGGATATAGTTTGTTCTACGTTTTTGCTTAGAATTTAGCATAGATTTTGAATATGCCATACACTTTCCTCAAAAATTTTGCTCCAAACAAATTACTCCGCCCTATTGCATATACTTAGAGACATTTAAATAAATATTAACGAAGTTATTGATAATTTTGCGATGATTTTGTCATATGATTTTGTGATTTTTGTCAAAATTAAGCTTTATGAAAGGTGCAGATCTCGATAAACAATCCCGAATGAATTTTGGCTGCTGATTTCAAATATGGACTCAATTTTTCTCCATCAGCTCGAGTTTTTGAGTTTTAGGCAAAAACATGATAATCAGTTATTTTATACCCTAAACCTGAAAGGTCAGGGTATATTAACTTTGTGCAAACGTTTGTAACGCATAGAACGAAGCGAGTCCGGTATAGAAAAGTATATATATTCTTGACCAGCGTCACCACGTGAGTCGAGCTATCCATGTCCGTCCGTCCGTCCGTCCGTCTGTCCGTCTGTCCGTCTGTGTGTTGTCCGTATACACAGGATAAGAAGAAGGAGTGGAGATAATTTGATGAAACTTAGTACACATGGTCACATGCACCCAAGGATCTGCACTATTGAATATTTTTGGAATCCGCCCACGGACACGCCTACCTCCCATACAACGCAAAAATTGAAAACTGCTTAACTCAGCTCATAATTAACCTACAACAATAAAATTTGGTGTGTATTAGACCGGATCGAAATTTAGATTTCGCCGGTCGGGGTCTCAAAAGTTAGAGGAACTCATTAAAATGATTTCTGCATACTTTTTTTTTCAAATCGGAGAAAAACCGCCGAAGCAATTTTGATTCTCCTGAAGGTCCTTTTTGGTAAAAAAACATGTTTTTTGCTTGTAACTTTTTATTTTTCACAGAATGCATACCCACATCTGCTAAAATATTAAATTTCTTACTTATACCAATATTCTGGTATTCAAAAAATAATTTTTATGTTCCGTTATAACTCTTATTGACCACCAAAAATTTAATTTTTTGATATTGTTGAAAAGACATTTTTTTAAAACCGCTTTAAAAGACACATTTTTTTTTAGATTTACGTGAAAGTGTTATGTTTGAAAAGGTATTAAGTTCTTCTTTCTTTCTGTGTATCGCTTCAATCAAAGCTGTGTGCGAAAACTGACAGAACGTGAGAAATCGACTTTAGAAATCTGATAAAATCAAATATTTCTTATTCATACAAATAATTAATTTCATTTGTTCACTGCTTCATCGTACAGTTTTCGAAAATTTTTTTTTTTTAATCACATAGCTTTGATTAAAGCGATACACAGAACGAAAGAAGATCTTAATACCTTTCCAACAATAACAATTCCACATAAATCTAATAAAAAATGTGTCTTTTACAGCGGTTTCAAAACAATGCCTTTTTAAAAATAGCAAAAAATTCAACTTTTGGTGGTCAATAAGAGTTATAATGAGACAAAATTTTAACAATTTTTTTATGTCAAAATGTTAGTATGAGTAAAAACATTTAACATTTAAGAAGATGTGGGTATGCGTTCTGTGAAAAATAAAAAGTTACAAGCAAAAAACAAGTTTTTTTTACCAAAAAGGACCTTCAGGAGAATCAAAATTGCTTCGGCGGTTTTTCTCCGATTTGAAAAAAAGGTATGCAAAAATCATTTTAATGAGTTCCTCTAACTTTTGAGACCCCGACCGGTTGAAATTTTTTTTGTCCATATAAGAATGATCCGGTCTAGTGTGTATGTATTTTATATCAACACAAAGATGTTTTCGAAAAATGTACGTCATCCGCTCACGGACACGCCCACCTCTCATAAAACCCAAAAATTGAAAACGCTATAAATAAGTCTGTGTTTAAAATAAAGAGCTAAACTTTGGCACATATGTTTTTTATGACAAGACAAAGATGGTTTTGAAAAATGAACGTCATCCGCTTACAGACACGCCCACCTCCCATACAACCCAAAAATTGAAAACGCAATAAATAAGCCTGTGTTTAATCTAAAGAGCTTAAATTTGGCACATAGGTTTTTTTATAACAAATCAAAGATGGTTTTGGAAAAATTGACGTCATCCGCCTACGAACACGCCTACCTCCCATACAACGCGAAAATTTAAAACTGCATAACTCAGCTCATAGTTAACCTACAACAATAAAATTTGATATGTATGTGTTTTATATCAACACAAAGATGTCTTCGAAAAATGGACGTCATCCGCTCACGGACACGCCCACCTCCCATACAACTCAAAAATTGAAAACGCAATAAATAAGTGTGTGTTTAACCTAAAGAGCTTAAATTTGGCACGTATGTTTTTTATGACAAGACAAAGATGGTTTTGAAAAATGGACGTCATTCGCCTACGAACACGCCTACCTCCCACACAACCCATTAAGTTTAAAACTCAATAAATAAGGTAACGTTTGTCATAGAGAAATTAAATTTGGTATGTATGTATTTTATACTAAAACTAAGGTGTGTTCAAAAATTGGGAGTAATCCGTCCATGAACTCGCCCACCTCCCATAGCAAAAGCACAATAAAGGCATTAACTATGAGCTACAGGAATAAAACTTGGTATGTGTAAATTTTTCATCAACATTTAAATCCATGTAAAATATAGGCTTCATGCGCCACGGACACGCCCATTTATAATAAAAATGTTTTCTTTTTTAAAAGTGGGTTTAGGGTATTTCATAGTCGGCCTAGACCGACTTTAGACTTTCTTTACTTGGTTCTGATAATATTGCTATATCTTTATATTGATCTAACCATTTGTTTTACTATGACTGATTTCAATAAAGAAATACTAGACCTTTCAATTTTTGCACATTCAATAACAATATATTCGACAGTTTCGAAGACATCGACGTTCAAAGACGAAAAAATTTCACAATTTTACATGGGCTGCTCTTGTTAGATTTAGAGTTTTTATTTATTTTTTGCTGAGATGTTATTCCAGAAAAAGGGAGGAATACATAAATATCGAAATGTGCGTGTATGTGTCTGGGAAAAATTCTTCTTAAACAATTCAATAATTTCAATTAAAAAAAGTACAATTTGTCTATTTGTAAAAAGGCAAAATTGTCTCAAATCGAAAATGTGTGTCTTTGATAATTTACCCCCCAAGATTTTTTTCAGATCCACCCCTGATTCAGCATAGACTAACATTAGCAAGTCAGGACCTGGTTCTGGTAAGTCAGCGAGAAGAATATTGTACAAGACAGGGCCCAAAAGCGAGCCTTGTGGCACTCCTGCTTCGATGTTTTTTAAGATTGAATTTTCATTTTGATTATTTAAAAATGAGATAAAAGATCGTTCAGATAAATAGTCCAGAAGAATTCTACACATATTTTTATTGAAATTAAATTGTCTATACATTTTAAAGATTATGCCTTTGTACCAAGCCGTGTCAAATGCCTTCTGGAAGTCTAACCCAACGGCTATTGTTGCTCCTTTTTTGTTTAAATTTGTCGTTACATAATCTGATAGCAGCATAAGGGCATGATTTGTGGAGAGTTGCGGTCTAAAGCCAAATTGAAAATTCCTTAGAATACTTTCCTCATCAAGGTTTGCTAACATTTGACAGCATAGAAATAGGTCTATAACTGGAGAGCAGTTTAAAGTTGGAATTTGGTTTTGCGACCGCAATCATTTTAGCACATTTCCAAGAGGGTGGAAAGTAGCCTATATTAAACATTTGATTGAACAAAATGGCCAAAAATCTCCAAACAAATATGTCTGTTTTTCGCAAAACAAAATTTGAAATTCCATCTTCGCCAAAGCTTTTTTTATTATTTTTAAATTTAAGGGAAAGTCCAATGTCTTTAGGATTTGTAAATTGTTTATAGGCATCAACATTTGAGGGAAGAACTGATTCACCATCAGCAGTGAGGACACTGTTAAAGGTGATAATTGGGTCATTATTTTTCAAATCAAGAATCTCATTATTTACGAGATTTGAAAATTGAGCTGAGCCTATGTTTGAATTTTGACTATGTATTTTTTCAAAACTATCGGCTAGTGCATTAATTTTATTTAAGTTATCACTTATAACAGTGCCCTCACTGTCAATCAGATCGGACAATTCTGGCTTTCTATTTAGTCCACAAAGACATTTGATTTTTTTGTACGTTTTATTGTTCATTCTAATTTTTTTAAAAAAGTCTGACCAATATTTGTCCTCATGCAAGGTTATTAATTCGTTTATTATTTTACTTAAATTTTTAATTATTGCCTTAAGAGTGTTTCGCCTTTGGGGATCTACACATCGAAAAGCCTGCTTACGGAGACTCTTTTTTTGTTGAATTAAGTTAAGAATAGTAGGTGGAAGATTTATTTGACCTTTTTTACGAATTTTTACTTTTGGCGTAGAAATATTGATCGCTGCCTCAAATGCTGGGCAAAGTTGTGAAATGCAGACATCAATTTCATTTTTTGTGGCAATTTTATCGTTTGGCAAGATGTAGTCTTGCAGATGTTCACTCAATTTAGAGTTGAGAGCTCCAGCATCCAAATTATTCCAATCAAAAACTTCCATAGGAGGATTTATTCTAATATCAGTTGTTGTTAGGTTCAGTTCAACTGCGTTGTGATCTGATTCAAAATACAGTGTTTTGAGATAATTTGGATGCTGAGCCTCAAAGTCAATACCGACAGAAGCAGATGTTATGAACACGTCTATGTATGAATTACATGTAGAAACCCTTGTTGGTAAGTAAGTAGGCACTATTTGCAAATTTGGGCATTGTGACAACCATCCGGCCAAAGTTCTCCCTTGAGTATTTGCTACTGAACCACCCCAGTTGGGATGCTTAGCATTTAAATCGCCACCCAGGACTATTTTATCTGAACTTAAACTTGACATAATTTCATTAAGGTCCAACTCAGAGAGTGGACTAGTTGGTTTATTGTACATAGCAATAAAAGATATCGTAGTACCATTGATAAGATGGACTTTAATAGCTGTACTCTCAGAATGGTTCATATTTATGAAAACTCTCTCATAACTAAATTTTTCTTTAATGCAGATGCCTGTAAAATTATAACCTTTGAAATTTAATTTGTGTTTAATATTAAGCCTGTGCTCCACGACCAAGACTATATCCGGATTATGTTTTTTTAAGAAAAGATTAAAGTAATGCCTCTTTGCTTTTGATACTAATGAATTTACATTAATTAAAATGCACTTAATTTTTCTAGTCATTTAATGACTTTTTTTACAAAACACATAATTTTAAAGATTCTACGGAGAATCATTAGAACAAATAGTAAAAAACAGATTGAACAGTTGTTCTTGCTTTACATGCTTCGGTGCATAAGAATCGTATGTCGGAAGAAATTGATTTATTTTATAAATTATTTTTGAAAAACTTTGACCAAAGACATTTTGGCATTCATTATTAATGAAATCTACACTTTTTTTTCACTCTGCTTACTTGTATTCAAATGTAAAAACTGAAAGTCTAGGCTTATATATTTTTTTTATAAAATTATTTTATTAATAGAATAAGATCTTCTTTACGACATATATTTCTTTACGACCGTTTCTTTGGATTTTCAAATCGAACTTATATTTTTTTATATTTTATTTCATTGCCTTGATGACTATTTTTAAAGTTTATAGTAAGCGTTGAGTATTTTAAATTCAGGCGTTGCCACGTTGATAACAATTCGGCCATTCCTGATGGACTGAAGCGACCTCGCTTCATTGGTCTTCTTCGTAAATTTCTACAGCATCACTTGCAGGTAAACAGCAAAATGGTTTTATTTTATCAGAAGCATATACAGATGTGTAATGTCGTTGTTTGCGTCTTGAGCCTGGGAGATCTTCAATAATATACCTGTCCCGTCCCAGAATTTTGGTAACCTGGAAAGGACCTTTGAAATGTGGTTCCAGCTTTCTTGAAGTCCCAGTACTCACAGGTTCGTTTTCGGCTAAGACAAGATCTCCAATTGCATACGTTGTAGGATTACGATGTTTTTCGTCATAACCGATCTTAACTTTTTCACGTTGACTGTTGACTCTCGTTGCAGCATTTTCTCTAATCTCCATCAGTTCTTCTTCTGTGACAGCATTGTTACTTTGAAGAGCCAAGATTAATTTATTCTTTAGAATATCACGAGGAGTAAATCCGAAAAGCAATTGTTGCGGTGTTCGCTCTGTTGTTTTATTTTTCGTTGCGTTAATTGTCCATTGAATGTTGCGTAGATTTTCATCCCAATGCTTGTCATCTTTAGTTGTTGGCAAAAGCATTGACAATAGAGTTATATTGGTTCGTTCAGCATGCCCGTTTGCTCTGGGTGTACGAACAGCATTCAAAATATGTTTGATGTCATTTTCATTACAATACTTTTTAAAATCTTTCGCTGTAAACGCTGTTCCTCTATCTGTTACTATTCTTCTTGGCACTCCAACGTAGCTACTAACTTCATTTTAAACATCGATTACATGTTTTGTCGCTGTGCTCTTGACTGCACGAATTATGGTGTATTTCGTAAAAGCATCTACCAGTACTAAAATGTGTTCGTTTCGTTTTGAGCTCCGAGGAAAAGGTCCCAAATGATCCAAATGAATAGTGTCAAACGGTATTGGAATCATTTTATCGAAATGGAATTCACCCTCCTGCTTTCCCCCGCGTTGTTTGTTGTAAGCACATTCGACGCATGTATTGATAAAAGATTTTACAAAATTCCGCATTCTCGAAAACCAAAAATATTTTTGTAATCCTTCGATGGTTCTGTCAACGCCAAGATGTCCTGCTCTTTCATGATATTCTTGCACCACTTTCCATCGTAGAGTTTTAGGAACTACCCATAAACTCCTTCCATTTACTTTTCGAAGCAATCGTCCATTTTCAAGTTTATAATCGTTATTTAAAATACGATCGCCAGCTTTAACTTTCTCTGCAATTTCGCGAATACTTGAATCCATCATCTGCATAGCTAACAACCAATCTCCTTGATCTAAATTAGTTTTAGCCACCCGAAGCGAAGCTGTATCCAACTCTCGTGCGTCTTCATTTGGTGCTCTACTCAACGCGTCGACATGTTCCATGCGTTGCCCCGATCGATGTTCAACTTTGATATCGAAATCTTGAATTCGAAGCCACCATCTTGCGATTCGAGGAATAAGTTCTTTTTTCTGCATTGCTGTTTTAACCACACTGTTACCACTTTCACGTCTTTGCCATAAACGTATTATCGAAATCTTTCTAAAGATTCGACTACTGCCAACGTTTCCAGCTCGTAACTGTGATATTTCTGCTCTTCGTTTGTCGTTGCTCTGCTGTAAAATGCTACCGGTTTCGTTTCGTTTTCTTCACATTGTAGAAGTACGCCAGCCAAACCAATCGAACTTGCATCCGTGTGAATCTCGTGTTCTGCTTCCATCCTGTACGCCGTAATGACTGGTTGTGTTGACAGTGCTGACTTTAATATTTCAAAAGCTTGTTGTTGCTCGCTGGTCCATTCAAACTTTTGGTCTTTACGTAGTAATTTTCTCAATGGTTCTGACTTTATGGCATATCCTGAAACAAATTTTCTAAAATACCCACTTAAGCCTAAAAAGAAACAGTTTCGATAGTATCGTAAGTGTAGACGTAGAATTTCGTTTAAGTTGTACCCTCTTCTACTTTGTCTCTTTGGTCCGATTGTTTTGTTCATTTTGCACGTATTTTTATTGATCTTCCAAAAATTAAAAAAATAAATATGTAAATAAAACACTCAATTATGGACTACTTATCGATGCCAAAACAAAGAAAAAGTTAAATAGTAAGTATGATTAAATGAGCAAGCAAAAAGAAACAAGCAAAATTTCAAATTTTTTTTTATCATTTTGTTTAGTTGACAGGTTGAGTTCATTGACTAGTTGAAAAGAAGGCGAAGCAAATGCACTTTCCATTGGTGCCATTTTCGTCTCTGCCCGATATATAGTTTGCGAGCTACAGTCAGTTAAACTACTAATTTCAAATTAAAACTTAGACCCCGATTTTTAAAAAATCGTATGGTTACTATATTTCACGCTGAGCACATGTCCTTTCCTCTCGTCTCTGTCTGATATTTAGTTTGCTAGCTACACTTTCGTCTCTGTTCGATGTATAGTTTGCAAACTACACTCGCTAGTGCTAGTGGGATGTGGAATCCAAATTAATTTGCATTAAATAGAAAAATTCAAATTTTACGCCATCTATTGGGTAAAAGCATAAAAAGAAATATGATCCAACTCGTTTTTTTTCATAAGAGTTAAATCTAACCGGATCACAGACCCATTTCGTTAAATTTGACAGACTGAGTTCATTGACTGAGTTGAAAAGAGGTTCATGACCTCTGGTTTCAAAATAGAGCACTTAGTATACTAGAACAGTAGTGCATACATAAACCCAATGCGAACTAATGCTTACAATGCTGCCAAAACGAACCAATCAGTTCGTGCAAAATCAAAGCATACAAGCATAAACAACGAAAGAAAAACAAAGAAAGCAGCAGGCACATAAGCAGCTGATGATTGATTTTTATACCCTAAACCTGAAAGGTCAGGGTATATTAACTTTGTGCAAACGTTTGTAACGCATAGAACGAAGCGAGTCCGGTATAGAAAAGTATATATATTCTTGATCAGCGTCACCACGTGAGTCGAGCTATCTATGTCCGTCCGTCCGTCCGTCTGTGTGTTGTCCATATACACAGGATAAGAAGAATGAGTTGAAATAATTGGATGAAACTTGGTACACATGGTCACATGTACCCAAGGATCTGCACTATTGAATATTTTTGGAATCCGCCCACGGACACGCCTACCTCCCATACAACGCAAAAATTTAAAACTGCATAACTCAGCTCATAATAAGGCTACAACAATAAAATTTGGTATGTGTGTGTTTTATATCAACACAAAGATGTCTTTGAAAAATGGACGTCATCCGATCACGGACACGCCCACCTCCCATACAACCCAAAAATTGAAAACGCAATAAATAAGCCTCTGTTTAACCTACAGAGCTAAAATTTGGCACGTATGTTTTTTATAACAAAAAAAAGATGGTTTTGAAAAATGGACATCGTCCGCCCACGGACACGCCTACTTCCCATACAACGCGAAAATTGAAAACTGCATAGCTCAGCTCATAATTAGCCTACAATAATAAAATTTGATATGTATGTGTTTCATACCAACACAAATATGTCTTCGGAAAATGGACGTCATCCGATCACGGACACGCCTACCTCCCATACAACCCAAAAATTGAAAACGCAATAAATAAGCATGTGTTTAACCTACAGAGCTAAAATTTGGCACGTATGTTTTTTATGACAAGACAAAGATGGTTTGGAAAAATGGACTTCATCCGCCCACGGACACGCCCATTTACAATAAATTTTTTTTTTTTTAAAAGTGGGTTTAGGGTATTTCATAGTCGGTCTAGACCGACTTTAGACTTTCTTTACTTGTCTTATATAAAAACATGCATTTTTATACCCTAAACCTGAAAGGTCAGGGTATATTAACTTTGTGCAAACGTTTGTAACGCACAGAACGAAGCGAGTCCGGTATAGAAAAGTATATATATTCTTGATCAGCGTCACCACGTGAGTCGAGCTATCCATGTCCGTCCGTCCGTCCGTCCGTCCGTCCGTCTGTGTGTTGTCCGTATACACAGGATAAGAAGAAGGAGTTGAGATAATTGGATGAAACTTGGTACACATGGTCACATGTACCCAAGGATCTGCACTATTGAATATTTTTGGAATCCGCCCACGGACACGCCTACCTCCCATACAACGCAAAAATGTAAAACTGCATAACTCAGCTCATAAAAAGCCTACAACAATAAAATTTGGTATGTATGTGTTTTATATCAACACAAAGATGTCTTTGAAAAATGGACGTCATCCGCTTACAGACACGCCCACCTCCCATACAACCCAAAAATTGAAAACGCAATAAATAAGCCTCTGTTTAACCTACAGAGCTAAAATTTGGTACATATGTTTTTTGTAACAAAACAAAGATGGTTTTGAAAAGTGTACATCATCCGCCCACGGACACGCCTACCTCCCATACAACGCGAAAATTGAAAACTGCATAACTCAGCTCATAATTAGCCTACAACAATAAAATTTGATATGTTTGTGTTTTATACAAACACAAAGATGTCTTCGAAAAATGGACGTCGTCCGCTTACGGACACGCCCACCTCCCATACAACCCAAAAATTGAAAACGCAATAAATAAGCTTGTGTTTAACCTAAAGAGCTAAAATTTGGTACACATGGTCACATGTACCCAAGGATCTGCACTATTGAATATTTTTGGAATCCGCCCACGGACACGCCTACCTCCCATACAACGCAAAAATGTAAAACTGCATAACTCAGCTCATAAAAAGCCTACAACAATAAAATTTGGTATGTATGTGTTTTATATCAACACAAAGATGTCTTTGAAAAATGGACGTCATCCGCTTACAGACACGCCCACCTCCCATACAACCCAAAAATTGAAAACGCAATAAATAAGCCTCTGTTTAACCTACAGAGCTAAAATTTGGAACGTATGTTTTTTATGACAAGACAAAGATGGTTTTGAAAAATGGACGTCATCCGCCTACGGAAACGCCTATTTCCCATACAGCCCAAAAAGTTTTAAGCTCAATAAATAAGGTTATGTTTGTCATAGAGAAATTAAATTTGGTATGCATGTATTTTATACCAAAACTAAGGTGTGTTCAAAAATTGGAAGTAATCCGTTCATGAACACGCCCACCTCCAATAGGGAAAGCGCAATAAAGGCATTAACTGTGAGCTACAGGAATAAAAAATGGTATGTGTAAAATTTTCATCAACATTTAGATGCATATAAAATATAGGCTTCATCCGCCCTTGGAGACGCCCATTTACAATAAAAATTTTTTGTTTTTGAAAAGTGGGTTTAGGGTATTTCATAGTCGGCCTAGACCGACTTTAGACTTTCTTTACTTGTTCTTCTTATATTTTACTATTTTGTGACTTTAATATAATAGTGACAAAATCCAAAGTTAGATATTCATTCAGCGCAGGATATATCTGATATTTTAGTATATATATTATCTTTGAACGAAGAGTATTAAAAGCTGTAGGTATACCCTAAAGTATTCGCCAATATAAACCGCGCTGTAAGACGTAATTCTACGTCAAAACTGACGAATCTCTGTCATATTCTTGGGTTGCCGAAAATTTTCGATTACTGTAGTTTTTGCAATACCAGGACTTATTACACCTGGAGAGAGTTGATGCCCCAAAAATTCTATTGTTTCTTTAAAGAATTCGCATTTCTTCATATTTAAAATCAATTTCGCGCCTCGTAAAACGTTTAAAATTCTTTCTAATTTCGCAATCATCTCTTCCACAGAATTACTACCAACCAACACATCATCCATGTTATGCAACATGTCGTTTTTTGATGTTTGTTCTTTTATTTTAGCCATTAGCCGTTGAAATACCATTGGCGCATTCTTTAAACCGAATGGCATTCTTTTAAACTCATATAACCCTTCTGTAGTAACGAAAGCAGTAAATTTTCGACTCTTCGGTTCTATAGGAATTTGATAATAACCACTATTCAAATCTAAAACAGAAAAATAACGATATCGAGTTGCAGCTTGAAGTCTTTCTTCAATATTTGGCATCGGATAAATTTCTTTCTTCATGTTGTTGTTTAAACGTCGGTAATCAACGCACATTCGTCCACCACCACCTTTCTTTTTTACTAGAATAATCGGACTCGCATATTCTGATTCAGATTTAGTGATTATATCATTTTCAAGCAGCTCTGCTATCATTTTGCTGACCACTTCTTTCTTCGGTTCTGGAATTCTATACGGTCGTTGCACAATTGGTTCACTAGAAGTTAATTCAATTTTAAATTCAATCAAATCTGTCTTACCAATTTCGCTGAGATCGTTTGCAAATACATCATTATAGTCGCTGATTAATTTTTGAAGTTTTTCTTCTGCATTATCGTCATTGATGCCGCACTTTATTTGAGATGCATCATTACGTTTTGTTGTTTTTTTAATGTCACTGCTTTTAATTATATTTTTATTGCGATTTGTTTCGTTAAATTTCAAAATTTCGTTATCGTCTTGATTTAAATTCGCATTTTTTCCGAAAAAGTTATTTTTGTATTATTAACCATTGCACAAATGTTTTTATTTTCAAAAATGTCTTGGCCCAATAAAAGATCTGAATTTAGAATTTTGTCATCAACCACATGTAAATCAATTTTTATTTTAATATTATCCATATTCAAATCCGTTGCTACTTTTTCTTTTAAATACGTTGAGCCACCACAAATTCCACGAATAGTCATTGAGCATTTTTCACGTTCCACTGGTAAATCACTTGCGACAGATTGTTTAATTAAACTACACTGACTAGTATCGATAAAAGCGACAAAAATTTGTTCACCAATTTTAATATTTTTTTCGAAAGTTTTATCACAGCACATTTTACGAATAATTGTATTCTTTTTTCCATAGTTTTCTTGTTAATTTTTCGGATGCACTTTATTGCAATCGCTGCACCGACGACGCTTTTGAGGCTTATTACACTGACTTGAAATATGTCCTTCTTCGGAGCAATTAAAACAAATACTTTTAGATTTTACTTTAAAGTTTTCATTATTTTCATATTTATTCGAATTGTTGTATTCATTTTTAAATTTATCATTCATCGGCTTTGAAAAACGTGAATTTCGTGGAAGATTACGCAAATAATCATCCAGCGTTTCTCGCATTTGTTTCATATTATCGAAACGTAATGCGGCAATAGCTATTTGAAGGTCACTGTGATTTAATCCTTCACGCGTATCTTAATATATAAAAGACAAGCGTCCTGCTCCGTGCCCTATATCGTAAAACATGTTTAGCCTGGACCAGAACCTATATCGTAAAACCTGTTCAGCCTGTACCAGAACCTGTTAGAAAATTATCCATATGAAATGTTTGTACTGACTAAACCTTTTGCTCTATATCGTAAAACATGTTTAGGCTGGACCAGAACCTGTTGTAAAATTATCCATTTGAAATGTTTGTACTTACTAAACCTTTTAAGACCTGTTCACAATGGACCAGAACCTGTTATTAAATTATGTATTGGAAATCTTTGTGCCACAGAGAGTATATTATAACAAGAGATTTTATAAGAATAACTTCGCTCTGTTAATGTTAATTTCATGATGTCGCCAAGAGGACGAACTTTTTATTCTACCGTGAATGTCATCGCTTCTCTCAGAGCAGCTGAAATAGATAGACAAAATGTTTGTAGATGCTTGCAATTCTATTTGGAAACTCTCTTCAAATTCTTTTCTCTTGTCCCCTTGCCTAATGGTTTCCACCCCTATGTCTATTGCCTTATGTTTGTTGTTTTTATAATCAACCACGATCGTTGTTGTTGTTAAGCTGTTGTAAAAAGGAAGCAATTCGCGTAGTTCGTTAGGTTGTTTTTGTTGTTGTTGAAGTCAAATGCAAACGATGTTGTTGTTCTTATTAGCTGTCGTCGTTGTTGTTGTAGGTTTTTGTTAGATTTTGGATATTTTACGTATATCTCCTTGTGTGTCTATGAATGAATCTAAAAATAGAAATACATGTATTCAATACATTTACTGCTTCCAATTTGAATGTATGCGTTTTTCGTAAAGCTGAAATGAAATAATTTGCATTTTTGATATTTTTGCATTTTGTCGATCTCATAGAAGTTGCTGTTGAAAAAACGTTGTAACTTTTGCGGTTTCAGTTGGATTGAGATAAACCATAGGACAAAATTAAATAGAATTTATCGTATATTAATAATGCATCAAAAATAAATGTTGAAAAAATTAATCAATGCTTTTTTAATATGATGTTTTTTATTATCAGATTAAAAGTAAACATTCGTAACATTATTTTTCCAAATTTTTATACTATTTTATTTGAATTACTCTTATTGGCTTAGAAGCAAAATTACTAGTGTCTTATATTTTTAAAATTAAATATGTATTAAAAATATATATGACTATAATTAATTATTTGTTCTATTTATTTGAATATATTTAAATATATTTTAATTTGTTTCTTATTTATTTTGAATGAATGTACATAAATATTTTAATTTATTAGTTTATTTTAAATATCAGTCTTAGCAATTTTAATTTTTTTTTATAACTATATTATGAAGTATAAAGTGTTTGGTGGTTAAAACAAGATACAAATAAGAATTATGAAATGATTGTTCCCATTATTTAAATATAGGTACATGCGATACATAAACTACAATTAACTCTCAAGGGTTTTTGTTTCTTTTCATCATCGTTTTAGTAGATTAATATTAATAGTAGCATAATATGAAAAATACATTTTAAGAGTTAAAATATATTAAAAACAACTAAAACTGATTTACGAACAATTTGTTTTTAACTTGATTAAAAGATTTTTATGAAGCAAATATTTTAAAACAGATTAATTGAATTTTTATTTTGTAATATAAATAATAAAATATATATTATACTATATATAAATATAAAATATAATATAATAAAATATAATATATAAAATATAAAATATAAAATAAAATATAAAATATAAAATATAAAATATAAAATATAAAATATAAAATATAAAATATAAAATATAAAATATAAAATATAAAATATAAAATATAAAATATAAAATATAAAATATAAAATATAAAATATAAAATATAAAATATAAAATATAAAATATAAAATATAAAATATAAAATATAAAATATAATATATAAAATATATAAAATAAATATATAAATATATAAATATATAATTATATATAAAATAAACAAGAAATAAATTAATATATATATAAATATATTCAAATAAATACAACAAATAATTATTTGTAGGTATATATGTAGGTCTAATGTATATTTTAAAAAATATTTCATTTTAAATACATAATACATAAGAATACATATGAACTTTAAAGAAACTCATTTTAGAATGTTTTTGATTTATTATTTACTTTATCTTGATTTTATATATATTTGTTGATTATATATATGTATATTGGTACATTTTAATGATGGCAATAATCATTCCATAATTGTTATTTGTAAGATTTTTAACCACCAAACACTTTATACTTCATAATATAGTTGTGAAAAAAAACTATATTGCTTAGGCTAATATTTAAAATAAACTCATAAATAAAAATATTTAGGTACATTTATTCAAAATATTTAAGAAGTAAAATAGAATTATATCTGATTATTTTTTAAATACATAAGATACTAGTTATTTTGGTTCTAAGCCAATAAAAGTAGTTCAAATAAAATATTATAAAAATAGAAATTAAAAATTTGGAAAAATAAGGTTACGAATGTTTACTTTTAATCTGATAATAAAAAACATCTTATTAAAAATGCATTGATTAATTTTGTTCAACATTTATTTTTGATGCCATATCAATATTCGATAAATTCTATTTAATTTTGTCCTTTGGTTTATCTCAATCCGACTGAAACTGCAAAAGTTACAACGTGTTTTCAACAGCAACTTCTGTCTATGAGATCGACAAAATGCAAAAATATCAAAAATGCAAATTATTTAATTTCAGCTTTCAGACAAACGCATACATTCAAATTGGAAGCAGTAAATGTATTGAATACATGTATTTCTATTTTTAGATTCATTCATAGACACACAAGGAGATATACGTAAAATATCCAAAATCTAACAAACTCCTACAACAACAATGACGACAGCTAATAAGAACAACAACATCGTTTGCATTTGACTTCAACAACAACAAAAACAACCTAACGAACTACGCGAATTGCTTCCTTTTTACAACAGCTTAACAACAACAACGATCGTGGTTGATTATAAAAACAACAAACATTAGGCAATAGGCATAGGGGTGGAAACCAATAGGCAAGGGGACAAGAGAAAAGAATTTGAAGAGAGTTTCCAAATAGAATTGCAAGCATCTACAAACATTTTGTCTATCTATTTCAGCTGCTCTGAGAGAAGCGATGACATTCACGGTAGAATAAAAAGTTCGTCCTCTTGGCGACATCATGAAATTAACATTAACAGAGCATTGTTATTCTCATAAAACCTCTTGTTATAATATACTCTCTGTGTATTCGGTCTGCATAAACTGAACAGCAATTATTACATTCAGTGACGTTGGTGTCAATTGGAATTGCTAGAATTAAATCACAATGTTCGGTCTTCTGATCCAAGTTTTAGCGATTGGCTACTCAAGTTAGGAAATGGAGATGAAGATATCATAGAAATTCCAGATTATTTTGTTTGTAAAGGTTCGCTTCTTAACCCTTTCAATGGCTTGCCTAGAATAATCGTGGACAATTTTTTTGAGCTTATATTCCCATCATTTAAGCAATAAAAAGATTAAAAAACTTCCCTCTGATTTTTATATGAGCTGCTTTGCTTTTGGCAGGCTGTCTAATATAATGGAAAAAACCACGATAACGTTGTATTATAATATTTTAGTTCAACTAAAACAACCGGAGACAAATGCAAATGCGTTATTTATGCAAATGTTATTATAAAAAAAAATTATGGTGATTGTGGCGTGCAGGTTAAGTGTCTGGCTTAGTACGCTCGGAGCCCGAGTTCGATCCCCAGTCGCGGCGAAAAGTTTTTTCAATAAAAAATTTTTCAGATCGGTCACCACCTCTCTGCAGACAATGGCAAACCTCAGAGAATAAATAATGCCATGTAAAGCTTCTTGAGAACATGAACTTTAGCCGTTCGGATTCGGCATAAAACGTGTAGGTCCAGTTCTCGGTTAATTGTGTGCAAACATTTAATAACACACATAACACAATTGATGATAAGAAGCTCGGTCAAAGTCCTTTCAGGGGCTGCAATGGCCAATTTGTTTTTTTTTTTTTATTATAAAAAAAAAATTATACTTTGCACACCAATCACAAGACTCACTTTATTTGCAAAATTTATTAACACGCGATATAAAAAAATTGAAGGCTACTGTTGGGCATAAAATCGAAAATCTAACTAAGTTAAACGTTATATATCTCCCTAAAATTATTTTTGTCATGTTGGCACAACTTCACTTCATAGCACCAACCTATTTGATTTTAGAAAAAAACTTTGGAAAATAAAAAGAAAAAATTTTCCGAAGTGTCCAATATAATGGACAAGTCCATTGAAAGGGTTAAATAGATTTTTGGCGATACTTTGAGTCCGAATATCATCAACCATTATTCCAAAATTGCTATCCTGTACCCAAAAAATTCCGAAGTGAACGAAGTCAACGAGCAAGTTCTAAATATTTTAGTTGGTGACACAGTGAGAGATTTGAGCACGGATTAAATTGAAGACAGTGATGATAGCGATAAGCAAAATTGCCCTGCCGGGTTTTTGAATAAATTTTATCCTTCAGGAATGCCACTGCATAAGTTAAACCTCAAAATTGGAAGTATTATAATACTTCTTCGAAATTTCCATACCAAAAGAGATATCTGTAATGGAAGGTGGTTAGTTTTGAAAAACCTAAAAACTTAATTTATCATCGCACAAGTATTAACAGGTGCACTGGCGAACATTAAATAGTTTTCATACCTAGAATTGATTTGGCCCCGACAAACACAGATTTGTCTTTCACTCTCCGAAGCCGTCAATTTCCAGTTAAACTGACATTTTCAATGACCATAAATAAATTGCAAGGTTAAATATTGCAAAAAGTAGGAGTTGTTCTAAAAGAACTGGTATTTAGTCATGGGCAGTTTTAGCGGGCTGATGATGTAAAACTAAGCATTATAGATGGCAAGGTACAAGGTTAATTGGTTAAAATTCTAAAGCATGGTTTTCACTATGTCAATTTCAATGGTCAGTTGTTGTCAGTCACATGAAAAATGCCAATACGTTGTCATTTTTTTCTGTTTGACAATGGCGAAAAATAGGAAAAACTGATCCCTTCACATGTTTATAGCAAAAATTGCAAAAAAAAATGTTATTTATGTGATTTTTTAAGCTTTTAAATTTCCTGTCAAACAAAAATGACTAAGGGCCAGTTTTTCAGAGCGGGTTTAAACTCGAGTCAAATTAAACTGAGATTAATTCACCAAAAAGAGATGTGAAACTCTGTTTAACTAGATATTGTAGCATTCGTTTAAGTTGAATTGACTTAAATTATCATATGATGTGTTGTTTTTTGCTTAAACCGAGCTTAAACGTCCAATTTTGGTGAGTTAACCTTGGTTTAATTTGACTAGAGTTTACACCCGCACTGAAAAACTGGCCCTAAGTGAAAACCAAGCATAAGAATTTTTTTACTAGAAATGTTGTATATACGGAAGTTTTATAAAAATAATTTAATAAACATGTTTTCAAATAAAAACCTTTGTATATAAATCCAATAAATTTTTTGTCGCATTTTGTACTCTAAATGGTTCCTTCCCGTCGTAGGACGGGCTTTTACACTAGTATTTTATAATTGCCTTTTCACTTAAGCAAAAACGTTTTCTTAGTGCACTCATTCGAAAACAATAGTCAATTATTTTTTCTCCTGGTTTTCGTACAGCGCTTTTCATTTTAAAATGTATTTCAGCTTCATCATATGCACAACCGAATTCGCGTTTTAATTGTTCAGAAAATTCAGTCCAGTTTGAAAACCATGTTTGAGAAGAATCAAGCCAGAGTTTTGCAACCCCTTTCAAACGACTATAAACGGCCAACAACACACATTTGTCTTCCCGTAAGCACGTATGGAACTATTAACACGTTCAATAAATTGTTCCACTGACAAACACATTTCACCCGACGGATCGAATTCAGGAATTGTTTCTGCAATTTCTTTTACCGAGTAAGTAGCACGAATGTTTGTATTTACCGGAGACACAAAATTTCTATGTTGCAATTCAATTTCACGCGCGTTGTGTTCGGTTCTATTTTGAGGTTCTTGTTGAGCAGCTTGTAACAAATTCGTAACATTTGTTAACATATTTCGGAATTCATTAACCTGTTCTTGCAAGCCGTCTTGACTGATAGGAACTTCATCACCACCCAACGCTTCACATAGACGTTGTATGAGTTCCGACTTTGAAACAGCGGTCGGCAAGTCTTGTTCACGCAGCAGTTCCTTTAATTGCTCCATTTTGAGCGTATTTATTTTCACTATTTTTTTATTCATTTTACCGACTTTGTTCACGTTAACAAATATAATTTCTTATATAACTCTTATTATTAAAAAATTATTATTTCTTATATAATTTCTTTTCCTTTTTTGATAGTCCTGAGTTTTTTTTATTTTTCTGTTTTAGATTTCTTTTTTGATGCAGCTGCTTCATATGCTTTTATAAATTTTCAAAATTTTTTTTTCTTTTCTTTTGAATGTTCTTCGTTTCATATATGTATAAAATTTTTTTCACAAAAAGTTCACAACCCGTTTTGGTCACAAGACCCGTTTTGGGCACAAAACCCGATTTGAAAATTTTTTTTTTTAAAACAAAAATTTTTTTTTTTTTACAATTTTATTGTTTGCAATTCTCTTTGTTTTTGCATTGATTGGATTATTATCCCACTTCTGAACTAAAAACTGAAAGTCTAGGCTTATATATTTTTTTTATAAAATTATTTTATTAATAGAATAAGATCTTCTTTACGACATTTATTTCTTTACGACCGTTTCTTTGGATTTTCAAATCGAACTAATATTTTTTTATATTTTATTTCATTGCCTTGACGACTATTTTTAAAGTTTAAAGTAAGCGTTCAGTATTTTAAATTCAGGCGTTGCCACGTTGATAACAAATGTGAATAATTCTTGTTAATATTATTATGATTTTGATAGTTATTATTTAATTGTACTGCCTCTGAATATGACTTCAGAGGTGTTCTTATATTCTGAATAGATTTTTTAATGAAAATTTTCTTATTTTCCTTTTCCTCCTTTCTTTGCATCATGTCTCTTTTAAGCTTTTGGTAAACTTCGCATTTTTTGTAGTTTGCGGTATGTCCCTCTGACTTGCAAATTACGCAGTATACTGGCATGCCTATTTGTTTTCTTATTGACCCATCACTTAATTTTGTGGCTATCACATCGTTATTGAGGTCTTTTTGTGGAATCTTGCAATTGCCAGGACCATGGCTACCTCCGCATTTTACACATCGGAAGGGCATGCCGCAATTAAAGGCCGAATGATTATACCTTTGGCACCGTTTACATTGGATGATTTTATTTTGTTTAAATTTACTAAAGAAAACTCTATTTTGCTGTAAATATTTTATATTCAAAATATCTGTTATGTTTGATGTATTTTAAAACTGGACCAGCCAGTTAAGGTTAAGTTTACTAGGTCTTATAACTTTACAATTAATTTCAACATTATTAAGAGCACTTATTAAGTCGTTTTCGTCATAATACGACGGATAATTTTTTAATAATAGTGTTACTGGTTTTTCGCTTTTTGGCGTAAACGTAAAATATTTAATTTTTTCTACCTCAAATAAATTTTTAATTTTTTTAAAATCTGTTAAGTTCATTGCCTGCACTGAAGTAACATCTTTATTTTTCTTATTAAAAAAATAATTTTTATTATTTAAAGTATTAAATATTTTACCACTCAATACTTTTACATCTTCATTCACGATCATCAATTGTGGTGGCTTCTCAGCTTCCGGCTTGCCTTTTTGTTGCTTGTGATTTTGCTGGTTGTTGTTGTTGGCACTTATTGAAGAGTTTGCTCTCAGTTTCTTCTTGATCTTTTGATTAGAGTCCTCAATCGTTGGAAATTCTTCATTATCATCCTCAGGTAAATCAACCTCAATGTTTAACAACGAGATCATGAAATTTGTTATTTTTTAAGCGATTTTCGACCTCTTTATTATAGTTAATGATTTTTAAAATTTGCTCATATTGATTTTTATTTAATTCGGTTTGGTAATTTAGTTGTTCATTAAGGTCACTTTTGTTGTCACCTGCCAGTTTTTTTGTTAAAATGCTTTGATTGTTTATATTATTACATTCATCACTTTAGCGTTTACACGCAACTGATTTTGTTGTTTGATCAAGAACATTGTTTACAATGTCTTCTTGTTCATTCACTATCATAGCACTCAACAAAAGTTGATGCGTAAAGGAAAGTTAAATTATTGTTTGAATTATTTATTTTTGCTTTTTTTTGTTTTTATGTTTAATTTGTGCAAAATTTGCGAGAAACACTGCTCTTTCAGAGTCTTTCTATCTCTTTCTATCAGTCTGTCTGTCTGTTCCGTATAGGCTCGCGTACCGTTTATCCGATTGAGCTGAAATTTGGACACTGAGTATGTTTAATAGAGAGAAAGAACTTAGGGGTGTACAAAAGTGGGCGAAAGTCTGTGGGCGTGGCACTCCATAATAACTTCTAAACGCCTGAACCGATTTCAATGAAATTTGGTAGGAAGGTTCAACTGTGCCCAAGATGAAACATAGGCTATAAAATTCCAAAGTCTTTCGCAAGAGGGCGCTTTAAGTAGTGAGTTTCAAAGACATAATAACACCTAAACACCTGGACCGATTTTAATGAAATTTGGTATGAACGTTCTACTCCACCCAAAATACAACATAAAATATAAAAAATTTCAAAAACTTTCGCAAGAGACCATTTTAAGTAGTGCATTTTTAAGACTCAATTACTTCTAAACGCCTGAACCGATTTCAATGAAATTTGGTATGAAGGTTCAACTGCAACCAATATAAAGCATAGGTTAAAAAGTGGGCGGAAGTATGTGGGCGTGGCACTCTAGAATAACTCCTAAACACATGTACCGATTTCAATGAAATTTGGTATGAAGGTTCGACTGCGCCCAAGATAACATAGGCTATAAAAAATTCCAAAGACTTCCGCAAGAGAGCGCTTTAAGTGTGCGTTTTAAGGACTTAATAACTCCTAAACGCCTGCACCGATCTCAATGAAATTCGGTATGAACGTTCAACTGCACCCAAGATAAAACATAAAATATAAAAAAAAATTCCAATGACTTCCGCAAGAGGGCACTTTAACTAGTGTATTTTTAAGACTCCATAGTTCCTAAACTCCTCTACCGATTTCAATGAAATTTGGTATCAAGGTTTAACTGCACCCAAGATAAAATACATGTAAAAAAATGGGCGGAAATATGTGGGCGTGGCGCTCTATCATAACTCCTAAACACCTGGAATAAAATATAGGCTGTACGAAATTCCAAAGATTTCCGCAAGAGGGCGCTTTAAGTAGTGCGTTTTAAAGACATAATAACTTCTAAATGCCTGGACCGTTTCAATAAAATTTTGTATGAAGGTTCAACTGCGCCCAAGATAACATGGGCTATAAAAAGTTCCGAAGACTTCCGCAAGAGGGCGCTTTAAGTAGTGCATTGATAAGATTCAATAGCTCCTAAATGACTTGACCGATTTTACTAAAATTTGGTACGTTAAATAACCTGACCCTGCAACGGAATTGAGGCTATTTAAATTTCAGAAAACTTCCGTGAGAGGGCGCTTTATTCAATCAACTATGTTTGGCTCATTCACGTCAAAACGGATTAACCGATTTTGATGAAACTTGGTAGGCATTTGTATCTGTTACTGAAATAGATGCTATGCTTTTAAAATTTCTTTCGACAAAAATCAAGCAATGAGTCAAAGGCAAACGCAGAAAAGAGCCAAAGACTAATGAACAAAATAAGTTTAACGAATACGAGCAGAAGCTATATTAAGATGAAAAAAAATTAACCGAACAGTATCGACCAAAACCGAAGTTGAACGAAGACAATCCACAAATCATGCTAAGAAAAACTTTAAACGCATTTTTCTCGAAATGACTTTTTTCAAACTCGATGACCATTTTCCTCAAAAACCAGACGTCAGATCGAGATGCTGAAGATGCCATTTTTTTTAATCATCTCTGGCAGGTACAGTTTTACGGAAATTTGATTCAACACTTTCGACGGAAGGATGGGGCAAAACCCCAAAAAAATTATAATTTAAAAAATTTAAAGTTTAATCGATAATTAAAAATGTTAAAATGAGAGCAGTTTTGAAAATCTTCCTTTTTCTGTGCTCGAGGCACAACCCCGAGTAACACCGGGTTACATCCGCATCCAAAAAATCACCATGAGTGATAAAGAAAATAATTTTGGTTATGTCAACAAGTATAATGAATTTGATTCTGCTGACAGTGATAATAATTCAAGCCAGTGCCTTGGCAATCATAGTGACAGTACCAAAAAAAGTTTCAAAGAAAAAACTAAAAAAACTGAAAAAACTAAAAAAAGAAAATCGAACAATGAAGACCTAACTTATGCTTCAAATAGCAGTACTAATTATATAGTTCTGCTTGTAAAATTAAATCAACTGAGTGCAAAGATCGAAACACTCCAACAACAAAACTTGATTTTAGTTAAAAAAAATCAAAATTTGAACAAGCTTTTGGCAGCTGTTCATACAAATGCACAGAGATAAAGAGATTGGAAACTTCTCGTATGAAAGGGATAGCATAATGTGCACCTTATGTCAAACATTTTCAACACTAACACAAATGTTGTAAGTGTGTTAGTAAAATGTTCACAAAAATTCAGCTAGTTTGGATTGGGTTCAGGTTCAGGTTTTCACCCGGTGGAAACTCATTGAATGCATTCAGCTTCCAAGTAGCGCTGAATTTAAGAAATTTTAAGTGACTGTTGCCATTGAATCAAACAAATATATGTATGCTATTAAATCACGACTATTAAAGAACTAAAAAATATAAAGAAGTGATTATTAAACACTTAAAATTTAATTTTTTGTGTATAAAAAATGCACTTACACTGCAATAATATAAGCATTCGTTGTTATTTTGCTAAACTAGTTGACACATGCACCTGCATTTCGACATTTGGGCAATATGCCTGACATTTGTCGTAACTATTTAATAATATAAAACAGCGCTAACTAAAGTGTCACTGTCAAAACACTTGTGTCGCTTGAAGGCGGCCACTGACTTTAATCTGTTACCCACCACGGTCTGAACCTAATCGCAGAGTTGCCTGAAAGCGTAGTTTTCTATAATATGGAGTAGGTTTTATTGTTACAGTACGAATTCAAAAAAGTCTTGTACTAGTACGATTTTATTAAAGGTATTTCATAGGTCGTGTCTATATTTGGGTCAGTAAAAAAAATATTTGGGTGCTTTAAAATTAACTTTTTTTTGGAATTATTAAGGTCTTACAGCAAAAATTGATGATATATGATGCAAAAATAATATACTTTAAATATTATTATGGGGCCCATACATAGGCGGACTTGTTCGCGAACTTGAATGAATACATGAAATGTTTGTTCGTTTGTGGCCTTTTTGGCAGACATATGAAGATTCATGAGTTTGTCTCAAGAAAATCAAAACTTTTTGATTTTGTGGGAAAGGAGCTTCAGGTTGTACAACAGGTTTCTCAGTTAATAGTGGTGTCCGCGTACTTAAAGTCAAAGATTTGAATTTTGAAGCACAAATTGGCAATTTTATTTGTTTTTATCGTCAATAATTACATAAAATGGCAAATATTATGAACAACGAAGCTTGGAGGGACTTTTGAGAGAATTTTTTTTAAATTTTTTAGAGATCTTCCTTGATAAAAATAAGTACAAAACGAGCAAAGCGTGTAACTTTTTGTAAGAAACGTACAAACTACTATATCAAATGAAACAGTTCCGAACTTGAGGAATAAAATTGGATATATAAGTTTTGTTACCGAAGGGAAGCACAAAAGTAAACACAAATTAAACAAATCCAGCTCATCATGTATGAATTTTTGAGGTACTACAACAAGGCTGCATACAAGTTTTCGTAGTGTGTGGCAAACCGAAATTTGGGTACTCGTACATGTTGTGGGCTATGTTCATTCATGTATGGGTCCCTTTATGAACTACAAAGTTTGAAATTTACAAAAAAATTTTCAATAACACATTCAATGTTGTTTGTTTATTCGTTCCGATCTGGATAAACAACATTCTTCTCTATTTCTTGTTTTTTGACGTAGAATTACGTCTTACAGCGCGGTTTGTATGGGGTCGTTTTAACAGATTTTTTCAAGGCCATGCAACGTTTTTGACGAAAACTTCAAGGTATACTTACAGCCTTTAATACTCATCGTTCAAAGATAATATATATACTAAAATATCAGATATATCCTGCGCTGAATGAATATCTTATTTTGGATTTTGTCACTTTTATATTAAAGTCACAAAATAGTAAAATATAAGAAGAAAAATGCATGTTTTTATATAAGAAAATCAATCATCAGCTTTCTTTGCTTTCTTTGTTTTTGTTTCGTTGTTTTTGCTTGTGTTGGTTTTGTTTTGTACGAACTTCGTTCTCTACTCCACGGCATTGGCAGCATTGGTTCTCTACTCAACGTTAACAGGGTGATCCGATTAGATTTAACTCTTATGAAAGAAATGACGCATCATATTTCGTTTTGTGCTATTACCCAATAGATGGCGCTATCTGTTCCAATAGTATCCAATAGATTGCGCTATATGTTCGGCTGACATGATGTATGCATCTAACGATCTTTGGTTATTGCGTCAAGTAGGAAGTAGCAGAACTAAATATGTGAAATGAACAATCTACTGTTAATTTAAGAAATGAACCAGGTTTCGTTCGGGATAAATTGTTGTTTTTGTTGTCAATGGAAATTAATTTGGATGATCAACCATTTACATCCCACTACTCATTTTATTGTAGCTCGCAAACTATACATCGGACAGAGACGAAAGTGGCCATTCAGCCAAATCGCCATTGAAGGCCATTTGCTCAGCTTGAGGTATTTCGATTTCTTGAAAAATCTGGGCATTCACTTTATTTAAAATTAAATTGAAGTTTAATTGAGTGTAGCTCGCAAACTATACCTCAGGCAGAGATGACAGTGACGCCAATGAAATAGACATTCGCTAAGCCTTCTTTTCTACTACCAAGGAAAGGTCCCCAGGTGACAGTCTCCGATTTGAATGATTTTCGGATATATGATAGAAGACAAAAATCTAGGGTCGACGTATTTTTTTATACGTGCTCAATCGGTGGTTTGAGGTTTCAAACTCGCGTTCAAAATTCTGCGAAAATTTCGTTTTTTTGCTTTAATTTCGCTATTTTTCATAGAAACATTTACAAATTTGGTACCAAACGAAAGCTCTAACAAAACCACACACGATGGCATCAATTTTTCATAAGAAAATTTTGTTGTACTTTTGTTGTTGTAATTTTTAGTAATGTTTAGTCGATATCAAAGAAGTATGTAGGCACAATTATTTCATATTAATTTATGTTGGATTTAAGGCAATTTGTAAACTTACCTTTTTTTTGTTTTTTAAATTTTTTTAATGATTATAATAAAAATTTTGTTTTATTGAAATGCATTTATTTACTTTAGAGAAAAAATTTTATTACATTAAAAGTACCCAATATGGGTATCAAAAGTTTTATTTTTTAATGGCCTATTCTCATGTTTAAATATTTTATCGAAAAAATTTACATTTCATAGGGCTTCCATACAAAATGTGTGCTGTTTTCTTGTAAGCCTCATTCGCACTAGTATACAAAAGTTTTAATCATCCAAAGTACCAAGTATGGACATTTTAATGATATGCAAAAGAAATTTATTTATTTATTTATTTATTTATTTATTACAAGCTAAGCCTTTGAGGCTTTATAGCTTTTAAAAATTAGCCACATACAAAAAATTAATTATAATAATATGTAACAATTTAAAATATAATACAGTAACAGAAATAATAAGATTTTAAAATTGACAATGATTGATCAATGATGAAATGATAAATCCTAGGGTAAATATACTATTACCCTAAATGATAAATTAGGGAAAATGATAAATACTATTTGCTCTATTTATTATTTTATTTATATGAATATGAAATCGTAGTTTACGATCCATGGTAACTCCAAGATCAAGGAAACTATCTAAGGATTCTAATGTATAGTCACAAATTTTGAAATTACACTTTAAGAATGGTTTTAGCGAGAAGGTCATGTGTTTACATTTTTTCATATTAAGATTCATTAGATTTATTCTGCACCAGCTATGAAGATTGTTGATGTCAGTTTGCAAGAATAAACCATCATATTCATTCTTAAAAGAAAGGAATAGTTTAACATCGTCAGCATACATCAAGATGTTAGAATGCTTTATGACCGATGGCAAATCATTTATATAAAGTAGAAACAAAAGTGGCCCAAGATGACTTCCTTGGGGTACTCCAGAGATAACAGGAAACTCATATGATTACACGAGTTTAAATATCACAGATTTTGTTCTATTACTTAGATACGATTCGATCCGTCTCACCATTTTTGTGGGAAATCCAATCAAAGATAGTTTTAGAATCAAGAGCTTGTGATTTACAACATCAAAAGCTTTGCTAAAGTCCGTGTAGATAACATCAGTCTGTAAACCTTTTCCAAAATTTTCTGTTGTGTTAGATGTAAACTCAAGGAGATTAGTGACCGTAGATTTTGCCAAGAGGAATCCATGTTGACATGGGGACATCAAAGACTTAACACTATGTGATAATTGTGAAGTAATAATTGCCTCAAAAAGTTTGGGCAAAGCACTTAATTTCGCAATTCCACGATAGTTATCAATTAATGATCTATTACCAGATTTATGCAATGGGATAATGAATGAGGACTTACAGATAGTTGGAAAATATCAAGCCTTTAGAGAATAGGTAAAAAGCAAAGTGATTGGAGTTACTAATTCTTCACAGCAATATTTCAAAATGCAAGATGGGATGTTGTCGGGACCACTTTTATACGAAGTTTTAAGATCTTTTAGATAAGATAAAACTGTATTGTTGTCAACTATTGGCAGGCAAATATTTCCAGAATGAACATTAAAAGGATAGCTACCATTATCAAAAGATGACGACGAGTAAGTCGACTTGAAGAAGTCAGCAAAAAGGTTACAAACGCTATAATCATTATCAGATTCCACATTTTTATATTTCATAAAAGAAGGATAGGAATCAATCTTACGTTTTGTATTTACAAAACTCCAGAATGATTTTGCATCAGACTTAATGTTTATTTTACTTTTGTTAGGTATATGATATAGGATTGCTTGCACAACAGCTCAAGTTCGAGAATGGGTAAAATCGGATGAAAACCATGCCTACCTCCCATACAACCCCAAAATTGAAAACTCTGCAAAGAAGCTAATATTAAAGCTACAATACTGAAATTTGATATATGTGTATTTTATGTCAAAATTAAAATGTCTTAGAAAAATGGGCATCATCCACCCACTAACACGCCCACCTCCCATACAACCCCAAAATTTAAAAATCTATAAAGAGGCTAATATTAAAGTTACAAGACGAAAACTCGGTACTTGTGTATTCAATGTCAAAACTGAAGTGTGTTTGAAAAATGGGTGTCATCCACCCACTAACACGCCCACCTCCCATACAACCCCAAAATTGAAAAATCTATAAAGAGGCTAATATTAAAGTTGCAAGACAGAAACTCGGTATTTGTGTATTCTATGTCGAAACTGAGGTATGTTAGAAAAATGGGCGTCATACACAATCTAACACGCCCACCTCCCATACAACCCCAAAATTTAAAACTTTATAAAAAGGCTTGTATTTAAGCTCCAGGAAAACAATTTGATATGTATGTATTTTAGACACATAACAATAATAAAATCTCTCAAAATCTCATACAAAAAGCTCTCCAATTTAAGATTCTTCCACCCTTAAGAATCGGCCGTGGGGGTATTTTAACTTCGGCCAAGTCGAAGATATACCTTACTAGTTTTTTGCTACGTTTGCGCTTAGGAGATACGAAAGCCTTATCCATGCACTTAAACGATTTAAACAAATTTGCATACTCCGACAATCTATTCTGCGCCGCCTCTAGGTCTTTTGAGACCTCCAAGAAGCCCTTTCTTGTTTGCCTTATAAGTTTTAAAACCTTTGTTTTCGTTAAGTGCATCGAAAACACGAGCATTTAGTGCTGCACACTTTAAGTGGAAAAAGGAATCACACAACCAGCAATTCACAATATGGTCGGATTCTCCTTTAACAGCACAGTTCCGGAATTTGCAGTACATAATGACTTCATTAAATTTTAATGTAAGTTTAGTTTTAAATTGAATTTATAGATTTAATAGAAGCGCTGGCAGCCCTGTTTGAATAAGTACTAAGACAGTTTGAAAAGCACAGGTTCGTGTACGAGCTAATAATTTGTAGGAACTTAAAATGTAAACAAATGTCAAAACAGCTGATAAGAACAAAAAAATAACTTGCACTCTCTGTAAACAAATGAGCTTCAAAGCAGAACGCAAAATAATAAAAAGCAAATGTATGTATGTGATAAATTAGTTTTAAATAAAAAAGGATAATTCCGCCGCATTCACTGGATGAAATTGCAGAAATCCAACGATGTTCTTCAGCAAAATACGGCAAGTTAAATTATGATTATTTTAAGACGGTTAAACTAGTTGAAAAATTGAATTGAATACAAAAATAAAAGCACTCAAGTTAAAACACGACTATTAGCAAGTAGAAGAGTTGCCAAAATGGAATGCATTTTCTCATATTTCTTTAAAAAAATTTTTTTAGCAGGAAAAATCATAAAAATCTTCTTCTAATTTCAAAACCTCAACTTTATGAATGAATAACTCATCAGATATAAAAAATAATTTTTTTTATTTAAATTTTATAATAAAAAAACATTAATTTTAAAATAAGTCCACGTCTTTAAAATAGCTTTTCGGCTTAAATTCGTTTTGATATGGATTTTCTAAAAAAACATTGTATATTTGATAGATCTTTAAAAAAGTACCACTCAATGTAGTTTTTTGTCAATTTTGTTCTAATCCTAAATTTGTACTATTACCTCTCATTAATATGGTTTAATATAAAAATGTATGAAGAGATAAGAATTATGCAAAATATTTTTTGTTTTTAAATTTGAAAAATTAACAAGGGGGTACCCTTGTGTAAAATTAGTATTCAAGTAATTTTTACTTTTGTGCTTAACATCTGGTATCTAACACAATATCTATTAAAGAGCATTAATGCAGGGTAAAATTCAAAATTTTGAATTGAAAAATAATTGATGAAAAATTGCATTGAGTGGTACTTTTTTAAAGATCTATCAAAAAAATAATGTTTTTTTAAAAAATCCAAATCAACACGAATTTAAGGCGAAATGGACTTTGAAGAACGTGGACTTATTTTAAAATTAATGTTTTTTATTATAAAATTCACATAAAAAAAGTTATATTCATATCTGATGAGTTATTTATTCACAAAGTTGAGGTTTTGAAATTAGAAGAAGATTTTTATGATTTTTCCTGCTAAAAGCAACATGCAATTGCAACATGCCTTATCGTTGCGTTAAGTGCGCTGAATCTCAAGGGCCGGGAAATTGCAAAATTCCGCCTAAAAAAAAAATATAGCTGAATATGTGAATCAGGATCCTGAGACTGGTAAACTTTCAAAACGAATTGGCTTGACTTTAAAATGTGCCAACTGTGACGTTGAAGGTCACACTGCCAATTCAAATATGTGCCCAAAGAGGCAAGAACTTTTAAAGCGGTATAATGAAAAAAAGATAGCTTTGCAGAGAACTCCAACTCTTCCAAGCTTGCGAACTGGCCAATCTTATGCATCTCATTTTAAAAATCATAAGACAGCTGAGCCAACAAGATTCCTACCAACTCAAAATCAAAACTCGATTTATTCTGTCATCAATGATGACTGTGTAAAGTTTTCGGCAAAAATTTTTATTCATGCCTTAATAAAGTTGCGTCGTTTTCAAAGAGCTACACAGAACTCAATGATAATGAACAAAAAACTAAGGCATTGTTCAATCTATTTTTAGATCTGCATGTCAATGAATAATAATAATAATACCATTAAAAATTACAAATAATGATGGTAGTTATCTATCTTTTGCGGCTTTATATAATAAGCCAAATTTTTCTCTGCTAGAAAGCGACCTAAATATAATAATAAATTCACTCAACACTGACGATTTAGTGCTGGGTGGGGATCTCAATGCCCGACACTCTCATTGGGGTGATAACGTTTGCAACACAAATGAAAATATATTATTCCAGTGGGTTAATTCAAATTTAAATAAAGCGATAATACCGACTAAAAATCCTACAAGGATTTCCAGTTTTTTAGATGTCTTTTTGGTATCATCTACTGTCAAAGTTTAATACAACTAAGGTTTTCCGGGTTATGTAGATACATTTGACGAATTTAAATCTGACCATAAAGCTGTTGAGCTTGTAATTCCTGGCAATAGCACTCTAGAAATACCACCCATCATGGTGTTTATCTATGAAAAGGTTGATATTAGGAATTTTAACCTAAGCCTCCACAGGAATCTTGCTGATCATGCACTGCCCAATAATTGCAATGTCACCTGCAGCGGCATCGATAAGTTTATAAACGATTTAAACAAAGTTTTCGAAAAAGCAATTGAGGAGTCAATTCCAAAGGTAAAAATTAGGAAAAGAGGCCCAATGAATCTGCCACGCCACATTTTAGATTTTATTACCAAAAAAAAAAGCATACAGCTGCATCGTTGTGTGGATCCATGCAGACAAAATACCCTCAAAGCTATTATCCGTAATGCTGACATAATTGTGCGTGAGCTTGTAAACCCCTTTACAAACTTTCAGGGTGATTGGTCACCTGGATGCGCCAGGACAGACTGTTGCGAAAACGCAACGCTGGCGGAAACGCGATTAATATAAATAATGTATCTATTGCAGGTTTTTTGTTGAAAATTTGTTTGAAAATGTTCTTAATTCAACAAATTATATTTTATTAAGTTAAGAATGTAAAATTATATTATATTTTCGATTAACATTACTTTTTCTTACTAGACAAATTTGTATGGTATTCTTCAAAAAATTTTGGATGCAGTCGCAAACTACATTTTGTACATTCATATACCGTTTGCGAGTGACACACAGCACATCTTTTACGTTTGTTCCTGTTCCTGAATGTCTGTGCGAGTAAATGGACTGGTCTCTCAGCTTCTTCGATGTCTGAGGAATCGCTCATTTGGTCAGAAACTTCTTCACAATATAAAAGTAAATATTGTGCAATTTTAGTTTTGAAGAAAATTCGAGACATAGGACGAGTTCCTTCTGATTTACAAATCAAGCAATGAATTTTCCACGCATTTACAGTTGTACTATTGACTGAATTGGTCCATAATGGCCACCACCACTTTTTCCACGAATACCAACGCGATAGTTAGCTACAGCATTATCATGTAGGTCTACCCCTCCCATATGTTGATTGTAGTCGTGAATAAGTCCAGGTTGTTCCACAGAGACTTTTTTCTTCTCGGTTTTTGACCAAAGTTGTGAGACAGTTACAAAGTCGACAGATTTGAAGTTAGAAATAACTGTTACTTCTGCATTACCTTGCCATCGAACAACAAATAATTTATTATTTACCTCGGAGCAAAAGTCATATTTGTGTTTTTTTGAGTTTTTTGCCAGTGCTTAACATTTTCTCCGCAACTCTAAGACGATTTGATCTTACAGTTACAGTTGCTCTGAAACGTTTTTCATTCAACAAGCAAAACAAATAGTACGAGGAAAAAAAATTATCAAAATATATGGAATGATTATCTGGATTTGAAACGTTTTCCAACAATGATAGTAGGAACTACAGAAGCTCCTAAACCTACGTTCTTGTCATGAGGTACAGTCGATCCTGCATATGGTGCCACTGCGTATAAATAACCACTATGTGAACAAAGAGCCCAATACTTGAAACCAAATGGAATCATATGCTCATCCATGGATAAAAATGTTTCAAAAACGCCAATGGTGTCAATTTCATTATTGTTCATTAAATGAAATATTCGTTTTATTAATTGGAAGGGTTTTACGTGATAATGCTTGCTTAACTATAGGTATACCAAGAGTTTGCTGCTTGCTCCAATAGTGCTCAACGTAAGGTACTTTATGATAACCACTTAGTATTAAAATGCCCATTAAACGATATATCTGTTGTTTAGTAATCTCGATTACTATATTATTCAGTGAGCATACATATTTGTATTCACGACAAGCATTTCCATTGTTTCTTCGTCGAGGAACTTTAGAAACAATTTATAAGGTGTTTTTCCACCTGACAAAAAATTATATAAGCAAAAAAATAATAATATAAATAAAATATTCACACTCACTCATAGATTCAACAATGTTTTTTTTTAGTGTTTCCATAGCTGATTCATCAGGCGGATCAAATTTCAAATCAATACGCTTGGATTTCTTCCAATTTTGTGTACCGAAATCCTTTTCTGCAGTGTACTTACTGGTTTTTGCAGGACGAGATGGCTTAGCCCCAACTAAACATGCAGGCGGAGATCCAATATATTCCACATCTGATTGATTTTCGACTTCCAATTCCCCACATACGTCATACAAAAAAAATGTCATCAAAGCGTCAAAGTCATATGCATCGTTTCAGCCAGCGTTGCATTTTCACAACACCTATTTTGCACGGTTTTTTTACGAGAAAACAGCTTCGCTGGCCGATGGTAAGATAGAGTGGTTATTTCGTTTTTCATTTTTTGAAAACTCTTATAAAAGATGAGATTTTTGTTTTTAGTGTTAAAAAAATTTCATAAAAAAAATGTTTTTTTATAGACCTTGTTCGTGTGTAAAGATCCTACCACGCGACTGGTAAGGTTTCACCACAAGCTCTCGGAGTATGATTATAAAATCGAATATAAACCGGGAAAATACAATACCAACGCAGATGCTTTAAGCCGAATACCATCGGAAATAAACGATAGTACCAAGTTTATTACAACAGCTATTATACACACTAGATCAGAAGAAAGTATTACGACATCTGAAGAAAACCAACTAAAATGCTATGCCATAACTCGAGCGCAGTCAAAAAGTTTAAAAGTACCTGCTACAATAGACACAGACAGCAGTCTAACCGAACAGAATAACACGAGTGTGAACAAAGAATCTAAACCCAACATACTAAAGGAAAACTTAAAAGTAGAAGTTTTGAGTAAGCCTGAGGAGATACAAATTATCCTTAAGGACTATCACGATTCCATTTTTGGGGGTCACCAAGGTGTATTGAAAACGTATTAAAAAATTCGTCGTAAATATTGGTGGAAAAAAATGCTGTACGACATTAAAACTTACATAAAAAAATGTAAAAAATGCCAAATAATGAAATCATCAATGCCAACAAAAATGCCTATGGTTATAACAGACATCGCGGAAAAACCTTTTGATAAGATATATTTGGATATCGTAGGACCATTACAACAAACTTTAACAAATAATCAATATATTCTTACGTTTCAAGATAACCTCACCAAACTGGTAGACTGCTACGCCATCCCAAATGCAGAAGCCCAAACAGTGGCTCAAATAGTATTTGACCAAATTATTACGCGCTATGGTATTCCAAAACAAATAGTAACCGATCAGGGGACAAACTTTTTAAGCGACCTCTTTAAAGACCTTTTTAAGCTATTAAAAATTAAAAAGCTACAAACTTCAGCTTACCACCCGCAATCCAATGGTGCTCTTGAACGAGCACATAGATCAATAGTTGAATACCTACGAAGCATTTGTGATGGAAACCCGCAATCCTGGGATCAATATATACGAACAGCAACATTTGTATATAACAACAGTTTCCATGATAGCACAAAACTCACACCAATGGAGTGTTTATATGGGTTCACATAGGATATCCCATCTAATTTAAAGCGTGAGCCAGAACCCATTTACAACCAGAACCCATTTACGAAAGTTACTACCACGTACTCAAACACAAACTGCAGAAATCATATGCAATTCCCAGACATAACCTATTAAAGAGCAAACAACAATCAAAGGCTTATTACGATCATTCAATACGACACAGAATTTTCATGTAGGAGATCAGGTCCTAGTAAAAAATGAAAATAGAAAGGGTAAATTAGCTCCCATTTGGCGAGGACCTTACCGGGTGATTGCTGTAAAAAGACCTGTCAATACACAGGTACAAGTAGGAAACAAACGAATAGTTACGCATAACAACAGGTTAAAACCATTTTACGAATAAAACAAACAATAAAAACAAAATTAAAAAAAAAAAAAAAAATTTCCTTTTAATAAATATGATAATAAAAACGAAAATTTAAATATTCCAAGCGGACTTTCGACGATACCCAATAAACAATATTCATACTTAGCTATAAACACTATTAAAACATTAGAAGAGTTACACAAAAAGTTAGTTCAATTAGGGAAAGAAAAAAGCTTATGACACCATCATAAGATCGCACTAACTTCAATCTCTTTTTCAAGCTCGCTAATGTACATTGCTTACAAAATCATAAATTTTTTAAAAGAAAAACTACAAAAAACAAAAAATCACCTATAGTACCTGTTGAAGATATTCAGCTTTAGGAGATTGAAACTCCTACGGACATTAACCCTCACATAACACCTAAACCAAGAACGCCATTAGCAAGATCAATGACATTTACGCCCAAATCGTCGTTCCAATTAGTGAGCGAAAATTAAAAAAAAAAGGGGGACCACTTCTACTTAAGTAATTAAAAAAAAAAAAAAAAAAAATTACAAAAAAAAAAAAAAAACAAGATATTCATAAATGAGTCAATACCAACCGAAACACGTAACTTCTTACTAAAATTAAGAAAATTAACTAATATTAAGAACAATAAATATCTAAGAAATTGTGAAAAAAAATCTTATATGATAAAACAAATATTATATGATAAAAAAAAAAAAAGAAAAACTAAGTAGCATATTCAAGTAAATTATAAAAGAATAATTAAATATATATACATATACAATTATACGATTTAAATTTTATAAGAATTTAGAAGTTTAAAAATCAAATGTATATCTGTTACGGTCATAACACAAACAAAATTTAAGTTATTCAAGTGTATTAAAAAACAAAAAAAAATATAATAATTACATTTATTCAATTCAGACTTAACTTTACGATTTATATGATCTTCATTTTATAAAAATTTAGAATCTATAAAAAATCCAATGTGGCCACACACATGGACTGTTGAACGACAGCAATCGAGAAATATTCCTTTTTTTACTAAAAAAAAAAAAGCGTAATATTTCTCTTGCAAAAAAATGGAAGGAAATGTTGCGTTCAATAGACTGCAAACTAGCTTTATGATCCCATGGTCACTGGAACGGATACAGTTTCATTGTCATTGAAGCTAACCGAGTTCAGGGCCAATGGTTTGTGCAAGCTATGGCCACGAGCAGTCAGTTCATTGCACTAACGACATCAGCATTTTGGAAATACGTGCTTCAGCTGGCGTTGATCAAGCTAGCGGAGTCGGATTTCTTAAGTCGCTGCTGAGTTGAGTGCGGAGCCAAGATTGTTTGTGACCAAGGTGTGTGTGTGTGTGTGTGTATATTGGTTTAGCTCACCTTTTTAGTTATTTAAGCTTATGTTAAGACAAAAAAGAGGGCAGTTGGTAGAAGTTTGTAATTGTAAGAACAATAAGAGAAAAATACAAACAATAAAGAAGAAATTTTTATTATAACAGCAATTAAAAAGAAGAGTTTTAATAATACCAACAACCTGTTTTACCAACTGCGCTAATTTCATGCAAAACCACACACGCAAAAATTAAGCGCATATTTATAAAGTCAAAAGTCCAAATTATAATGTAAAATCAAAAATTTAGTAAATATCTTTTGTTTTATCATAGCTATGAATGTTCAAAGTTACTGATGCGAAAACGCAACGGGGGTAGAAAATGAGTTAAGAAACATGACGAAGAGTATTGGAACAATTTTTTTAAAAATATAAAAATGAACCATAAAACTTTTAAAAAAGTTAAAAGCATGTGCGGTTTAAACAAAAAAATCGAATTAGGTAATTTGCTTTATAAAGCTTCAGGCAACCTTCTCCAGACTCAAAGCGAAAAATTAAATCTTTTAGCTGAGCATTTTGAAAAAGGACATGCTCAAAATCGAGACCTAGATAGCGCTGATTTCTCAAATGTGGTCCTTAGTGAAATATCTATTTTAAAAATGATGTAACATTCATGAATTTTTTAAATACAAACAACTCACAAATCCTGCTGAATTTGCAAAATTCATTTAATTTAAAAATAATAAAAAAAGCTCAGGATTTGATAAAATGCCGAAATTTCTCCTCAGAAAAACAGACAGTATATTTAAGTGGAATCCTTATTTTAAAGATGGCCTAGAGACAGCTCAAAAAAAAACAAAATCACGTGTAGCAACGTATGTACATGTGGCAGAAGTGAAACTTCTTAAACAGTAAAAAAAAGATAGATTTAAGTGTGAAATGGAGAGAGAAAGTATCTGAAAAGAAGTTCAATCAATACAAAATGGAATAATATTTTGTTTATTCAATATTAACATCCAGGGACCGTGCCGGTTATGGTTTTTATCGAAAAAGTCACATAATAACTGATATATTTTAACTTTAATTTTTTCCGACAAAAATAAAAGTTATTTTGTGCCTTATATTGTTTTGTTCACAAATAACAGTTACTTTTGACTTTTATTTTATCGGTCAAAAATAACAGTTTTTCATGCCGTTTATTTTTTCGGTTAAAAATATCAAGCAACTTGTTTATTTTCAAAGGCCATTTTACCAACAAAAAAACTATTGACACCATTATTTTCATCTCATCGGTGAGACATTTTACACATGGTGTCAACAGTTCAATCTGTCAAGTAGCCTTTAAAAAACACACAAATTGCCTGATATTTTTGACCGAAAAAATAAAAGTCAAAAGTACCCTTTATTTTTCCCCGAAAAAATAACAGTTAAAGAATCAGTCGAAAGGACATTTGTAGCTTTAAGCTACGATTTGATATTCAACAAAAACAATATGCAGAAGTATTGCAATAAAATTATAAGCTCATTAATGTTATTAAAGCATTCATTGCAGTTGTTACATTGCAGCAATGAAAGCAAAAAGAATATATTATAATTTATTCTCTTTGGTGTGTATCTTTCAGTCTGTTGCTTTTTCTCCACAAAGTTGTTATATTTTGTTACGTAATGTACAGCATTCCAAGCATAAAGAAATAAAATTTCTGTGCATACTCTTTGGCTCTTCACATGAATTCAAAACGTTAGTCTAGGGTCACGAATAAGAGACCTTGAAATTTCACTCGCCGCCAAAGAAGTTTCACTTCAAAAAAAGTTTTGGACCTCCGGAAAAATCATCAAAATGTTTTTTCCATGACTTACATTTCATTTCTGAGCTTAAATGACATATCATTAAAATAGTTAATATTAAAATAATTTTATAAGCAAAGAATTCAAGTTCAAGTGAGGTTAAATCGAGGTAGTAGGGTTTACCACTCGAATATGATTTCGGAAGTCGAAAATTTATGTTCTTAGGAAAATACATAAGCATGTTAAGAAATATGTAAGCAAATGTCAAAAATTCTGTCTAATAATATTATTTGGATCAATAAAAAAAATTTTTGTTGCCAAAAACTAACACGTGACACCCCAACGTATAATTATTATGTTCTTTTTGTTATGTTTGTTTAGTTTAAGTTAGTTCTAAGTTAGTTTTAAGTCTATCAGTTTCTATTAGGTTAGTTTCAAACATGTAAAATTATTCCTTTTTTAATGCCCACTTTTTTGGGAAATCTAAAATAATACAATACGAAATGTTAAAACAACATGTAAATATTTCATGAAATGTATCAAACTAAAACATATAATTCCTAGATAAATACAATTTGTATGTAAGGACCAGTTAAATATGTAACTTAATATCAATCATTTATGTAAATATTTTTGGGATCAATAAAACTCATCTAGTTAAAAAAAAATTCATCTAGTCTTGTCAACAAAATTTTGAAAAATTTTGAGATCGACGGACGTGTTTTTCTTATCAGAAAATTTTAGTTCAAATTGTGAAAAAAAATATAGAGAAAAATATATAAAAAGAAGACTTTTTGCAATTTCATACGCGCGAAGTGAACTGCAACCCCAATCAACTAATAATAATAAAGACAATTAATTCAACAATCTGTGATAATAAAATGAGTGACGACATGTCAAAATCAGACTCTGCAAGTCAATCAACTATTATATACAGAACGAGAAAAAAGTCACATAAACGCAAAATTATTAGTGCATATATCAGTGACAGTGATAATTCCAGTAAAGAAAATGGCAAATGGCCATGAAACATTAACTGAACTGACAAACCAAGTGCAAAAACAATATGAGCAAATTAAAGCTCTTTAAACATACAACAAAGAACTAGAAGAAAAATTTAAAAATAACAGATATTATGAATTGCCTCAAGCAGAAGAAGATGAAATTGCTGACGAAGAATTTCCTCCACTAAACACACCTAAACGAGCAAGCAAAACCATACAGAAAAAACTCCTGCAAAGGAAAAATAAAGCAAGAACACTGAAGACAAACCAAGTGCAAAAACAATATGAGCAAATTGAAGCTCTTAAAAGATACAACAAAGAACTAGAAGAAAAATTAAAAATAGAAGAAAAATTAAAAAATAACAGATATTATGAATTGCTTCAAGCAGAAGAAGATGAAATTGCTGACGAAGAATTCCCTCCAATAAACACAGAAAAAAATTGAAAAAAAAATTCCCTCCAATAAACACAATAACACAGAAAAATTAAAAAATAACAGATATTATGAATTGCTTCAAGCAGAAGAAGATGAAATTGCTGACGAAGAATTCCCTCCAATAAACACACCTAAACGAGCAAGCAAAACCATACAGAAAAAAGCTCCTGCAAAGGAAAAACAAAGCAAGAACACTGAAGAAGAGAAGCCTCCTCAGCTAGTGTGGGGTGAAAACATCAAGAATCTGCATAGTAAGATTTTTTCATTATTAAATAATAAGAATTTCTTTTTTTATAAAACATCAAATGACACCACAAAATTACAAGTGCTAAATATAAGTGATTTTAAAAAAATCAAAGAACTTTTTATAAAAGAAGGCATCAAATTCTTTACCTTCACTGCCAAAAGTGAAAAGCCAATTACTTTCATACTGAAAAATTTTCCATCATACTAACAGCCCAATTCTGTGTACTTGATAAATTCAACATATTGAATATTTATCAATAATTGAGTATTTATCATGATTTTACATTCTGTTACAAAAAAAAAAGCTTTTTCATTGACAAAACTGTCAACATATCATTTGCTATTGACAAACTGTTTTGCTTTATTATTTTTTAAATTTGTACAATTGTGGACGCTTATTTATACAATTATTTAAAAAAAGTGGTGACAGAGACTGGTCAAAAGCTTAAGATTACAAAGATGTGAATTGCGCAGACTGCGGTGATCCTTTTACCCATTCGGAAGAAGAATTCACTGAAAATTTTCGCTTGACTCGACTTCTTTGCCGTCAGCTAATCGCAAATCTGCTGCCTCATGATGTTCAAAGCACATTCTTGCCTTTTTCTCCGATGCTGTTCGCACCAAGACTTGGCGATGAAGCTCGAAGTAATGACGCCGCAGGTCGTGGTAATGCATCACCAGGGCTTGGCACCGACCCCAGGTTTATCCACAACGGATTCAGGACGAACAGGTGGTGACGGAGACAGGCTAGAACTTCTTGCACTTTTTGCACCTTCGATTGCTGCCAAACCAAACGTGCTTAAGGCCAGCTTTCAAATTCGGTCATCGGCTTAGCTTATGGACCACCACCAGTAATTCGCTGGCTCATTTTGAGGCGTCGTGCTTGTGTGTGCAGCTTGCTTTTCCAAAATCCTTAAATCTACGAAAAAAAACATTCTCAATGCACAACACGAGTAACATGCTATATTGTTGCATTTTTTGCCTTCTCTGGCCACAACAAAAAAAACAGGAATAGCACTAACCTCTTTCCACTTTGCTGCTGTCCGTGTTGGGCCTGGTAAGGCAATCAAACCATTCGCCAGGTCGTTCTAGACCTCCTGCATTTGCCGCAGCGACCTTCGACATTTTTCCGCTTTGAAGTTGTGGTCGCTCACGACAAAAAGCTACATAAAATTCTAGCTGCTCCACTGTAACAAGATCATACTTGGGTTTTCTTTATATTTGAGCTATTATATTATTCAATTTTATAAATAATCAAATAAACAAATATACTTACTTAACTGGTATCCATATATGTAAAATTTTTTTCAAATAAATTTTATTTCATGAAAAATTAGCTGTCAAAACAAATTCAACTCTCTGGTGAATTTCGAAAGCTTTAATTTTATGAAGCCTGTTGCAGAATATTAATAAAGCTTTCACTTGATAAAAATCTTTATAAATTTTATTGATAAATTGCTTGTCAAGAAAACGCAGCATAGGGCTGTAAGATGAGAATGATTTAATCAGTGCACTCAATTCTGTTGAGTTAAATTTCAAATTGATAAGAGTGACAAAATTTGCCAATGACTGGCTAGTACAATTTGAAAACTCATCGAGCGTAAGTGATGTTTTACGTATTAAATTTTTGAATCAAAATAGGATCTATTTTTAACCGACTTCAAAAAGGAGGAGGTTCTCAAGTTGGTTGGTTTCTCTGTTTTTTTTTTTTTTTTTTTTTTTGTGAATGTATGTACATCGATTACTCCTAAAGTACTTGCCCAATTGCCGTAATTTTTTGTCAACATATAGAGATTATCAACGCGGAGGTGCCCGTTTATGAAAGGGGGCGGTATTCGGAAAAGGGGCGTGTCTGTATAAGAAAAACACTGTATCTCAGTAAATATTGACACTACGGTAATAAAATTCCCAGTAAAATTACAAGGGCAAGCACAAGTATTAAAAATGACGATCACTTAAGTGGGCGTTATTCTAAAAAAGGGTGTGGCAATATTGTAAAACTCTGTATCTCGACGAAAATTGACACTAGAGTACTGAAATTAAGTACAGAGGTAGGTACAATTATTGGAAATTACTATAACAAAAGTGGGCGTAATTCGACAAAGGGGTGTGGCAATATAAGAGAATTACTGTGTCTCGAATAATATTGATACTAGGGTACAGAAAATTATTACAAGGGTAGGAAAAATTAATACAAATTTTTGTAAAAAAAAAAATGGGCGTTAATCGAGAAGGGGAGTGGCAATATTAAAAAAAACAATGTATCTCGATTACTATTGACACTACGATACTAAAATTTAGTACAAAGGTAGGTACAAATATAACAAATTACTGTCAGTAATGTGGGCGGTATTCGATAAAGGGGCGTGTCACTGTAAGAAAAACACTTTATTTCAGTAAATATTGACACTAGAGTACTAGAGTTAATAAAATTCACAGAAAAAATGCAAGGGTAGGTAAAAAATAATAGTCAATTAAGTGGGCGTTAGTCGAAAAAGAGGTGTGGCAATATTAGAAAAACTTCGTATCTCGAATAATATTGACACTAGAGTACTAAAGTTAACTACAGGGGTAGGCACAGTTATAAAACAATTAATTTCAATACAGTGGACCTTGTTTGATAAAGGGGTGTGGCAATATATAAAATACACTGTATCGCGAATAATATTGACACTAGAGTACTGATATTTAGTAAAGAGGTAGGCACACTTATAACAAGTTATTGTGAATAAAGTGGGCGTCATTCGACAAAGGGGTGTGGCAATATTAGAGAACACTAAATCGAATACTGACACTACTAACTGAAAAAGTACAGACGTAAGCACAATTATTACAAATTACTACCGAAGAATTGGGCGTTATTCGACTAAGGGGTGTGGCAGTGTGTAAAAAACTGTATCATATTGACTTAAGGGTGGTAAAATTCATTGTTAGAATGGGTAGAACTATTGAAAACACTATGACAAAGAGTGTGATATTCTCGACAAAGAGGCGTGTCAATATTATAAACACACTATATTTCAGTCAATATTGACATTGGGGTAGTGATAAAAATACAAGAGTAGGTACTGATAAACATACTGACAAAGACCAGAATAAGAAACGACAGAAAAGCATTTTCCATATTATGAGCATAAATAATTGGTGTTTAATTAATTTATACACTTTTTTAATATATATCATTTTCTCTAAAAAGAAAGAAATAAAAACTTTTTAACAAAAAAAAAAAACCTACTTCAAAATCACTAGAAAGTAAAAAATAATTTAAAATTACTTTTACTATTTATTTCTTGGTCAAATTTGTGTTTTTATAATAAATATATTTATTTTTTTATGATAATAAGAGCTTCGAAGTCGGCGCTAATATAATCAGATTTTTTGTGCAGCTGCAACACACATATAGCATTTTAATTAAGATTACAAATTAATACCCAAGCAGGATATTTACAAATAAAAAAGTCTGAAATAGAGTAGGGATGGCGAAAAAATCATGATTTTACGTCAATGATTAGCGCTGACTAGAAGCTTTTATTATCATAAAAAAATAAATATATTTATTATAAAAACACAAATTTGACCAAGAAATAAATAGTAAAAGTAATTTTAAATTATTTTTTACTTTCTAGTGATTTTGAAGTAGGTTTTTTTTTTTTGTTAAAAAGTTTTTATCATAAATACAAACCAAAGCAAATTTTGCAATGCAAGCGTTGTCAGCGTTACAATCACGCTACAGTCAATTGCAATATGCTCTTCAGGTGCGTGAAATGCGGTGGCAGCCACGGTCCAAACAAGTGTTTGATTCCCCCAAAGAAACAAAACAATGATGTAGTAACCAAAACGCTTAGCGATGGTTCCATCAAAAAGCAAGTCTGAATGCCAGTTTACTGTGTTTTATTCAAAACCGAGGGCACACTGCAAACTACAAGAAATGCGAAGTGTATCAAAAATTAAAAAAAAAATTTAAACGAAAAAAAAATGCAAATATTAACCACAAAATATTCTTGAAAAATTCTTTACAAAATTTTCAATTCCAGCTAAAACATTTCCACAAGCCTTGCGTCATCAAAACATTAATTTTGAAAATAGCAATACTTTCAAAAATTATAATAATACAAACAACCCTAATAATAATAATAACAAAAAATAAGTTTGATTTCGTCAACAATGAATGCCAAAAAGTATTTGGTCAACATTTTGGTGATATTATATGTAAAATAAACAATTTCTTGCCGAACTACAAGCAAGAAGCACCAGTTCACGTAAAACAGGAACAACTTTTTAATCTGTTCTTTTCTATCTGCTCTGGTGGAAATCCGTAAAATGGTTCTTCAAATTTATTCTTAACCTGAATGCAAAGAAAAATTAAATGTATTTTTATCAACGTAAATTCATTAGTTTCAAAACAAAAACGGCACTATTTCAATCTCTTTTTACAAAAACATAAGCCAGATATTGTTTTGATTGCGGAACATAAACTCAATAAACGTCACAAAATTGAATTTAAAAATTATAACATTAGCCACATTCTTTTGTAAGGGAGTGACAAAAGAACGCTGCAAGTCGGATAACTTTTCTTTTAGTTGCTTACCAACACTGGTAACAACTGTCAAAATATATGATTGTTTCGAATGTTGAAATAAAAGATTTTGAAGTCTGAATAAAAATTATTTTACTTGCTTACTTGAAATATACGAAAGCTGAACAAAATGAGTAATTTTGAGGATTCTTTGGTAAATAAATTTATTTGCTTAAAATATGTAATTAAAATATTTAAATAATATTTTGCGTTTGCAGATCGTTTCTCTCTACATGGGTGAGCATCGCAATGTAGGTATACAAGAAGTAAACGAGGTGGTGGAAGCGATATATGGAAGTTCCAGCTCCTCTGAAGATTCAGACAGCGAAATCGAGCTACACGAGAAGTGCTCTAATTTTGAGGCTGTACTGGATGCCATGAGCAAAGTGGATTTCAAAATGCATATGAGGCTACGACGTCAAACAGTGGAGTATCTTATAAGAAATAATATATTTCTATTGAAAAAACTGCATGGTATGACTTCTGAGTTGTTATTTTTAGTGAAATATTCGCAATCTAACAGCGTTCCTGACCCAGCTGGTGGTGGAAGATCTCGCATTTCAGCAAAGAAATCGCCTTATCTCTACATATGGTATGTCAGCAATACAGTGACTTTCAGACAGCTGGCAAATTTGTTTGGAGTAGCTGTGTCTGCTGCGTGGTCAACTGTGCTTCGAGTTTCCGGATTTTTGATATCTATAAGTCACGAACATATAAAATGGCCAGAAGGAAACTATCTATATGAAAATGTAGAAAAGTTTCATAATAAGAAACGTATTCCGGGCGTAATTGGAGCTATCGATTGCACGCATATTGAAATAAAAGGCCCAAAAGAACATAAGCAAATGTATTTCGATAGAAAAAAACATACAGTATTGTGCTTCAAGCTGTGGTGGATGCCAACAAAAAGTTCATTGACATAACGTGTGGGGAACCGGGATCGCTTCATGACTACAGAGTCTTAAGAAGATCTAAACTGTTCCAAGATGCAGAAAATCATTACGAAGAAATGTTTCCGAATGCATTCTTTATAATATAAATAAATGAACTAAAAAACTAAAAAAAAAATTCATAGTTTTTAAATCTAATGTATGTACATAATATGTAAATCGAATGTATGTATAAATGAATTAAAAAACTTAAAAAAAACATTCATAGTTTTTAAATCTAAAAAGGAAATGGTAAGCAACGAAATACTAAAAATAGTTCACAAAAAACCTCATAAGCAGAGCTACGAATGCTGGCACGTCATTAGTGCAATTTTATAAAACTAATGATGTCATCTGAAAGCTATGAAAAAGGTTAGTTGGCCCATTCAAATATCAGTGCTAGATTGTTTTTTATCAATTTTTTAAAAAATTTTCTAGTTCAAAAACAATTTGTTCTATTGTGCAAGCCAGGAATGGAAGCTGCACAATGGGGCAAATAGTGCAGGAAATTTTTCTTAAAAAATTCTTACGAAATTTTCTTTAAACGAGATTTAATTAATGAAGATAACTGAGCTTTTTAGTCCATTTTAGTATCTTTCAGGTGGTATATTCACTTTTTTGAAATTCCATTTCTGGCTTGCACAATAGAACAAATTGTTTATGATATTCAATATGATAGCATTCAAATATCAGTGCTTGATTGTTTTTTATCAATTTTTTAAAAAATTTTCTAGTTCATAAACAATTTGTTCTATTCTGCAAGCCTGGAATGGAATTTTCAAAAAGTAAATTCACCATGTGAAAGGTATGAAAATGATTGAAAAAGTCCAGTCATCTCAAACGACCATACACTTCACGTTGGCTACAGGTCGTTTGAAACTCTGACGGTGAATGTGGACACAATGTCACCGTCAACATCACCGAAAGCGACCTCGCCACAAGCATCACCTTCCACATTAATGAACATAGCCGATCTTTTTCAATCATTTTCATACCTTTCATGTTGTGTATTTACTTTTTTGAAATTATAATTGTGAGCTGCACAATAGGGTTAATTAATGAAGATAACTTATATTTTTTGCCCATTTTAGTATCTTTCAGGTGGTATATTCACTCTTTTTAAATTCCATTCCTGACTTGCACAATAGAACAAATTGTTTATGAACTAGAAAATTTTTTAAAAATTGATAAAAAACAATCTAGCACTGATATTTGAATGGGCCAACTAACCAATTTCATAGCTTTCAGATGACATCATTAGTTTTATAAAATTGCACCAATGACGTGCCAGCATCCCGTAGCACATAAGCCGATGAGAAACAAAAAGTGAGGAACAAAGCCATCGAAGACATTCACATCATTAAAAAATGAACATTTAAAAAATTTAAAACAAAATTTAAAAAAAAAGTTTAAAATGCTTATTCGCGGTTTGCAATTTTTTCAAGCATTGCAATTTTTTTTATTTCAAGCTCGCTGTCTTTCTGCCACTTCTCCCTCAACATATCTTTCAAGTCCTCGGTAGCTTTGTTCCTCGCTTTTTGTTTTTCCTCGGCTTCCAACTTTCTAAGCTTCAATTTATTTTCATAATAAATGTCTCGAGCTGACCGTTTTCTCTGCATTACTTGTGATGAAGAAGATGGAGACAACGCTGATCTGCTTGCAATTTCGGCAGAGTCCATACTTGATGACGATGGTGACGGTGATTGCAGCGGTGTTGATACCAGGGAAGGTGATGCCTGTAGCGAGGTCGCTTTCGGTGATGAAGATGGTGACATTGTGTCCACACGCACCGTCAGAGTTTCAAACGACCTGTAGCCAACGTGAATTGTGTGGTCGTTTGAGATGATTGGACTGGAGCCAAAAATTTCGTCCATTAGCTCCATATACGGAGCAAAACACGGACTGGTACCAGTGCTGCGATTATTATCGCGTGCTGACTTGTATGCTTGGAGAAGACTTCGCATCTTGGACTCCAAGCATATCGCTGTCCTGTCTGAATCCTGAAAATGCAGTTAATTAATATAAGTCATTAAAAAACTTGTATTTTGTACCGTAATCGCTAACGACACCATGTCTTTTAGCACGTTCGCGTAGGCCAATCTCTTTTTTTGGGTGCTGGAACTCCGCTTTCCGGGCGAGATAGCACCTCAGAAAACCAATTGTCTCTTCACGGGACCATATTCTTCGTGTATTCTGAAATAAAAATTAAATATTATTTTATAAATTTATGAAAAATTTACGTGCAGCCATAGTACAATAAACAAGGTAGCTGCAGGGCTATCAATGCTCTCTCGCTCAGAGTCAGAATTGTTGAATTCAATACAAATAATTTGTTGTCTCGTTTTGTTGCTCTATTTCATTCAGTATTTATTTGACAGTTCTGACTTTCGGCTCTCAGCCCTGCGGCTACCCTATTTGTTGTACTATGCGTGCAGCAATTTTACTCACAATTCCTCCATTTTATTTCGTTTTGTTTATGTTTTCACAATAAAAACTATTTTGACGTATGCATGAAATTTCCCTAGGATTTTTCATGACTCATTCACAATAGTTCAGTTTTTCAACTTTACAGCACTGCAAATTATGTCGGATAGCAGTTTACCGAGTTGCCTGAACTCGCATAAATATCCGACTTTGTGTTGTTGTTTTGCATGTAAAAAGTTATCCTACCTAGTGTTCTTTTGTAAGTCGGTATGAAAAGAATATGCCTATTATTAGACAACATCATACGACAAGTTCAGGTGGTGGAACTGCAATCTGTATACGTAAAAATTTTAGTTACAAAAAAATTTAAATAAATTTAAATAATAAAATACTGCAATCCAAACTAACCTTAATGACGGTAGTATTATTTCTTTCGTTTCTATGTATTTAAGGCCTTCAAGTACTATTTCTGTAATTGATTTGAACAAAATGTTAAGTATGGTTAATTCTGGCAAATTCATTTTGGGTAGTGATCTAAATTCAAATATCCCAACTAGGGCAGTGATGCACAGCGTTGGCAGAGCTTCCAACACAAACGCAACATTTTTGTCTAAGTATGTGTGTACAAGACAAAAATTCAACATAACAATTTGCGCATAAGATGCTTACTCCGTGAAGATCAAACGCAAACTGATTCAATGCTATCGTCGAAGAAGTTCGGCAGCTTCGCACACACGACCAGCGTTGCCAGAATGTGAAAAATTTACCAAAACTGGTAAATTTTTTTTTCGATGTGAAAACGTGAAATTAAGTTTCATTTTGGTAAACTTTTGCAGTGAAAACCAAAAATTTTTTTTATGAAAATTTTCCAAAAACTTAAAATGGACTGCCTGGTGTTACTTTAAAAAATGTATTCAAATTATCTTCCTTTTTCAATGTATTGAACTTGTTTGCTACGATAAAAACTTTGGCTTGGAAAAATAAGGCTTAACCTAACCTTTTGAATTTAAGCAGTTGAAGCTGCTTTACCTTTTCCTGGAAATTCACAACATTCGCATTATTATTAAGCGAAATTTTTCTTAATTTCATTTAAAAAAAGTATTGAATTATTTATTAAACTGTTGATTGGCAACTCCAAAATGAGCGAAAACGTTAGAGTTGTTTTTAAAATCGTAAAACCTATCAGAAATTGATTTTCTAGAAGAGGCGGCAGCCTCGTATATACTGAATAAAAACATATAAGAGGCTTCTACATCAGTCAGAGCTTGAATGGAGAGTTATTTAGAAAATTTGACAGTTGCTTTTTAGTAACAGTAGTTGAAACAGCTACTATTTCCAATAAGTTTTGATAAAGTATGTATTTGAAACCAAAGCTTCAGGTTTGTAGTGAAAGCCATGAAGCCATTCAGTTTCAGCTCTTTGTATATAAAATAGAAATATTTCGATGAATTACCCTCCAACCTGGCATGCGGTATGTTACGGGTTCGAATCATATGAATTCATAAGAACAATTTTTGGAAATTTTTTATATAAAAAAATATAATTAAATAAAACCATTATTTTTAAAATTGAGATTAAATAAGGTTTAAATTTAAAAAAATTTTTAAATATCATAAAAAAATCTGAAAAACTTGTAGTAATATGTAATGAGATGTGAATAATGAAGTGAATATAAATTAAAATTCCAGGATCCCGAAAACCCGGGATCCCGAACTTTTTCCAGTCCCAAAAGTCCCGGGATTATAAGTCCTGAAATCCCGGGATTTTCTGGACACTGCAATTGCCTTAAAATGTCTGCATTTAAGTAGTTGATTTTTCGATTTTTTCCATAAATTTAGAGGAAATAAAAGAATTTATAAAACTGTTAATTTCAAATAATCAAAAGTATTTATAAATATTGCTTGCAACTCTTTTTCGAGTAATGGCAATTAAAAATAGTAGTAGAAAAGTGCAACACTAAGTTTGAAATTCGAGTAACACCTGTTTACAAGACTGTGGCTGGTAATTATGAATATATTTTGGTCTATACGATGATTCTTTATTCATGGTCTTTATTTTCACAGATTTCACTGGAAAAGATGAATATTCTGCACAATTTTATTGTATATTTTCTGTTTGTTTTTAGAAAATAATACCTTAACTTTCCAACCGAACATATGAATTTATTTATGTATCAAATAAATGGGTTTTCTCTGTTTTACAGAACCGGGGACTAATCCCGAAATTTGAAATCAGTCCCGGGACTGGAATCCCTTGTTGTGAATATACTGATATAAACTTAATTCATAAAAAGATTTAAATATCATAAAAAAATCAGAAAAATTTGTAGTTGCTTATAATGGAGTTTTATGCAGTTTTATGCAGGATCCTGTTGCAGGATTAGAAACACATATACGCTGTATAAAGCTTGTATAAGCAAGCTTGCACTAACCCTATGGAAATTGTTTGCGAAGTTTAATAAAAGTTCAAGAAGCTTCTTTAAAAAAATAAAAAGTTCGCCTTTTTGCCATTATAGAAGTCAATAAGTGTGCTTTCAGAAACAACGTAGTTCTTATAATGAGTTGCTACAAAGCTTGTGGTGACCGTGACATGCAGGTAAACGGTGTGGCTTAGCATGCTCGGAGCCCGAGTTCGATCCCCAGTCTCGGCAAAAGTTTTTCAATACAAAAATTGTTCTGATCGGTCATCACCTCTCTGCAGACAATGTCAAACCTTAGAGAGTAAATAATGCCATGTAAAGCTTCTTGAGAACATAAACTTTAGCCATTCGGAGTCGGCATAAAACATGTAGGTCCAGCTACGGTTAATTGTGTGCAAACATTTAATAACAGACACAACACAATTGATCATTAGAAGCTCGGTCAAAGTCCTTCAAGGGCTGAAATGGCCAATTTGTTTTTTTTTTTGCTGTAAAGCTTGCTGCAATCTTAATAGAAGTTTGTGTGCTTCTACGTCACAACCAAAATAAGGAGCTTTTCAGAAGAAGAATGCTAAAATATAAAAAATATTTGAATTTTTGCTTTGGATGTGAAATTTTTTTCATAAATGTGAAATTTTTTTGGTAATTTTGGTAAAAGAAAATTTTTGGATGTGGCAACCCTGCACACGACTTGTCTGTGAAAGCCGAGGGCTCCCCGAAGCTCTTATGTGCACCTCTGAACTAGGGTAACGCGATCACTAATGCAAATGGAAGGATTCTCCCAGAATGGTTAGAAAATCAACCACTAGTGCAGTTAGACTGTGCTCAAACGTTAATAAAATGACTGAATGAACTCAAATTTGTTGTTTGTCCAGCTAAAAAAAATGAACTCTCTGCGAGAGAGAAAATTAACTTTGAATACGTCATTGCTTCAATGAAATTTTTGACCACGCTCTAGACCTGAATTATTCAGTATTTGGGCTTAAATTGATTGTTTTTGTCTTTTATAAAGATTATTAAATTATATTTCAGAATGATTGATGATGAAAAACTTATTGATTAGTTGCGAAGCCACGAAGTGCTTTACAATAAGTTCAGCGGAGGATATAGGTTCCCTGACAAAAAGAAAATTGTTTGGACCATGATAGCCAAGGAACTGGGAGCAACAGGTACGTATTTAAAGTAAATATGAAGTGCAAAAGAGGGATAATCCTTACTTAGAGGAACAGTGCTGCAAAAGGTGTTGACCCTTATTCAGTGCCTTAAGTTTTTTAAAGGAGCACATAAAACCAAGACCGTAAGTACGAAGTGTATCTAAGAATACAGTGATATACATAAATTTTACATTTTAGAACTCGTTGCACTCTGAATTGTCTGGAAGATTCGCAATCTTTGTCCACACCAACGACACCAGAACCGATTAGTCCTTCTCCAGCAGCAACACGCCATCCGCCATTAACTACAGAAACCGCCAGAAACTCTAAACGACGGAACTGCAGAAATATTGAGGATGAGTTCCTGGATGCTTGCAATGCGCACAAAGAAATGTGCAAGCAAAAGGCTGCTGCAAAAAACGAATTCGTGCATGGGTTTGGACAGATGATTGTCGCTACAATTAACGATATGAGCGCCACAAAACAAGCCAGGGCAATGCAGGGAATTACAGAGTTTGTTATGCAATTGAAATTGAAGGAGGAATAGAATACATTTTTTTTGTAATATTCAGCCCTATTATGAATAACTTTTCAACCGGAAGTGGAAAAATAAATCACTTTTTTATTACCCTCTTGAATGACGGTTGGTGAACAAACTTGCAATAAAAATTTCTGAAGTTCTGAGGTTTGAAATTGAAACTCTCTTCTAATTCTGGATGAAAAATTATTCATAAAATGGCTGAATATATTTTTTTTTTTATGATAATAACACGATATTCCGAATGAAGTTCCTATTATTTTTAAGTCAATTTTAAGAATATTCTGTTTTGTTTTGCTATCTTTTAATGAACAAGTTTGTTTTGCTGCAGTAAAATAATAAGTTCATTATTATTTGTATGTGTGTACATTAGAGTACCCATAAGTGCAAAAGTGTTAAATTTTCCGCTCCCTGCGCATTTTCCGAGAAAATGGATGTTAAAAATCAGATCTGCAAAAAAACCACGCATCTCTAGTGGTAAAAAGCCAGTCGCTTTTGAGTTTTATCTCAAAGAATACTCAAAAATTTTCTCAAAAAACTCTAACATAATTGGTTTGTATCTTTTAAAATATCAGTATGAAGTTAAAGGCGATTATACAACTTTTCATTTAAAATTAATCAACAAAGATGTTTTTGTAATTATTTTTCCTTTTTACGCATCCGGTTATGGGTTTTTTTAAGCTCAAACTAAAATTTTTCGAAAAAATTTAAGACAACTTTTGTTTTCAAATGCTCTCATTTATGCTTCGTGCAACATAAATGCAATTTTATATTTTTGTGAATAGCTAACATCACAATCAAGAAATTACTGGAATTAATACAAATAGGTTAATAACAAAAATTAAATTGCGGCTAAAAAATTGTCCAAAATTTATTAGTTGTCAACGACATTGATGAACGTGGTATCGCACTAATTACGCGATTTAATACTGTGCTAACTCACCAGGAAGCCCAAAAACAGTTCATCCTACACACGATGGAACAGCACTACATAAATTATCCGTCTAAAAAATTTTCTAAAACAAAATTTATTGAATACTGAAATACAAAATTTCAGAGAGAAGACATTTAAAAATTCAACACTTTAAAATCAAGTTTTTTCAAACTTTTTGAAAACTGCAAAAATATATAAAAATATTATTAATATCATTACTTAATTTTGTAACTTGCACTGCAAAAATATAGAAAAATTTTATTACTAACATAACTTAATTGTGATAATTTAATTTCTTTAATTTCTTTTCAATTTCTTTCACATTGAATCACAAGATTCCTTTGTTAACTTAATGTATTTGTGCAAAACTTCTAACAGTTCAAATATTTTTATGTTTTAATTCGTTAGTTTTTTATTAATAATAAAATATATTGAAAAAATTTGTTAAGTAATGTTTAATTTAGGTTTTTAACTTAAAAACTTTTTAATGCCTATAACAACGAACAATAAGTAAAAAAATGTTCATATAACTTGAAGACCAATTTAATATCTATTCACAAAAAATATAATATTGCATTTATGTTGGACGAAGCATAAATGAGAGCATTTTAAAACAGAAGTTGTCTTTAATTCTCTCGAAAAATTTTAGTTTGAGCTTAAAAAACCCATAACCGGAAGCGTAAAAAGGAAAAATTATTACAAAAACATCTTTGTTGATTAATTTTAAATGAAAAGTTGTATAATCGCCTTTCACTTCATACAGATATTTTAAAAGATACAAAGCAATTGTGTTAATAGAGTTCTTTGAGAAAATTTTTGAGTATTCTTTGAGATAAAAATTAAAAGCGACTCGCTTTTTACCATTAGGGATGCGTGGTTTTTATTGCAGATCTCATTTTTAACACACATTCATAAGACTTTTGAAAATTTCATACATTTCATGGATGCTCTAGTGTACATATAGTACACAAAATAATTAACAATTGATTTTAATGAATATTTTAATTAAAGAGATTTTATTGGTTTTTACAGAAAGTTATATTTGTAAGTTTTTATATATGTCAGCAGTTTCTAGGTTAATATTGAGAAGTTACTTTTGAATTACAAGCTAAAATGTAAGAATTTTAAAGTTGTCTTTATTGAAATGAAACTGCGCCCTCATTCATAAAGTACTCCGCAAATTTATCTCTTAGTTGGTATGCAGCCATTGATGCATTGCGACGATGAGACGTTATGGAATATAGTAGTCTGCCAAGAGATGCCAAATCGTTTCGCCAATATCCGTTCTGTACATCATGTTCCGAGTTTTCCCAATCAGCATAGAACTATTTTTTCACAGTTCTCTGGGCTACACTGTATTGGAGATCTGAGAACTCGCCTGCGGGCAGTCAGTATCCCAAAACTGTTCTCAATTACTCGGCAGGCTCGCGATAATCTGTAATTAAAAATTCCTTTGATCTGAGGTAACTGCGAACCAGAAAAGGGTCGCATTAAGTTGATTTTTAACGGAAATGCAGCGTCGCCTGCGAGGAAATGGTTCAGATGAATTGTTTCCTAATGGGGGCATTCCATCGTGACGTACACGACATTTGTACGACTTATTCTATGTTTTAAAGGAGCTTGCTAAATATTCAAGTAATTATTCATTATTCTTTTGCATTATATTAATAATTTAAGACCTCTTACACTTTTAGAAATAAGTTTAAGCAAATTTCTCTTGATGGTTAAAAGAAAAAAATGATCAAATGTTGGGAGCGTACACGACAATGAATCAACCAGTTTTAATGTTTTAACGATTTATCACGAAAATTCAGCTAAACCGGAAATGCAAAAACAAAATATGGATATAAACATAAAAATATGCATTTTGAAGATAACTATACAAATTCAAATTCAGAAATTAAACTTAAAGAAAATGTGAAAATTTACGAAAAGCAAGCATGACGTACACGACATACTGTGTGACGTAAGCGACACGTACGAATTTAAACTACTTTATTGGTGTTTTTTACTTTGAATATTGGTGTTTCGGCATTCATGTTGTATTCTTGAGTGTGAATTTCGTCTCCAATGTACTGCAGAATGCGAAAGTTTATATGTCGGAGAGGGGTTGCATAGGCATCCATGGGGATTTCTCATTGGCCTATCACTATTAGAAAAACTCTGTAAGTTGGTTTATATTGTTTCAGGGATAGCTATTTGGTACATTGAAACATTTTTCAAAATATCTCTAAAACTGCCAAAGATTGAGATCAAAAATATATATTTTTGATAAAAAGTTTTCTGTAAAGTTTTTATAAAAAGTTTTACACCATATAAAAAACAATTTTTAAAATTTAAGAGAGGATAAAAAGTTACAGTCTCAAAATATGTTAAAATTTTAATATTTTTCAGCTTTCAAGGAGTATATTTCGCAAACTAAAGAAGATAATTAAACTTTGGGTTCACAAATTGAAATAACTTATAAATTAAATATAAAAAATTTAAATACGATCGAAATCCGTCCCCGCATTTAAAAGATATAGTGCAATTATTGAAAAAAATAAAAATTTTCAGATTTTTGCCTATAACTCCTAAGTTCGAACTGATGATGAAAAACGAATACCATTTTTAAAATCTGAGTTTATAATTCATCTAGAATTGATAGCACTTTATTCTGCAACTTTTGTTGTTTTTCCATATTGTCCTTACGCAAAAACTTCCATTAACTGTGTGACGTACGCGACAAATTATTAACTGCTAATTTTAAATACATTAAAAATGAAAATCTACTGGACATTCAGTAGTTTTACAATTGTTGACACTTTGTCTGTTTAGTAGTGATGTGAAAAAATTCCACCTTCACTCTTACTCTAGTGATGACAATATAAATCTTTTTGGCGTGACGTACACGACATCGATTTACCAATTATAATGTTATCGATTTTACTCAAATGGAACTATTCCTTGGAGAAATGAAGGTTGTGATAGTAACAACACGATATGCGGTATTGAATAAAATCAATTACATAACAATTAGTTACGTAAATAAAAGAAAAAATTGAGAAAAACGTTGAGTTCCTTTTAGCATTTATCTCTTTGACGATATCATAAGTATGTATATTAGACCGTATCGAAAAAATAAATTTCGCCGCACACCAGCTAATCTAAAGCGTTATTGAAAGAAAGTTTCGAAAAACATTTTTTTTTTTTTTTTGACCGAACGTAGGGGTCGCGCATCGACATATTTCTTTATAACTTCGTTATTTACCGTCCGATCTTGAAGAATGATATGTTTTTGTTTTTGTCTTAAGAAGACCTATTTTTGCTTTCTGAAACTCATTGACCTTAGCTGACCCCTTATAGTACTGACCCACCGAACCCCAGTTTCTACCATCTTAACGTACCATTTTAGTATCAGAATTAGAAAGCCCTTAAAAAATCATTAAACTTTTACAAAAGAATTTTTTCGCTATTTCCGCTAGAAATATGAAAAATTTTTGTTGCAATTTTCTTTGCAAGTTTTTAAATTTTTTGTCATATCGTATTATTTTTATAAAATATCCACCGAAAACGTTCACATCTGAAAAAAGCATCTTCATGTACAATTCTTAAGTAATGCAATTAAAGCCTGCAAAAAACTTCCTTCGTATTAAAATTTCTGGAATATTCTTTAAGATCGTGCTGTTAATGTTAAAGGTTTGTCGAAGTTTAAAATAACGGCAACAATTGCAGAATGATTCGGATACACCTAGAAAAAAACTTAAGAGAAATTAAAAAAATCTATGTTAGTTTACCTAAGGGCTTGGTCTGTTTTAAGCCTACAAAGTTCTTGAATATGACAACAAAGTTTAATCTGGTTATTTATCGAATTTTATATTTATGGTGAATTAATGGTGAAAACCATTCGTTGTAAGCACATTTTCACAAGTAGAATTGCACTCTTGGGAAGTAATACAATTGATTGGGAAGTATTATCTATACATTCCGATGATGAACATTGTAAAATGTAAACAATTTATTGATTGATAACTACATATTTGCATCTTCCTTGTTCGCAGTGTTTGTGTAATTTTCTTTTTTAGCTACCAGCCATACTTTGAGTACATTATACATGAATTTAGTTACTTTTACAAAGTTGTGCTTTGTGAATTTAAAAATTTTGTTTTTTGTATAAATTATCAAATTTTTCATTTTAAAACCATTTTCAGCTAACACAAAAACTTTTGTTATTATAGATAGTTATTTCATTCAGTACATTTTTTATTCACAAAAGCCATCTTAGATAATTTTACTATGGTTTTTTTCTCGGTGTAAGAACGTTTTCGGTGGATATTTTATAAAAATAATACGATTTGACAAAAAATTTAAAATTTTGCAAAAACAATAAATAAAACAATTTTTAAAATATTTCTAGTCAAAATAGAGAAAAATTTCTTTCATAAAAGTTTAATAATTTTTTATGGGCTTTCCATTTCTGAAACCAAAATGGCACGTTAAGATGGTAGAAACTGAGGTCCGGTGGGTCAGTACTATAAGGGGTCAACTGAGGTCAATGAGTTCTAGAAACAAAAAATAGGTCTTCCTGAGACAAAAACAAAAACAAACAATTCTTTAAGATCGGACGGTAAATACCGAAGTTATAAAGAAATATGTCGATGCGCGACCCCTACGTTCGGTCAAAAAAAATAAAAATTTTTTTTTCGAAACCTCCTTTCAATAATGCTTCAGATTAGATGGTGTGCGGCGACATTTTTTTTTTTTGCCTATAAGGCGAGACGGTCTAATGTATATATATATTTATTATTGCAGTGATGAGCCAGAAAAAAGATATTGTACCATTAGGGACTTAACTCATGTAGGTTCACTGCCCTGTTGTTAAAAATTAGAAATTTTGCTTTTTTTTTTTTGCTAAAATATACCGCTTTTCGTGGAATGCCCCAATGGTGCATTTGAAGGCAAAGGCAATTCGTTTGATAACAGTGCTTGCCCAAAGTTGGAATGTTGGAAAACACCTTAGTACAAAGTATGATTTAGTTTTAAATTAACTAATGTATTTTATAACTTACCACCATCACTTTGGCTGCCATAACTACCAATACTGGCCTTGGTAAACGTATGTTTCGCATCACATGCCGCCATAAGTATAAAACTTTAAAATTGTTTATAGTTGAAAAACATACAACCTGAGTTCTTTGGACAAGTAATGGCAATATGCTTGCCATCTATAGCCCCAACGCAATTTGGCATATTCCACAACTTGTAAAAATTCTTCGATATATCTTTATATTGTGAAGTTGTTGATTCACTAACATATATTGGGGAGAGAACATTCCACAAGATCTCGCACTTGTCCAAAACAATATTTCTCACTGTTGTTTTGCCCAATTTATAACTCCAAGCGATGGTTTGGAAGGAGGACACATGAGCTAGATACCTTAAAATAAATAGGATCAGTTGATCAAGCCCAAAAAAATTATTAAAAATAACTTACAACAGAGTTATGGAAAGTCGTTCTTCGGGGCCCTTTTGTTGCTTAGGGATTTTCAAGGAGGCTTCAACCAAATTTATAAGCAGATCGTACACACTTCTGGACATTCGTGTGTGTACAAAGAACTGCTCTACATCGTCACTTTTTATCTTCATAAATACTTTTTTGAAGTCACCGTTTGTTATTCTGTCCCTGTTAATTGGTCGAACAGCCCGTTGACTTGCATTTCTTCGTTTTTTTATTTCTAGTTAAATACGCAACATATTTAAGTAGCTTAAATTTAAAATTAAATCTTCGTCCATATCGCACTGAGTCTTTTAGTGGAAACAAAACCAGATTATTTCTTGTAAAACTCCTTTGTTAACTTTTGTGACTGAAGCAAAAATGAAAACAGCTGATTTATTTGCTACGTGCTACGGTTACCATAATCAACAAAAAGTTTTGCTACGTGCTGTCATGTTAAGCCAAGTTACGTCAAGTATGCATAATGAGACCATAAGTCTAATGACAAGGTTGCAGAAGTACGAACTTTCGTACCATTTTGAATATCTTTTAAAGCCGCTTTACATTGTCCCACTGTGTGTTACGACATGTAAAAATTTTTAATGTGATAGAATGTGGGATGTTGTAAACAACGAAAAAGAAAGTGTGTTCGAATCTGTTTTGATTTTTTTGACATGTCGTACTACATTTTGTTTTTGGGTTTGTTTCTAATTTCATCACACATTCTATCCGACCACAGCTGCAATTAGATAACTTTAAATTTTAATTTGATTTTTTTTTGTTTTTTGTGCATAAAAAACACTTTTGACGCTTATTACAGCAATTAGATTGCGATTCCTTTGGATGGTCATCAAATTTGAATTGACTTTTCTTTTTCATCAAACAACTTTATAAAAAATGTGATGCGATTCTGTGTGAAAGTCTAAACATGAAATATAAGTTTCTTTATACTAAAATTAAAAATGACAGTGTGATGAAATTTGGTTATACTTTCTATCTCACGTGTCGTAACACACAGTAGGACAATGTAAAGTGGCTAGTATCTAAATAATTAGATAAGAAGTACCAACTTTTTCGTACTAGTACAACTTTATTTTTCCCTTTCTTGTGTTTTCTTTTGGTGTTGCCAAACAATTTCAGTTTTACTTTCACTCTAGTTATGTGGCAGCACTTAAAGCTTTTATGTGTTTGTATACGTAAATAAACGTAAAGTACGTAAATACGTAAAGTTTGTTTACGTATTGGATGTAGAGAATTCCCAATGGAAATTTTTTCAAAGAGGAAAGTGTGAGAAACACTAAAATGAAGGAAGTACCAATATAAGAAAGTACTTCGAACCATCCAGCTTGTATGAAATTGTATGTATGAAAATACAAATCAGATGGAACGAAGTACGTTCATTATTGGTACTTACTTCATTTTTCGAATTCCTCGTAATTTGCTTTATGCGATGTTTAAGTTCGTTTACAAATATTTGTAAGAATATAAAATTAAGGCGAACAGTGAAAAAGTTGCCATATCATTTTAACCCTAATCGGTTCTTTGTATGTGCGCACATACAATTTCTTTCATATATATTTATTTATACAAAAACGGTTAGATGAAATGGTCTGAATTTCACCAAAGTAGATTTATTTTGGTCATAGAATCGAAATATCACCAAAAGATGTGAGGCATGTGTAGTATTGCCTGAGCAGAGATAGTTACGAATCGGTTCTTTGTGTATGCGTACGCATACACATATATCTGCCATACACATATCCCGCTATTTTTCACTCAGTAGCGTCAGTATGCTTTTGAATATTTTTGGTTGCATTCGATTTGATGATCGAGTGGAACGTTTGACTGCTTCTGTTCGTGATAATTGGGACCGATCAGAAATGTGTTCGATAGATGGATTGCTATTTTGAAGACTATCTACACACCAGGTAAAAATGTTACAGTCGATGAACAGTTAGTTCCATTTCGTGGGCGATGTCCGTTCCATCAATACATTCCATCAAAACCTGCCAAATATGGCATCAAAATTTGGGTTCTATGTGATTCAAAAAGTTGGTATGCATACAGTACACAAATTTAAATTGGCCGTGATCGAAACACCGCTCCGGAATGCAACTTAGGACAGCGTATTGTTTTATGTTTGACAGAATGACTATCCAATAGAAATGTACCATGCGACAACTTTTTTACTTCATATGAATTGGCTGAAGAATTGAATAAAAGGCGCATGACTACTTTGGGCACGATTCGTAATAATAGGAAAGAAATTCCATTAGTCTTGGTTGATATCACTGGTTTACAAATAACGAAAATTTGTTTGTACTTTGAATGCCTTTTACTTTGAAAAAATTATTTTTTTTTCTGTCACTGTCGTTTTCGAGATATTGCCCACTGTAGGGTTTTCAACGAAAAAAAAGTTGGTTCCACTTAATTGCATATATCTCCAGAACCAACTACAGTAATCAAACAAATGATATATCAAATAAAAGCTAATTAAATTTCTTACAAACAATGCAAACACCATTTTTTGGTCGAGTTGTCGAGTTTGGCGGAATAAATTCAAATTTCGGGAATTTTTTTTATTTTTCAGAAAAATTTCCAAAAAAAGACAAAATAGTTGCAAATTTCGTTAAGAAATCAAAATATTTTATTACTTTTGATATTTTTTACTAAGAGCCTTTATTTTTCCAAAAAAATAAGCTATTGTTGAAGGAAATCTATTGAGAAATGAAAAAGTTGTGTTTAATGGAACGAAATCACCCAAATTGTGTGATTATCAATTTATGCATTTGGACTTATTTTATTGCCATACAAATGAGAACTAAAGGTTGTTGTAATAAAATAATATATTCTTCATTTTTATTGTTCTTTTAATAATTTACATTATTATTAAATTATTTAAATTGTATATAATTATTATTAATAATTTTTATTGTTGCATTAAATCATTTTTATTGTTATTTACATTGTAAATAATTTTTATTTATCATTCAGAAATTCAAAATGATTAGAATTCTTGTTATGTCGTTTATTTAATTCGGGATCGGTTTCTCTGATGAGAAACCAACATTAGTCGCCCACCATTCCTTTATCCCAAAATCCTTGGTACCGATTCTCAATTGCTTTCATCTGTTGGTGGTATCTTTCCCCATGCTCGTCGCTCTCGTCACCGAGATTCTACGGAAAAAAATTCAAATGGGAGTGCAGAAAGTGAATTTTCAGAGACATATTTACGCCCATTTTTTTATAGTTCTTGAGCAACTCGTTGACTATTTTCTCGTAAGATTCACTTTAATTGTTCCCGAGGAAGCTAGAAACAGTCGTCCTAAAAGAACCCCACGCCGCTGCCTCAACTGGTGACAATAGTTCTGCGAATTGAAGATTGTTTAACACCTTTTTTATTTGCGGTCCAACGAAGACACCTTCTTTTATCTTGGGATCAGAAAGATTTGGAAAAATCGTTTTCAAATATGTGAATGCTTCGCTTTCTTTGTCTAACGCCTTGACAAAGTTTTTCATAAGTCCAAGTTTGATGTGCAGCGGTGAGAGAATTATGTTTTCTTTTTGACGAGTGGAACGTTTTTGACGTTGCTCTCTCCAACTTTCGACTCAATTCTTTCTGCCCAGTCCTTTTTGTAATAGTTGTTTACCAACGACGTGGTGTACCAACGACTTTGATATCAGAACATATTTTCCAGTCGTGTTATTCATATTTAATACTGCCATCAATAAACAAACGCCACTCTTTGGGAATGTACGGCTGACCGAAGGTATTAAATAAGCCAGGAATGACTACGCAATAGCAGATATTGTCATTCTTTGTAAAGTATATAGCAAACGGTTTTTCACGATTTCTGAAGTATGTCACCTTAACATTGGGTCTCAAAAAGTTGAGTTGTTGCATACGAGAAGATTATACCAACAGATGAAAGCAATTGAGAATCGGTACCAAGGATTTTGGGACGAAGGAATGATGGGCGACTATTGTTGGTTTCTCATCAGAGAAACCGATCCCGTATTAAATAAACGACATAACAAGAATTCTAATCATTTTGAATTTCTGAATGATAAATAAAAATTATTTACAATGTAAATAACAATAAAAATGATTTAATGCAACAATAAAAATTATTAATAATAATTATATACAATTTAAAAATAATGTAAATTATTAAAAGAACAATAAAAATGAAGAATATATGATTTTATTACAACAACCTTTAGTTCTCATTTTTTTGTTTTTATGGCAATAAAATAAGTCCAAATGCATAAATTGATAATCACACAATTTGGGTGATTTCGTTCCATTAAACACAACTTTTTCATTTCTCAATAGATTTCCTTCAACAATAGCTTATTTTTTTGGAAAAATAAAGGCTCTTAGTAAAAAATATCAAAAGTAATAAAATATTTTGATTTCTTAACGAAATTTGCAACTATTTTGTCTTTTTTTGGAAATTTTTCTGACAAATAAAAAAAATCCCCGAAATTTGAATTTATTCCGCCAAACTCGACAACTCGACCAAAAAATGGTGTTTGCATTGTTTGTAAGAAATTTTATTAGCTTTTATTTGATATATCATTTGTTTGATTACTGTAGTTAGTTCTGGAGATATATGCAATTAAGTGGAACCAACTTTTTTTTTCGTTGAAAACCCTACAGTGGGCAATATCTCGAAAACGGAGTGACAAAAAAAAAATATTTTTTTTTTCGGAATTAGCGACCGATTTTACATGAGAAAAGGATAGTGGCATTCAAAGTACATATTGGCTGTAAACCAGTGTATTCGTACAAAGCCAATATATTCTACTGAAGCTGTGTATGACCACAAATTACAAGCCATTATGTTGTCCTATGTCCCGCGTCGCTACCGATTTGTTACATTAATGAGCACGTACCATGTGAGCATCAACAATAATGAAGAAAAGAAAAATTCAAACATAATTGAGGATTATAATAGAACGAAAGGTGGGGTTGACACCATGGACCAAATGGTTGGAACCTTTACTTGCAAAAGAAAAATAAATCGTTGGCCAATGGCTGTGTTCCATAATATGCTTGATGTGAGTACTTTGAATCTATTTATTACGTTCACTGAATTGTTTCCGGAATGGAAAAATGAAAAAAGCAACCATAATATTCGTCGGGAATGGCTCTTGTTGATCCACACATTGCAAGACGCAAAACAAGACCGACTGATAGTGCCATTTGACACCCACTTCCAAAAAAGGCCGTTGCCACGTCTGCACATACAAACCAACAAAAATATTTTTGCTACACGTTGTGGAAAGTAAGCCAAATTCGTTTGTGCTGACCATCGAAATGATATTTGCGAAGATGGCGAGATGTGTCAAAAAATAAAAAAAAATGAAAAATTTACTTTTTTCCCGATTTTTTGTATAATTCTCAAAGAGATGATTTTCTATTTGCCATTTTTACTACACAATTTTTAGAGTTTTGGACACGTATTCCATTTTTTTCAATAAAGAACATTCCAATGAACAACAAAAATAACAAAAGTTATTAGTTTTTCTTATAGCGCCTTTTTATACAGGTGTGAAAAATGTGTGTATGTGCACGCATACAAAAGAACCAATTCGATGTAGTTCTGGAGGGACCGATGAGGGTTAAATAACATGTAAATATTACCCATACGCTTTATAGCGCGTTTTTGTGTATGCGGCAACTTTGCGAACATTTAAATCAATAGCAGTTGTAATTTGAATGCTATATATCAAAAATGTAATAAAAAATGCCTAAACAAATCAATATAAATAAAGTTAATGTTAAAAACATTAAAAAAATAGATTATTTCTTTATGAAAGTGTAAGATTGTGTTAAATGTTATTAGTTTAAGTATAAAAGTAATAATAAAGAAAATATGTTCACAAAAAAACTAGCAATGGAGCTGAAGATGGCCAGGAAAATCTTTGTCCGAACGTAAGCCCAAGTGATGGAATTGATAGTGATGAAATTGAGGTTGCGCAGACTTTACTTTCCTTTGGCACACTGGAGGTGCGAAACCTAATTGCAGATTTGGAAGCCAGATAAAGTTTGGGTGAAAGGTAAGGACAAGTAAACCAATAACTTAATAATTTGATTAATAACTTTATGTTTTGAATAATAAATTATGAAATATGTGTGCTTTCTTAGGTCATGGATTAACGAAGAGCTCCAACCTGCAGCCGATATATTTCAAAGACGAAAGTTGACCAAAGGTAAGCTAATGTATTGCAATACAATCGAATAAATCTAATAACAGTGTTGTTCTTCTTTTTTTTAGCATAAGCAATCAAACAATTTGCAACTCTACTATTTTTAACTTCCCAGTGAAATCTCCTTTAAATATAATATCCTGCCAAACTTTTTGCTAATAGGTAATTGAGAATGTACACATTTTCTTTTATTTCCCTACTAACAAATACCCAACGATACACCTTCGTTCTGTCAATATAAAGTAATCTATAAAATTTGACTATTTAACAGTATAAGGCTTAAGTCTGTTAACTCATCACCAAAGTTTAAATTCCTTAACCTCAGGTTTCGTTAAACGAATTTAAATTTTAAGCACAATTTAAACATTTTCAACAATCTTTTAATTTTTATCAATAGTTAACTTAACGTTTGCATAAGATTTAAGCTGAGGTTAAAAGACTTACTTGTGCGGCACTGTAATAAAATTTCTAAGGCCCTTAGCGGCATTGAAACTATTTTAAAATTATTTTCACTAAGAAAATCACAAAACGATAAAAAAATATTCAAATGAAGAAAATCTAGCACAGGCCTCGAAATTAAAACCAGATTAAATACTCTGCTTTCTGCTGTTGAAGTTTTGATTTGAAGATTCCAGGAATTATTGATATTCAACATACAGTATTTCAAGAATTGCATTACACATTGATATATAAAATGAATTTTTTAACTCACTTAACAAAAAATTTTATATTTTGTTGATGCACATACAATTTTTGTATCAGTTATGGTTATTTACAGTATTTACTAAGTAATAATAAAAAAAAAATATTAATATAAAGCAAAAGAATTAAAAAACATAACATAAACATAATCTACTCCCTTTTGCAAGTGTCAAGAAATGCATTACACAAAATTTAAAAAAAAGGGCTTTAGCAACTAAAACTTAAAGTTTGGGATATTTAATATTTAGTGTGGCCGCCTCTGGCGTCAATCACATGTTGTAGCTGTTTTTTCATTGAATCACCAACTTTTTCATATCATAATTACTTGGTATTTTTTGCCATTTGTTTGTTTTTTGGATGCCTTTTGGCCACCTGCTTTTTTAAAAGGGCCCACACATTTTCTATGGGATTTAGATCCGGACTTTGAGCTGGTGTTTCCAAAACTTTTCGGCAGTTATATAGCAGCCACATCCGTACGATTCGCCTTATGTTTCGGATCGTTGTCTTGGTAAAATTTGAAATTTGGTTTGTTACCGCTCATCAAACCAAATTTTTCAGCACTGCTGGTCAAATGGGCTCTTAAAATCTCTAAATATTGTTGGGCATCCATTGTATTTTCGATAAATGCTAAGTCTTCCACTCCTCTGCTGGATATGCATCCCCAAATCATAACAGACAATTTTCCGAATTTTACTGTTGGAATGATGTTGCGATTTTCTAATGCTGTCAACGGCTTTCGCCACACTCTAGTCGGTCCATCATTGTAGTATAGCATCATTTTCGTTTCGTCGCAGAATATGACGTCATCACAATATTCTACAAGTTCAGAAATATGCATTGATGCGAAGGAGAATCGCTTTTCAATATTCTGTGCAGAAATTCGGAAAATTGTCTGTTATGATAATTTAATATATAAAAATAATTTATTTTTTATGTAATTTGTGTTTGATTTCTCTATCAAGATGCAGATTGCTGCAGGCCGTCGGTGCAACACCGTTCTTGTGCGATCATTCGTTCTGAATGTTTGCACATTAAAATATATTGAAAAATAGTAAAAAACACTCAAAAAAGCATAAGTTCAGCGAGCAGTACAAAAAGAGTAAGAAAAATTAATAGCCTAGACACATTGACTGCGGCTGCAACATTGCGTAAAACGTCAAACTTTTTTTACATGCTTTTCTTATGGAGGTGAATGTGGTGAAAATGTTGCAACGACAATGCGTCATTGCAACAATGTTGCTGTCGTCGATTTAGAATTTTTTCTATTTTGACGTGCGACAACAGTGAGAACATCGGCATTTGACATGCAACAAACAGTTTTTTCATTGTTTTGAATGACATAATCAAATAATATTCACAAATTTCAAAAATTCAAAAAAAATTTTTAATTTCTGTTATTTTCTGAGACTTTGGATTATTAACGCAGGTAATATATGAAAACTTTTAATATATTTTTAATATTTAATTGTAATTAATTTATAGCAAATGGATACTGATGAAGTCCTAATTGAGGAAGTACGGAAGCATCCTGCAATTTATAATCTTGCCTGCGACGATTATAAAAATATAAAAAAAAGGACCGTGCATGGCAAGAAGTTGCTCAACGCATAAAATTAAATGGTAGGAATTTATAATCGTAAATTTAAAATGAAATTAAATTAAATTAATCGTTAACTTTAATTTTCAGACGTACAATGTAGAAAGCGGTGGAGGGGGCTTCGCGATTGCTACAAGCGATGCAAGAGAAGCGAAATAATCGCATCGGGCAGTGGAGCCTTGCATTCTAAGCAAAAATGGAAGTATTACGAGGCAATGTCTTTCCTTGATAAGATTCAAAGCTCTAGGAGGTAAGTAAGTAAGTAAGTATTTAGATATATATTTGCTATTTTCTTGATCAGGAAGCGCCACAAGCAACAGACCGCATGAACACGTTGAAAGATGGCCTTAAAGAAAATGTTATAGCTGAAGAACCAGAACAAGCAGCTGTACACAATGCTCAAACACCTGCTCATTCCAAACATAGAAATAAGGTAAAAGTGTCAATAACATCGTTGGTTATATATATATTAATATTACTCCTTTTAGGAAAATACGACCAAATTCAACGATTTTCTAGACAAAGCAGCAGCGAGCATTTCGGAAACGTGCACTTCTTATGTTAACCGAAACAGTGAAGCAGATGCCACCGGAATGCTGTTTGCGAGCCTCGCCAATAGTGTTAAGGAGGCACTTAAAATTTTTATTGGTAGTTGTAGTAGTGGCGCAAGCTCAGCATAGAGAGCAGGTATAGCAACTGGTTTTAGTGGTGGTAGAATTTGATGTTGTGGTACTGAAGCAAAAAAAAGCAGGTCCTAACGGGCCCGATTTCGGTGGTGGTGCTGACACAACACTGAACATCGGTGGAGAAGCTTGGTGGTGGCTGTTGGAAAGACGTTGGTTGAAGCAGCTGCTGCTGCATGTGCGGCGGACGCACTAAGCTATTACCCCTTTTACATTAGTCAAGAATTGAAGTCAATTTTCTGAGTTTGTAGGCCAATTCGCCGCAAATAGGAAGCGACGAAAGAGGAAAAAGTTGACGGTACACATTCAAGTGTACTGGCAAGTTTTTCGAACTCGAAAAATTGCTTCCATTTCTTGACTAGTGTAAAAGGGGACTATCCTGCAACATATCTAATGTGATATGCGGTCAAATTTTTGGTGGTGCCGCTAGTGCTAGTGAATTTTACGTTGTGGATGGCCCAAAATTCGATTCAGTAGCTAAATAAACATTTTTTGTTTGAAAAAAACTGTTTTTACAATAAAATGGAATTTAATATTATTGTCAAAAACAGCTGTTTGTTTCGTCGTGTTCAAATTCACCAATTCACCTTCGTCGTGTTCAAATTCACCAATTCACCATGTTGCTGTTGTTATGTTGCAGCCGTCGTCAATATGTCTAGGCTATAAACTAAAAAATGTTCTTCTCTTTTGAAACGGGCTATATATGTTGTTTATATTAAAGTTAATTTCTCTTCATGTACGATGGAGCAATATACTAAAATATTAACACAAATAATAAAAGCAAGCGAAATTAAATGTTTTTATATATATAAAAAAAAATATATACAATGGTATTATAAATTTTTTAAATTTTTGTGAAATTTTAATAATAATTTACTTCTTTTATTAAGCGCCATAGAAAATATCTATGATGGTAATATTGTTGACGAATACGGTTTCATCATTGAAGATGGTGGAATCGTCACTGAAATCACGGATGGTGGCTGCATGGTTATTGAAGAAAACTTTATGACTGAGATTTTAGAAGTTATGGTTACAGACCTTGACGCAAATACGAGGGGTTACATACCAAACGTTACATCGGGAGATACTGGCATTTTGATAAAAAACCGATTATGAAATTGAAAGTAGAAGGTTAAGTACTTTCAAAAGCTATTTAAAATTTAAAATTAAATTAAGGGCACATTCAAGTTTTTCAACGAAAAAAACCCTACATTAAAAGGTTTATTATAAGGCGACTGTTTATTTCAGGTAATTTTTAGTTTTGTATAATAATTATATAATGTTTTAAGAAAAAATTTTGAAGTTTTATGATAAACAATTTGACGTTTGTGCTTATAAATAGTGTCCAACCGAAACCAAAATTTTGGCCGAAACCGAAATTCGGCCATTTCTGTAATATTCGGCCGAAACCGAAACTGAATGTCTACATGAAAATTGTTTTAAAAAACATTTTTTTTAAAGTTTTTTGTTAAAAGCTTTCAAAAACATAACAATTCAAACAGATTATAATTACGTAAGTATACGATAAATATTCTTTGAATATTAAAGTTCAACTTTAAAATAATAAATAAAGACATCATTTCTAATACCACTTTAACGAACATTTTGGTATTTAAAGTTACATAAATTACTATTTTAATATAAAAAAAGAGCTTGCCTGCATTTACAAAATGAAACAAAATACATTTATCGTTTTGTGCTGGGCCCAACTCACACGGTCAATCAAATGACTGTGAGTTTCACGTTTTTGTTCTGCTTAACACCATTAAAAATTTTGAGGAAAGCGAACTCACATCTACGATTGAAATATATGAAAGAACCGAATTAGTAGTTTTCGAGCGAATATTCGGTTTCGCTTTCGGCCATATTGATGCCGAATAGCCAAAACTGATTAAAAGGATCGAAACCGAAACCGAATATTCGGTCGGATACTACCTTTAACTACAATAATTGTTATTCAATTGACTTAAGACTTTCTGAGAATATTGTCCAATGTTATGCATCGAAAAATGTAAAATGATACGTCAACCTTCAAAACAGTTTTTTAATGTTTTAAAATGCGTATAAGTTCTATATAAAATAAGATATAATTTTGAAAAATTACACATATATTTTTTGGTAAATATCTAAATTATACCATGTTCACACTATCGTAATTATTGCTCATTCTTGATTTAAGCATAAATCATGTACAAATTAAGTAATTTCCCAGTGGGAAAACTGTCAATAAAATTAAGTAATTTATCATAAATTACCATCCAAATTAACATCCAATCTGTGTCGGCTCTAATTTTTTCGATTAATAATCGACACATCACAAGGTGTCAATTAGAATAAAGAATAAATTCAAAATAAATTAAGTAAAGAAAGTCTAAAGTCGGTCTAGGCCGACTATGAAATACCCTAAACCCACTTTTCAAAAACAAAAAATTTTTATTGTAAATGGGCGTCTCCAAGGGTGGATGAAGCCTATATTTTATATGCATTTAAATGTTGACGAAAATTTTGCACATACCAAGTTTTATTCCTGGAGCTCACAGTTAATGCCTTTATTGTGCTTTCCCTATGGGAGGTGGGCGTGTTCATACATACCAAATTTAATTTCTCGATGACAAACATAACCTTATTTATTGAGTTTAAAACTTTTTGGGTTGTATGGGAAATGACGTGTCCGTAGGCGGATGACGTCCATTTTTCAAAACCATCTTTGTCTTCTCATAAAAAACATACGTGCCAAATTTTAGCTCTGTAGGTTAAACAGAGGCTTATTTATTGCGTTTTCAATTTTTGGGTTGTATGGGAGGTGGGCGTGTCCGTGAGCGGATGACGTCCATTTTTCGAAGACATCTTTGTGTTTGTATATAACACATACATATCAAATTTTATTGTTGTAGGCGAATTATGAGCTGAGTTATGTAGTTTTCAATTTTCGCGTTGTATGGGAGGTAGGCGTGTCCGTGGGCGGATGATGTCCACTTTTCAAAACCACCTTTGTTTTGTTACAAAAAACATATGTGCCAAATTTTAGCTCTGTAGGTTAAACAGAGGTTTATTTATTGTGTTTCAATTTTTGGGTTGTATGGGAGGTGGGCGTGTCCGTGAGCGGATGACGTCCATTTTTCGAAGACAACTTTGTGTTTGTATAAAACACATACATACCAAATTTTATTGGTGTAGGCTTATTATGAGCTGAGTTATGCAGTTTTACATTTTTGCGTTGTATGGGAGGTAGGCGTGTCCGTGGGCGGATTCCAAAAATATTCAATAGTGCAGATCCTTGGGTGCATGTGACCATGTGTACCAAGTTTCATCCAATTATCTCAACTCCTTCTTCTTATCCTGTGTATACGGACAACACACAGACGGACGGACGGACGGACGGACGGACGGACGGACGGACGGACGGACGGACATGGATAGCTCGACTCACGTGGTGACGCTGATCAAGAATATATATACTTTTCTATACCGTACTCGCTTCGTTCTATGCGTTACAAACGTTTGCACAAAGTTAATATACCCTGACCTTTCAGGTTTAGGGTATAATTAACCAAACGAAATAACATAAAATAAACAAATATACGAGTTGACATGGAAATTTGAAAATAAATGAATAAATTCAAAATAAAAACATGCAAACACAATGAAATAAGGTAAAGAAATATGCGAGTTGTCATGGAAATTTCAAAATAAATTACGAACAGCTAGTATGAACGCAGTTGATTTAGGAAAGTAATTTATGACAAATTAAGTCATTTATGCCGTAATGTGAACGTAGTATACTGATTCAATTATTCGTACTTATTTCAACGTAACTCAGCAAAGACAAATGTCACTTAAAAAATCCATAAACGAGATTTTCGAGTATATAACCATGCAAAACGTAACGTGACGCAGAAGTCTGTTAAATTAAGATTTGTATGTTGCGTCGCGTAACATTTCAACAAACTAGCTGCCTTTAGCAACGTTGTTAAATTCCCGCTTGTGTACTAGTTTCCTGTTGCTTTTATTTTATATTTGTTAATTGAAGCTAAATGTAAGTATTTGGGTTTAAATTGAATGCTTTTGTCCCTAATAAAGATTATTAAATTTTATTTCAGAATAATTGTTTATGTGTTAACTTTTGTGACTGAAGCAAAAATAAAAAACAGCTGATTTATTTGCTACGTGCTACGGTTACCATAATCAACAAAAAGTTTTGCTACGTACCGTCGTGTCAAGCCAAGTTATGTCAAGTATGCATAATGAGACCATTACACAAAAAATGTTTGTGCAAAATTAAAAAAATCATAAAGCTGAAGGGGCTTAGACAGCCCAGTCCTACAGACTCACACCTGCTTGGTAATGTTGTAAGGACTCTCTTCCCGCCACAACCAGCGATTTTGCACCACGATGCAGACGAAGATCTCAATCAAGGGTGACAAGAAGGTGACAATTGCCAAATCCGTGAAGAACGAAAAGGCACCAGGGCCAGATGGTATTCCTAACCGTGCGTTAAAACTCGCCATCTTAGAGCAACCTCAAGCATTTGTCGAGCTCTTTAACGCCTGCCTAAGGGAGGGCATATTTCCAGCACAGTGGAAGGTCCAGAGACTAGTGCTCAGTGTTGCCAGAAAGTTTTGATGAAAGAAGCTAGATGGTCTTCAAAATAAGGCTAGAAAAGGCTAGATGGCTTATAGCCTAGACACATTGACTGCGGCTGCAGCATTGCGTCAAACGTCAAATTTTTTTTACATGCTTTTCTTATGTAGGTGAATGTGGTGAAAATGTTGCAACGACAATGCGTCATTGCAGCCATGTTGCTGTCGTCGATTTAGAACTTTTTCTATTTTGACGTGCGACAAGAGTAAGAACATCGGCATTTGACATGCAACAAACAGTTTTTTCATTGTTTTGATTGACATAATCAAATAATATTCACAAATTTCAAAAATTCAAAAGAAATTTTTAATTTCTGTTATTTTCTGAGACTTTGGATTATTAACGCAGGTAATATATGAAAACTTTTAATATATTTTTAATATTTAATTGTAATTAATTTATAGCAAATGGATACTGATGAAGTCCTAATTGAGGAAGTACGGAAGCATCCTGCAATTTATAATCTTGCCTGCGACGATTATAAAAATATAAAAAAAAGGACCGTGCATGGCAAGAAGTTGCTCAACGCATAAAATTAAATGGTAGGAATTTATAATCGTAAATTTAAAATGAAATTAAATTAAATTAATCGTTAACTTTAATTTTCAGACGTACAATGTAGAAAGCGGTGGAGGGGGCTTCGCGATTGCTACAAGCGATGCAAGAGAAGCGAAATAATCGCATCGGGCAATGGAACCTTGCATCCTAAGCAAAAATGGAAGTATTACGAGGCAATGTCTTTCCTTGATAAGATTCAAAGCTCTAGGAGGTAAGTAAGTAAGTAAGTATTTAGATATATATTTGCTATTTTCTTGACAATTTAAAGAACTGTTTGCAACATATCAAGTGATCAGGAAGCGCCACAAGCAACAGACCGCATGAACACGTTGGAAGATGGCCTTGAAGAAAATGTTATAGCTGAAGAACCAGAACAAGCAGCTGTACACAATGCTCAAACACCTGCTCATTCCAAACATAGAAATAAGGTAAAAGTGTCAATAACATCGTTGGTTATAAAGGGTGATTTTTATGAGGTTATGATTTTCATGCATTAGTATTTGACAGATCACGTGGGATTTCAGACATGGTGTCAAAGAGAAAGATGCTCAGTATGCTTTGACATTTCATCATGAATAGACTTACTAACGAGCAACGCTTGCAAATCATTGAATTTTATTACCAAAATCAGTGTTCGGTTCGAAATGTGTTTCGCGCTTTACGTCCGATTTATGGTCTACATAATCGACCAAGTGAGCAAACAATTAATGCGATTGTGACCAAGTTTCGCACTCAGTTTACTTTATTGGACATTAAACCAACCACACGAATGCGTACAGTGCGTACAGAAGAGAATATTGCGTCTGTTTCTGAGAGTGTTGCTGAAGACCGTGAAATGTCGATTCGTCGCCGTTCGCAGCAATTGGGTTTGTGTTATTCGACCACATGGAAGGTTTTACGCAAAGATCTTGGTGTAAAACCGTATAAAATACAGCTCGTGCAAGAACTGAAGCCGAACGATCTGCCACAACGTCGAATTTTCAGTGAATGGGCCCTAGAAAAGTTGGCAGAAAATCCGCTTTTTTATCGACAAATTTTGTTCAGCGATGAGGCTCATTCCTGGTTGAATGGCTACGTAAATAAGCAAAATTGCCGCATTTGGAGTGAAGAGCAACCAGAAGCCGTTCAAGAACTGGCCATGCATCCCGAAAAATGCACTGTTTGGTGTAGTTTGTACGCTGGTGGAATCATTGGACCGTATTTTTTCAAAGATGCTGTTGGACGCAACGTTACGGTGAATGGCGATCGCTATCGTTCGATGCTAACAAACTTTTTGTTGCCAAAAATTGGAAGAACTGAACTTGGTTGACATGTGGTTTCAACAAGATGGCGCTACATGCCACACAGCTCGCGATTCTATGGCCATTTTGAGGGAAAACTTCGGAGAACAATTAATCTCAAGAAATGGACCGGTAAGTTGGCCACCAAGATAATGCGATTTGACGCCTGAAGACTATTTTTTGTGGGGCTACGTCAAGTCTAAAGTCTACAGAAATAAGCCAGCAACTATTCCAGCTTTGGAAGACAACATTTCCGAAGAAATTCGGGCTATTCCGGCCGAAATGCTCGAAAAAGTTGCCCAAAATTGGACTTTCCGAATGGACCACCTAAGACGCAGCCGCGGTCAACATTTAAATGAAATTATCTTCAAAAGTAAATGTCATGGACCAATCTAACGTTTCAAATAAAGAACCGATGAGATTTTGCAAATTTTATGCGTTTTTTTTTAAAAAAAAGTTATTAAGCTCTTAAAAAATCACCCTTTATATATTAATATTACTCCTTTTAGGAAAATACGACCAAATTCAACGTTGTGTTGCAGCCGCAGTCAATGTGTCTAGGCTATTAAGAAAAAAGGCTAACAAAAGGCTAGATTTGTTTACGTTATCTTTTTATTAAACATGATTCTGTGAATAAACATACGTTTGTATATAAATACTTATACACTATACTCTATAAAAAGGAACAATACCAAAAATTAAATATATTTCAAATTGATTTAAGGTCCCATGAAAGTTTTTTTGGCGACCAAAAATAAATTTTATATTTTTTTTAATATTTTTCGAATGCATAATATTGTAAAAATATTCTCAGGAAGACTGAAGTCAATTGAATAAAAAATGTTGTATTTATAAGCGCAAATGTCCGAAGATAAGTCAATAAATGTACTACTTAAACTTAAAACGCGTTTTTCTCGAAAAGTACTGTGTGAAACCCGTGGACAGCAGTGCTCGAAGACTATTGCAAGATCGCTACCAATTTTTTTTTTACTTGTAAAGTAAATACCATTGCTACTTTTAATCGTTAGATTTTTATTTAAGAGAAATAGTTTTTATTTTATAACCTAAAATTAATTAAATTTTTAATAAAAAATCGGTTTTTCAAGTACCATTATCGTTAAAAACAGTCTTTTTCTAAAATTCTCTATTTAAAGCTCAAAAAGTTTCAGTAGAACATAAATTATTATTTTTTTTTTTGTTTTTTGGATGAACAAGTTGCGAAAAATTGTGTCTACCGCATTTTTCAGGTTCTTTACTAAATGGCGGATTCCGGGTATATTAATTAATATTTTTTATCAAAATGTTTTTAAAACATTATATAATTATTATGCAAAAACTAACCTTACATAAAATAAACAGTCGCTTTACAATAAAAATTTTAATTTCACCTTTTTCGTTAAAACACTTTGATAGGCCCATAAATAGAATACAGTCTTTCAAGTTCAAATATAAAAGCATACAAATCTAACAGTTGAAAACTTGTACCAAAAAGCTTTTAAATTAAAGCGATAAACAACAACAAATTCATTATATCAATTTTAAAAATTTGTATTATTCATTCAAGTGCTTGCCTCGGTGCCAGTAAGAAACGTTGAACCTCTATCACTATTTTAAACTATATCTCAAAAAATATTTCCTCCTCTTCTGAAGATAAGAATTTACATATAAATCGCGACTATTTGCAAAACTTATAATATCATCTGTGATTTCAAAATTATGGCAGCATGTGTTTTTTTTTAAGGGCATATCGTTAGAATAGAATTAAGAATGCCAGTTTGAATACTCTTTCTTTGCTTGTTTTTTTAAAAAATTTCATTGTACTAAAAATTCTTTCTACCTCAGTGTTGCTTAATGGCAAAATAAGAAAACTAAAAACCAAACTGAAAGTTTTTGATATGGATCTTCATTCAGAGAATTTTTGTACTCTCTAACTTCTGACCATAATTCAGTTGTGGAACTTAAGTTATACCACTTCTGATTTACAATTTTTTGCCATTGTATTTTAATTATCGTTATTTCTTCTGTAGAATAACTGGATTTTCCTTTCCCTATTACAGAAAATTTTTTGGGTTAAACCACTTTAAAACTATAATAAGAGCAATACAAGGCTAACACTATCAAAATTGCAAGCGTCAGAAAAATTCAATTTCTTTAAGCAATATATTAAAAAAGGCTAGAAAAGGCTAGAACAAAACAGAAAAAGGCTAAAAAAAAGGCTAGAGGCTAGATGGTAATTTTTGAGGCTAGACGACAAAAAAAAAGGCTAGATCTAGCCTCAAAAAGGCTAGACTGGCAACACTGCTAGTGCTCATACCGAAAGGCAGTGCCTCCGCGGAAGATCCCTCAAGCTACAGACCAATTTGTCTGTTTGATACATTAGGGAAAATCTTTGAGCGACTGTTGTGCATCCGAATTGAAGACGCGATTCAAATAGCGGGAGGGCTATCCAATCGCCAGTTTGGGGTTCGGAAACTGCACTCAACGACAGATGCTATAAACCTTGTCACCACAATTGCGCAGGAAGCTATCGCAGGCACTCGATGGAAGAATGGTGCAAAACAATATTGCCTTGTAGCAACGTTTGACGTACGCATTCAACTCAGCTAACTGGAGCAATATTTTGAAAGCTCTTAGGCTGAGGTCACATGGTGTTCGTTTGCTCGGCGTGCAAATATTGTTGTTGTTGCTTCCAATGCGAAACTGTCAAAAATCTATGCGACTGTGAGAGGATGAACACTTTGTAGACCGAGCAAAATGTGTTCATTTGCAAAAGAGTGTTGCTGGGTTGTGAAATTTAACAAAGTACTAAGAAGTACTGTTTTGTGAAAAAGTACTCCCTTCTTACCAAAACATTACTATGAAAGAGTTATATGAAACCATTTTCTCAGACAGGTTATTTGATAAATTTAACAATAAATAAAACACAACAAAACTTTCCGGTGGGCATAGTTCATAAAAACAATTCTTGCCGCATATTGTTTTGCTATTTTATTAATTTGCGAAACTTTTAATAGTGCTGCAATATTCAACCGATAGCGGCGCAATGACGTACAATGTCACTGGCGGCGTTCCACAGGGGCCAGTTCTAAAATTCGGAATTTATAAGATTTGTGCTTTCATGGTAGAACACCATGAATCCCTGTCTACAATTGATCACATGCTGCCTTTGTTCAAGTCAATAGCAATCGACTAAAAATACTGTATTTAATTTCACTAAACAGAAACCAAGAGACAGCGAAAATTAAGGAAGTTCTAGCTCTATATGCTATTAGAGAGTTGGCTGCTTAGACACAAGACACAAAGTACTCCATTATGATGGACGAGTCAACAGACATAGCTACAAAAAAATGTTTAGCCGTTTTTATACGAAGTGTTCATCCTTTGTTTGGAATACAGGACAGATTATTAGGTGATTACAATGACGGGACAATTGAATGGAGTTCAGGCAATTCTTAAGAAAGATTGCCCAAAGTTATTTGTTAACGGCTGTATTTGCCACTTGCTGGCTTTGTGTGCAAAATATAGTTGCACACAATGAACTAAAAATCCAGGTGACTAAATAAAGTCAATTTGTAACCATTTCTGTCACAGCAGCAATAGGATGTCTATAATTTTCAAGAGTATTTTGGCACACCCCTAAGGAAGATTTTATCTGTGGGAGCGACAAGATGGCTGTCTATGGAGGAAGTTGTTAACAGGCTTTTAGAGCAGTGGAATGAAATCAAGCCATATTTTCTATTGAAAGATTTTGAAGATCACGAAAGCCGACAAATTTCCATGCATTTGGCAGATTTAGAACTGAAAGCTAACTGCATTTTTATGAGCTTTGCGCTTGGCATGCTCAACAAGCTTAATAGGGAGTTCCAATCCCAAAAAACAATGTATCACTTATTGTTCCTAGGATGCGCCAACTGCAAAAGCAAGTTCTTAGAAATATTTTTTAAAATGAAGCCTTGAACTCAGGTGAAACTGATTTAGACAATATTGACAATTTTGTTTCCATCGAAAATATGTATTGCGGCGTGGGAGTTGAGAACTTCTTGCGTGATAACCCTGGAGTCTATCACCACGCTTTCCTTAACGGAACATTTCGTTTTTGGAAGGAGCTTGCTACACAAATTGCAAAAAGAATGCCCTTAGATAACGTAACATTGAAGGAAGTAAGCAAATTGGACCCTTATAAAGCACTTTCTGCAGAGGTACCTTCAATACTTGCTCTATCGGAGATGATGGAAGTCGATGCAGAACAAGCAAAAACGGAGTGGAGATCTCTGCCTGAACGTTCCCAAATTTGAGAAAGATTTCAGGCAGTGATGTCCGTTCCACATTCCACAGCTGGAGTCGAAAGAGTCTTCTCGGAAGCCAATGCAACAAGAACAAAAGCACACAACAGACTCAACGTTGACACTGTTTCGAGTTTACTGGTTTTCAAAAATGACCTACGTTGTATGGATGTTTCATGCTACAATTGACAGCCCAGTGATGATTTGCTGAGGTTTAACAATGCATTAAAGCGAAAGTAAGCCTTATCTTTTTGGAAATCCATACTTTGGAAGTTATAATGAAACGAACTCCGTCACAACTTCATAGTTAAAATTATTTAAGATTCGTATGCAATATTGCTCCTTATTAATGTATTTGTTTGATTCAAATACTTTTTTTTACTTTTTATTTTTTTATCATAATCTAATCCGATACGTGATATTTTGAATGTTCATTTTTTCCCATTAAAGCATAGTGCTCTGTTCGGCTTTACGTGAAATTCCACTCAAATCTCCATACATACATGACAGCTGTGAAACAAGCGTGAACATTTTACAACTTTTTTGTCAAAGCTGTACTATACTTCGCTGCGCAAAATATTGTACTATATTCCGCAACATGCAACTAGCAACATTATTTTCACGGCAATTTAATTGAACCGACCATTTATTTTGCCGTGAAAAGTGGCAGTTGTCGTTTAATTTAAGAAAAAAATGCAAGCAAAAGAACAGTTTGTAATTGAAATTATATCTCTTTTAGGTACTATTTCTAAAGTTTTGCAATTAATAATTGCAGTTGTTGGAAATTGTAAATACGAATGCACTTTTCCGCGGTGTTGGCGGTTGCAAAACTTCGCAGCTTGCAAACTGCCATAAACTAATGACTTGTTCTGCTCCAAACAAAGGACATGCATACTTGTATATATATATAAATTTTGTATTAATATAACCACAATTATGAAAATTAAAGAACTTAAATGATTTTCTGCTTTTCCTCTAATAAATTGTGGCTGTTTATTTACATTTTGTCGAAATTTGTAAGCTGATCATCAGCTGTTCGCAAGAAAATATCTGTCAAAATTTTCACGCAATCGAGCATAGTAGGTACTAGGCTTTAGACTGAATTTATAAATGTATTTGGTTTATTTAATTATTAAAAAAAATTACTTACTTTTGTCTTATTATTAATGTCGTGAAAGTGATTTTGAGAAACAACTGTTATCATATCGCACACTAAACACAAAACAGTTGTAACTTAAAAAACAAAAATTTTTAGGAGAAGCAAAATAAAAATAAAACTCTTCAGTCGAGGAGGCAGAAGGAATGCAATTATCATTAAAACAGATATCATCAGACAACATCATTTTTAAAGAAGAAAGTGATGAAAAAGACATATTTGCAGTAGAAAGAGATGTGTATTTTGAATTGATTTGTAACAAAAAGTGGGCAGGATTCGAACCTGGGACCTCTGGATTGGCAGCTTAGCACGCTTACTTTTCGATTTACGAGGTCGCCCAGAGTCTAGAGTCAATGAACACTTTTAACTCTCTTGTCCGGTGGTTGGTTAGGCTGAGGTCACACGGTGCTCGTTTGCTCGGCGTGTAAATATTTTTGTTGTTGCTTCCAATGCAAAACTGTCAAAAACCGATGAGACTGTGAGAGGATGAACACTTTGTAGACCGAGCAAAATTTGTTCATATTGCTCGCGGTACATGACAGCGATCACCGTGCAAAATAGTGTTGCTGGGTTGTGAAATTAACCTTTGACAACTTTTAGCAGCTACAAAATACTGTTTTTGTAAAAAAGTACTCCCTTCTTACCGTAACATTACTATGAAAGAGTTGTATGAAACCCGTTTCTCTGACAGGTTATTTGATAAATTTAACAATAAATAAAACACAACAAGACGTTCCGGTCGGTATAGTTTATAAAAACAATTCTTGCCGCATATTGTTTTGCTAACTCAATTAATTCAATAGCCAATATATCTAAATCAACTTCACTTTAATCCATGTCTTTTTTATTAATTTGCGAAACTTTTAATAATGATTTGATAACCAGCACCGATTACAGACGATACTTTATACTCGAAGTGTTAAGCAAATTTTTAATTAACATAGTACGAAATAAAACGGAGGAGAAAAAGTAGTGAATTTTAATGATATGTCAAAATTTGCTCGCCGTGTGCCCTCAACAGCAAATTAAGGGCGGACACACTTGACATTTCATTCAGTTTGAGTACCTTTTTCTACTGCACTTTATTTCGTGCACTTTGAAACAACTACTTTTAATAGCAACGTTGCGTAGATACAAAAGTGATTGAAAGTTTCAGAGTTTAAACTGTTATTCTATTGTGTTTTTATTGAAAAGCGGTATTTATTTATTGTTTATTCATCATGGAAATCGATTATGACTTGGTAGCTTTAAATATTATAAGCTCGGCGAATCAATACGCATCAAACATAGTTTTTATGAACAACAATCACAGGGAGGTTATGCAGCGATTTGTAGCCTTGGCCAACGAAGCACTTCAGATAAGGGAAGGAAGTCAGAGAAATCGCTCATGCTGGATCAAAAAGTGGCATGAGAGGCGATCCTGTAAAGGCTCCTTTTCGCAGCTAGCCAAGGAATTGCTAGAAGAAGACCCTGTAGCTCATAAAAATTATTTTCGCATGACAGATGAGCAATTTAATATTGTTCTAGAGCTCATCAAAGACGATATTGCCAAAAATGATACGATGATGAGAAAAGCCATAAGTCCAAGAGAGCAGCTTACCGTTACACTACGCTATTTGGCGTCCGGATAATCATACAGGAGTTTGGAATGCCACACACGGTTGTCGCACTCTTATTTAGTGAAATGTATTCCCAGAGTTTGTGCAGCAATCTGGAACAAGCTAAAAAATCTATACATGAAGGTATGTTTTAAGAAATGAAGAGATTTAATAACTTTTTACTTCGATTGATTTATTGTAAGGTACTTTGGTAAAATTAAAATTGTCTTCAAGACACTGGTAAAAAATTCATAAACTAAGTAGTAATATTAGCTGCACAACAACGCAAAATTGGCCTTCAATGGCATTAATGAGTCTGTTATGACGCTTAAAGTTATAAAACAAAATAGTAAACAATTTAAAACTAAGTATTTGTAAAAAAATAAAAATTGTCCTTCAATGGCATTTCACAGTTATAGCCTAGACACATTGACTGCGGCTGCAGCATTGCGTCAAACGTCAAATTTTTTTTACATGCTTTTCTTATGGAGGTGAATGTGGTGAAAATGTTGCAACGTCAATGCGTCATTGCAGCAATGTTGCTGTCGTCGATTTAGAACTTTTTTGGAGCGAGCGAGCGAAGCTCCCATGGAACAGGTTGTTTGAAGCTGTTTAGAGGCCTTAAACTCTCGAACGGATTGACCGATCTTAAAATTTCTTTTTCTGTACTGTTCTACGCTTCCTAACGAAGGTTGTTTTCTTAGGAAGTTTTTTCAAATTCCATTTAGTTTAAAAGTTAATTGAAAATAATATTTCCGTGAGTTTTGTTGTTGTTATTCGCTGAAATTGTTTTCTTCTAACATGCTTGTGTATGTATGTATCAGTCAATGAAAAAACCGAACGACATGAAACGACAGCAAAAATCTTGCGGCGAATGTTTTTCGCTGCAACAGCTATTTATCGTAAAATAGTAAAAAATAAGAGTACGAATTTTATTTATGAAAGAAAATAGTTAGAAAATAAAACACAAACCATCAAATCTGTTTATATTTGCATATGTAGGAGAACCCTGTTGAATTAAATAAATTTGCAGTTTTAATTCTTATTTTAGGCTTATTTTCTTTCATTTTGTTGTTGTTTGACAGACATTTGTAATTCCATAAATTGCAGCTCAGCGCTGCTAATAATTTGCTGCTAAGGAATCTTGCACATGTTAATCCAGTTTTGTTCTTTACTGTTACAACTACAAAACATTAAACAATTTTAAGTGGGCAAGGAACAATGAGCGCGTAATTGTCGCAGAGTATTTGAAAAGAAATTTACTATTATTTTGTTTACATCAGCAATCCATTAAATACATTTAATAATAAATTTCTTAAATGATTCTTAAAGTTATTTAAAAGCAGATTTATTTCGTTTGCAATCGAACGCAGGCATGCTCGTTAACGTAAATTTTAACGACAACCAACATTTTTTTCGTTTCGTTGAAGCAAAATAAATAAAAAAACGTTAATTCCAAAAACGAAAAATATTTATTTCGTTTCGGAGGAAACGATATAAAATTTTTTCGTTTTTGTCCCAATCAACCGTTGAAAATAAATTTTTGTTTAAGGTGGTATGACACTTGCTTTCCATTTTTAATATCTTAAAAATACAAAAAAAGCAACACACCAAACGAAGCTATATAATTTTTAGTTGGTGTAAGCAATACGCTGCAAGTCCAAAAAAATGCAGAACAGTCATTTTCAATGGCTGAAAACTGTTAAAAAATATTTACTCTTTCGGCCGCTAGCAGCTTAAAATCTGACAGAGGCACATTAAATTCTGACATTTCACAATATACTGTTTTTATTGTTTATTTATAATGAATGTACAAAACCAAATAAACACAAATAAACACAAGAACTGCAAAAAAGCTCGACTTTTAATATTTTAAAAAATTTTTTCCATTTTTATGTAAAGAATTCATAATTTTTGACAAAATTCAAAATAACACTAAAATGCCAAATTCAACGGACTGCTATAATTATCCTTTTGTAAAAAGTATATTCTTCCCTTTTACCCGCAGCTTTTTTAAATATCTTAAAAATGCGAAAAAAGCAAGTGTCATACCTGATTTAGCATAGGAGAAAATAATAGAAAATTTTTCGTTTTTCAACGAAACGAAATTTGATTTGATAAATTTTTAACGTTATTTAAAAAACGAAATAGTTTTGATAATTTATTTTTCTGCCTCAACGAAACAGAAAAAATTCTGTTGATTTCGTTGTGCATGTTTGATCGAAAGATAAAAGCAGTTTTTTTATCACGGAAAATTTCTCTGTTGCGTATTTTCTCTGCAAGAAACATTCAGATAATTAAGTGCCGGTCGTGAACAAAGTTCCTGAATTTTTAATTCAAACATTTTGAATAAGTGATTAAAAACGAACGTTCGCTGTTTTTTTTTTTTATTTTGTGAAAAAACCGAAATAGTCCAATTGGATTTTTATTGCCTTTAATTGTTTTCACACAACATCTTTGGATTTGAGTGTTCACTTAGGTTCCTTTTCTACTTATAAGAATATCAGTTATTTGTTTTTTTATCGGCATAGTTTTGTAAAATATTATGGAGATAACAATTTTTTTATAAAAGCAACAATCTTAAAAATTAAGTCATTTCTAATAAATAATATATCCATCTTATGTCACCTTATTTTTGTAAATCGTAACATTCCTATCATTAGAAAACTAAAGAAAAGCGATTTCAAAATATTAAATATTTTTGGAATTTTTATGCTAGAGTTGCCAACTTTCTGAAAAACTTTAATTTAATTTTATCCCAAAAAGTGGATTTTTAGTTTTTTTTTTTGTTATTTTAAAAACAAAATAAACTTTTCACTTACAAAGAATTACGATGGCTAAATGGCACGTTTTTTCGCAATCTCTTTTTCTGACACAAATTTCACTTTATCGTTCATCTTCACCTTAACCGTTTGAGATATTTTTACAAAATCTTGAACAAAACTGTTTGCCGTTTTAGGGTTTTATATATAGTAATGTTTGTTTTATATATATTAATGACCTCACACGTGACTTTGGAACATAAAAATGGAAGAAAACTAGAATAAATTAAAAAATTTTAATTTTTTCGTTTAAGATAATCGAAAGATATAATATATCTTTTTTTACAGATTTAAGAAAAAATTTTTTAAAGCGAGCGACCCAACTAATTTGTATCTTCAACGTACCTATTTATGTGGCCAGCTTAGGTACTTGCTAAGCGATTGCTACGACCTAGTCTATTTTGATGTGCGACAAGAGTAAGAACATCGGCATTTGTTAATGTTTTTGTTTAATTTCGTGCTTCTTTTGTGTTTCTTATTGTTCATTCTGATTGTGTTTGTGTTAAATGTTTGTTTTTAATGATAATTCGATGTTTAATTATAAAAATATATGAAAATACGGCTTATTGCGCTGCATCCAAATTAATCAAGTCGTAGACAACATGCCAACATTTTCGTTTTCACCTCGTGTTGTTAGGTTGCAGCCGCAGTCAATGTGTCTAGGCTATTACGCTTAAAGCCTAGTACTATGCTCGATTGCGTGAAATTTCACTGGCAACAGCCATTTATTTGTTGCTTGAAAATTTTGACAGATATTTTGTTGCGAACGAACAGCTGATGATCAGCTTACAAATTTCGACAAGATGTAAATAAACAGCCAAAATTTATTAGAGGAAAAGTAGAAAATCATTTAAGTTCTTTCATTTTCATATTTGTGATTATAGAAATACAAAATAAATATTTATACAAGTATGCATGATGTTTTTTGTTGTGGAGCAGGTCAAGTTTATGTGGCAGTCTGCTAGCTGCGAAGATTTGCGACCGCCAACATTGCGGCAAGGAGCATCCGTATTCACAATTTCCAACAACTGCAATTATTAATTGCAAAACTTTAGAAATAGTACAAAAATATAATTTCAATTAGAAAAACTTTTCTTTTGCTTGCACTTTTTTCTTAAATAAAATGGCAATTGTCATTTTTCAAGGCAAAATAAATGGTCGGTTCAATTAAATTGCCGTGAAAACAATGTTGCTAGATGCATGTTGCGGAATATAGTACAAGATTTTCCGCAGCCAAGCATAGTACAGCTTTGACGAAAAAGTTGTGAAATGTTCACGGTTGTTTCACAGCTGTCATTTTTTGTATGGAGATTTGAGTAGAATTTCACGTGAAGCCGAATAGAGTACTATGCTTAAAGTTAAAAAAATAAATAAAGTTAATATAAGTATAAGAAACAAAGCAGTAAAAATTTATGATCTAAGTATTTGCACAAAAAAAATTGGCCTTCAATGACATTATTTACTTAAACTGGAAACTAAAAAATAAAAAAAAAATTCAATATAAAAAGTCTTGTACACTTAAAAAAATTACCCAAAATTCTTAAAACTATTTATAAAATCTCACCGTCTTCAATAATTCCTTGTCGAAGTATGTCGGTACTGGTTGAAGGTTGATTTGAAACCTCCTTATCTTTTTTTCTTCCTCCACGGAGAGCTTTCTGCATAACTGCAATGGTATCATCGACAACATCTTCATTTTTAAAATTATTTAGAGCCTCTACAATTTGTTCACCAAACCACTCGTACGTGGCTTGCAAAAGGTGCTAACAAATTTAACTTAGTTCTGCATACATTTCGTTAGTGCTTGATTGACTTCTCGCTTTTTCGCTTCTTTGCTTGTGGATCTCTAAAAAATAAACATTAAAAAAATAAAGAAATTAAGTAGAAAGTACTTTTTACAAAATATTTACAAATACTCACAATATTTGTATAAATATTTGTAAAATATTTTTGTTTAGTTTCCAGATTGTCCTCCAGAATGGGCCAAAATAAGTAAAAATTTTGAAATAAAATGGGATTTTCCTCTCTGCCTGGGGGCTCCGACGGGAAACATATAATTTTTTATGCTTCTGAAGAGGATGGTGCGTATTTTCACAACTATAAGGGCACAGACAGCATCGTTCTACTTGCACTTGTCGATGCAAGCTGCAAGTTCCTCTATGTTGATGTTGGGTGCAATGGAAGAGCAAACGACGGAGGAGTACTGCGTTAGTCTTCATTGCAGCGAATAATAGATAATGGAGCTCGACATTTTCCACCCGATAAAATTATTGGCAACAATAGATCCCTCCCTCACGTTATAGTGGCCGATAGTGCTTTTTCCTATGTTCCTAAAAAATGATCAGAACAGATTAATTTACAATAAACGATTTTCACGAGCAAGACAAGTGATTGAAAGAGCTTTTGGAATTTTATCTGGAAGATTCCAAATATTGAAGAAGCCTTTAAATTTAAGAACAACAGCCCGGAAATGATCCGCAGCACATATATGGAGTATTTCAACCAGGAAGGCAAAAAGAGTTGGCTTAATACCACATAATCATTTAAATCTTTATATTATTTTACTTCTTATTCAAAACAATAAACCATGTCATTTTCGCTCAAATGAACATATTTTGTCCGCCTTGCAAAAAGTTATCCGCTCTCACTCACTGTTTTTTGAGTTTCACATTGAAAGCAACAACAACGGTCGGACAAACGAACATCGTGTAACATGGGCCATTCAAAGTATTGACCACGCTCTGGACCTGAATCATTCAGTCAAAGCGTTGCAAACTTTTACTTGGCTGCTGCTTAGTAGTAAGTTATTGAGAAAAAGATAGTAGATTTAACAAAAAAGTACTTTTATGAGTACAAAAAGCAGTAGCCTGAAACCCTTGCGAGAAGAGTATATGAAACGCAACATTTTGACTTAATAATTTAAATTTTAGTGAATGTGTTGTGTGGTACATTGTTTTTAAAAAAATTAAAGTGAAAAATGGCTTTTTCCTGGACAAGAGAGCTGACCGAATATATTATAAATGCCTTCCAAAGCCATTCACCTTTGTGGTATATTCGAAATGCAGCATACCTTGGCAGAACGAAGAAGGAAACTTCAATTAATGAAATTCATGCAACAATGTTGGAACACTGTTCTGATATAACAACAAAACACATAAGATTGAAAATTAACTGTGTTCGATCTCAATACAGGAAGGAGTTAAGGTCAATAGAGGCAAGTAAGAGAAGTGGAGCAGGACTAGACCAAATAAAAACACCCAGTCTATGGTGTTTTGAGCAATTAGACTTCTTACGTCCACATATTGAAATTCGGTGCAGCCAATCTAATGTGTAAAACATAAGTCCTCAACACTCGAATGTAAGTATAACTATTATTGTAAGTGCGTGCATTTTTTAAGAAATTTTTATTACAGATAGGTGAGCAGAATACGCCAGCATACTCACCGGTAAAGTACATTCAATTCTTTTTTATAGTATTAAGTAAACGTTTAAAATAAAAATAGTATAAAATAAAGATAGTTTTGAGATTCCACCGCATCCAATGAAGCTTTCTTTCATTATTAAAATACTCCATAAATGACAATCGAATCGAGTCGTTTTGATTTCTTCCAAAAGCAAATGTATTTCTGTTTTGTGAATGCTGCTCACTTGAAGCTATATCTTCATAGTCCACCGAATTTCCAATCAAAAAATTGTGAAGAACGCAACATTCTTGTGTGATTATTTAATTTTTTGCCACGCATCACACTTTGATCGGCTTCTGAAATATTAAAAATCTGGAAGAAACAACTCAAAATGATCTCTCAACGACCTGTCTTGCACGCGAAAGTCTTTTGTTAGAAATTTTTTTTCGCAGAATCAGTCGTCAACTTTGGTTTCATCAAATTTGTTTGTAATGCAATTGCACTGTCTGCTACAATAGTATAAGGCAATAGTCTATTATTACCAACAATTTTTGATGCTGGAAAATAATATTCTGAATTATTTAACATAGCCTGTTACGATGATCTTCTTAAAAAGCCGCTGACATTTCTTCGACCAATTGCACCAAAATCAATATAAATAAACTTTAAATTTGCATCTGTAAAAGCAAGTAAAATAATGCTGTCAGTTTCATTATAATTATGATAGTAAGCACTAAAGAGCTGCATGAATACAATCGAAACAGTATACGACACCAAGTATCCGATTTACTCGTATTCTATTTACTCCATTCGTTCACAACAGAATGAATACAATACAATACAATACTCTCTTTTTAAAAGTAGTTACTCGACAACATTCGTTTGATTTTTCTATTTGTTTATAATCAATCGAGTTTGAAAAAAAACTCCATTCATTCAGTTTTTTCAAACAAATAAAACGAATAAAACAAATTTTGCTCAATCGTGTTTTTGAAATACTCCTTTTACTCAAACGAGGGAATCGGATAAAACGAGTACAATTTCAAATACAAAGAATTCAGAAAAATTTCATGAAAAAATATATTAAAGGGAATTTTTTTGATTGCTACAATTTTTGAAAAAATATATAAAATGAGCTTTTAAATAAAGCCATAATTGTTACAGATAGAAGCGCTAACATGGTTCCAGCGTTTAGATAAAACAATCACATAAATTGCAACAATCACTTACTTCACAATACTGTAGAAAAATCTATAAAATAAATTTCAGAATTAGACGAACTTTGCCACATGTGCACTAAATTGGTACATATTTTAAAGTTTCAAGAATGAATTTTTCACTTACAACAACTTTAAAAAGCTACTCCCCTACTCGATGGAATACAATTTTCTATTTATTTGATTCTATAAAACAAAAATTGGGTCGATATTACAAACATTCTTCAAGAAAAAAACGGACTCAAAAGAATAAATCATATAAATTTAAGTTACATAACTGAACTGGTTCAACAGCACTCAACTTTTACGAGGTTTTTATAACTTTCATGATCTTGCACTCAAGGTTGGATTCAGAGAACAACTTGAGTGCATTCAAATAGCGTTTTGAATGTGTCGTCAAAATACGAGCTACGAATGTGCCTTCTGCATTAAAATCAATGCGGAAATACATGTACAAATCGCTGTGGTACGAGTGCCGTAGAGTACGAGCGATGACGAATACGAATGTCTGCGAAACATGAATGAACGACGACGCCAGACATTCGCAACATTCGCTGAAAGCAACGAATATTCATGCTTTTATCTTTATTCGCAGCAAGGAAAAAAATGTTAACTGCAGTCTGAAGCAGCGCTCACCAGCGCCTAACTCTATCCAAGGCCGTAGCCAGGATTTTGATTCGGGGGGGGTTCAACTTTAAAAAATAAATATTCATATAATCTCATGTGTAGAAAATTTTATTTATGTATAGGTACGTATACAATATTTTTATAATATTAAATTGAGCCGACGGGCTTTTTGGGCAGCAAATTAATCAATGACTTCTTCAGTCGGCACATTTATTCGGCGATGAACCGACATTAATGCCAATCCATTGAGTCTACTCTCGCTAGTCGAATTTCTAAGATACGTCTTTAATCTCTTCATTGTTGAAAATGAACGTTCGGATGAGCACGTAGTAACTGGCAAAGTGACCAAAATTTTTAAAAGAATATGCACGTTTGGAAATATCTCTTTATTGCACTCTCCAAGTGCTTCCATCGCTGAATTAGGCAAGTTCTTTTCGCAGGTTTTGCGTCACTTCGTTTGCCAAAGCGACAATTCAGATTTATTATTATTTTCTTGTAAAAATCTGCTATTTGCTTCAAATTTTGTTTCAGGCTTTACACATTCTGTCGGACTTAATTTATAAAGATCAGTCAGTGTTTTATTGTGTTTTTCAAACCGCAGTGTTAACTGATGTATGAAATCTTCTAAAAGTGGAATTATTATAGTAATGCGGAAGTATTTTTTCGGATCGTGCTCACTAACATTCGCGCGGTGTTGCTGACGTCCAGTTATACGAGGCATTACAATTTTTTCACCTAAGAATTCGAGCAGGTTGTCAGCATCCAAATATATGTCTGCAAATTCTGTTTCTGAGTTTTCACGCATATTTTTGAAATGGTTAATAATAAGTTCAACATGTTGAACAGCAGCCGCTAAGCCGCATGAAGTGGACTGTAACATCTTGCATAGTGGTAATGTAGAAGCAAATAAACTATTTAAGAGCACAAGCTCACAGCGAATTGGCTATTTGATATTGATTTTACAAAAGACGATGCTTTTGATGATGTATCACAATCTCTATCACCAATTAATTCTTTATTATTTATATTCTATGATTTGTGCAAGTTTTATAGGTAAGCGTTTTTCAAAATAAAACCTCCAGCTTTTCTTCAACATCTTTCGATAAGATTTTTCTATGCTGCTAAAAATATATATTTATTTATATAAAAAAATTCATTCATTTCGGGGGGGTTTGGTCCCCCTCATCCCCGCCCCCCCTGAATACGGCCTTGACTCTATCCACTCTTGTACAACAACTTCGATATTTTAATGGTTGTTGTTGCCGAATTCAGTGTTCAGCTTCACTCTTACTTCTTGTTGTTTTATTGTTGTAATTGCGCACTGTCGATTAATGCTTGTTGTTTTTTTTTTATGTGTTCAATAATTTACTGAACTTTTTATTGTTAGAATACAAACACATAATTTTAGCTTTTGCACAGTCGATGGCGTTGTATGGTTTTTGAATATTTTTTGTTGTTGGTACTTACTGTGCCACGTATCCAACGATTTGTTGTTGGTGTTGGCTTTTTGTTATAATTGTTGTTGAAAGCATAAAAAAACACTGCGCACAACAAAACGCCAGGAAAAAAAAACAAAGAAAACAAAAATAAAATTCCACTCGAGCTCGAGTCCAGCAGCAAACACTCTAGCTTCCAGCGAATCATTCGAAGGTCAGCATTGTCTGAATGTTGCCTTTGTATCGATTCGCAGTCGTCACACACTGTGCTAAGCAGCAATCGTTGTTTACGAACTCGAGTGGTATGCATGCATTTTTTTGTTTGTGCGATTGTGGCTGTCGACGATTATTATTAGTGGCTTTCGCATGATCTAACATATTGGACGACAAAGTCGGATGGAAAACTAACGGAACAATTTGATAGACCTTTCGAATGGTCCAACTTGTTGGACTACATCATTAATTACAAATTCTCAAGCAGAACACTTCGGCGCAATGGCATAAAAATTTTTGGGTGCGCTAATAATTGATCAAGTTTTGAGGGGAAAGGAAGAGATGGATATGAAAAGGAAATCTTTTTCTTTTAATAAAAGGAAAATGTGGTTATGTAAAGCACATAAACGCGTGCATTAAGTGTTTATTAGTAATTTATATGCACTGATTGAACGTTGTTTACTCGCTGAAAATTTATAAGAAATGAAAAATGCAGCGTGTTGGACCAACATTCGTTCACATGTCCAACAAGTCGGACGGACCGGCAGAAAAATCAAAAATTTTTGATATTCATCCAACATGTTGGACCGACTGTCGTTTTAGCTTACAGGCCGGTTACACAGGCCAGTGACAGTGAAAGCGCAAAAGAATACATGTACTGTTCGAATGATTCGAAAAATTTCGAACTTTCATGCTAGTAGCAAGAGGTGCTACACATCAGAGACCTGCAATGAGTATCAAAAAAATTAGTACACTTAAGTCATGAGCCGTAACTATTGGTGCAAATGTGTACTTATTCCAACTCAACAAAATACTTTGACTCATTCCCACTAAAACCAAAAAATACTCAAAGTTCTCTAACATGCATGTGTGTCTGCAATTAAGACTTTATTGGATGTTGGTTAATAATCTGATGTGACTCACTTATTCATGAGAGAGCAATATAAGAACTATGAGTGACTTGAGTATTATTTAGTGTTATGCCCTGCTGATGATTTTTGATGTTTTGTTTACATTTTGTGAAAGAAAATGAAAGAGTTGAGTATTATTTTTTGTTATGCCTCTGGCAAAACAGTTTTTGTTTCGTTTAGCACGTGTTGCTGGACATTTACAATTAAATTTCAATGAAATAATAAGAAAGCTGAACTAAAAGTACTTAAGTCATTCCACAGCACTCGTGGTGTTTATTAGTGTTGTGAGTCATTATGGCATAGCACAATAAATGCATTCACTCAATGAGAGAACTGAGCACTGCATCGGTTCATATCAACATACAAATTATTCTTGTTCATTCATTCGCTATGTGTACGACACACGAACGAGTATGAGTGGATATGAGTGGAAGTTTTTCTTTGACTTAAATCCACTTATACTCTTTTTTGTGTTAGTCAACGACTCAAATGACTCAAAAACAAGAATAATTGCAGTTCTCTGCTACACATGCAAGTGAAAGTACATTCAAAACATTTCATCGTATGCGAAGGTTCTCGCTGATACTACAGTTTGGGTGTTCTTTCACAATTTTAACAAGCCATCAGTGTTGCTTTCTGCACGAAATCGAGGAAAACTCGAAATAAATGCACCAAAAGTAATTAAAAACAACACTGATATCCCACCTTTTGACATACACTAGCCGCAGCTGTCAAAATCCACTGGCTCTGAAATTTCGTTGCCAGTAGCGATGAAAGTGGCGTGAAAGTGAATCCAGTATGAGTGTATTTGTAAAAAAGTGTGAATGTATTGAGTTTTTCGAACTACAGAGCCAGTGTACTGGCCTGTGTAGCATGCCTGTTACGCATGGTACTACTTGTCGTCCAATATGCCATGTCTATCCATTGGATAGTATCCAATTTGTTGGACCATGCGAAAGCCCCTATTCGAGTGACAAAAAATGACGAATGGTCTCATGTAGTTCTCTGGCTGGTATCACTTTCAAAGAACTGTATTAACGTATTTATTGGAGGATATAAAAATACTGCAATTTTATGATACACGGTTAGATGTTGAATAACTATAGTTTCTAAATGGGAATTCAACTTCCTTTTTAGTTGTTAAATAATTTCCAAATAGTACACCCTTTTTTAAACAATGAATGTGTACATATACCAAATGTAATGTGCCAGCCAATTAATTTACTCATTCTTTTCCTTTTCTGCTTAATTCCATTAATTTAATATTTTGTTCGAACTGTAAAATTTAAATTTTTTTGTAACAAATATATATGTTTTTGTAGAAAATAATAAAAATATCCGAAATACTCTTTATATTCTTTCGATTATTTCGAATATAGCTACAATTGCTTGAAGTTTTTTTTTTATTTTTTTAAGTATTTCGTTATAATTGATTTGCTCTGTATTCGTTTGACTCTATATTCGTTTTACTCCATATTCGTTTTACTCTATAATTGATTGACGCCGCACTCATTTTATTCGTTATAAATTTTGTTTACAAAACATTCCCAGCAAACATTCTGACTCTTAAAAGACTCTTTCAAGACTCATATAAATGAGGGCTTATCATCATAATGCGCTCAAAAAAGACTCTTTTATGAGTACATTTTCGTATGTTGTGGGCCCCAAAATATGATTCATAAATGTGATTGTTTTATGAGTCTTTTTGGACTCATAGTAATGATGGTTTTAAGACTCATATTTGATACTCTTTTAAGACTCATATTGCGTACTCTTTTAAGACTCATATTTAGTACTCTTTTAAGACTCATATTTAATACTCTTTTAAGACTCATATAAAAAGTCTTTTGCAATATTTGTTGTAGTTAAATTTTAATGCATGTATATCGCCACAAACAAACAATTCTCCGAAAAGCGTAGCCAGGTATATCCATAATAGACAGTGACAAAATTTAATAAAATTTTTTTAAAATATATTCGATTAAGTTCTTATTTATTCATTCGATATGGTGCGTTTGCAATTATCTGATTCTATTCTCCCATGAAACACTCATATATAAGACTCTTTTTTGAGTCTTCTTTATGATTACGCATATATCAATCAAAATATGATTCTTTTATGAGTCTTTTTTATGAATTCATTTTACCGTCATATTAAAGACTCTTTAATGAGTGTCTTTTATGAGTACTCATAAAGCAGATACAATAATGACTCTTTTATGAGTCTTATTTTTGAACAATCATTTAACAGTCATATCAAAGACTCTTTCATGAGTCCTTTTAATGAGTCATCATAAAACATGCATAAAAAACACTCTTTTTAGAGTCATTTTTTGGAAAGCCTCATAAAATGTTTGTAGGGTTGTGATTCAAATTGAGAGTCGAATAGAATAAACATTTGAACAACAAACGAATGTCTTGTAAATACATCCGTGCAGCTCTTTAGTAAGCACCTTTCTCCCTGAAGCATAGAAATTTATATTCTTTCCATCTAGTGCTCCTAAACACAAGGGAAAATGCTATTTTCTTTCAAATGTTTTGGCAATATCTTCCCAGTCTTCGTGTGTATCTGGAAACTGCGGAAAGTTGAAATTAATCGTTGGAAATATGTATTTAAAAAATCTTAATAAATAAAAATAATTTTTTCATTACAACCATCAACATATAAAGCTGCAAAAAGAAAGCAAATATCAGAAAAGATTAATGAAGGCATTAAAAATTTAGACCATATAATAAATCGAATCAACTCTAACCAATTAAGCTCATTATGCTTGAGTTTAAAGCAAAGAAGCGGAGACTTTTGTCTAAAGCGCCAGTTGATACTATTGCCTCACATGATCCGCCAGCCAAGACTATTGTCTCACTTAATTCGCCCGATGAGACTATTGTCTTAATTGATGCGCCAGATGAGACTATTGTTTCAATTGATGCGCCAGATGAGAATTCAAGACCCGATCTTCTTATGCGAGCAATGAAGGATATTTTTGACGACATTGACACGTCGTATTGATTCTTTTAATCATATTATATTTTTATATTTTTGTTTTTATTATAAGCAGAGCTGTAAAAGAATGCATTCATCATCATAAGATGCGACTTACAGGACATTTCCTAACACAGTGATATTAACCGAGTATGTATGTAACATTAGGGGTGGAATAGTGATGTATGGAGATCTTTAGTAACCGGATTTTGATACCCAGGAACCCTTAATATCGTTAGGTTTGACAAAAAAATGCTTTTGAAAAAAAAAAATTCGGGGTGGCGAGGGGTTAAGTTGTGCCGCATCGGGGTTAAAGGTTGGTGAAAAGTAGAAAAATTAGACGAACACATCCGTAACTACCCAAGTGTTGCCCCTAGAGGGGTTAAATGTTCCACCGACCCCTATTTAATTTTCTTCTCCAACATTTTTTGTGAACATTCCTACCCTCTATCTCCACCCCCTAAGGGGGCTCCCATACAAAATTCTTTTACAAAAATCTTTTATAATAAATGGATCCACCGGTCCCAGGGTGCCCATAGAAGGGTGAAATGTGAGTCTGACCCCCAATTTTTTTTCTTTGCAACATTTTTTCCCAACATACTTACCCTATACTTTCAACCCTTAAGGGGGCTCCTATACAAATATTTGATTTTTGAAAAAAAAATTTTATAAAATCGGCATCCATCGCTCCCAGGGTGCCTTCCAAAAAAACTGAAATGAGACCCCCCTAATTTTGCATCTCCAAAATTTTCCCGAACATACCTACCCCGTATCTTCACCGTAAACAAGAAACAAGAAATATTGTAATTGTAAAATAGGAATCAAATCAATTTATTTTTTTCATGGGATGGATATTTTTTTCGATTTTCGGCGACGATTTGTAGCAAAAATATTTTTTCCTCCTCATTTCGGCATAACAAATTATTGTATTCCTCTATCAATCTTACGCCTCTTTCGGCGGCTATTTCATTCGACACCACGTCAACAAACACTGGCCAATTCCAAGGTGCAACAATATTGCTTGAGCAAATATTGCAACGCGATCTTTTTTATTTGCCATGCAGACATCATATATACGAACTGCAATTGAAAGAAGTGTTCGAAGCCAAATTCGGCCAGGAGTGCCTATGTTTGCTCGCTTCAAAGACCAATGGGGCAATATTAAATACAAACCGTTCACTCCTGGCATAAATGACGATAAAGTCGCTGCCAAAGTACCAGTTCAAGTCCAAATGGAAATTAAGTCAGATGGCCAAAGGCATATACTGCACAAAAATGTTCTTATTCTGAAAATATTTCGATTTGAACAAGGAAGAATTGCATGGACTTCGAGATGTTTGCATTTTCATAGTGACTCTATATCTTAAAGCTTGGCTTAGGAGCACCAAAGCAATCGAAGCCCCAAATCAAGATTTTGCATTTCTGAACGCGGCTGCTGGTTACGCTTCACTTGACCCGATTGTGTCCCAAAAATTAGTTAAAAGATTCTGTGGGCATCTCTGGTACCTCAGTGGTGAGGCCGTAGCTCTTGCCCTATTCGATTCAGAGGTCCCTTGTGAAATTAAACGAAAAATGGCGAATGCGATCCGTATATTCGAAAAAGAAAAAGTGGATTACGAGGATGAGTTATCTGACGATGAGATGAACGAATCGTCTAACGAAGAACAGAGAATAGATATCGAGGAAGAAGACGAGGAAGATAATAGCGAGAATAGCGGCGGCAACGTAAATCAAGTACGTGCTTGTCCAGTAAACGTTGTTGGCTTCAAAGGAGTAAAAAGGATTCAACTGGCATCGAAGAAAGTCAGTGAAGAATTGAAAAAAGATTTGAGCCATTACGTCACACTTGAGACATCTAGATTTTTCGCACGTTTCGGATTTTCAACCAATTTCCTTGCTACCGATCCAGAAACCTGGACTGAGCGCGAAGATTACCAATTAGCTCAAGAAATGTTAAGTAATCTACACGTAGTCAACGACGCCGACGAAAGAGGCGTAAGATTGATAGAGGAATACAATAATTTGTTATGCCGAAATGAGGAGGAAAAAATATTTTTGCTACAAATCGTCGCCGAAAATCGAAAAAAATATCCATCCCATGAAAAAAATAAATTGATTTGATTCCTATTTTACAATTACAATATTTCTTGTTTCTTGTTTACGGTGAAGATACGGGGTAGGTATGTTCGGGAAAATTTTGGAGATGCAAAATTAGGGGGGTCTCATTTCAGTTTTTTTGGAAGGCACCCTGGGAGCGATGGATGCCGATTTTATAAAATTTTTTTTTCAAAAATCAAATATTTGTATAGGAGCCCCCTTAAGGGTTGAAAGTATAGGGTAAGTATGTTGGGAAAAAATGTTGCAAAGAAAAAAAATTGGGGGTCAGACTCACATTTCACCCTTCTATGGGCACCCTGGGACCGGTGGATCGATTTATTAAAAAAGATTTTTGTAAAAGAATTTTGTATGGGAGCCCCCTTAGGGGGTGGAGATAGGGGGTAGGTATGTTCACAAAAAATGTTGGGGAAGAAAATTGAATAGGGGTCGGTGGAACATTTAACCCCTCTAGGGAGAACACTTGGGTAGTTATGGATGTTTTCGTCTAATTTTTCTACTTTTCACCAACCTATAACCCCGATGCGGCACAACTTAACCCCTCGCCACCCCCAATTTTTTTTTTCCAAAAGCAACGTTTTGTACAACCTCACAAAATTTAGGGTTCCTGGGTATCAAAATCGAAAATGTTTGCACTATCCCACCCCTAATGTAACATACTTGTATAGAACATCTATACTATTATATAAAAGGAGACTCACGGATTTGCGGCGACGTGTTCTCAATAACCGCTGAACCGATTTTTATAATTTTTTCACTATTCAATTGCTATGATAAGCGAAATTAAAATAGGGTACTACGTTTTTTACAAAACTTTTTCTTTAATTATGTAAGAATTCATGTCTTTTAATTCATGCTAATGCTGTGCAAGCAGCACAACAAGCAGCACAACAAGCAGCAGAAAACCAATGCTTAAGCTCTGGCTGTGAGAGTAACTCAGCACGGCTGCCATGTTGTGTCGGGAGTTGCTCTCAGTTTGGTCTGTTGAGCAGTGTTGCCAACAATCTGACATCGTATTTGTTATGGTTTTCAGACTTGAATTGTTTATACATATTTACAGTCAAAAAATCTTTTTCCTCTTATGCCTGATATATAACCAAATTATTATTTTGTTATTTATTGCAAATGTTATTCATCGACAATAACACAATCTCGACGGATTGAAAGCTTTATACAATAGTTCAGATTTAAAATTTGTTTTTATGGCAACACTAACTACTTTATTTGCAGTCAACTTCTTGCTCAGAGAGAAATATAAATATATTAAAATCTTACCATGAAATAGGGGATGAAATTTTTTATTGTTGTAGTTATTTCAGTATACAAATATTCCATTGCATATGCTCAAATGCTTCTCAGAGGATCTCAGTACGATCTGAAATGTCGCATTGATATGTCATTGTTTGTGTTCATCTGCGCAGAAATTATGTTCATGCATACAACCTTATAAAATAGATTTCCTTTAAACTTTTCAATAGGTTTATATTGGACGCATCAGAAAATAATTTTTGTTTTTATTTTCCAACGTCTTTTTTAAAATCAAATAGGTTGGTACTATGAAATGAAGTTGTAACAAAATGATGACCATAAATGTAGAGGAATACCAATATAACTTCTTTAATTTAGTTGGATTTTCGATTTTGTTCCAAACAGAAGCCTCAAAGTTTTTTATTTCGCGTGTTAATAAATGTTGCACATTAAAAGAGTTATTGTGATTGGAGCATATTTTTTATTTTTAACCGATTTCAAAAAGGAGGAGGGTCTCAAGTTGGTTGGTTTCTCTGTTTTTTTATAATAGCATTATAAATAATGCATTTGCATTGGTCTCCAGTAGTTTTAGTTGAACCTTAATATTATAATTCAACTTTTGAATGGTTTTCCATTATATTAGACAGCCTGGCATAAGCTACGCAGCGCATGTAAAACGCATCGAAAACGTATGTTTGACGCATATTTTAGTGTTTAAAGGATGCGTAAGTTAAGCATATTTTAAACAAGCTGTTAACATCTTCTTTGTATATTAAAATGATTGTATGTACAAGTAGACTTCAAAACCGCTTAACCAATTGTTATGAAATTTTCAGGGAAACTCTAGCAAAGTCTGCAGAGCGCTCCTGTGAAGTTTGGCATCGATATCGAATAGCTTTAGAATTACATGTTGCACAGCTCCAAAATTCTGTATTTGACCTCAATTTTCACGTGCTGTTTTACTGGTAAAATTTTAAAGCCGTTGCAGAAGGGGCGTGACACTTTTAAGGCGTTCAAACTTTTCAGTATAATTTAAGAAACATAAGTCACAAATTTGTGAAACTCGGAAGGAATATAACATTTAGTCGTGTCCATCCACTGGAAAAATTCAGCAAGCATTGGAAATTGGGTCGTGACACCATCAACATAGTTTAAATGTTTAATATCGAATAGCTGTGGTACTTAATGTTTCATAATATTTAAACTCAGTATAAATTTAATTTTTGGAAATGTCTTTCGACAAGAAATATAGCACGGGCATTGGAAAACGGGGTGTGAATCCGCCCATACAAGCCAAATTTTTAATAGCAAATAGCATTGGAAATAAAAATCGCTGATCAGTGAAATTCCGAATGGAGTTGCCATTTGGTAATGTCCTTCTAATAGAAAACTGGTCTGAGCTTTGGTCAAGTGGGTGCACCTTCCCCTACAAGCTACATTTTTGATCGAATAGGTTCTGAAGTCACAGATGAAGTACATGTGTTTGTCTAAGGCTGCGTGGATTTTCAACGCCGATTCAGACAGACAGGCAAGCTGAAATCTGTGTGAACAAATGAGATACAAATATATATCTCTCTCGCTTTTTCACACACTCTGCGGACACAGGCAGGCAGTCTGAATCGGCGTTTACTATGCACGTGGCCTAAGGCGTAGCAACGCGCGCCGGGTATTGCTAGTACTATATAAGAAGGAAGTGGAATAATCTTTGTTTTAATTTTTACTTTTCATAGATTATGGAACGTTAGAAAAATTAAGTTACATTAATTAAGTTAAGTTGGCAATTTTTGGAAGAACATAAACTGGAAAAAAATAGTTAGTGTTTATTGTGAGTAAAACTAAAAGGCAAAAATATGATTTTTATAAAACTAATCCCATGTTTAAACTCTAGGATGCAAATGTAATAATAAACAACAAAAAAGGCTTAACAATTAAAGATTTTTATGCTGTTAATTCTATTTTGGATGATGATGGGTATGATAGGATAAGATTTGCGGCCGGTTTGTTCTCGGAGTCATAAATATAAAACATATTCTGTAAATGTTTTGTGACTGACTCGGTTCGCCGTCTAGAACTCGTTATATATCAAATTGAAACGAACTTTAAACCTCGTTATAAATAAAAATTCAGTTGTGCTAAAACGCCACAAAATGTGTTTTAAATTTGTAATGAGTTTTGTAGCCTGGTTATGAATTCAACGTGAGAATTTGGAATGATCTTTTTTCGAGCAGAACACAACAATTTGGATAAACATATATTGGTTGTTTTGAAATGTGTACTAAATTTTGTTTTTATTGGTTTAATAAAATTTATTTGTTATAGATTTGTGAAGATTTCGAAAGAATTTACAAAACTCAAAGAGGATTATTTGATAGATGGTCAACTTTCATTCTTAAATATAATGTCATCAAGGCCAAAATCAAAGATATAACAACCATTGATTTAACAAACACCATGCCTTTCTAACCATTTATATTTCAAAAGAGTTGCGAAACCATGCATTCATCACGGAGATACATGCTGTGTTGAAGCCTGTCATCCCAATAAAAAATAAGCACAATCAAGTCCTGGCTGCCAACAATTAAGAACTCTCAAGAGTTTTTTCTAATGGTAAGAAATGCCATAGAGGTAAACGATTTTATAAAAACGAAAAATGAAATGTCTAACACAATGGTTATTGCAAATCAGCCTTACATCATTGTATAGGTGAAAACATAAATGTGTCATACTTTTTAGTAATAGTTGAAATTTTTAAATATAAGTTTTTTAAAAAGTTTAGATGTTTGTTTTAAAATTGAAATTGTTTTAAATTTAGAGTATTCTTTAGAAAACTGATCGGTTTGGTCATTTATTGAAAATTATTTGTACGTCATTAAATATAAAAAAATTAACGCTCACACAAAACGACCGGTGGATGATTTGCAGTACCCATTGTGTTAAATACTGTTTTAATGTATCATTTACTACTATGGCATTTCTAACCGATAGAAGTTTTGTCTTAGTACACTATTATTAAGACACGCTTTTTTAAAAAACCACAATAAGTTTTTATTAGTTTTTTTTTAATTTATTGAAATATTCCTCAAAAATTTGTTTTCAAAAGTCATCAATTTGCTTAAATACTTTTTTAATTATGACAATAAGTCTTTATACGCTATTTTTTCAAGTTTATTGAAATACTTCTCAAAAATTTGTCTTCAAAGTTCATTAATTTGTTACAATACTAATTAATATTTTTGTTCCATAATACCAAATTTTATCATTTTCAATATTTGTACCTCCTTGTTTTAACAAAATTGCATCTAAAACCCTTAATTTTGTGTTTCTTGTCACGAAGAATTTAAAAATTCCAATTTCACACGGAAGAATTTTCTTTTAATTTGATTTAATTTAATTTTGACAGTTAATTTGTTTTTTGACTTTTAATTTTTATAATAATGACATAATTTGTGACGCTTACATTTCGACATTTAATTTTTGACGTTTAAATTTTGACATTTTAAAGATAAGTCTCTCTCTTCAGAACCATATCGAAAGCTTTTTTCGAAATCTAAACTAACAGCTTTTTAAAAAACCACAATAAGTCTTAATTAGTTATTATAGCCACATTCTTTTGTAAGCGAGTGACAAAAGAACGCTGCAAGTCGGATAACTTTTCTTTTAGTTGCTTACCAACACTGGTAACAACTGTCAAAATATATGATTGTTTCGAATGTTGAAATAACAGATTTTGAAGTCTGAATAAAAATTATTTTACTTGCTTACTTGAAATATACGAAAGCTGAACAAAATGAGTAATTTTGAGGATTCTTTGGTAAATAAATTTATTTGCTTAAAATATGTAATTAAAATATTTAAATAATATTTTGCGTTTGCAGATCGTTTCTCTCTACATGGGTGAGCATCGCAATGTAGGTATACAAGAAGTAAACGAGGTGGTGGAAGCGATATATGGAAGTTCCAGCTCCTCTGAAGATTCAGACAGCGAAATCGAGCTACACGAGAAGTGCTCTAATTTTGAGGCTGTACTGGTTGCCATGAGCAAAGTGGATTTCAAAATGCATATGAGGCTACGACGTCAAACAGTGGAGTATCTTATAAGAAATAATATATTTCTATTGAAAAAACTGCATGGTATGACTTCTGAGTTGTTATTTTTAGTGAAATATTCGCAATCTAACAGCGTTCCTGACCCAGCTGGTGGTGGAAGATCTCGCATTTCAGCAAACTAATCGCCTTATCTCTACATATGGTATGTCAGCAATACAGTGACTTTCAGACAGCTGGCAAATTTGTTTGGAGTAGCTGTGTCTGCTGCGTGGTCAACTGTGCTTCGAGTTTCCGGATTTTTGATATCTCTAAGTCACGAACATATAAAATGGCCAGAAGGAAGCTATCTATATGAAAATGTAGAAAAGTTTCATAATAAGAAACGTATTCCGGGCGTAATTGGAGCTATCGATTGCACGCATATTGAAATAAAAGGCCCAAAAGAACATAAGCAAATGTATTTCGATAGAAAAAGGACATACAGTATTGTGCTTCAAGTTGTGGTGGATGCCAACAAAAAGTTCATTGACATAACGTGTGGGGAACCGGGATCGCTTCATGACTACAGAGTCTTAAGAAGATCTGAACTGTTCCAAGATGCAGAAAATCATTACGAAGAAATGTTTCCGAATGCATTCTTTATAATCGGTGATTCCGCTTATCAGCCAACAAAATGACTAGATTATCAGTCACCTTTTAAAGATTACGGAGATTTAAATGAAAGTCAACGAAAATTCAACGAAATACATTCCTCAACACGAATGGTAGTGGAAAATGCATTTGGATTACTAAAGGGACGCTTTCGAAGACTACTCAAGTTTACTGAACAAACAGATTAATAGAAAGTTACAAAGATCGTGGTCAGCGTATGTGTACTGCATAATATTTGTATTTCTTTTGATGACTTGTGCGATGCCAACGAAAAAAAGGATTCAAACACGAATGCAATCGAAGATGATTTTGAAGATTCAAACATAGATGCAACTCTTGACAGGAGACAAAACCTTTTTAATTACTTAAGAGATGAAAATATTGTTTGAATTATTTATTTTATAGATTTATTTACTGATTTTAATGAATTTATATACTGATTATAAATGTATGTATAAATGAACTAAAAATCTTAAAAAAAACATTCATAGTTTTTAAATCTAATGTATGTATGTAAATCGAATGTATGTATAAATGAATTAAAAAACTTAAAAAAAACATTCATAGTTTTTAAATCTAAAAAGGAAATGGTAAGCAACGAAATACTAAAAATAGTTCACAAAAAACCTCATAAGCTGAGCTACGAATGCTGGCACGTCATTGGTGCAATTTTATAAAACTAATGATGTCATCTGAAAGCTATGAAAAAGGTTAGTTGGCCCATTCAAATATCAGTGCTAGATTGTTTTTTATGAATTTTTTAAAAAATTTTCTAGTTCATAAACAATTTGTTCTATTGTGCAAGCCAGGAATGGAATTTCAAAAAAGTGAATATACCACCTGAAAGATACTAAAATGGGCTAAAAAGCTCAGTTATCTTCATTAATTAAATCTCGATTAAAGAAAATTTCGTAAGAATTTTTTAAGAAAATTTCAAATATCATGCACTATTTGCCCCATTGTGCAGCTCACAAGTATAATTTCAAAAAGTAAATACACCATGTGAAAGGTATGAAAATGATTGAAAAAGTCCAGTCATCTCAAACGACCACACACTTCACGTTGGCTACAGGTCGTTTGAAACTCTGACGGTGAATGTGGACACAATGTCACCGTCAACATCACCGAAAGCGACCTCGCCACAAGCATCACCTTCCACATTAATGAACATAGCCGATCTTTTTCAATCATTTTCATACCTTTCATGTTGTGCATTTACTTTTTTGAAATTATAATTGTGAGCTGCACAATAGGGTTAATTAATGAAGATAACTTATATTTTTTGCCCATTTTAGTATCTTTCAGGTGGTATATTCACTCTTTTTAAATTCCATTCCTGACTTGCACAATAGAACAAATTCTTTATGAACTAGAAAATTTTTTAAAAAACAATCTAGCACTGATATTTGAATGGGCCAACTAACCAATTTCATAGCTTTCAGATGACATCATTAGTTTTATAAAATTGCACCAATGACGTGCCAGCATCCCGTAGCACATAAGCCGATGAGAAACAAAAAGTGAGGAACAAAGCCATCGAAGACATTCACATCATTAAAAAATGAACATTTAAAAAATTTAAAACAAAATTTAAAAAAAAAGCTTCAAATTATTTTCATAATAAATGTCTCGAGCCGACCGTTTTCTCTGCATTAATGGTGATGAAGGAGATGGAGACAACGCTGATATGGTTGCAATTTGGGCAGAGTCCATACTTGAGGACGATGATGACGGTGATGGCAGCGGTGTTGATACCATGGAAGGTGATGCTTGTGGCGAGGTCGCTTTCGGTGATGTTGACGGTAACATTGTGTCCACATTCACTGTCAGAGTTTTAAACGACCTGTAGCCAACATGTAGTGTGTGGTCGTTTGAGATGACTGGACTGGTGTCAAAAATCTCGTCCATTAGCTCCATTAGCTCCGGAGCAAAGCACGGACTGGCACCGATGCTGCGGTTATTATCCCGTGCTGACTTATATGCTTGGAGAAAACTTCGCATCTTGGACTCCAAGCATATCGGTGTCCTGTATGAATCCCGAAAATGCAGTTTATTAATATAAGTCGTTAAAAAAACGTGTATTTGTACCGTAATCGCTAACGACACCATATCTTCTAGCACGTTCGCGTAGGCCAATCTCTTCTTTTTTGGATGCTGGAACTCCGCTTTCCGGGCGAGATAGCACCTCAAAAAACCAATTGTCTCTCCACGGGACCATCTTTTTCGCTGCTTTTCATGTAATCTGAAATAAAAATTATATTTTATTTTAAAAATTTATTAAAAATTTACGTACAGCAATTTTACTCACAATTCCTACATTTTATTTCGTTTTGTTTATGTTTTCACAAAAAAAAAAAAAACTATTTTGACGTATGCATGAAATTTCCCTAGGATTTTTCATGACTCATTCACAATAGATCAGTTTTTCCACTTTACAGCACTGCAAATTAGGTCGTCGGATAACAGTTAGCCGAGTTGCCTGAACTCGCATAAATATCCGACTTTGTGTTGTTGTTTTGCATGTAAAAAGTTATCCTACCAAGTGTTCTATTGTAAGTCATTTTATTTTATTGAGTTATTTTAATTTATTGAAATATTCCTCAAAAATTTGTTTTCAAAAGTCATTAATTTGCTTAAATATGTATTGAATAATTTTATATTAGGTACTGATTAAACAAATTTTACTATTTTCAATATTTTGCATTAAGAAACGCTTGTTTTTAATTACGACAATAAGTCTTAATACGCAATTTTTCAAATTTATTGAAATACTTCTCAAAAATTTGTGTTCGAAGTTCATTACTTTGTGAAAATACTAATTAATATTTTTGTATCATAATACTTTTTGTGCAAATTTTTTCATTTTCAATATTTGTACCTTCTTGTCTTAACAAAATTATATCTAAATTCCTTAATTTTTTGTTTCTTGTCACGAAAAATTTTAAAAATCCAATTTCACATGGAAGAATTTTCTTTTTTTTGACACTTAATTTTAGTTTTGACAGTTAATTTGTTTTTTGACACTTTATTTGTTTTTTGACATTTAATTTTAATAATTCAATTTTCAAAGTTTGACATAAGGTTGAGTAGCATATCTCTTTAGATTTGTTGGAACATAATCAGATAAAATTGTTAACGCATGCGAAGTGGAATGAAGGGGTCTAAATCCAAGTTGGCAGTCTTTGAAGATTGAAGAGATCATAGCGTGATAATTAATTTTTTCGATTAGCAGCTACTAAAAGGATTTTTCCAATATTAGTAAGAAGACAGATTGGTCTATAACTTTTAGGAATTTTTGGGTTCGATTTTGGTTTTAAAATCGGAACAACTTTGGTTGTTTTCTAATTTGTGGGGAAAGTACCGGATATTGTAGATGTGGTTAAATAGAATGGCCAAAAAATTAGTAAAGTCAGAATTGATTTTTTTAAAAGAAAGTTTGACATTTTGTCATCTCCATAGCTTTTTGCAAATTTTTATTTTTTATTATAATTTGTATTTGTTTAAAATTTGTGAATTCCTTATAGCTTGCTGAATTTGCAGACTCGGATAGTCCGTCAGCTGTGATTAAATTGTTAAACTGGAAGAATGTTTCTTCATTGAGAAGTTGAGTTAAATGATGCAAAACTTAAATTTAAATTTTGGGCGCGAATTTAAATTTTTAGCTAATAAATTAAGACTTCCAATTTCTGAATTGAATTCAACTCCACGTCATTAATTAAATATGGAACTTGAACAATTTTATTTAAACCGCAGAGGCCTTTTATTTTTTTATAGGTTTTGTTGTTCGTTTTAATACTTTTGAAACACAGCAAAAGAACACAGCAAAAGAAAGCTCTACGCAGATTTTTTTTTGAGAAATAAAATTTAAAATATTTGGAGTCAATTGGACCCCGATTTTTAGTTTTAAGATTGATATTGAGACATCAATTGCACTTTGGATGGAGTTATTTAGACCATCAATGCATTGATCAATATCTAATTTCGTTGCATTAAAATTATTTGGTAATGCATGCTCAGCGATGTTTTCGTTTAAAACTGTATTAAATAAGGAGACGTCCATTTGTTCAAAATTATATATTATTTTTTGTGGAAGTTTTTGTATTTCGTCTATCAGAACGTTCAATTCTACCGCATCTTAATCAGATTCAAATTAATGTGTTTCAAGGAACCCGTAAAAGTCTGAGTTAAAATCAATGCAAACTTGATATAAGGTTATTATTAATTCTAAAAAAACTATTTATCCTGGTGGGAAATTTTGTGGGCATAATTGCCAAGTGCGGAGAGCCAATAAAAAGTGTTAAAAAGTATGAAACAGTATAGCATGAGTACGACATGAAACAAAAAATCAACACTGTGTACCCAAGCGAGATAGAAGAAAAAAGTATCAAAAAGCCTCAAAAGTGAAGTAACCTTGAATTTAAGTTTGCACTATGAAAACTTTGCGCTTTTCCCATATTATTATAGATAAAGCGTTTTTCCGAAGCTGTAAAAAGTTTCAGCTTCAGCGTTACTATGAACGCGGCCTTTGTGCTTTTTCCATATGATTGTACATAAAGCGTTTTTCAGCAGCTGTAAAAAGTTTCAGCTTGGAAACAAAGTTAGAAAAATGGTTCTTCTGTAAAATTTTGTTAATGCCGCTTACGTATTTTTGGCGGTTTGGGCTCGATATGTTTTCATCACAATCATTAAAGACTAAGGCAAATTATTAAGAAATTCTTCATCTTCTTTAAGCCGAACTAGCCTCTCCTGGAGAGAAATTAATTTATCTAAGTGTTCTTTTTTAGTGTTAAGTTTCTTTCTTTAAATTCTTGTATTTTTTGAATTTAGATGTCTTCAGTTCTAAAATTCTCATTCAAATTTATCAAACTATCCATCTTTGAAGATATGTCTTGCTGCATGTTGGTAACCACTTTAACGTTTTCTTTTAAAAATTCCAATTTTGTCTCACTGTTATTTTACTGCAGAGTTTTTTTTTGTTGTTGCTACTTTTTGTGGAAGTTGATGGAGTTTCAATGAAATCTTCCTACTGTTGAAAGTTTATCTCCAACATAGCTTCGTCCAGAAATTCTACCTGTCCACTCACTTCAACGTCATCATCCACGTCATTCTTCAAAAACTTTCCAAAATAGAAGATAGACCTTCAAGCGTTGCTTCTACGCCACTTTTTCCATAAGCAACTCATCAGTGGCGGTCAGAACTTTTTCTTCATATGGACCACCACCTATGCGTTTTATTGAAGATTTGTTGAACGAAAGCTTTTTTTTACCGCAAATTTTTGGTCTGCAACCTACGAAAAATAAGAGACATTAATAGCATAATTTTCTATTTCTAACGAGCGACCCAACGAACGAGCGCTAGGCGAACGATGTTTTGATTCAATTGAAATATGTATATCTAACGAACTGGCTCGCCAACCCTTACAGCAAGCTTATGCTTCTTACGTTTTTTGAAACTGTTATACACAAGCAGTTCTCAAATTCAGCATTGCAAGATCAAACATTTCCAAAGTTTACTGAAATTTTTCTATTTTCTTTAAGATTTCTAAAACTTTTGGCTTTGTTTCTTGTTTGCTGGCAATTCTTTTTTTCAGTTTGTTTATTTTTAAAGTCAGCTGTTCGTGTTTATTTTTTATTTTTTTTGACAAACAATAAATTCCATAATTTTTTTGTTTATGTAAAAATTTTCAATTATTTGAAAAAATATGAATGCAGTGATTGCAGGTTCATCTGATTGAAGAAAGTTCAGGAAAATTGCAAGGGCAAACACCTCGAAGCAGCTAACAAATGCTTGGAGCTAGCAGACGCTGAGTAAGTTTTAAAATTCATATATTTTCGAGTGCTTTACTGCTTAAGGCCACTTCACGGGGAGTTTTACCTTTATCAAGCCAAAGCCACCTACACGGAGTGCAGCACTCGTGATTTTATCCATTTTTAACAAAATGTTTATCAACGAGCGCTGCACAACGATAACATAGAAGTGCTCGTTTGAATTTGAAATTTCTCTTCGTGATTTGACTCACTGCTAGAAATACAAATTTGACATATTTTAGAGTCTTACGACATCGTTTGCCAGCTGATCAGCTGTTATCGTTGGTTTATTCTGTTCGAATAATATATTTGAAAACAACGAACGAGCATTGTTTCAAACGAAACGAGTGTTCGGATAGAAATACAGAATGAAGCTATAAGATTACATGAATTCGTTTGTAGCATAAATAGCTTGCTTTACGCCAGGATTTGGCATCCTTTATTGCTGGGCCGCAGGCGCTAAGCTTTCGACTCAACTCTTCCCAAAGTTGAATAGCATTTGCTTTGCCTTGTACGCTGCTTGGGATTATATTTTTCGCCATAAACTCACCCATTTCAATTTTTTGCACTGCATTTATTTTATTGGCATTCCTATAGATACAAAATGCCTTTAAAGATTATAAATAAATTTAAAATTTTAAAATTGGTTACATTTTTATTTTTCAGTAAAATCAAAAACTCGCATGCTAAAATTCAATCGAATGACACTACGATTGAACTACATCGAACTAATGCTCGTTCACGATAGCAATCATACGAAAATGAGATATATTTTCTCGTTTGCAACAGCAATCGAATAAAAAACGATAACTTTGACTCGTTCACGATAGCTGTCATGCCATTCTGTATAAATACGAAAGTAATCATTCGATCACGGCAGCTGTAATTCAACCCCTAGTCGAATTGAAGTGAACCGAAGCAGATTTTCATCTTTATAATTTAAAAAAAAAATTGAATTTTAGATATATTGAATATATCTATAAATATATTTTTAACGAGTTTTTCATTAATTTTTACTTTTTTTCTGGCTTCTTTCATAATACGCACATAATCATGGGGCGAGTAAATCGATTGGTATTTAATTTTTTTGTCTATTTTTGCTTGCGCACTATCGCACTCCATCTGAGTGTGGCCCTTCTCCAGAAATTTTTGCTCAATAACTTTTTAGTTTGCAATTGCGAAAATAGAAAGCGCATTTGATAGTCTGAATAAATTATAATTGGCAGTGAGCCTTGTAGGCAATGTTCCTCTAGATGGGATATAAATTGAGCTTCTCGAATTGAGCACGCTGCTTTTTAAGAATGTGTGCATTGTAAAGGGTGATTTTTTTGAGGTTATGATTTTCATGCATTAGTATTTGACAGATCACGTGGGATTTCAGACATGGTGTCAAAGAGAAAGATGCTCAGTATGCTTTGACATTTCATCATGAATAGACTTACTAACGAGCAACGCTTGAAAATCATTGAATTTTATTACCAAAATCAGTGTTCGGTTCGAAATGTGTTTCGCGCTTTACGTCCGATTTATGGTCTACATAATCGACCAAGTGAGCAAACAATTAATGCGATTGTGACCAAGTTTCCCACTCAGTTTACTTTATTGGACATTAAACCAACCACACGAATGCGTACAGTGCGTACAGAAGAGAATATTGCGTCTGTTTCTGAGAGTGTTGCTGAAGACCGTGAAATGTCGATTCGTCGCCGTTCGCAGCAATTGGGTTTGTGTTATTCGACCACATGGAAGGTTTTACGCAAAGATCTTGGTGTAAAACCGTATAAAATACAGCTCGTGCAAGAACTGAAGCCGAACGATCTGCCACAACGTCGAATTTTCAGTGAATGGGCCCTAGAAAAGTTGGCAGAAAATCCGCTTTTTTATCGACAAATTTTGTTCAGCGATGAGGCTCATTTCTGGTTGAATGGCTACGTAAATAAGCAAAATTGCCGCATTTGGAGTGAAGAGCAACCAGAAGCCGTTCAAGAACTGGCCATGCATCCCGAAAAATGCACTGTTTGGTGTGGTTTGTACGCTGGTGGAATCATTGGACCGTATTTTTTCAAAGATGCTGTTGGACGCAACGTTACGGTGAATGGCGATCGCTATCGTTCGATGCTAACAAACTTTTTGTTGCCAAAAATGGAAGAACTGAACTTGGTTGACATGTGGTTTCAACAAGATGGCGCTACATGCCACACAGCGCGCGATTCTATGGCCATTTTGAGGGAAAACTTCGGAGAACAATTAATCTCAAGAAATGGACCGGTAAGTTGGCCACCAAGATCATGCGATTTGACGCCTTTAGACTATTTTTTGTGGGGCTACGTCAAGTCTAAAGTCTACAGAAATAAGCCAGCAACTATTCCAGCTTTGGAAGACAACATTTCCGAAGAAATTCGGGCTATTCCGGCCGAAATGCTCGAAAAAGTTGCCCAAAATTGGACTTTCCGAATGGACCACCTAAGACGCAGCCGCGGTCAACATTTAAATGAAATTATCTTCAAAAAGTAAATGTCATGGACGAATCTAACGTTTCAAATAAAGAACCGATGAGATTTTGCAAATTTTATGCGTTTTTTTTAAAAAAAAAGTTATCAAGCTTTTAAAAAATCACCCTTTATTCTCCGTTCGAAATTTGTTTGGCTTGATACCCAAAGCATGTATCACATTGATCGTTCGAGGCATAAAAAAGCTAAATTCTGATAAATGAAAGCCATTGAATATGTAAAAGCTGACACAAGATGTTTGCCTGTTGTTCGAATGTTGTACAGCTTTGGCTAAAAAAATTGCATTTTTACTCGGGTTATAACATTTTGCAATATGCAAATACTTTATATTATGTCCTTGGCAATTGTTGGCGCAACTTCAATCGGATGCCATAAAAATCACCACTTAGCATTCATTATTCACGAACATTCAACATTTTTTTTTGGCTGGAGAAAGTCTAGAATTAATGTTATCATTCTCGGACCTGATTTCTTTTCGGGCGTATGGTCCTAGAACATTTTGTAATAGTGGGTTGCTTTGTCAGCTACAAATACATGTGGCATTTTTATATTGCTGGCTGGCAAAGTTTTGTTCGGTGGTATTCCCAATTCTAGCGACTTCAATAGTTGGGATAACTGGGAGAATGCAAATGTTCCCCCGCCGCTTTGTTTTCAATGGCCACAAATTTGTAGTTAGCGTCTGCGACTCCTTGAAACACAATTGAAAAAATTTGTTGTAATTGTAAAAGAAGAATCCAGAATTTCCTGGCATTTTATGCAGATATGCTTTCCATCCATGGCACCTATACAATTTGGAAAATTCCATAACTTCCAATAGTCACCAGCAATGGCATTAAATGACATATGAGTTGGTTGCGGCATGTGAAGGGGTTGTAATTCATCCCAGAGAACTTTGCATGGAGATTTTACAATATTTCTTACAGTGGTTGCTCCCATTCTGTATGTGAAGCTTAAAGTTTCAAAAGATGAACCAACCGCAAGATATCTGAATGGAAACATACTTTATATTATATATACTTTATATTAAATACTATATTTAAGATTTAAGATTTAAGATTTATGATAACAAACTAAAAGAATGAATAATAAGATACGAAAAAGATACAAAAAAAGCTTTCAATACAAGTTAAATTATGCAATATTATTTATTATTTGCAATAACAAAGCTAAATAATTGTTTCAATATTATATTATATTCAATATTTTTACTAAATCGTCTTATTGCAAATTTACAGCACGACACAGTAAAGGGTTAATAGGTGAGAGGTGAAATAAATTAGTAATAATTTTTTTTAACTGTTTTTAGAAGAGTCTTTGAAAAAGAAATGGAAATATCTCCGATATTAATTTTGAGTGGAAAGTAACAGAATGCCAATAAAAAATCTGACGGAGGAGATTCTGATGAAGATAGGCTTTGCTCCTGGCCTCACTATAAATCCCTTCATTTCCTCAAAAATCAAATAAAGTGTCACAATGCAACAGGCAATCTTAAAAAGTCAGCGTTAAAAATGTTGACATTGACGAATTTGAAGAAAATGAAGACATTTTAAATTGTGCATTTGTGGAAAATGATACAATTGAAAGTGCAGTTGCAGCAGAAAAGTTCAATAATTTTGAAGTCGCCACAAAAGATGTAGCTCCAAAAAAAAATATTTTTAAAAATATCACATAGCGACATGATAATTGAACTGGAGCAAAAAAAACTAATCATTTTGAAAATAACAAACAAACAAAACTAGAGGTGAGAATGAGGCATTTTTTGATAGTTAACTGCCGCATGTAAAAAAATGACAACCGGCAGCCGAAAGCTATGTAGAATGCAGCTACAAAAATATATAATTGATTTTGTTTACGGCACTTCGAATGATCAACTAAAATTTGCTGAACCTACATTAAGAAGCTGGACATCCTATGATCGCTCCCTATACCACATTACATCATCGCCTGTCACAGAAGTTGGCTCCGATGAACTACACAACATGTCGAACTATAATACGCCATCAGTAAATTTGACGCAGGAAAACTTTTATTTTGACGATGAACAACATTCCTTTCAAATTTAAATTGTGAGACAATTAATTAAATTTAAGATTTAATTACAATATTTTTAAAAAACATTTGTATCGAAAAAAATTTAAAAAAAAAAACAAAACACATATTTTGTAACTTGTGTCGAAGAATCTTTATGATTAAGTATGATTCATTCTGCTGTGCAAATGCTTCTGTTTGTATAGATGTTTCTTTGAAAGTCTGAATTCAGCTTTTATACACTTTATGTAATTATCAAAATTAATCAGGTTTGATTGACTCTGTAATAAACAAATTATGTCATTTAAATCAGTTGTTGATATTTCAATAAGATTTTTCGGATGAATTACAACTTTTGAGAGTTGCTGAACTTACCAAAAAACAGATCATTAATATTTTAAAAATTCTTAAAAGGCTTTTTATTTTGCAGTCCTTCGCAATTATAATAAAAAATAACCTAATTAATTAAAAATTACCCTGATCATTTTTGCGATTGTTGGAAGCTGTTCCATATTTTTAATTGCATCAAATTTAAATACATTAAAAAGAAAACTCATTAAATTGAATTTTTTGTTGAATATTAGCCAGGCTAAGTACCAGGTACCAGGCTAACGAGATAGAACAAAAGGGTGTGTTCACAGTTACCGAAGTAACAACTAACCAAATAACAAACTAACGAGTTTGGTGAGAATACCCCTGTAGTAAACAGTATATAACAAACAAAAATAATGGCTTTTATTAGAAAATACTTACTAATAACTCCTTGCTTATTGAAGAGATGTTCGTTTCGAACATATTCAAATCATCTGTATTCTCGATAGGAAATAAATTCGAAAAAGTGTCTTTTGTTCGTTTATTTCGGCAGAGCACTACAACTGACACTTTGATGGCAGCCAACTCAGAAATAATTAAATTATTTTGTTCTTTTAGCGTTTTTTCGAGGATTTGCACCCGATTTTCTAATTCCGTAAAGAAATTACTAGAATTGTTTTTTTTTAAAAACCGACAAAATAGTTGCGTGCAATTTGATGACAACGATGAATATGGAGCATGATTTTGATTTTCCTTGCCAATTGACAAGCATTCAATTGAATTATTTTTTTTTGTTGTGAAAACCACGGATTTTTTGATTTGGTTTTTGGCTGGGATATTCCATCATAAGCTCGGTTAAAAAATAAAATTGATTAATATTGCGTTTTATCAAAGCTATGTAAAATAAGAATCAGTACGAAATAATTTTCGTCAGGCAAACATATCATTTCATAAAATATCCTGAATATTAAACAACTCTTTATCATTATAACAATCAAAATTCTTATCTACGGTACATATTCCTAACGCATCAATGGAATTTAAGGGTTCTTCAAAAAACTTAAGTTTAACAATCTTACTCCTTCAATAAATCACTAATTTCTGTCTGAAAATCCTGTAACTCTAATTGGTACGAAAGGCTTTATGCAGCAAGAATTTTTGTTGATGTCTGGTGGAATAGTACTCAAAAGAAAGTTATTTTTCTATAACTGACTATATTATTAAACTTATTTTTTTAAATCCGTTCGCAAATATTTTTAATGAAATATCTGCTTCTTCGAATTTATTTTTGATTTGCTGAAAAATTTTGGAGGGCTTTCGAATTTTTCTCTATAGCTGCTCTAAACCATGAACATTAAATGTAACAGTGTTTTCCCCAAAAACCAAAGGAACGAAAAGTTTTAAAAGCTAATTTGCAGTAGCTATGTTTACTAAAAAACTTTGAGGTGTAGATAGCAATCTGTATGTCGTGTGGAGGAGTAAAAATTGATAATAAACGTCATCACTTAGAATATTTTTTAATACAACTATTCCGGTATAAAGAAAGAATTGACGGAACTCTGTTGCTTTCCAACTTGAAAGCTCATCTAAAAGCCTAGGTTTTCGTTAAAACTATTGGAATGCATCCAAAAAGTGCTACTAGTCTTAGTGACAGATCTGTGTTTTTTCTTTTAAAAAGTGAAAGCAAAATCTTGCGTGCAACTCCTAAATCTACTAAATGCATAGGCTCAAGAGGAAATTGGGCTATCATCCTAGTTCTAATTTGCTTGCAGTGGTTTTGTGCAAGCCTTTTTAAAAGACTTTTTGCTTCCTATCTGAGAAATCCTTATCTGATCTTAATTGTGATGAAGTGGTAGTTAAAGTTGTAACATGGTCAATTTGTTTTCCTACTTGGTTGCATTTGCTGCATGCTAATAATGCACTGTGGCCAATAAAACAGCACATAAAAGCTCTTGCGGGTGTGTTGCATATAAATGCCCTAAGGTTAATGTAAAAATGTCGGTTATGAAGAACAAACCCTTTTTTTGCAAAATTTGTTAAATCTGATAAAAGGTACCAACATGACAAAGAATCTACACTATACGGTTTTTTGTTTCCAAGATAACTTCCTATAAGAAACACATTAATTCCTTCACAGCCCTACCGATTATTGGCCACAGACTTAAAGAACTGCTTTTTTAAAGCGGTAACCCATCAACTCCTATATCAAGAACAATTACATTATCACTTGGCAGCATTAAAGAAGGAATTTTTCTCAACTGATTTTCTAAACCTAAATGGTAAGTTCCTGGCGCTACAGTTCTGATTACAGCTTTCCTATCACTGTTTCTATCACTGCCTGCATTTAAGAGAGTACTTATGTCCAATGATACATTTAAGTCTTCAGATTTTAAGACTTGTAACAAGGCATTGGCACTTGTTCGCGTTGGGTTGTGCTCTTTATACCAAACGAGAATTTTCGCTTGCAAACTCGTTTGTATTCGATTAACATTAGGTCTGTTTCCGTACTCACTTCAAGTAACTTTAAGTTACTCGAAAGCGTTTCCGTACACATTTTTCCAGCTCAAGAGAGAAGAAGAACAAGCAAAACGTCACTTTTTGTGGCTCTCTATTACTTGAACTTTACTTGAAAAATTTCTTCGAGCACAAGTTTCAAGCTTCGAACAGCTGATTGCCAAAGTGATAAAAATCAATTGTTGCGTTGTGTTGTGAAAAATATGTATGGAATTGGATAGCATATAAGTATAAATAATTAAAATAGCCAAAACAAACAATTACGAAAGTGTTTTAAATACAAAACAACGAAATTAAATTTTATTGTTTTCAAAAAACAGCTGTTGTGCTTGAAACTTGCTTGAAAGCGTTTCCGTACTTTTTGACAAATTTTCTCATTTTGACAAATAATCACATTACTCTCTATTACTCGAACTTTACTTGAAGTGCGTACGGAAACAGACCTATTACTACAATGGCCTCTTACAAGTAGACGGCACTTGTACTATTTCCTCTTTTATTTATATTTTTATTTATTTAAGCACTTTTAATTATAATATTTAATAAAATTTACTCACTCACCTTCAAGTTCTGCCTTTGCCACGAAAATATTTTAACTCGTTTAACGCTAGCGTTTAAAAAACAAAAATTCATACAAGTTCGGTGACTGCATACCGGTTACTGAATTCATTTATTTTCACACAGCACATTTATTTGCTTAAAATATCTTCAAAGAAGTGATCAAAATAGAAAATATATATACACAGAAAAATAATAATTGAATTATTAAAAATAATTATTTTTAAGCGAGTATTTGACTAAAGTCCAAAAGTATTTATCAATCTCATATCTCTAGAAAAACCACGCCACCATTTCAGTTGACGTTTGCATTCATGGCTACTTCGAGGGGTTGCCATTTTGGTTGTTTATAATATAATATTTAAGTCCCTTTTGGAAAAGTAGTAGTTTTGATACTTACGCTGTATAGCCCATCCACAATGACGACAACGGGCGACGAACGACAGGTCTCCACTCTGTCGTTGTAGAGAAATATGGGGCGACTTGAATTATTTAAAAGCGACAGCAACAAGCGACAGCAACAAGCGACAGCAACAAGCTTCAGCAGAAAGTGCTTTTGACATTTACAAGCAATTATTTTAATTGAAGTTGTGTTTTTGTGATAAAAGTTCATATTGTCTTTTATACTACTCGAAATTAAGTACAAACACAAATACAAATAACAAGAAGCATTTACTCAATACGAAATACATATTAAAAGTGAAATAATTATTTTTCAACAATTGGCAAGATTTTTAATCAGCAATATTGTTTCAGGTTACAAAGGAAAAGTTTAAGTGATTTTAATTCAAAGTCAGGAATTGAAGAAAGTATTTTTGAATAATTTTCAATCAGCAATATTATTTCAGGTAACTAAGGAAAAGTTCAACAATAAGAAATAAAGTGTTTTCTTCAAAGTATAAAGTGTTTTATTATTTAGAATAATGAGTGATATCGAAGATTTGGTTGCATTTGTCGAAACAATCGCAAAAATTATTCAAGTGATTGGTGTTGCCTATGAGGCATATTTTTTAAGACAATGTTGGAAGGAGATGGTGGGTTCGTCCAGTTAACCTGACGAGGGAGGAGGAAGGCTTCTATCGAACATGCACACAAAGACTACAAGAGATGGACGAGGCGCAGTAGCAAGGCGACCATGATGAACGTGGCTACCTTTAATTTTTTGTTGTCTGTGCTAAGGGAGAAGTTGCAACGATTTTTCAATAGAAAACCTGTAGCTCCCGAGACACGTTTGTCACTAACGCTCTTGTAAGTAGATAAGATTGTGAAAAAACAAATTTTCTAAGCAAACCTTAATTTAATTTAAGGTACTTGGCTCAAGGATGCAACATGCAAGTATTGGCATGAGCTCACAAGCTAGGAATATCAACTGTTCACCAAATAATAAATGAAACATGCGATGCAATATGGGAAGAACTGCACGGCATTTATTTATCACCGCCAAATGTAAACGAGCAAAAAATTATTGCGGATAAATTGTTCCTGAAGACTGGTATGCCTAATTGCCTGGGAGCTATTGACAGAAAGCATGTGAACATCGTCTGTCCATCGAACAGTGGATCGCTTTACTATAACTACAAGAAAACCTATAGTATTGTCCTCTTAGCTGCGTGTGAGGCAAACTACGTATTCACTTATGCAGAGGTTGAAGCATTAGGAAGCTAAAGTGATGGTGATGTGCTTGCTCCCAGTATTTTCGGAAGAAGTTATTAAGTGAGTCTCTGGAAGTTCCAACGGACGAATACCTACCGGGCGCTGCAACTTTGTTTCCATATTTTTTGTCGGAGACAGCGCATTTCCACTGAAAAGAAACTAAATGCGACCTTTTCCTGGACACAACCTACCAGAAGATAAAGAAAATTTTAATAAAATCCTCTCTTAAGCTCGAGTACATATTGAAAATGCAATTGGGATTTTGGCTAATCGCTGGCGAATACTACTTGCCAAAATCCATGCTTCTTCATTCATTCAGGCCAGGATATTCAAATCGCTCTTCTTCTTGTGCTTTCGTTTTACGAGATTCTCTTAAAGATTATCTCCAAAATAATTGATGGCACCGAGGTTAAAAATGTATTAAATTTAATTTATTAATGAAATCAGCAAGAAATAATTTATTTAATAAAATACCGATATCTGTGTCTACATTTTAATTTTGATAAATCGTTTGGCCATTCTACCTGTAATGAATATAAACCAGTTTAAATTTTTATTTAATAAAACATTTTATTATGTTTTCATATAATATTATTTTTTATTTTGTTTCATTTTTCAACATATTTAATTCTATATCACAATATTTGAGTGTGTTTTATTTGTAAAAAATATTTCACAATATTTGCTTAATTTGTTTACCAATTTTTATTTTCGTATAATATTAAAGTTAAATTTAAATATAAAAATTAATTTTAAAATTTAAAATTTAATTCTATATCACAATATTTGAGTGTGTTAAATTTGTTTACTAAATTTGTTTACTAATTTCTATTTTCGTATAATATTAAATTTAAATTTAATTATAAAAATTAATTTTAAATTTAAAATTTGATTCTAAATCGCAATATTTGAGTGTGTTTTAATTGTAAAAATATTTCACAATATTTACTTGATTAATTTACAAATTTTTATTTTCGTATAATATAAAATTTCATTGTAATTATGCATTGTAATCATAATATAACCTAATATAATACAATATAATACAAAAGAATATACAAAATAATATATAGTGCCTAAAAAGAATATAAGAGGCTTACAACGGCATTCATTTGACAATAAGAACCTGTAAAAATATTTTAATTAAACATGAGATGAGATAAGATAACTTCGTATTTAGTGTCTAACCTTAATTTTCAAGAAATTCTTCAATTTCATCGTAAACCAAAGCTGACACTTTTTGGTGCAGTCTATTGAGTGCAAGTGGAGGCATGTTACAACTTTTTATTTTCAGCGCAAGAGCTGCAAAAATTTCTGCGGTCGGATCACGCTCTTTAATTGGAAATCTTATGATATCAATTATTCTGATTTTTTTTTATTTTTATCATAAATATTTTAATTTTTTATGATAATAAAAGCTTCTAGTCAGCGCTAATCATTGACATGATATTTTTGTCATCCCTACTCTATTTAAGACTTTTTTATTAGTGAATATCCTGCTTAGGTGACGCTGTATTAATTTGTAATCTTAATTTTTCTTAAATCTTAATTAAAATGCTTTATGTGTGTAGCAGCTGCACAAAAAATCTGATTATATTAGCGCCGACTTCGAAGCTTTTATTATCATAACAAATTAATATATTTATGATAAAAATAAAAAAAATTCAGAATAATTGATATCATAAGATTTCCAATATAATAATGAATATAAATAAATGATCAAATTTGACCAAGAAATAAATAGTAAAAGTAATTAAAATTATTTTTTACTTTGTAGTGATTTTGAAGTAGGTTTTTTTTTTTGTTAAAAAGTTTTTAGTTCTTTCTTTTTAGAGAAAATGATATATATTAAAAAAGTGTATAAATTAATTAAAAACGAATTATTTATGCTCATAATATGGAAAATGCTTTTCTGTCGTTTCTTATTCTGTTCTTTGTCAGTATCTTTATCAGTACCTACTCTTATATTTTTATCAGTACCCCAATATCAATATTGACTGAAATAAAGTGTGTTTATAATAGTGACACGCCTCTTTGTCGAGAATATCACACTCTTTGTCAGAGTGTTTTCAATAGTTCTGCCCATTCTAACAATGAATTTTATCACCCTTGAGTCAATATTATACAGTTTTTTTACACACTGCCACACCCCTTTGTCGAATGACGCCCACTTTATTGACAACAACTGTTATAAGTGTGCCTACCTCTGTACTAAATATCAGTACTCTAGTGTCAATATTATTCGAGATACAGTGTGTTTTAAATATTGCCACAACCCTTTATCAAACAACGCCCACTTTATTGAAATTAATTGTTTTATAACTGTGCCTACCCCTGTAGTAAACTTTAGTACTCTAGTGTCAATATTATTCGAGATACAGAGTTTTTCTAATATTGCCACACCTCTTGTCGAATAACGCCCACTAAATTGACCGTTATTTTTTATAAGTATACCTACCCTTGCATTTTTGCTGTGAATTTTATTGACTCTAGTACTCTAGTGTCAATATTTACTGAGATACAGTGTTTTTCTTATAGTGACACGCCCCTTTATCGAATACCGCCCACATTACTGGCAGTTATTTGTTATATTTGCACCTACCTTTGTACTAAATTTTAGTATCGTAGTGTCAATAATAATCGAGATACAGTGTTTTTTTAATATTGCCACTCCCCTTCTCGAATAACGCCCATTTTTTTTTACGCAAATTTGTAGTAATTTTTCCTACCGTTGTAAAAAATTTCTGTACCCTAGTATCAATGCTTTCCGAGACACAGTAATTATTTTATATTGCCACATCCCTTTGTCGAATAGCGCCCACTTTTTTGATAGTAATTTTTAATAGTTGTGCCTACCTCTATACTTAATTTCAGTACTCTAGTGTCAATTTTCTTCCAGATACAGAGTTTTTACAATATTGCCACACCCTTTTTAGAATTACGCCCACTTAAGTGATAGTCATTTTTAATATTTGTGCTTGCCCTTGTAATTTTACTGTGAATTTTATTACCGTAGTGTCAATATTTACTGAGATACAGTGTTTTTTTTATAGAGACACGCCTATTTTCTGAATAACGCCCCCTTTCATAGACGGGCACCTCCGCGTTGATAATCTCTATATGTTGACAAAAAATTACGGCAATCGGACAAGTACTTTAGGAGTAATCGATGTACATACATTCACAAAAAAAAAAAAAAAAAAAAAAAACAGAAACCAACCAACTTGAGAACCTCCTCCTTTTTGAAGTCGTTTAAAAAAATAAGTAAAGAAAGTCCTATAAGGGTCTAGTCCGACTATGAAATACCCTAAACATACTATTTTAAAATACAATAATAGTATTAAAAGTGGGCGTGTCCGTGGGTTCATGAAGCCTATATTTTATATGCATTTCCATTTAAATGGAAAATTTACACATACCAAGTTTTAATCCTGTAGCTCACTTGTTAATGCCTTTGAAGCCTTTCGCTATTGTGGGTTGTATGAGACGCCTGGCATCCATTTTTCAAAAACTTTTTCAGTTTGTTATAAAATACATACGTACCAAAATTTATTTCTATAGGTTAAACATATGCTTATTTATTGAGTTTTTAATTTTTGCAATGTATAAGAGGTGGGCTTGTCTGTGAGCGGATGACACCCATTTTTCGAAGACGTCTTTGTTTGATATAAAAAACATACTTACCAAATTTTATTGTTGTAGGATATTTATGTGCTTACTTATGCAGTTTTCAATTTTTGCTTTGTATGGGAGGTAGCCGTGTCCGTAGGCGGATTCCAAAAATATTGAATAGTGCAGATCCTGGGGCCCATGCGACTATGTGAACCGTTTCATTCAATTATCTCAACTCCTTACTGTGTTTATAAACAACACGCAGACGGACAGACGAACGGACGGACAGACATGAATAGCTCGACTCACGAGGTGGCGCTGATCAAGAATTCATATGCCTTTCTATATTGAACTCGCTTATTTCTATGCATTACAAACGTTTGCAGGAAGTTAATATACCCTCACCTTTCAGGTTTAGGGTATAAAAATAAATAAAATGTCTGAATAAAAAAAAAATTAGACACAAAATGTACCTTCTTGTACTCTGGACTTGGTCCAAAAATGACATTGCAGCATAATATTTCCAGTGCTTTCGTGAAGCTGCTGCTGCACTTCCAGATGGAAGAACTTCTGCTCTTTTGCAGCGCTTGTAGCAATCCCGCAGACCTTTCCATTGCTTTTTGCACTGTGCTTCTCCAAATTTAACGTTTAAATTGTTATTTTTAATAAATATTTAATGTATATATATATATACAATACATACCATCTAAATTCAGGCTTTGGGCCACATCTCTCCATGCCCGATTCCGCAACTTCAAATTCTTAAACTCCTCCATGCTGAGGTCGTACAAGTTTTTGTGCTTTCGCACCTCTTCTATGAGCACTTCGTCTGAATCCATGACTAAAATAACAGAAGCATATTGTTTTTCAATCACTGTTACAAATGTGAAGTTACGAATCTGATAATCATTACTTTTCTATATTTAATATTTTTACATTAGTTTATGCGTGTTGTTTATGGTTTGGAATAATGGTAAAATAAAATTAAATTTATCAGTTTCGTAACTTCACATTTGTTACGTCGATATAAACTTTTTACGACGGTATGACAATTACACCTTAATATTGTGTTTTTTTTTTTTTTAAGTATTTTCTTTAAAGACATAATTTTTGGCCCGTTTGAAGCCAGTCTTCATCGCATTGATATAATTTGCGTTCGTTGCGAGCTCCTGCTTAATAGATTCTGTAAAAAAAACAAAGTTTTTAAGGCAATTGCTTGCTAATTCTATTCAAAATACAGTAATGTGCTATTGGGCCTGCGTTTACACTCAGTTGCGTATCATTGATGCCACATAACGTTGGCCCACGTAGTTTCTCAAAAGCACACAAAGCACATACTTCCAAAAGATTAGTGAAAAACTTACCAAAAAATACGTGGTTCGTTTGCTTAAAATCCTAAAACGCCTTCTTGCATTGAAGCCCATAGAAGTTGTATTGAGAGACAATTTCTTCACCCAAAAGGCTTGGTAACCTCTTGGTTAGCCCTGAGGCACCAAGTATAGTGCGAACGGAATTAATCTATAGAGGGGAATAAATATATGCATTACAAATGAAATATCAAGAATATTTTTTTGAAAATACTTACTATTAAGTCCTCGTTCGCATCACAAATATAACTCTCCAACTTGACGAGTTCGTCCGTATTTTTTTATGGGAAAGAAACGTTCAATATTGTCAGCCGTTTTTTTGTTGGTACAAATTCCCACACCGACGTTTTAATGGCAGCTAGCTCGGAAATTATTAACTTGTTTTGGTGATCTATTGCTTTTTCCCAATGAGAGGACATTTTTTTCTAAGCCTGTAAAACAAATTCTAAAAATGAATTCTGTAAAATAATCAAAAATAATTACCTTTTATTTTTTTTTACCTGGACCTACGTGCTTTATGCCGACTCCGAACGGTTAAAGTTCATGTTCTCAAGAAGCTTTACATAGCATTATTTACTGTCTGAGGTTTGCCATTGTCAGAGAGGTGATGGCCGATCAGAAAAATTTTTTATTGAAAAAAAACTTTTCGCCGCGACTTGGGATCGAACCCGGGCTACGAGCATGCTAAGCCACACACTTAACCTCCATGCCCCGGTCACCATTGTGCATTTACTCAAATAAAATAAAAAGGATTATATTACATTCAAATTATAAATATTGGGTCTTATCAAAACTATGTAAAAGGGGAATTAGTACTAAATTTTCTTCACCTGGTAAACACATCATCTTGTATAAAATTTCCTGAATACCAAATAGCTCTTTCACATAACCATCAACATTTTTGTCAGTACAGAACATGTTCCTAAGGCATCAAGGGAATTTACGGGCTCTTTAAAAAAAGCTTTTATAGCTGTCAATTTAACTCCTTCAATAAACCCCTGATTTTGATCTATAAAACGTGTTATCCTTATAGGTATAAATGGCTTAATGCAACAGTTATTCTGTAACTAGCTACATCATTAAATCTATTTTTTTTAAAATCCATTCAAACAATTTTTTGAAACAATATCTGCAGTGTCAAATTTATTTTTTAATTGTTGGAGAATTTTTGAGGGCTTTCGAATTTTTCTTTTTTACTGCTGCATATAGTTTTCCAAAATCATATGCACTAAAATTTGTTACAATACTCATGGTTTCACAGAATCGCAAAGATGAAGCAAGGCATGCACATTAAATGTGACACTATTTTCACCAAAAACTAATGGGAAATTTTGAACGAAAAGTTTTAATAATTCGCTTGCAGTACTTATGTATATTCACTGCAAAATTTTGTGGTGCAGATAGCAATCTATATGTCGTATGAAGTAATAAAAATTCATAATAAAAATCATCAGTAACAATATTTTTTAATACAATAATTCCAGTATAAAGAATAAATTGACAGAACTCGGTTGCTTTCCATCTTGAAAGTTCTTCTAACGACCTAGGCTTCCTCTGGAATTCAATTGGAATATGTTTTGAAAGTGCCACTTATCGTAATGTTGGCACACGTAGTTTCTCAAAAGCACACAAAGCACATACTTCCAAAAGATTAGTGAAGAACTTACCAAAAAATACGTGGTTTGTTTGCTTAAAATCCTAAAACGCCTTCTTGTTTTTCTTGCCACTTATCGTAACGACAGATTTTTCTTACTATTTTCACTGATCTTTTCTGTTCTTTTCTATTCATAAGGGAAAGTAGAATCTTGCCAGAACCAGTTCGCTGATGTGTAAGTTTTTTAGTTACAAATTTAACATTTGAGCAGCCGTAATAATATTTAGTGAAGTTTACATTTTTCAACTACAGATTCCACTAAGATTCATACTGCAACGCTGTCTCAAATATTATGAAAAGCAACCCTGCAATTAAAATGTTGACTAAGCAAATTGATTAATTTAGTTGAGATTTTGTAAAAATATTGTTGATTTCGACGAAGAGCCAGCATTAAAATTGGTACCCAATAAATTTTATTATTCCATGAGGTTGTTGCAGCGAATTGTGCCGAGTAGAAGATTCAAATCGACTTTGCTGGAAGGACATGGAACTACCAAAGGTAGAGATGATCCCGTATCGAGCATATAAATGCTTCTCCTATTGATCACGCAAGTTACATTGTTTGTTTTGCCAGAACTTCATGGACTTGCATCTGCCGAACTCAAGAACAGTAACAGCTTAACTCAACTGGAGCCTTAAGTAAAAATTCAGGATATGTAAAAGCCACCTCCGGACTTCCGTACCAAAATTCGAAGCAACTCATCCACCAATTTTGATTGACAACGGACTGGTCATACAAGAGAATGACAAAATTTAGCGGCACTTAATGAAAAATATCCGTGGTGAACATAATCACTTTGTACAAAAGCAAGAAGTAGCTACTCTTATTGAGAACTTCGATTCCTAGTTAAAATTGAAGCTTGATAAGTAAGACGATGCAAGACCAATTCACAATTCACGCATTTGAGAAAAATCAATGACCAATTGGCTAGTGAATTCCTGCCGCGTTTGCAGCAAATTCAAGTGGCCGGAAAGTATTTTGTAGACTTGGAAATTCCTGCAACAGTTGCTTGAAATAAAGAAGAACGAATAACTTCAGACACCAACCTTTACAACGTCCATTCAAATCTATATTTCTGAGCAAAGTGACAGCCGACAAATAATTAAACAAATTAGTTTATTATTATTAATTATTAATTAAGCATTAACAATTCGAAATAAAGCTCATGTGTTAACTTTCAAGTCATTGGATTGATTTTTTATTGGCTTTTAAGAAATTTTTCGTATTGAGGACATTAATTTGTGTGAGAGGTAGGTTCCTTTACGGGTAAATACGGAGTTTTTTATCAATCAATAAACCTTTTAAAAGTTTAGAAAATTAAACTATTTTTATGACCCTAGGCTATTTAATTATATTTAATAGTAAACATATATAAACCAATAAAAGCGCAGTCTCAAATACATCGCACAAAAATAAGAAAAAAAATTGTACAACCCCTTCAAGAAGTACGCCTTACTGAAGCGCTCATCACTACATTGATCATGGCAGGTGTATTGACGCCAATAATAGCAGTTCTAGCATGCCTTCTTTTGTGGAGGGCTAGTATAATTGCCCACTGGGTCCCTAAAGTCTTGTGCATTTGGCATGAGTTGGGAGTGTTTGGCATGACTTGTGAGTGTTTTTGGTTTTTGTTTCGTGACTTTCGACCACTTTCTGCTCACAAGTAGAAATCATGAGTTCCAGTTGCACGTTGTGTGTGAGTGTCAAATACACTCAAGGCTTCTATTTTAGCAATTCTTTTCTTTTAGTTAGGAGTGCACTCATGCAGTTCTCTGATTCATACATGACCCTGTCATAATGTTCCATGACTGGAAGACTATTTTTTATATCTCTGCCTAGAAACTTAAGAGATTTCAAAATGACAAAAACGTCAGCAAATTGAAAAACAACAGTACTTTCATCTTGAATTTCAAGTTACGATTTAGTGTAGATGTTAAAGAAAGTTGGACTTAACACACTACCCTGAGGAAGACCATTATTAACTACAACTTGATCATTTCCCAAAATGAGAGTCTAAGAGAGAGAAAATTCAGTATCCAAAATATCAGTTGTGCAGGACAGTCTATGTTTATCATGACAGTCTTCAAAACAGTTAGATCAACACAGTCATAGTCCTTTGATAGTAGACAGTCACCAGTGTTATTTTAGTTGTTCTTTTTGGCTTTTACAATAAAATTGGTTCACTCATTTACACAAATACTCACTGCATGTTTTTTTCTGTATGCAAAAGTTCTCAGTGGAAGAATGTTGTTTACGTCCAAGAAAGCAACCAACTTATCCTTAGTCATTGCATTCGCGGCGATTTTTAACCTAACCCAAGCTTGTTAAACTAAATTTGAAGATTTTGTGTCTGGGGATTTTGAATTTGGGGATTTTGTGTTTGGGGATTTTGTGTTTGGGGATTTTGTATTTGGGGATTTTGTGTTTGGGGATTTTGATTTGGGGATTTTGTGTTTGGGGATATCGAGCCCAACCCGAACTTTTTTATTTAAACAAAAAACTCGACAAATTTTTTGTTTGCCTATTTATAATTATGTAGAATTCTAAACATTAAATTAAAGAAATACCAAAAATAAATAGTTATAATAAAATATATTAAAAATAAAAAGAAAATTAATTTAAAGCACATTTTTTTTATTCCAATACATTTATATTAATAAAGTTTATTTTTTTTAAAATAAAATTTTCATATAAAATATATACAAAAATCATAAAATTTGTATGGAAGCCCCCATACGTAAGGGTCGGAGGGGATGGGTTCCAAGGCAATAAATATTCCTCTTGAAAAAGTAATGGGGGTCGGTCATATTGATTTCATTAACAGTAGGGGGTTAGGATTCTGCCTCCCCTGTAGTTCAAAAACCTAGGGTGATCCGAAAATTCTGACTTCAGATTCGGATTTACTGAACCCAAAACATTAAGAAACCGTTGAGAAACCTCTTGGGATTTCTTAAGTGTTGTACTGTGTTATTATTAGTGTTCCAATGAGATTTATAATTGTTGAAAAAGTATTTTTATAGGATTAAACCAACCTATAAAATTTTTTAGCATCCATGGCCGTACTGCAATTTTCAATTCTATTCAAAAAATTTTGATTTTTAGCCCCTTTTGACAGCCTTTTTCCAACTATCAGTAACCTCAAAAAGCTTTTCAGCAGAAGAAAGACTTCTCTCTATTAAATTTCTTCAGCGCAGCTATCTTTAATCTAAAAAGTTTAGATAACTCCTCATTCAACCATGCCTTGGGCACTTTTCTTGAATTTGGTTGAACCATAAACTAGCGCTTTTAATTTGACTTTGAAATTGTTCATCAATAACCTCAAACCTTTCTCCCAGCAACATAGAATTTACTTGAGTTAATAATTTACCCTTGAATGTAAAAAACATGCCCTTGCTGTGAGTGTTATGAATCTCTATTACAACTGGAAAATGATGACTCCCACTCAGCATAGATGGAAAAACAGACCACTTAATTAAACTTTTCGAGTTTGTAAAAGTTAGGTCAAGAACGGAGCCACTATCAGGATCAGTGAGTGTCTTTTTAAAAGTAAAACTTTTATCATTAAGACATCTAAATGCATACGAATTTATCATATTTAAGAATTTCAAACCTCTTACACTGTTAAAGCGATCTCCATACTGACATCTGGCATTCAAATCAACACAAAGCAAAGCATTATTCCTTAAGTCAAGAAAATTAATCAAACATTGCATCTCATAATATTGAAATTCATTGGTCTTGATAGGATGAGGAAAATGTGCCGAAACTATTGTAGAATTCTCAGATAAATTTGTTGTTTCAATACAAAGTATATCAAAATTTGTATGAAAATCAACCTTTTTAAATTTTATTGTATTCTTAACAATTATAGTAACACCACTGTTCAAATTTGAACACATTTATTTTAGTGCGAAACGATATGCAGGCAGAGGGATGATTCGTTATGTGTTTAGGATGCGTTGTCCCGTTATCTTTGCTGATAAAAATAATTAAATACAGTCCACTATGAAGCGTGCTCATTAGAGATGAGCGACCCGGTGATTTTTCAAGAACGCCGTTCTTAGTGAAAGTGATTTTTAAATCACCGTTCTTAAAAATGGTGATCGTGATCACTGTATTTTATAATTAATTAAATATTTAATTATGTTGGATATGAGAGATGTTGTGATTTTATGTATCTTGTTTTTCGAAATGCTACGTAAGGAAATGGATTGCTTACATGAGAGACAGAGACAACACTTCACACAAGCTCACAAACACTTCAAACACACAAAAATCACTCGTAAAATCACGTATCGCTGCAAACGGCGAAACAAATGAGAAATAAGAAAATTAATAACGTTATCACTGATCACGGTTTTTGAGACTATTGGATCACCGCAATTACTAGTGATTTTTTAATCACCGTGACTAAATCACCGGTATCAAAATATCGCTCATCTCTAGTTCTCATTAGCATGCACTCATGATTTATCAGTAATGATAGGCTTCCACGAACTATTAAGAATTCATCCCTCTAATAGATACGAAGAATAGGGTAGGTAGACAGATTGTATTTCTTATCAATAAGGTACGCAGGATAGATGGTTTAGTTTAAGATAATTTTAAGCTGTAAATAAGATGTATTTTAGAATTAAGGAGCAATAATACAAAATTATTCATATAGACCAGACGTGTTGTCGTTTTGCTTTAAAAACAACCACCATAGTTGTCATCTCTCGTTTTACAAATAATTTTATAATTTAAAAATTGGAGTAATCTTTGTTGTCATCAATATGAAAGATTTCAGACAGAACACAGACGTCAACATTGTTGTTGTTCATGTAAAACTCCAAATAAGCTTTTTTGGCTTTCAAATGTTGAATGTTATACTGAACAATCTTAACCATTAAGACTGACTATCTGTATTCATCAGGAATACATCATTCCTTATGCCTTGATTTAAGATTGTGTCCTTAATTCTTTGGAGCAACAACTTGGTCGCATCAAAACCAATCAACTCTTCATCATTTTCCCAAGACAACAAATATTTAGTTATATTAAGAACGAATTGATTGTTCATCTTTTAAAATTCAGTGAATTTATGGTTATTTACAATATCAACTCACCGCATCTCCGAAACAGCTTCCACTGCCTCCTGCCACTGTCTTTTCCGTCTCAAGAACTCGATTCATGTTTAACTTTGCCACTTAAGCAGACAAAAACATCGAGTGCATGTGCTTTGCTGCATGTGCTTTCCTGACTAGTTTTCTTTATTGAGTATGCATTTATCCTTGCTGGACAGTCTTTAAAAGTGCATATATGAAGCTGACCACAGTTGGTGCACGAAATCTCACAACATTCAGTTTCTTTAACATGTGGCCTAAAACACTTGGTGCACGGGTTCTCTTTCTGCTTGCAATGCTGAGCAAAGTGATTGAATCTATAACACCGATAGCATTGTGCAAAAGAAATAAAATGTTTGACTTTAAATTTTGTGTACGAGAAGCCAATTTCCTTAGGAATCTCAAGACCTTGAAGAATTAATTTGACACGAGGTGCGGGAATTTTTGATCCATCCAAACTTCCCTTACGCTCGACTCTGATTGCTCTCAAAATCAGTACAGTTGAGTTCACAGTGTCCATGAACTCAACCATCGAAATGTCAGTGGGCACATCAAAAACACTTCCCATCTTAGAAACAAAATGCGCACAAATTTAAGGCATATACCCTTCTTGTATCAAACGATTGTCTTTTACAAAGGAATTCACCGCAGCAGCATTTTTAAAAATCACTTTGCAGGGACCAAAACCAATTTTATACACCTCCAAAATATCTTTTATTTGCAGTTTAGATAAAATTTTAGCAAGCGAAATAGCATTAATGGACTTACGCACATTATCACCAGGTGTTACCGTATCAACATATACCATAAATGGGCCTTTATGATCAGAATCATAAACGTATGTAACACTGTTCCGACTTTCTAGCGGAGGATTATTGTTTTGCATATTGCTAACTGCATTCCCGAATCTCGACGCTCTGCTTCTCGACGCATTCCTATCCTTGCTATGACTATGACTCCGCACAGTGTCCCCACCACCATGCCTTCTTTCTCTCGAAGGCAGAGGTGGTGCTCCACCCACTATCTTGCTTTTTGATCGATCCACCACCTAGCAATAGGCGATGCAAATTACAAGCAGGAACCAGCAACAAGTTCAGTACTTCCACTTACATAAAAAATATTAAAATCTTATTTAAGCACTAATATAAAGTGAAGAAACAAAACCAAAATTTAAAGTTTACAACTTTTTAGTTGAATTTATAACATATAGAAATTTTTTTAGAAAAAACAGCAGACGCATGAAAATAAGACCACATAGATTAATGCTACTCTTTTAAAAATCACACTGCAACACTGATGCAAATATGATAAAATGCAACCCATTGTAGTTATTTCATCTGTCACAATGTGTCGCTAATCAAAATAAATTAATTGCATCAAATTATAAAATTCATTTAAGTGCCGATCTCACAACAGAAATCTTTCCAAAATATTCAAATCATTTTGGTGCGTGGACTTGAGAAGAAATTATCTGGCAAACATGTTGTTGTTTTTGGTGAATGTAAAATTCTGCGCAAGCCAAAGCGCCAACAACGCATCATGTACAAATATACAGGGAAACAGTGGATGTTGTTTGTAGCGTCCTACACTATGTTCTAATTATATTGTTTTATTTGCAGTCTGAGGTTGAAGCTCAGGCGCTCGCTTTAGCGCTCTCTATCATGGAATTGGATAAGTCTGCCGATCGTAATACACGCAACGAAGCTGTCGCCGCTACAATACAGTTCCTGTCGGCGGACGCGACTCAGCAGACCAATGGTAAGGAAAAAATGTTCGCTATCCTAGCTTGACTGCCCAAACAACTTAATATTGTATTGCTCATCACTCTTACTAAGCCTAGCATTACACAGAGAAAACTGTGCGCCTCTAACGTTTATTTTCATTTTAAAAACGGACATTTTAAAATGAGCTTCTAAAACGTTCATTTGATTATCTATAATAAACATTTTAACATGAGCATTTAGGCAAAAATATCTTAATTTAATGCTTTTAAGAAAAACCCACTGTTTTTTAAGGTAGCATGAAAATCAGTACTGTCTTAAATTAAGACCATTGAAGTTTTAAAACGTTCTTCCCTTCATGAAATAATGTAAAATAGATATTATTAATTTTTGTTTTTATTTATTTTGGTTATTTATTTTTATTATTTTTAAAACATATTTTTTGGTCTTCAAATAAAAATTTTAAAAAAATTAGAGTAACGAAAGCATAAATCTATGTCGACAAGGAATAACCGCTAAAGTCGAGTTGGGACAAAATGAGGTTATTAATTTTTTTTCCTTTTTTCGCAACGAAATACACTAGTACTCAAATTTTTACGGTTGTACCTTGAAAATTAAATGTTTGAGGCCATCAAATCGAAGCAACAAAAGCCAGGGTATCCTGATATTAAGGAGCAATTTTCTTCTGGAAAATGGTCATCTGAAATTTTCAAAATGAGTTTAGCTGTTATTCCTTGTCGACACAGAAATGTTTTTAGTTTTTTATGTAACTATAATTAAAGTGTTAGTTATGCATTAAGTATTAATAGCATACAAATCAAAATAATATTACTACATCAAATTGAGATCAATAAGCAAATAGTTAAATTTAATTAAATAAAAAAACAAATCAATAAGGTTTTTTACAACTTAAAATACGCAGTTGTATTGTTGTATTCGAATTCAACTCGTATTCATATTGTTTTCTATTTGAATTTTTGTTTTCTATTTGATAGAAAGTTGAGCTCCTACGTTTGTTTTATTTATCTAAAAGAAAACAAAAACAATTTAAATGCGACGAAAATTTGCATACAACAATACAACTGCTTATTGCAAGTTGTGAAAAACTTAAATGTTTTGTTTTACATGAAAGATTTTATATAGCTTCTAGCGCTTTCAAAACAGAATTGTATTTTTTATATTCGGCTTTAGCATTTTCTTCTAAAACCATCCCGAATATAAATGCGAATGCCGCACGAGTGTCAGAAGAAGCAGACACATTGAAAACATAATAAAAATTACGAGCTGGATAATGCTATCAACAAGGGGATTAGAGAATACAGCCCTGCCGTCTATATAAATGGAGCAAGATAAATTTTTTTTTCCTGTGCTTCTAACAGCTATCAACCTAGGTGGATCCGTTTTATCTGGAACTGTGTCGTTTATTAAAGTCATTTCTGGAAACAGTTCCAGAACATTGCTGCTTCGCTCCTTTTAGCCCAGCGGCTTTCTCGGTCCAAAAAACGTTATTTTTAACAAGTGGTCTGCAGTAGCTTGATCTGTAAGAAGAAAATTTTGTAAAGATAAATTTTCGCATTTATTTTTAAGTACTTTGATGGCTGAATATATTAAAAAGTACCTTGCGAAAAAAATCTGGAATCTCGCAACTTTTTGTTGAAAAATACTTTAGCATCCTGGGAAGCGCGTTCACCCACCTCATATTAAGGTAATTTTTGCACGAGTTCGGATTTTGTTGCTGACAGAACTCCCAAAATATCTGAAATAAAATAACAACAATTTTATTTTTAAGGCCCGTATTCACCAACCTTACTATTTTTTAAGCGTGCTATTTTTGCCTTTTTGATATTCACCAATATTTTATTTGTAACCAACCGCTGACTTCTCTTTAAAATAGCAATCGATTCCAACATAAAAACAAAACAATACCTAATAGTAGGCTTGCTTTTTTCAAATATTGTATGGCAAACTACTATTCGAAAAGTTCGAACATAAGTTCGATCAAAAAATGTAGATTGCTTTTAAAATACGAAAAAAATAGTAAACTAAAACGCCTGCTGAAATAAAGAGTATTATATCCAGGTTGGTGAATACGGGCATAAGTGTTAAAATTATAATAAAAATTGTATATTCAATTACAATATCTTCTCTTTGCAGGCAAGGAAAGTTTTTTAAATGCATAGCAAATGTCCCCTGTTTTGATCTTGCTATGCGCTCAGCGCGGTACGTGCTTAAAATTGATTTCATCATGACAATAGAAGGACTTGACGAGCTCATTTCGTTCTTTAATTCAGCTTTGCCAGCTTCTATGGGCTTTTTAGAAATAACAATTTGATCATTGGATGTGCTTTGAATTTTTTTTGCAATATAATGCTTGTGATTTCTTTTTATTTCCTTCATAGATGTTACAACTCCTGCCTGTATTTGAATATATAATTATAAGTTATTACAAATATTAGCCTTTAAGGGGAGAACTCATCCATAAATTACAAATTTTTCATTGTCGAACTTTCAATAGTTCGATTAATGAAGAAACTAAATTCTGAATTTGCAACAATAATCAAAACGAAAGAAAAAAGCAGCCGTTTTAATGGTAAAAAAGCGTAGTAACAAAGTAACTGATCAAACTTTAAAATGCTTGCAATAGAATTGTGCGCGAATTTTTTTAAAAAAAAGGTTATTTTTAAAACGGTACATATGTATTTAAAATAAATTGTATAAAAATAAATTTATTTTATTTAAATAAAACATAAATATGTACCGTGGCTACTCAAAATGACTTGTGATAATTGTGGTATTAATAAGAGTAGAGCAGTCACAACTCAAAAAATATAAATTTTCAGAAGAAGCGAAAAATAAAACTCTGGTTGAAACTGCAGAAGAAAAGCAATTTTCATTTAAACACACAAACTTCATTCTTCCAGTTAGTGAAGAAAACAATAAAAAAGATAGTGAGATATGTGTTTTGTGAATTGATTTATAACAAAAAGTCGGTATCGAAAAATTTTGAGTTGTGACTGTTTTGTATTTAGGGCCAGTTTTTCAGTGCGGGTTTTAACTCGAGTCAAATTAAACCGAGCTAAACTCACCAAAAAAGGAAGTTAAAACTCTGTTTAATTAGATATTGTTGCATTCGTTTGAGTTGAATTGATTTAAATTAACATATGACGTGTTTTCTTTGCTTATCCGAGCTTAAACGTCCAATTTTGGTGAGTTAACCGCGGTTTAATTTGACTAGAGTTTAAACCCGCACTGAAAAACTGAAAACTGACTGAAAAAAACCTTAAATGGTCATCTTGTTGCCGCAAAAATTAGTTCAAGAAATGGTGGCTCATTTTTCTCTTTCACCCGAACTATATTTTTATACCCCCACGCGTACTGCGTAAGGGGTATATTAATTTTGTCACGACGTGTGTAACACCCAAAAGGAGGCGTGGTAGGTATGGAAAAGTATATATATTCTTGCTCAGCATCACCACCTGAGTTGATTTAGCCATGTCCGTCTGTCTGTCCGTCTGTCCGTCTGTCCGTCTGTCCGTCTGTCCGTCTGTCTGTCGACACGATTACAGCCGTAATTTTGAAGCTATCGTAATGAAATTCGATATTTAAGCTTTTTTTAAAAAAACTAAGGTCAAGTTCGAGAATGGGCTAAATCGGATGAAAACCACGCCTACCTCCCATACAACCCCAAAATTGAAAACTCTACAAAGAAGCTAATATTACAGCTACAATACTGAAATTTGGTATATGTGTATTCTATGTCAAAACTGATATGTCTTAGAAAAATGGGCGTCATCCACCCACTAACACGCCCACCTCCCATACAACCCCAAAATTGAAAAATCTATAAAGAGGCTAATATTAAAGTTACAAGACGGAAACTCGGTATTTCTGTATTAAATGTCAAAACTGAGGTGTGTTAGAAAAATGGGCGTCATCCACTAATTAACACGCCCACCTTCCATACAACCTCAAAATTGAACAATCTATAAAGAGGCTAATATTAAAGTTACAAGATGGAAACTCGGTATTTATGTATTTAATGTCAAAACTAAGGTGTGTTATAAAAATGGGCGTCATCCACCCATTAACACGCCCACCTCCCATACAACCCCAAAATTGAAAAATCTATAAAGAGGCTAATATTAAAGTTACAAGACAGAACCTCGGTATTTGTGTATTCTATGTCGAAACTGAGGTATGCTAGAAAAATGGGCGTCATACACAATCTAACACGCCCACCTCCCATCAAACCCCAAAATTTAAAAATTTATAAAAAGGCTTATATTTAAGCTGCAGGAAAACAATTTGATATGTATGTATTTTAGACACATACAAATAATAAAATCTCTCAAAATCACATACAAAAAGCTCATCAATTTAAGATTCTTCCACCCTTAAGAATCGGCCGTGGGGGTATTTTAACTTCGACCAAGTCGAAGATATACCTTACTAGTTTAAGTTGGTAGAGTGCCGTGTAAGCCTACGGTATGTTTTGTGCTGGCCGAGAATGCTATTCGCGGCTCTGCTTTAATTACTGCCCAGTCGAGGATCCTTATTTTCTGGCTTTATTTCTTTACTTACAATTCCTTTGTTGAAATAGCAATGTATTTGTGGATACCTCTGCACCAGCAAAGTTTGTACCTCGAACAAATCCTTGTCTGTAGAGAGTTCGTAGGTTCTCATAGTTGTAACCACCCATCGTAAAATAAATTGGCGTTGCAATAACGATAATTTATTTTGGTTTTCAATATTTATCTTCGAATCGTCCGGTAAAACCTTTGGTACGCAAAGTTCATACTGTTTTGCTAGAATTAAAATAAATCATGAGGTTTTAAAGTCGATCTAACATAATTTATGGCTAATAACCAAAGAATGAAAAAAAAAACCGTAACTCGCGCGCACTTAAACATTTTTCTCTCTCTATTTCGCATTTTTGCGCCAACAAATTGTTCTGCTGTTATTCAGCAGCACTGACATTCGCTTATATTCGCTATATAAGGTTCGGTTTTTTGATCATGATCAAAAAACACAACAAAGCAAATAATGTTTTTTTATCAAACAGCACAATCCCTAACATTTTATTCCGCTCTCTTTCTTCTGCGTGGTAGTGATTGTGCTTATGTTTGAGTAGAAGAGCGGAATTCGAATAAAGACGAATAAAGTTTGCGCTCTCTCGAACCAAACAAAATGGAACCGTTCGTTAAGATTTTTTTCCATTTCCTGCTAATAACAATATGCGCAACTGTTTTTGTACACGGCATCCCATTATATTTTTCTTATAGATTTAGCACGAAAATCGCAGAAAGAAATTTTATAGATGCGTTTGTTTTATAAAAATGTTTTAAAGTGAATTTTCAATATAGCGAACTCTTTTTTTGTGTGCATTGGTGACTTTTTATAACAAACATTTGAAACTAAGGTATTCTATTTACTATGTACTATGATAAAAAAACTTGAAAAATGTGTTAACGATTTTATTAACTTTTCGATATACTGAACTACCCTGGACATTATATCTTTCGTTATATTGACGCACCACTGTATAGTGAAATTATATATTCGTACCTTTGAGAATTTTGACAAAACATTTGTGACGTTGTCACATTCTTCCACATGACTTAGAAGAGAAGTAGATGTTGCAACTCGAGTTTCGCAGTAATTGATTTATGTTGAATTTACAACGTCTCCGATAAGACCTTCGGAATCTAAATTATAGGCAATTTCAGGTACAACCAATGAGCTGGTTATCGTAGTTTGCGAAAGGCTTTCTTCAAAATTTTCAATAATTTCATGTGTTATTATTGAGTTGCTATTTGAAGTTTGCGAATTGCTTTTTCCACTGGGATTAAGAAATTTATATTTGATTTCTTTGCTTTCTATAGAATATACAAAAATAGGGGGAACATATGAAAGATGTTAAAAAACTTATTTGTATAATTTTATTGTTACCATCGATCTTCTGGTGCTTAGCTGGATAGCAACCAAAATATTGGCAGCACATTCCTTTGCTTGCATCGTTCATATATTCTTCGCATTCTTCAGAAATTAAATTTCTACAAGCCCCTCTTCTAATGCCTTTTGAGTCGATTGATATTGTCATTATTTCAATAGATGTCACCTGCGCTTCTCTTCACAACTATAAATAAACGTTTTGTTATTTCATGACCAAAAAATGTTGTATGAACATGAAGTCACCAACGGATACGGTGGAATATTCTTCTTAAATTTTTACTTCATATGCATTAAAATGAAGATTTATTGAAACAGTCTGAGTTTATTTGCATACAAAGCCGAAAGTATTGTCAAAACATGTTATAGCTTTTAAAAATCCAAACTGTGGGAGAGCATTCACAAAACTTAGCATAACAAAACATTCGCAAGCCTTGTCAGTACTTCCATTAACTTCAACCCAACTTCAATCGTGTCCACAGACAGACAGAAGGAAGAAAATGGCTAAATCTACTCAGGTGGTGAGGCTGAACAAGAATATATGCACTTTTCCACACCTACCACGCCTCCTTATGGGCATTAACACGTCGTGACAAAATTAATATACCCCTCACGCAGTACGCGAAAGGGGTAATTGAAAAAGTCATATCAACAATTTTTTTTCATTGTGTGTTTTTCATTTGAAAATTGTAAAATAAGTTATTTTCGGTCCATGTTTTAGTTCATTTGGTATTTTAGTTGCTTTCGAATATCTTCTCAACATGTCTTCTGAAAGCAGAGGCATATCTTGTTGATTATTGCTTCTTGCTCCCTGATCATAATAGTTGCTTTGTTGAGTGAGGGCCTCTTAAAGCAGAGAAAATCGATTGTTGTATAAACTTGGTATCAACAATATAAACTTGGTTGGCTTTCAAATTTTGTTGAGATGATGGCTGAGTTCCAAAATGCATTTTTACAAAGCATCAGTGTGTTTTTCTAGGAAATGGTTCTTTGCAGATTCACCAAAACTGCGCAACTGGATTGCTTTTAATAAGCACGCTTTAGTTGCTCAGTTTAAATGAATCTATTATGCACCAGTCTAAATAATTATAATATAAATCTCTGCTTTTATAAATAAGCACCTGCCAATAAATTTTTTCTTGTAAAAAAAATAATAATATTGTCATGGATTCGGATAAAATCAAAATAAAACGTGAAAAACCAAAACAAACTAGTAAGGTATATCTTCGACTTGGCCGAAGTTAAAATACCCCCACGTCCGATTCTTAAGGGTGGAAGAATCTTAAACTGGAGAGCTTTTTGTATGAGATTTTGAGAGATTTTATTATTTTTATGTGTCTAAAATACATACATATCAAATTGTTTTCCTGCAGCTTAAATATAAGCCTTTTTATAAAGTTTTAAATTTTGGGGTTTTATGGGAGGTGGGCGTGTTAGATTGTGTATGACGCCCATTTTTCTAACATACCTCAGTTTTGACATAAAATACACAAATACCGAGTTTCTGTCTTGTAACTTGAATATTAGCCTCTTTATAGATTTTTCAATTTTGGGGTTGTATGGGAGGTGGGCGTGTTAATCGGTGGAGGACGCCCATTTTTATAACACACCTCAGTTTAGACATTAAATACACAAATACTGAGTTTCCATCTTGTAACTTTAATATTAGCCTCTTTATAGATTTTTCAATTTTGGGGTTGTATGGGAGGTGGGCGTGTTAATGGGTGGATGACACCCATTTTTATAACACACCTTAGTTTTGACATTAAATACACAAATACCGACTTTCCGTCTTCTAACTTTAATATTAGCCTCTTTATAGATTTTTCAATTTTGGGGTTGTATGGGAGGTGGGCGTGTTAGTGGGTGGATAACGCCCATTTTTCTAAGACATCTCAGTTTTGACATAGAATACACATATACAAAATTTCAGTATTGTAGCTTTAATATTAGCTTCTTTGTAGAGTTTTCATTATTAGGGTTGTATGGGAGGTAGGCGTGGTTTTTATCCGATCTATCCCATTCTCGAACTTGATCTTCGCTTTTTAGAAAAAAGCTTAAATATGAAGTTTCATTACGATAGCTTGAAAATTACGGCTGTAATCGTGTCGACAGACAGACGGACAGACGGACAGACGGACAGACGGACAGACGGACAGACAGACGGACATGGCTAAATCAACTCAGGTGGTGATGCTGATCAATAATATATATACTTTTCTATACCTACCACGCCTCCTTATGGGCGTTACACACGTCGTGACAAAATTAATATACCCCTTACGCAGTACGCGTGGGGGTATAAAAATGGACAGACGAAGAAATATGCAAAATATGTTGTTTTTCTTCAGCAAGTCCGCTGCAAAGTTGTTTTTCAATAAGTTTAACACAGTTGTCATTAAAAACCGTGGATTGGTAACTTCAGCTGGCACGCAAATATATTTTTTGAAGATAATTTCGATTTTGTCACTGGCAATTCTTGATTTCAAATAACCAAGCTCAGTTTTGTATGTCTCTTTGCTCATTTGCTTTCTTAATAGCATTTTTTACAACTTGTAATTGACAATATAGCTCATTAATTTTTAACATTCATTGTTTATTTGAAGCAACTAATTGTTTTTCACTTGAGTTTTATTGTTCTAAGTTCTTAGTTTCACTTTTTCAAACTATCATAGCACTCAAAAATAGTTGATGTGTAAAAGGATAGTTAAATTATTGTTTGAAATATTTATTTTTGCTTTCTTTTGTTTTTAAGTTTAATTTGTGCAAAATTTGCGACACTGTTTTTTGTTTATAAATGTTTTTTTACTACACTTCACAATTTCTCAGCAGCGACTGGAGACTTGACTTGACTGTAGCACAACATTTTCACTTATATATTTTATGACTTAGCACAACACTTTTTTCTATAGAGTTTATTATCAAACAAAATCTAAAGTTGCTTTGTATTTTCTTATATTAGTTTTTATCGCTTTTGTCCCATACAAAAAAATTCCAATAAAAAATGTTTCCCACAAAATTCAAGATGTCACAATCTTGACGCCGAGCTTGACAGCAATGGCAGGTTGATTTCTAGGAACTCAACTCTTTGCGCATGCTTTTTGGCCAGAAATCGTTTCACATGTTCATATGCTTTACATATGTGTTAAACAGTGTATTGCTGTCGCACTCTTTAAGGGTAAATTTCATATAAATAGATGTTGATTAGCAGCATGCAAGCAGCATGATTCAGTGATTGTGACTCTTTAATTATGCAGTGCTTGTTTAAAATTCAAAAGTAAACAAAAAAGCTTAATTGTGTAAAGTGTTGTGAAAGTGACATTGAACATTGAAGTTGACTTCATAAAAGTTATCAAAGATTTAAAAACTATTAAAATCTGTTTTGAGAGATAAATAAATATAAAAAACACCATGAGTGATAAAGACAAGAATTTTGGTTATGTTAATAAGTACCTATAATAAACTGGATTCTGCTGACAGCGATAATAATTCAAGCCAGTACCTCGGCAACCATAGTGACAGTACCAAAAAAAGTTTCAAAGAAAAAACTAAAAAAAACTGAAAAAATAAACAAAAAAAATTATAATGTTATAATGTCTAATGTCTAATTATAATGTTCTACTTGTAAAATTAAATGAACTAAGTGCACATATATCAGACACTGATATGCAGCAAGACATTGAGTGTGATTTTCAATTAATCCAACACCTTCAACAAGCAGACATTGCACGCAGTTTTTCTGCCAACAATAAAAACAGCAACGTCAACTACAACATCTTGAGCATCGTGAGCTTAGACCAGACTTTGGGCCATAAAAATTTTTCTTTTGAGATTGTTAATAAAAATATTACAAGAATTAATTGCTTTACAATGAAAGACTACTTAATTATTAAAAATAATCTTAAAGAACAAAAATTTAAATTTTATTCATATACTCCTTCTGAGCTAAAACCATACTCTGTGGTAATAAATAAATTGCCGTCATCATATGAAAAAGATGAAATCATTAACTATTTAGAAGATTTGAATTTAAATATTAAAATTATTAATGTAATAAATATAATCAATTTTAAGTGGTTGATTCAATTGAAAAAAGAGTCTAATTTGAAGGATTTTAAAAATAAAATATATCCTTAACTGTAAACTCAGTTTCAAAAATATTAAATCAAAATCCCCTGCGCAATGTAAAAATTGTCAGTCATTAACAAAAAGTCTTGATAAATAGTTTTGTGTTCATAAAGTGTTCAATACGCTACAAGCTTATGCTGAGCTTATAAACTCTCACTTAAATAAACTAACGCATATAAAGTGCAACAACAAAATTATAAAAAACTTGTGAACAAAACAAGAATATTGTGAAATTATAACAAAATTTAAAAAACTGCAAATAAGGTTAATTTTTATGCTTTTACTCCACACGAGCTGAAACCTCATTGGATAATAATTAATAAGTTGTCTCCAAATTTGAAAAAATGAAATTGTAGAATATTTAAATGAACTAAAACTTGATTTTAAAATATTCAGTCTAGTTAAAATCAGGGATTACAAATGGCTCATTCAGTTAAGTAATGATTCGAATTTAAAAGAATTCAAAAATATACGGTACATTTTAATTTATAAAATAAGTTTTGAAAATGCCAAAACTCAACTACCCAAGCAATGCAGAACTTTTCAAAGATTTATGCATGTTGCAAGTAACTGCAACATGCAATATCGTTTTGTGAAATGTGCTGGTACACATGGACCTAAAAATTGTGCAATTCCACCAAAGCATTTAAATAAACAAGAAGTGGTAAATACGGAGCCGGCCGCCGGTAGGTAGGTCAAGCGCATTGGCCTACCTGTGAAATGCGCAAACTACGATAAGGAAGGTCATACGGCAAATGCAAAAAATTTGTCGGAAGAGGCTGGAAATTGTTAATAGAATTAATCTTAAAAAAGCTAATACAAGCAACAACAATTTTCTAGCGTCACCAGTTGGGACCTCGTCAATAAGAACTGGGAAAACTTTTGCCTCAAAATTGAAAAATCAGGATGTTTTAAGTAGTGCCAGACGTCCAGGTATGGTCAACAAGCAGATTCAGTTTGAGCAAATTGACACTGACTGCAAAAGATTGTTAGGTAAAAAGTTTTATGAATGCGTCAATAAAGTTAGAAAGTTTTCAATTAATTATAAAAAACTTTCAAATGATGAGCAAAAATCTCAAGCACTTTTTTACTTGCTAATTAGTTTTCGTCTTGATGATTACTAATAATAAATGCGTTCTCATCAATGTTAACTCCTTAATATCAAGACAAAGGAGGCATTATTTTAATTTATTTTTAATTAAACATAAACCAGACGTAGTTTTTTGCGTTAGGGAAAATGTTAGTTACAAGCTCATTATTATTAACACTACTAGTTGGCCAATAGCCTTCTGCTCATGGCAAAAATATAATTATTATAATTATTTATAATTATACTTCTTTTAAATAAAAAAAAATAAAAAATAACACTGCTAGCATCGAAAACACAGCTATACAAATAAACCTCAGCGACGTTAGCAAAATTTCCTTTGTGTCAATGTACGCAAAACCGAGTGTGACAATTGCTGAACAAGATTTAGATAATATAATGCAAGCTTTGAGTACGGACCAAATTGTGCTCGGTGGTGACTTAAATGCAAAGCATCCAGCATGGGGTGGCCAGATCTCGAACCCCAGTGGCAATATTTTAAAAACTGGCTAGAAAACTACCCTAATATGCAAGTCGTCACAGCAAAAACACCGACAAGAATTTCAACTATCTCTTGTCGATCTTTTATAGATATTTTTTTAACATCTGTTTCTGTCAATGTTGTATGTGAGGATTCTCTTCCAAATGCTCTTAAAAAGCTGGATTATGAGTGCTTATTTTGGCGTGGAATTAATTTTGTAATTGAATGAATTGGTTCGTATTCCACCGCGAGAATATTTTGTCTATTATAAAATTAATGTTAATATATTCAATGAGATTTTGGAGGAGGGTCTTCACATGCATACATTGCCCATTAACAGAATTGTGAGCAAAGATGAAGTAGATGATTGCATATTGAAATTAAATATAGCCATGGATCTTGCCATTGAAGGGTCCATACCAAAACAAAAAGCCGCAAAGAGAGGTCTTATTAATCAGCCGCAAAATATTTTAGATTTTATAGCTGAGAAAAAAAGATTGCGTAAAAGTACCTACAGATGTGTTGATCCTGACAGAAAATCCACATTAAAAGCAATCATAAGAAATCTAGATAAGATTATTCATGATCTTATAAGAATTCATGAAGAAAGCTATTGGTGTAATTATTATAAAAATATAAAAATGAATAATAAAACCTATAAAAAAATTAAAGGTCTGTGCGGGCTTAATAAGAAACCGGATATACCAAATCTTATAGGTAGAAATGGTGAGGTACTTTGCGAAAATATCAATAAAATCAATGCACTTGCAGACTCTTTTAAAGAAATTCACGCACAAAATCACAACCTTGGCAGTACTCTTTTCACATATCAGGTCAAAGAAATAGTTTCCAGTCTAAGTGAAATTCAGCCTTTGCTTAGATTTAGTGATAATTTAACAGCAAATGGTGAATCTTCAATAGTGAGGTTGAGCCTCGAAGATCTCAATAGCTACCAGAAACTAAATAAAACCATAGATATTCAAATATTAATTAAATTCAAAAATAATAAAAAAAGTTTTGGGGAAGATAAAATTTCCAATTTTCTTCTAATAAGATTTAAAAGTTTTATGTAGAAATTTTTGCCAATTTTGTTCAAACATATTTTTAATTTAAGCTATTTTCCCTCTTCTTGGAAATGTGCCAAAATAATTCCGATTTTGAAACCAAATTCTGATCCAAAATTTCTAAGAAGTTATAGACCGATCTCATTATTCCCAAACATCGGTAAACTTTATGAAAGTTTTATTTTAAAACAGATTAAAAACCATATAAGCGACCAAAATATTATAAAAAAGTTCCAGTTTGGCTTCAAATCCAAAGTGACAAAACTCGCATACAAAATGAGCGAGATTTACTTAAGAAACAAGTTGCAGAAAGAACTCCGCTTTTTCAAACAGACATCGAAAACGAAGTTGACATGGAAGACTACTGTAACGATATAAAGAATGCTGTGCCGTCTTGTTCGACTGTTCCAAATATCAACTTACAAAATATGAATCAACCTTCAATTGAGATGACTTCAGTTATGAAACCAACAACAAGCTCTACGCTCAACAATATAGAAGACTATCCTCCGCTGCAACAACATCCATCGAAGAGGGCAATTCCAAAAAAACAGCAACTCAACATGTACAAAAAAAAGCTGAAGCTGAAGGTAAACAACAGAAAAAAATGTACCTCCAATTCTAACCTGTTATAATGTTTGCCAAAAAACTTTAAATTCTAAAATTTTTGATATATTAAAACACAAAAATTTTTCATTTAATATTATAAATAAGAATGTGACGCACATTAACACGTGCACTATGCCTGACTACATTAAACTCAAACAAATTTTAGAGCAAAATAATGTAAATTTTTATACTTTTACTCCACACGAGCTGAAACCTCACAGCATTATAATTAATAAGTTGTCTCCAAATTTTGAGAAAAATGAAATTGTGGAATATTTAAATGATCTAAAAATTGGTTTTTAAATATTAAGTTTAGTTAAAATTACCGATTACAAATGGCTTATTCAGTTAAGTTATGATTCGAATTTGAAAGAATTCAAAAACATTCGGTACATTTTAAATTGCATAATAAGTTTTGAAAATACAAAAACTCAAATGCCCATGCAATGCAAAACTTGTCAAAGACTTATGCATGTTGCAAGTAACTGAAAGTTGCAAGTAACTGCAACTGCAAGAAATTGACACTGACTGCAAAAGATTGTTAGTTAAAAATTTTTATCAATGCCTCAATAAAGTTAGCGAGTTTTCAATTAATTATAAAAAGCTTACAAATGATGACGAAAAATCTCAAGAACTTTTTGATTTGCTTATTAGTTTGCGTGTTGATGAATAATAATATTAAATGCGTTCTTATCATTGTTAACTCCTTAATATCAAAACAAAGGAGGCATTATTTTAATTAAACATAAGCCAGACATAGTTTTAATTGCTGAAACGAAGCTCAACAACAACCATAAATTAAATTTTATTGGTTATGATATTGTTAGACAAGACAGAAATTCTGGCCGTGGTATTCGTACTGCCATTTGCGTTTAGGAAAATTTTAGTTACAAGCTCATTCATATTATCACTTTTAGCATAGAAAACACAGCTATACAAATATACCTTAGCGGTGGTAGCAAAATTTCCTTTGTGTCAATGTTCACAAAACCAAATGTTATCTAATTTTAGCTTTGAATAGAGACCAAATTGTGCTCGGAGGTGATTTAAATGCAAAGCCTCCGGTATTGGGTGGTCAGATTTGGAACCCTAGTGGCAATATTTTAAGAAAGTGGCTTGTTAATAGCTTAATATTTAAAAGTCCAAATATAAGTCGTCACAGCAAAAACACCCACAAGAATATCAACTGGCTCTTGTGGATCTTTTATAGATATATTTTTAAAATCTATTTCTGTCAATGTTGTATGTGAAGAGTCTCTTCCAAATGCTCTTAAAAAGCTGGATTATGAGTCTGATCATTTTGGCGTGGAATTGATTTTGCCATTGAATGAATTGGTTCGTATTTCACCGCGTGAATATTTTATCTATGATAAAGAATCGATGTTTTAACATTATCAATCAATAAATAATCAATAATCAATAATCAAAAAATCACGTTTTTTGAGTTGTGACAGTCTTTTAGTAAATGAGCGATATGATCATTAAGGTAGCTGGTTCTGTTCAGGCGGGAGAAACGTTTTTTACACTCATTGCGGAAGGTGTATTCGAGAAGTATGATATCTGCCAGTAGTTTTGATTTGAAAAAATATGTAAAGTCTTAAATTGTTGATTTTTTAGCCTTCAATTCTTATCAAGACGAACTAACCAACTTTTGCTCTGCAAGCTTCATATAGCAAATCAATATAGTAGACAGCACCATCTATTGGGCAATAACATAAAACGAAATATGACCTTAGTCGTTTTTTTCATAAAAATTAACTCTTATCTGTTCACAGACCGAAAAAACGCAGCTATTAGCTGCGTTCTAGTTTGACCTGATGAACAAATAGATCGCATTGGCTTAACTTTTTTAAGTTTAGCTTCTGACCGCTTGTAGTATTGTCGGCGATAACAAGACCAAACGGCTGATTGCAAAACAATTAATACAATTAATCCAGCAGCATATCAACGCTCGTTGGCTGAACCTAGCAAAAGAACAATTTTTAACAACAAAATAATTAAAAAATTATAATTGAATATTACATAGAATTGGTTAATATTTTTAAATTAAACTTCTGACCGCTTGGGGCATTGTCGGCGACGACAAGAACAAACAGCTGGTTGCAAAACAATTAATACAATTGATTCAGCAGCATATTAACGTTCGTTAGCTGGACCTAGCAAAAGAACAGTTTATGCAACAAAAATGTATGCAATAAAAAATTATAATTGAATGTTACAAAGATTCCTCTGCTCATGAGATCTTCCATAACTGCCGCCATTACATATGTATTCCAAACAGGATGATTGAAGTCTTCTGGATGGCTGCTATAGGCATCTAACATTACACGCGTTTCCTCCTTCGTGCATTTTCGCTGACTTACTAAAAGTTTATTTGAGTTAAACCATTCTAAAATGTTAAAAAAATAAACTCACGATTCTTTTCATTCCTTTCTTCTTATTTATTGTAAATAAATAAGCACAGCTGTTTCATTCGATTGTAATGGGTGACTATGAATCAAGGAAAACGAAAAAGCGACATCTATGGACAAATGCGCTTAAGAAGTTTCACTTTAAAAATAAAAACAATAAGATTAAAGAAATATTACAAAATATGAACACTTATTTAAATTAAATCGTCATTTTCAAAAACATCTTCAAGAGCTCTTATCAAATCGCTTCTGGTTGAAGGGCGGTTGGGAACGTCTCTATCTCTTTTTTTCATTCACGAAGAGCTCTTTGCAGAATTTCGATTGTGTCCTTGGCAACGTTTTCGCTTTTGAAACCATTGAGAGCCTCCACCATCTGCTCCCCAAACAACTCGTACTTTCGAAGTCTGCAATTAGTGCTTACGATATGCACTATGTCATGCAAACATTCCCTCAGTGCTTCTGTGCCTTTTCGTCTTTTCGCTCCTTTGCTTGTGGAACTCTAAAAAAAATATATATAAAATACTAGCGGACCCTGCGAATGTTTGACAGTCCGTACGTTACCTGCAATTTACTAATAAGATAAAATGCAAATTTAAAGGATTTTGATATTGATTTAATAAGGCTAGCAAAGGTAAAATTGAAAGAAAACTAATAAACATGATAGTTTTTAAGAAAAAATTTAAACGATTTTAATATTAATTTAACAAAAGTTAGCAAAGGAAAAACTGATGGTGAACCAATGAACATTTTATTTTTTAAGATGTGTAAGAAACTAAAACTAAAAGTAAAATTTTAAAAAATATTGAATTTTAATACTAACACAACCAAATTTAATTTTGTTTTTATCTTAATGTGAGTTGATGTACAATGTTCTTTGTCAATCCTTTAGAAGCATATATGAACAAACTTGATGGCTTGCCAACCCGAGAACACGCGACATATAATTGACCATGTGAGAAGCACAGGCTTTCTAGATCTAGCCCACAAAAAGATAATGGCCTTGTGACTTATTGATAGTCATTGCGAACGCCAAACGAACTGGGAATTGCAGGCGTCTGAATGGAATTGGCGAGTTTGAAGGTTCTTCAAACCTTGAACTGTTCGCAGAGGGGTAATCAAGGCTCTTCAGCGCCAAAGCCGCGCACCTACACTTTTGGCCACCACGTTTTTATATATAACCATTTATGCCCAAATTGTTTGCCTTTTTTGTCATCGCCAAACAGACAAAGGTCCTCATATTCATCAAACACCTTAAATGATTAAGGTATATAATCTGCGGGGCAAGAATTTTCAAAGTTAATTATATAACTTTTGCATTTGTAATCAAGGCTCTTCAGCGCCAAAGCCGCGCACCTACACTTTTGGTCACCACGTTTTTATATATAACCATTTATGCCCAAATTGTTTGCCTTTTTTGTCATCGCCAAACAGACAAAGGTCTTCATATTCATCAAACACCTTAAATGATTAAGGTATATAATCTGCGGGGCAAGAATTTTCAAAGTTAATTATATAACTTTTGATAGTTGCATACCTTTGTGGTTAGTAACATTCTTGGTTTAGCTGTCTTTCATTAGACAAATTTCGTTTTCTATAGTAACTTGCAAGTTGTTTAAAATTTCAACGAAATTAACCCCATAAAAACGTTCTTACCTCGAACACACAAAAAGTTTTTAGTTCAACTTTTATTTTCTGGTGGAATAAAAAAAAAAATCAATAAAAATGAAAATGCTGGCTTTGAACGTAAATAACTCGGTCATGTTACAAAGGATTGCATTTATTTTTTTGTTTTGTTTGAAATTTTGATTAATTGTCTGTCTGACAATATTTCAATCATTTTCATTTTTGTTTCCCTTCTAATTTTTATAATTTTTCAAAAAAAACTTTAACAAATTTCTTTATTTCGCAAAAAACTTTGACAAAAATATTTGTTGTTGAAAAAATATTCAAAACCAAAAATGGCATTTTTAATGTTCTTTTATATGGTATGCATAAATATAGTTTCTTTAAAGTTTCTATCATAAAAATTTAAAAACGGTTTATACGATCGAAAAATCAAGCCTTACTATCATAAAAATTTAAGGATTTTTTGTTTGTTTATTTTTATTAATTTTGTATTTTTGTAATTTTTTATGCATAAAAATTAATGGTGTAGTGAAAAAATCATGACAATTTCTCAATTCGTTTCTTAGTTATAATCCCAAATACCCCTTAAAACACTCCCACAGCAATAACAGCGCCACCTACCGGGTCAAATTTTAGATACAAACCATCTACAGACTCACCAAATTTCATTCAAATCGGTTTAGCCGTTTAGGAGGAGTTCAGTGACAAAGCCATGTACAGAAGAATTTTATGTATAAAGATATAAATAAATTACTAAAAAAGAATTATTTATAAAGTAGACTTGTAAAGAAAAATAAATATTTTTGTAAAGATATAAGAATGTATTTCAATCAATGTTCTTCTTAGTTTCCAGATTCTCCCACAGAATGGTCAGAAATCAGTAAGGATTTTGAAATAAAATGGAATCTCTGCCTGGAAACCTTAGATGGCAAACATGTTAATTTTTATGCTTCTGAAAACGATGGCGCCTATTTTCATAATTACAAGGGCACAGATAGCATCGTGGTTCTAGCAATTGTCGATGCAAACTGCAAATTTATATATGTTGATGTTGGCTGCAATGGTAGAGCAAACGACGGAAGAGTACTAAATCAGTGCATTGCAGGAAATAATAAACAATGGAGCTCAAAATTTTCCTCCGGATAAAGTTTTTGGCAACAAACGATTGCTCCCTCAGAACATTGTAGCTGATAGTGCATTTGCCCTTCATAATCACGTCATCAAACCATTTTCTCATCAAACAAATGATAACAACAGAATTGCTTTCAATAAAAAACTTTGACGCGCAAGGTACGTCGTGGAAAGACCTTTTGGGATTTTGTCAGCAAGATTTCAAATATTTAAAAAACCAATAGATTTGCGAAAGATGAAAAATATTGAACATTTATTGCTTGCATTCTGCGTTTTTCATAACTTTCTTTTAAACTTTGTTGAGGCTGTTTATGAAGTACCTCACTACAATCCTTCAATTGAATCCCAGAACAACAGGCCGAAAATGATACGCACTGCATTTATGGAATACTTTAACCAAGAGAGAAAATTAACTTGTCTAATAATAAACCTACATACAACAAAAATTACATCAATCAAAAAGAAGTATAACCATTACAGAAGCTTTAGTCTATACTGAATCCGAATTCGACTGCAGAGTTGCCCTATCACGTAATTACTCTATTTATAATTCTATAGTTCTTTTTTAATAACATTCTTTTAAATACAGATTCCACACATTTTCTTCTGTATTATCTCCACTATCTCGTGGAGTTTTTGAAACGGTAAGCAGTATGTATCGGTGAATCCACTTAAGTTGTCTTTAGAAGAAGAATGATACAGGATTGAGGTACGAATATTAAAAACATTGATTGACTCAATGCCAAGGCGTCTTCTCATGATCACTGCAAATTTCGAAGGAAACACAAGCTATTGATTTGCTTATAAAATCACTACATTATTAAAAAAACAATGTAAAAGTGAAATGTTTTTATTAATCTTTCGTTTGAATAATGCACAATGAATTACTTTTTTCATGTTTAATAAATAAAATGTTTGTTTTTTATACCAATTACATATAATTAATAAGTATCTGAAACATTATTATTTTTATTTTTAAAAAAATGTTCACTTATTTCTGAGAAACCGAATGTTCTACAGCGTTCGTATAATTATTTCGTGGAATAGGTTCCTAATACTGAAATTGGATGGCAAATGGTTGCAAATGACTTCAACTATTTATGTCAATAAATTGGAAGCTTTAGATGGCAAACATATACGCATAAAAGCTTCTCCAAACACTGGTTCCCATTTTTATAATTTCAAAGTTGGATGTAATGGAAAATCCTGAGACAGTATTATATATCAAGATGGTTTCCCATATAATACAGGCAAAGCAGAAAATTTAAATATTCCGACGAACACTCAACTTGTTCTGGGGCTAGGCAGCAAAATTCCTTATTTTTTTATTGAAGATGACGCTTTCCGATTGGACAAGCATCTAATGAAGAACCATCCTCAAGAACACCAAAACTAAGCGTTCAACAGCAAGAATGGTAGTCTCCTTCACTTTGTTTCTTGCAATAGAAATAAAGTTTCTGTCTATGCACTGACGAATACAACAACTGAAGCAACTGAATTACTTAGAGTTTGAACTGCAAGTCCAACCCTCATTTTATCGAATAATTTCGGATAAAAATGTTTATCCGAAATCTGCGGTAACATTCTGAGGCTGTGCTACTCTTGTCGATTTCATAAAGCTCTTTAAGAACATCCCAACTTGCCACCCCTTTTACAGTATTTATATCTTTAAGAAGCAATGTATTCCTCATGCTCTTGAATAAGTGGCAATAATCATAACGCACATAAACATCATGGTCGCAAAAGTTTATGAAAAAGTGCTTATGCTGTTTCGTGAGCCTATGGAAACAATAAGAGTTTGCTGCACCTTGATCTGCTACAATGGCTCTCAAATTAAAACCGCATTTAAATTTTGAGAGAATAACCCCCAAAAGTGTAGCATAGAAATAATTTTATTGCAACAATTTTAATTTATATGACTGTTTTCACTGTAAAATTTTATAAAAAAATAATTAGTCATGCATTCCGCCCTTTGTACAATAGAAGCTATGGACGAATTTCCAATTGTCCATCAAACTCTTCACCATAAACGCTAGAACTTTCATGGCAAGTACTTTACTCCTCTTGCCATTTCCTAAATCAACGAAGCCGTCGATATGGTCTGCCGTTACATTATACTTCAGCTCTTTCCTTATGATGATTTCATCAAACATGACCACGCAGTTTTTGGACTGCTCACTCATTTTCGAAGCCAAACTGGAAAAGTTTCTCTCCATTTCTTCGCTGATGCCTGGTAAAATTAGCTTTATGGGCTGCCATCTCCAAAACGTGGTTATAGTTGGCAAATGAAAATGTAATTGATCCTTAAGGAACTTGTACGTTTTCGTCGATTTATTTATTGCAATTTATTGACTGGAATATTTCGCGTTCCACGCACGAATATTTGTGTATTGCTCCATCATTTACATTTACCTTTGCAAATAATTCCGCATAATTGGGAACTCCCGAAGCATCTTGCAAAGATCTTATGATGTATGGAGAAAACATTACATTGATAAAAAGTCTGTTTGCAGCCGTCTGGCTTGTTTTTTACAAATTGTTTTTTTTTTAATTTTATACTATACCTTGTTGTTGTCCCGTGTTGGATAGTTTTTGATCAGCTTTAGCTTCACTTCACATCACAAATTCTGGGTAGTGTTTTTTATCACTTCAGTAACCAACGCCCTTTGAATTGTGTTGATTTCTGTGAATTGTTTTTTTTTACACATAATTCAGTGTTCTAATATTGCATTTTTAATTTTTCGTTAATAAAATTTGTTAAATTAATATTAAAAATGTGACTATATGAGAAAAATGTAAATGTGCTTCATTCTTGATGTGAATATATAAAAATAATTTTTTAAAAATTTTAAAATGTGCTTCGTATTATGTATGAATGGGTTTTTCTTCGTTAATTTATTAAATATTATAACTTAAATGTGAAGATAATCTAAGCATAATATTAATCGAAAAATATTGTGTTTCCTTAAAATTGGGGTCTGGTTTGTTAATACGGTTATTTTAAGCTTCAAGGTATCAACATGTGGTTTATCTGCATATATAACAGTTGGTGTTATGTGTATTGTGTTAGGAGCGGATAAAAGAAAAATTTCTAAAAATTTCCTCACAATTTTTAATTTTTCTTAGAAGAAAATTAGAAATTTTGTCCTCCCCAAAACTTTTTTAATTATTTTTGAATTTAGTTAATATTTGAATGCCTGTTGTTTCATTAAGTTTTTCGAAATTGTTGCAATCTGTGCGTTTCATTAATCATTACTTAATGTAAGCAAAGGCTGAATTTCACTTAGACTTGAAACTATTGTTTTGACCTGATTAGTGAAATGAGTACTGCCTTGGTTGTGATTTTAGGCATGGATTGCTTAAAAGAGTCGGCCAGTGCATTGATTTTATCAAGATTTGCGCAAAGCACCTCACTATTTCTACCTATTAGATTCGATATATCTGGTTTCTTATTATACATTTTTATAGTAATTGCACCTAAAGCTTTCTTCATGAATTCTAATAAGGTCATGAATAATCTTATATAAATTTCTTTTAATTGATTTTATTGTGGATTTTCTTTCAGGATCAACACATCTGTAAGCATTTTTACGCGAACTTTTTTTTCAGCTGTAAAATCTAAAATATTCTGTGGCAGATTAATAAGACCTTTATTTGCGGCTTTTTGCTATGGTATATGGACACTTCACTGAAAAGATCCATGGCGATATTTAATTTTAATATGCAATCATCTACTTCGATTTTGCTCAGAGTTCGTAAATCATTGAAGAGTAAAATATCCCTCACTCTTCTCAATACTACTCAACTCAGTGCATTTAATCAGGGTACACCACAACACGGAGAGCGCCACTGCCGCAAATGTCAAAAAAAAACTGCTTCAGCTGTTGTTGTTGTTGTTCTTTTTTTCGACAGCCAGTTGATTTTGACACTTTCGGATATGCGAAAGAGAGCACAGTCAGTCTTGCAGCAACCTTGTTATTCAACCATGCATTTAATTTTATTTCTTTCATTGGAAATGATAAACAAACGAGCGTTAATCTCCGAATGAGCGAGCGAGTCGTTTATTTGCATTTCTCTTTCGTTGCTGTTCACAGTATGCGCTTTTGAATAGCATAAGCCGATATATGTGCTCGTTTTTTTTCCTCACTCAATTTATTTGAAAATGATGAACTCTTTCAAGGCATATTTATCAAGGTACTATAATTAACAACCGACTGAATGGGAGTATAATGTCAAAAATAGAAATTACATACATTCGGCAGCGCAGTTGCGTTTTATACTACCTGGATAAATATGCCTTGAACTCTTTCAAAGAAAGTTATGTAGTGTGAGTACGGAGTGAGTTTTATTTTGATGTCATTCTTTTTTATCATTAGTTTCTTTTGCAGTTTGTTTGTTTTCTTTTTGTAAGCATCGAAGGATTTCGTTTGACATTTGTGTATATGCACTTGGTCGCACGTTTTTTTAAATGTTTAATTATTAAAAATGGGAAGGTATTCAAAAATTAAAAAATCCAAATATATATCATTTAATGAGAAAGAAAATGAATCGACATGCAATGAATATAAATTTTGATGACGTTCAATTTTAATGAATTTTAATTTTTAATTAAATGAATAAATGAATTTTTCTGCAAATGTGTTTTTTATATTTTATAAATAAAAGTTTTTGGATAACGTATGCGTTTCATTTCACTTAATAGCAAATATTTAACTGATAAGTACCAAAATACTCATCATTGGTGAATTCGAATATATTTCAGCTGAAATAAAGAGCAAATCTTTTTGGAGAGCTCGAAAGATGAAAACAGTGACGATGTTCTCAAAACGTTGAGCGCTCTTTGTAAGCAAACGAATAACCAATACATGTGTTTGAGGAGTTTATGCGAGAGCGTAGCGTTTAACGAGTTGCTCTGAATACATTGCTTTTGTTTTTATAAATTATGACTCGAAAGAGCGAGAGCGAATTTTGAGTGCTCTACGCACTCTGGTTTTGCTCACAATTCTGACTTCTGTCGATTAAAATCTCACTGTCGATCTACGACTAATAGAATCTTCCACAGCTCATTGCAACAAAATTCACCTTATCTTTTTCTAACAAAGTTTTGAGTAACCTCGGATATATATAGTTCTGACATTAAATATGTTTTTGGCATATACAGTACTCTTAGGTAAACTTTTTTTGCAAAACACTTTATATAGTAGGGTTTTTTTAATAGATATTGAAAACTGGGAAAGTTATTGAATCGGTTTAATTTTATTTTAAAAGGCATTTCAGTAAGTGCGTTTTATATTGCATTACATTGCATATTTTATATCCACCATAATGTTTTTTGATAGTAATTTACAATCGTTTATAGTTGGAGACGAAAAAAGTACTCCAGTTATAAAGACAACAGATTGCTTCCAAAATAGTCTTCCAGTACACCTTCACAAGCTACATGATGGAGGGTACTCAGGCAAAAACGCTTATAAAATTTTAATTGCAATAATTTTTAAGTTCTCTTTGAACAAAAAATCTTTAATTTAAAAAAATAAATTTATTGAGAATATTATATTTTTGGAAAATTAACTTACCAAATACAAGTTAGCATTTTTTCAACCGTTTGAAATTTTAGAAGAAGATATGTTCGCAGTATTGGACGACACTGCAGCTAGCAGCTGCCATCCTCAAAACTAATGTGCAGGTGTGGATGAGTCCTTATTGAATGAGTCTTTTGATAAGTGCACTCAAAATTTCATTGAATTTGTTTTAAATATTCATTTTTTTTAGATGTTTTAGAAAAATCAGCATGATAAACATTGTCGAATGATTGCGTAGACAAGCAGAATGTTAATCCAGAGCTTCATTTAAAGAATTAATCAAACTTGGCAGACGCATTTTTTGGTAAATATTGTTTCACAATCAAACAACTTATTTACCCTCCGACCACACGTGAAAGTACAAATCCGAAAACACAATATTATTTCCTCTATCTCGTTCTATCACTCATACACTTGCACTCTTGCTACTATTTTTCTCTTAAATTAAAATTAATTTGATTAAAATATATTTATTAAATGAAATATACTTACCTATATTTTCAGTTATTCTTCCCGCGAATTTTCTGTCCAATACAGTTCAATCCAATATTATTGAGGCTTTTATTTTTTCCTGTACAAAAATTATTTCTTTTGTCTTGCTGCTCAATTGACAAAAAAATGTTGATATTCAACAATACATAAAAACAACAAAAAATTTAACATTTCCACAATAATGACTGTCAATTTTTGGAATAGAACATTTACAACAATCATACTCACGTAGAAGCCCGATTGGCTCGCGTAGCCCTTTATACAATTTTTGAAGTGAAACTTCTTTGGCGGCGAGTGAAATTTCAAGGTCATTTTTCGTGACGCTAGGCTAACGTTTACAATTCATATGAAAATTTAAAAAAAATTACTGCCGCTGCCGAGAATTGAACCCCGAACATCGTTGCTTATGAGCAGGAATCTATATCTTTACGCCACGTAGGCACATGATAAATAGCCAAACAAAATGTAATTAAAACTGAACGCGTAACATACTGAAAATAACATAATAACCATTAACATTAGATTAACATTAACATTACATTATTAACATAACCGGAACATTAATTTTCATCCTACAAGTATGCACGGAAAAAAAAGAGAAAAATAGCTAAAACAGGAGCAGAACGCGTTCGTGAATATAGAGAGCGAATTAGAGCTCTTAAGAATACAGCCGCAGATGGGTCTGCAACTAATGATGAAGGTTAGGTGATTGCAACAACGGCTGAGTTTCAAAATGCATTTTTACGAAACATCAGTGTATTTTGGTGAATCTACAAAGAACCAATTCCCAAAAAACACACTGATGCATCTCAACAAAATTTTAAAGCCAACCAAGTTGATGCACTCAACAATCAACGTTCGCTGCTTTATGAGGCCCTCTATCAACATAGCAATTATTATGATCAGGAAGCAGGAGGTAATCATGAACTAGATTTGCCTCTGCTTTCGGAGGCTCCTTGAAAGAGTACTATACAAATGCAATCTAGCATTTATAAAGTAACAATGTTGAGAAGACATTCGAAAGCAACTAAAACACCAACTGAACTAAAACAAGTACCGAAAATAACTGTTATTTTACAATTTTTAAATGAAAAAAATTGTCAAAAGACTTTTTCAAATATACCATTATGTTACAAATGTCCTCAGCCTCACGAATATTAAGTCACTTTTAAATTTGAAACTGATTCTTTAAAAGTTAATTTCTTGCCTAGTATATTTCGAGGAAAAATAAAGGTTACTTTTGACTTTTATTTTATCGGTCAAAAATAGCAGTTATTTTGTGACTTTAATTTTTTCGGTCAAAAATATCAAGCAATTTGTGTTTTCTTAAAGGCCGCTTAACAGATTGAACTGTTGACACCATGTGTAAAATGTCTCACCGATGAGATGAAAATAATGGTGTCAATAGTTTTTTTGTCGGTAAAATGGCCTTTGAAAAAAAAACTTTTTAACAAAAAAAAAACCTACTTCAAAATCACTAGAAAGTAATAATAATAATAATATCAAAATTTTTTTATCGGTATAATGACTTGAACAAATATAAATTACCTGATATTTTTGACCGAAACGGCAGAAAATAACTGTTATTTTGCCCAAAAAAACTATAAGGCACAAAAAACTGTTATTTTTGTCGGAAAAAATAAAAATTAAGAGATAAAAGTTAATATGTAACACTTTCAACAAAAACCATATTTGGTACGGTCCCTGGATGCAAATATTGAATCAACAAATTATTATTCCATTTCGTATTGATTGAATTTCTTTTCAGATACTTTCTCTCTCTATTTCACACTAAAATCTCTCTTATTTCTTACTGTTAAAGAAGTTTCACTTCTGCCACGTGTACGTTGCTACACGCGAGTTTTTTTTTATTTTAAGTCTGTCTTTGCGCTAACCAAGTTTCCAAGGCGCTTTACAATAAGAAATGCTTGCAAGGAGGAAACTCACTCTCGATGATTTTAATGCTTTTGCTGAGTGTCCCATTACTTGTGCGTCGAACGATTTCGACTGAAGATTTGATTGGCCCATGTTACACGATGTCCGTTTGTCCGACCGTTGTTGTTGCTTTCAATGTGAAACTGTCAAAAAACAGTGAGAGTGAGAGCGGATGAACTTTTTGCAAGGCGGACAAAATATGTCCATTTTGTCCGGTGTTCATGTCAGCAGACAACGAGCAGGACAGTGTGGCCGTGTGGTGATATAAGTTTTGAATGTCAAATGTAATTTAAAACTAGTAAGGTATATCTTCGACTTGGCCGAAGTTAAAATACCCCCACGACTGATTCTTAAGGGTTAAATAATCTTAAATTAGAGAGCTTTTTGTATGAGATTTTAGAAAATTTTGTTAGTTTTATGTGTCTAAAATACAAACATATCAAAATGTTTTTCGGAAGCATAAATATAAGCCTTTTTATAAAATATTAAATTTTGGGGTTGTATAGTAGGTGGGCGTGTTAGTGGGTGAATAACACCCATTTTTCTAACACACCTAAGTTTTGACATAGAACACACAAATACCGAGTTTCAGTTTTGTTACTTTAATATTAGTCTCTTTATAGAGTTTTAAATTTTGGGTTGTATAGGAGGTGGGCGTGTAAGTGGGTGGATAACGCCCATTTTTCTAACACACTTAAGTTTTGACATAGAACACACAAATACCGAGTTTCAGTGTTGTAACTTTGATATTACCCTCTTTATAGAGTTTTCATTATTTGTGTTGTATGGGAGGTAGGCGTGGTTTTCAACCGATTTAGCCCATTCTCGAACTTGATCTTAGTTTTTTAGAAAAAAGCTTAAATATCGAATTTCAGCACAATAGTTTCAAAATTACGGCTGTAATCGTGTCCACAGACAGACAGACAGACGGACAGACAGACGGACAGACAGACAGACGGACATGGCTAAATCAACTCAGTTGGTGATGCTGATCAAGAATATATATACTTTTCTATACCTACCACGCCTCCTTATGGGCGTTACACACGTCGTGACAAAATTAATATACCCCTTACGCAGTACGCGTGGGGGTATAATGAATGTCAAATGTGTCCGCCGAAAATTTTCTGTCGTGTAACCAACCACCGGACAAGAGAGTAAAAAGTGGTCATTGCCGTCGGACAAACGGACATCGTGTAACATGAGCCATTGCAATATTGCTTTGTTTGTTGTGTAAACTAGGGATGTTGGAAAAACATCGATGCATCGAAAATATCGATGTTTCGCTTCGATGCATCGAAAAATTTTCACTCGATGTTTGAATAGCCGATGCATCGATGCATCGATGTTTTTTAAATATCGAAAACTGACATCACTAGTACAGCGAACCGCCATTTATATTTTTCAATTGTGGAAAAAAAAGCGAGCATTCACAGGTTTTCTTATTATAACTCTCTCTGTAAGTCAAATTGAGAATAGATTTTTTAAATATAGATTTTAAAAACCCTAAAAATTTCGGGAGAGTTTTGGAGGACTTAAAAATGTAAATTTTTATGATTTTTGTGGTTTAACGAAAACGTTTTTGACGTGATTCGATAGTCCATTAGAAACATAAATAGCTCAGGTATAGTAATTAATTTGAAATTATGTTCAATTTTGCTAATAACATATTTTGCTGTTTAGTAAAATCTTAAAAAAGTCTACAAATCGATGCATCGATGTATGCCCTCCAATGCATCGAACGATATCGATGTACATTTCGATGCATCACAGAAAAACATTGATGTATTTTTCCCACTGACATCCCTAGTGTAAATTCAACGCTTTGTAAAATTTTGTGTTTGTTTTCTTTTTCTTTTTTTTTCATTGTGTATCAAAATTAAATATTTTAAACATTTTATATACAATAGCTTCAAACCAAACGTTATCGAACGCTTTTTTCAAAATCAAGGCTCACAGCTATTGTGACACATTTTTTATTTAAATTTGATGACACGTAGTCAGGTAGTTGCATTAGCGAATGGTTATTTTTAGAGCCAAATCGATAATTTTTTTAACACATTATTTTCTGAGATGTGGGTTTCAATATTGGTGAGGAGAAAAACTTCGAAAATTGTTCTAACATTAGACAAAAGTCATAATGGCCGGTAGCTTTGTGGAGTTGTGGCATTTGAGTTAGGTTTCAAAATAGCAATTACTTTGGCGCATTCCAACTGTTTGGAAAATAGCCTTTTATGAGCATGTGGTTGAAAAGAATTGCTAAAAAGTTCCAAAGGAATGAAGATGACTTCCTTAGCAGAAAATTTGAGATTCCGTCTTCTCCATAACTTTTTTTATTGTTTTTATTCTTGAGAGAAATGCAAATGTCAAGATCATTTATAAACTGACAATAGTGAGAGATACATTATCCAACCGAGCTTTGCCGTCGGCTGTAAAACTATTGTTAAATATAAAAAGGGGGTTATGATTAACCAATTCGGAAATTTCTTCCTTTACAAATTGTGTAAATTAGAGAGAACTCAAATTTAAATTTTGCTTATGAACTTCCTCAAAACGATCAGCTAACAAGTTAATTTTGCTTATGTTAGCACCAACAACATTGCCAATGCTATCACTAAAGTCAGGTAAATCTGGCTTCCTGCTCAATCCACATAAGCCCTTTATTTTCTTATATGTTTTATTATTCATTTTTATTTTCTTGAAAAAATCAGACCAATATCTGTCTTCATGTATTAAAATTAACTCTTTAATAAACGTTTCTAAATTTTTAACATCGCTTAAAAGTGTAGCTTTTCGTTAGGGATCTGAACATCTAAAAATTAATTTTCGCAATCTTTTCTTTTCTTTTATAATGTCCAGAACATTTTGAGGAAGGTTTGGCCTCTTTTCCTTATTGTTACTTTTGGTGTAGATGAACCGCGAGCTCAAAAGCAGGACCTAACTGTGCTACACAATTGTCAATTTCAACATTAGAAGCAACTCTATTTATTGGTAATATGTGGTGCGATAGGCTATCTTCCAAGCATATAGTAAAACGATCTACATCCATCTTATCAAAGTTAAACACTTGAGTTGGTGGGTTTCTGACCACATCAGTAATTATTAAATTTATTTCCACAGCTCTGTGATCAGATTCATAGCATAATGTACTTAAACAATTTGGATGCAAATCGTTAAAATCAATGTGAAGGAAAGCTGACGTCATAATTATATCCAAAAACGATTGGCAAATCGAAAATCTTGTCGGAAAGTTTATTGGTACTATCGGTATCCGCGGCTGACTATTTAACCAATCAGCAAGAATTCTACCGTTCAATTTTGAGGACGCATCGCCCCAGTTTGGATGCTTAGAATTTTAGTCACCACCAAAAACAAAGTTGGTTAATAATGCTCACAATTTTGTTTAGATCAGCATTGGAAAGAGTTTTAGTGGGCTTTGAGTACAGAGAGGCAAAAGTGATGGAACTACCATCAATTAAAATTAACTTCTAAGGCTATATTTTCAATACTATTTAGTTTCAAGTCAACTATTTTATAATTGAAGTTTTCTCTTATGCATATGGCAGTGCCACCACCTGCGCCTCTAGACCGATGTTGCCTTACAAGATTGTAACCAGAAAATTCAGTTTTATGACTCGAGTTGAGCTTGTGTTCTGCAATCAACACTATGTCAGGGTTATGTTTTTTTAAAAATAAATTAAAAAAGTGACGCTTCTGTTTTGAAACAAGCGAGTTTACATTTATAAAACTGCATTTGATTTTTTTAATCATTCAAAATGTTTTTATTTTTATATATTTAATCTTTTTTATTTTGAATTTCCTTCGGGACAAATAGAGAAAAATAAATTAAAAAGTTGGTCTTGCTTAATGTGGATTGGCGCATCTTTGCTGAAGTTTGGCAAAAATTCATTTATTTTAAAAATTATATTGGAAAAGCTTTGTTCAAAAACGTTTTGACATTCACTATTAATGAACTCAAATTTATTGTTAGTGTTATTTTTTTTTTTAGTATTATTATTTTCAAAATTAATTATTTTGCGAGTGTTCTCAGAGTTGTTGTTCCGAGAACGCAAGACTTCTGCAAACGATTTTGAAGGAGTCGAATAGTTTTGAAGTGATTGCATAACAAAATTTTGGTGGTTTTGATTAGCAACTATCCTTGCAATTTGATTTCTTTAAATTTTATATACACGTCGCAATTTCTATAGTTAGCGGTGTGCCGCTTCGATTTGCATAAAATGCAGTAGACTGCCATGCCGACTTGTTTTTTAATTGAGCCATCGCTCAGTGTCTTTGTTATTACGTCATTGCTTAATTCCTTCGGCGGAATTAAACACTTATTAGGCCCATGGCTTCCACCGCATTTCACACAACGGAAAGGCATATTGCAATTTATTGCGGGATGGTTAAAACCCTGGCAACGCTTACACTGTAAAATTTGCTTTGTTTTAAATTTCTGAAAATACACTCGGTTTTGATTGAGGTATTTTATTTTTAAAATTTCTTGCATATTGGAGGAGTTATCCAATTGTTGTTCAATTTGGAAACTCTTATTAATTTAAAATTTAAATCAACTGAGTTGAGTGCACCAATTAAGTTGTTCTTCATCATTGAACAACTGAGATGTTGCTGAGATCATAATATCGGTTAGATTGAAGATTTTCTTAAAGCTCACTATTATATATCTTCAAATCTGCGATTTGTTGCAATTGTTTTTGCATTTCCAATTTAAACTAAGCTTCATTGGACATTGTTTTAAAGCTTATATCACCATCGTTACTGTTAACACTAGCAATTTTGCGCTTATGTGACTTGCACTTTTTGGTACGCATAGCTTTTGCATTCTCTAGGTCAGACATAGCCTCACTTTTTACATTTTCATTTATTGATGAAAAAATGTTCAGTAAAAGTTAATGTTTTGATAAGTTTAACGTGTGAATCACCACAAAAATTTAATAATTATTGTTTTTTTTTTTTTTTTTTTTTATCTATGCAAAAGATATTTATTTTGTTTTTTTTTTTTTGTGTAAATCACCACAAAAGGTAAACAAAATTGTTTTTGTTTAAACAGTCACAAAGTATTTCACTTGTGTCACAATTATTGTTAGTCACAGTTTTAATCACAAACCATTTCACTTGTATTCACAAGTTAACACTATTTCACAATTTAAAGCAGACTTCGCAAACGCACTACGAACACAATTGATCAATGATGATCGATGATGATATGATGATGATGATACCTAACACAAAATTTGTCTTTCTATTTATAGTTTTTTTTCGTACGGACAGCATCGCATAAGGGAGGGAAAACAAATTCCAAGCCGAGCGGTTCGCTTGCTTGAAAATCTCGTACAGAAAAAAGTACTTAAGTTTGAGCATTTTTGGTCTTGTCAAAGAAAAGAAGAAAAAATTTGAAAAATTTTGAGATCGACGGACGTGTTTTTCTTATCAGAAAATTTTATTTCAAATTGTGAAAAAAAAAATATATATATAGAAAAATATATAAAAACAAGAATTTTTGCAATTTCATACGCGCGAAGTGAACTGCAACTCCAATTAAATAACAATAATAAATACAATTAATACAACAAACTGTGATAATGTAATGAGTGACGACATGTCGGAATCAGACTCTGAAAGTCACACAACTGTTATATACAGAACGCGAAAAAAATCGCATAAACGCAAAATTATAAGTGCAAATATAAGTGACAGTGATAAGTCAGTAAAAAAAATGGCAAATGAACATGAAACTTTAACTCAACTGACAAAGCAAGTCCAAAACCAATATGAGCAAATTGAAGCTCTTAAACAATACAACACAGAACTGGAAGACAAATTAAAAAATAACCGGTACTACGAATTGCATCAAGCAGAAGAAGATGAAATTGCTGACGAAGAATTTCCTCCAATAAACACACCTAAACGATCAAGCAAAACCATACAGAAAAAAGCTCCTGCAAAGGAAAACCAAAGCAAGAAAACTGAAGAAGAGAAGCCTCCTCAACTAATAGTGTGCGGTGAAAACGCGTTTGAAAACTCATCGAGCGTAAGTGATATTTACAAATTAAATTTTTAAACCAAAATAGGATATATTTTCATAAATATAAACCAAAGCAAATTTTGCAATGCAAGCGTTGTCAGCGTTACAATCACGCTGCAGTCAATTGAAATATGCCCTTCAGGTGCGTGAAATGCGGTGGCAGCCATGGTCCAAACAAATGTTTGATTCCCCCAAAGGAACAAAACAATGATGTCGTAACCAAAACGCTTAGCGATGGTTCCATAAAAAAGCAAGTCGGCATGCCAGTTTACTGTGTTTTATGCAAAACCGAGGGGCACACTGCAAACTATAAGAAATGCGAAGTGTATCAAAAATTAAAAAAAAGTTTAAACGAAAAAAAAATGCAAATAATAACCATAAAATATTCTTGAAAAATTCTTTTCAAAATTTTTCAACTCCAGTTAAAACATTTGCACAAGTCTTGCATTCTCAAAACATTAATTTTGAAAATAGCAATACTTTCGAAAATTATTCTGGATAAACCAGGAAAGATAATCCAGAAGGATTCTACAAAGGCTTTTATTAAAATTAAAAATGTTATACATTTTAAAGATGATGCCTTGAAACCAAGCGGTGTCAAAGGCTTTTTCAAAGTCTAAGCTGACAGCAATTGTAGCTTGCTTCTTATTTAAGTTGGAAGAAACAAAGTCTGACAACAATAGAAGAGCATGGTTAGTTGAAAGATATGGCCTAAAGCCAAATTGAAAATTTTTAAGGATGTTGTGATCTTCTACGTGTTTCTTTATTTTAATAAGAAGGAACTCTTCAAACAATTTACTGACATTTGAGAGCAATGAAATTGGTCTATAGCTGGTTAAGTGTTGTGGATTTGATCCTGGTTTAAGGATTGGAATAATTTTAGCACATTTCCAGTTACTTGGAAAATATCCGATGTTGTAGCATTGATTAAAAAGTATAGCCAAAAATCTCCAAAAAAATGGCTTCGTTTTTCTAAGAACAAAATTTGAGATTCGGTCCTCTCCAAAACTTTTCTTATTATTTTTTTATTTAAGTGCTTTTTTCTGTCACTTACTGTGATAAATTGTCTGTAGACTTCACTTACACTATTTTGTCCTTGTAGGACACTTTCACCATCTGCAGTGAAGGCACTGCTAAAACTGACAATGGGTTCAGCATCATTTAAATCTGTAATCTGATCGTTGACAAAATTATCAAATTGCACTGAGCCAATATTTAGGTTTTGTCTATGTACTTGCTCAAAGTTTTCAGCAAGCAGATTAATTTTGCACCCATTATCAGTAACAACAGTGCCGTCACTGTCCAGTAGTTCAGGTAAGTCTGGTTTTCTGCTAAGTCCACAGAGCCCTTTGATTTTTTTGTAAGTTTTATTGTTCATTTTTATTTTTTTGAAGAATTTTGACCAATATTCATTTTCATGTTTAATAATGAGTTTCTCAATTATTTTGTCTAAGTTTTTAATTATTGCTTTTAGAGTGGATTTAGTTTGAGGATCTACACATCTGAAAAGCTGTTTTCTTAGTCTTTTTTTTTCCTTTATAAACTCAATTATTGTTGGTGATAAATTCATTTGACCCCTATTTCTAATTACAACCTTTAGTGTTGAAATATTTATTGACTGCTCAAACGCTGGACGCAGATTTGAAATGAAGTCGTCAATTTCTGTTTTGTGGCTATTCTGTTGATTGGTAGAATGTGATCAACTAGTCTTTCTTCAAGTGCCGAGTTGAAAGCATCAACATTCAAATTGTCCCATTTGAACACTTCAACTGGTGATTTTTTGGCAATTTCACTGGTTGAAATATTAAGTTCAACTGCACTATGATCTGATTCATAATACAGAGTTTTTAAAAAATCTGGATGCTGAGGCTCAAACTCGAGGCAGACCGAAGCTGAAGTTAAAAAAATGTCTATGAATGACTCACATATTGACACCCTAGTTGGAAGTTTAGTTGGTACAACTTGTAGATGAGGGAACTGTGTCAACCATCTAGCCAATGTTCTGCCACTTGTGTTTGCTAGTGGATTGCCCCAATTGGGATGTTTTGCATTTAAGTCTCCACCTAAAACAATTTTGTCACAATTTATGCATGACACAATTTTGTTGAGATTAGCCTCACACAGCGGCTCTTGTGGCTTATGGTACATTGCTACAAATGATATTTTGCTACCATCAATAAGGTGAACTTTTGTGGCAGTGTTTTCAATGCTGTCTGAATCAATTAAAATTCTTTCAAAGCTAAAATTTTCTTTAATACAAATGGCAGTTCCTCCACCATTGCCACCAATTCGGTGCTGCCTTATCAGATTATAACCTTTAAAATTCAACTTAAATCTTGGATTAAGCTTATGTTCAGTTAATAGCACAGTGCAACACCAAAAAAAATAACCATATACGGACACCACTACGTGATAAAAGACTAAAAAAAAAAAGACCCGTGTCTCCCAATTTTCCCCAAAGTCATGCACTTTTTGTTTTATGGGCCACGCCTACCTCCCATACAACACAAATAATGAAAACTCTATAGAGGCTAATATCAAAGTTACAAAACTGAAACTCGGTATTTGTGTGTTCTATGTCAAAACTTAAGTGTGTTAGAAAAATGGGCGTTATCCACCCACTTACACGCCCACCTCCCATACAACCCCAAAATTTAAAACTCTATAAAGAGACTAATATTAAAGTAACAAAACTGAAACTCGGTATTTGTGTGTTCTATGTCAAAACTTAGGTGTGTTAGAAAAATGGGCGTCATCCACCCACTAACACGCCCACCTCCCAAAACTTTTGAATTTTTTAATTCAAACGTAGCGTCACTTTTCGGTTTTTTGTTTATTGATGGATAAATGTTCAGCAAAAGTTCTAGTTTAGGTTAGTTTATTGTGTAAATCACCACAAAAAGTTTATAAAACTGTTATGGAGCTGATATAAATATTTATATTTTTACAATCAGAATCACAATTTAGCTAGTTCTTTTCAAAAGTTCACAAAAAATCCTAAGTCAAAAGTTGAAGAACTTTATTGCAGCTTTTTTGTCACTTTTCACATTTTCTTTTAGATGAATATTTGTTTAGCAAAACATATTTATTATATAATTTTTTTGTGTTAATCACTACAAAACCTTGACAAAATTGTTTTTGTTTTAAGTCAAAAATTATATCACTTGTATCACAAATATACTTTCGTAGCTTTGCTACGACCAGATATATTTATTTTTTTTGTATTCGCAACTTAACACTATTTAACAATTTAAAGCAGATTTCGCAAACGTACTACGAATACAATTGATCGATACCTACTATCAAATATTTCTTTCTATTTATAATTTTTTTTTCGTGCGAACAACATCGCATAAAAAAGTACTTAACTTAGAGCATTTTTAGTCTTGTCAAGGGTTGTTGCTGAGAAATTGTGAAGTGTAGTGAAAAAACATTTATAAACAAATAAACATGAACTCTGAAAGAGCAGTGATTGTCGCAAATTTTGCAAAAATAAATATTTCAAACAATAACTTAACTATCCTTTTACGCATCAACTATTGTTGAGTGCTATTATAGTTAATGAACAAGAAGACATTTTAAACAATGCTCTTGATCAAACCACAAAATCAGTTTAGTGCAAATGCAAAAGTGAGTTAAATAAAAAACAATATGAGCAAATTCTCCAACTCATAAAGTATAATAGAGAGCTTGAAAATCGCTTAAAAAAGAACAAATACTACGATCTCGTTGTTGATGACATTGAGGTCGATTTACCTGAGGATGAGGATGATGAATTTCCAACTATTGAGAACTCAAATCAAAAGGGTAAGAAAGTGGGAGCAAACTCTTCAAAAAGTGCCAACAACAACAGCCAGCAAAATCCCAAGCAACAAAAAGGCAAGCCGGAAGCTGAGAGCCACCACAACTGATGATCGTTAATGAAGACGTAAAAAATTGAGCGGTAAAATATTTAATACTATAAATAATAAAAATTATTTTTTAACAAGAAAAATAAAGATGTGACTTCAGTGCAGGCTATGAATTTAACAGATTTTAAAAAAATTAAGAATTTATTTGATGCAGAAAAAGTTCAATATTTTATGTTTACGCCAAAAAGCGAGAAACCAGTAACACTTTTATTAAAGAATAATCCGTCGTATTATGACGAAAACGACTTAATAAGTGCTCTTAATAATGTAGAATTTAATTGTAAAGCTATAAGAGTTAGTAAACTTAACTTTAACTGGCTGGTTCAGTTTGAAAACACATCAAATATAACAGATATTTTTAATGTCAAATATTTACAGCAGAATAGAGATTTTTTAGTAAATTTAATCAAAATAAAATTGTCCGATGCGTAAAATGCGGAGGTAGCCATGGTCCAATTGCAAGATTGCAAGATTCCACAAAAAGAACTTAATAACGATGTGGTAGCCACACAATTAAGTGATGGTTCAATAAAAAAACAAATAAGCATGCCAGTATACTGTGTAATTTGCAAGACAGAGGAGCATACCGCGAACTACAAAAAATGTGAAGTTTACCAAAAGCTTAAGAGAGACTTGATGCAAAGAAAGGAGAAAAAGGAAAATAAGAGAATTTTCATTAAGCAATCTGTTTAGAATATAATTCCATTATAATATAAATCCTTTTTTACGCATCAACTATTTTTGAGAGCTATGATAGTTAATGAACAAGACATTTTAAACAATGCTCTTGATCAAACTCCAAAATCAGTTGCGTGCAAACCAGTGATGATATCGGATCATTTTCGAGAGTACTGTTTTTAAAAGGCAAATAGTACTTTTTTATTGTTTCGGGTACTTTTTACTTAGTAATGATATGTGAATAAATACATAAATTAAAACAATACTTTTTAAAATTTTATTATATTTATCACATAAAGGAACAATAAATAATCATGCTTTCTTTCAGAACCCGTTAAATATGTATATTTGGGTGTCTCGACCTCTAAAAAAGTTGTCATTGCCACCAACTTAAAATTAACCTTCATTGATTCTAAGACGGTTGCACATACTTTTTTTTTGCTGCAACGATAGCCAGCGATATTGAGCTAAACCATTTTGAAAAACATCCAAAACCCATGTTTTTCGTAAAAATATAAGCTGGTGTTACAGTTACAAATAAACAAATGGTTGAAATAGTAATACTGAAGAAGATCCTACTATCTGATCCAAAAAATATCTAATCTTTGCCGCCTGACCAAAGATATGGCGAATTTTAATAAAATGTTGCACTTTTTTTTTAAAGTTCTTGTTCTGGGAACATTTCTAAAATCAATGGCAAATAATACGAAACTGGGCGAAAATTTTGGCAACAAGTTTATGACTTCTTTTTTAAAAATGATTTTTTTACTCTTGAAAAATGTTCAAGCAAAATACTTTAACATACCAGAGTACTTTTTCAGCAAGAAGGTACTCGGGTACTTTTGTAGTGTCAAAAGTACTCAAAAAAGTACTATTCCACTCAAAATATCATCCCTGGTGCAAACGCAAAAGTGCTGAATGTAATAATATAAACAATCAAAGCATTTTATCAAAAAAAATGACAAGTGATAATAAAAATGACCTTAATGAACAATTAACTTACCAAACTGAGTTAAATAAAAAGCAATATGAGCAAATTCTCCAACTCATAAACTTAAATAAAGAGCTTGAAGATCGTTTAAAAAATAATTATACTATGATCTCGTTGTTGATGACATTGAGGTCAATTTACCTGAGGATGAGGATGATGAATTTCCAACTATTGAGAACGTAAATCAAAAGAGTAAGAATAAAGTGGGAGCAAACTCTTCAATTTCCCATTGCGTCTGATTTCCCATTGATTGCGATTTTCCATTGCATCAATACCATTGCATCAGATTGGCCATAGAATCATCTATTTTTGTCCAAATATTGCATGGAATTCATAAAAGTTTCAATGATCCACCTGTGACCTCATATAATCCCATTGTCCCACTAATAGTGAGAGTGAAACAACTTAAAAAAAATGCCTACTAACATTGAAAGTTACAGTGAAAATAAAGAACTTACACAACTGCTGCAAAAGCAAATGCAGGAAATTGAAGAACTGAAAAACTTCAACAAAGAACTCGATGCAAATGGAAGGATTCTTTCAGAATGATTAGAAAATCAACCACTAGTTCAGTTAATCCATACAAAATTTCCCACCAGACTCTTCTTGTGAATCCTTATTCCACATTTTTATAAATTCATCTTTTCTCAATATAAAATTAAGTGACTTGCATCCACATTTTCTTAAAACGCTCTATTTTGAATCTGATCATAATACCGTAGAAGTTGATCTTTTAAGCTGTGATGTTGTACGAAATCCTTCATAAGAAGTTTATAATTTTGATAACATGAATTGATTGCTTCAACAAAATTTTGGATAATAATCTTACAGAGCATATTCTTCCTGTTCATAAAAATGTTTCTCAAGTCAAAATTAACAATTGTATTTTTAAAATAGGTCCAGCTTTTGAATCAGCTATTCAATCGTCTACACGGTCAATAAATCTTTCAGAAAACATAATAAATTTTATTAGACAAAAGAAAAATCTTCCTAAAACGTCCTATAGATGTACTGACCCTCCGAGAAAGGCCACGTTCAAAGCAATTATAAAAAATCTTGACAAAATTAATAAATAACTTACATCACTACATGAAGACAAATACTGGAGTTATTTCTTCAAACAAATTGAGATGAATAATAAAACGTATAAAAAAAGGAGTCTGTGTGGATTTTGATAATGTCATCACTGAAAGTTAAAGTAAAGTTAATATGTTAACTATAATTTCGATAAAGTTCACGGTTAAAATTTAAATTTAGGATCAGTCGAATTTACTACTATTATTAAAAACGAAATTAGTGAACTACTTTTTAACCACATTTTTAATTCAGGTATTTTTCAATCGAATTGGAAATGTGCTAAGATAATTCCAGTTTTAAATCCAAATTCCAGTGCGAAAAATCCTAAAAGCTACAGGCTGATATCGTTATTGTCAAATATAAACAATTTTTTCGAAGAATTTCTTTTAATCAAAATTAAAACTCATATTTCGGATAATTTATTAAAAAACTATCAATTTGGATTTAGAAACTATCATTCAACAAATCACGCCTTAATGTTACTATCACACTATTTTTCTACAAATTTAAATAATAGATGTGCGACAATAGCTGTAAGTTTGGATTTTAAAAAGCTTTCGACACTGCTTGGATCGATGGCATTATTTACAAAATGTTGCCAGTTTTTGGCTTTGATAAAAATTTATGTAGAATTTTACTTAATTATTTAACTTTTTATACTTTTAATCATGATCAAAATTCAGTTCTAAAGTCTGTTTTGGCTGGCGTTCCACAAGGTTTACTCTTGGGCACTATGTTGTATAATTTACTCTTGGCGGATAAACCAGACTCAAACCCAAGCATGTTGACGTTAATTAATGCGGATGATATTTTAATTTTGTGTTCTAAAGCTTCTATGCGAATAGCTAATAATTGGTCAATCAAAATTTACAGTCTTTTTGTGCCTATATCGATAAATGGAAACTTAAATTAAATGTCAACAAGTGTGAATGCACGGTATTCAAAGGTTTGAAAAAATATTTATATCCAAATGCCAGAAAATTTATACCAGTTATTGAAATTAATTGTCAAAATTTAACGTATAAAGATCGGTTTAAATATTTAGGCATAATGCTACATACTGCATTTGCATTTTATCGACATATAGATTTTATTTTAACCAAAGCAAAAAAAAACATTTTTCGCTTATTCAAATTTTCTTAAAAGAACTAGAGATCTTCAAAATCATATAAAGTTAAATTGCTACAAGCAAATTATTCGGCCTATATTATTTTACGCATTTCCAATTTGGTTTAATATCTCGTCTTGTCAGATGGAAAGATTAAGAAAATTTGAAAGAAGCATTTTACGGATTTGTACTGGTGCAAATTGGCAACAAGATTTTCGAAAGAGAATTTCAAATTCAAAATTATATAATACTAGCAGGCCACAGTCGTCCGAGGCTTCGCCACGGACATTTTCTCTTTATCAATAATACCTTTGTATATTTGAAAAATTGCAATAATAAAAAAACTTAAAATATTTGCATATTATTTGTATTTGGAAGCAAATTATATTAAATAGTATAACTATAATAAAGTGAAGATATTTCCATTTTAGTTATTTAATAATTCAGTATTAACATCATTTTTTATTCATTGGCATTACCAGGAATAAGAAAAATCTGATTTTCTGCTGTACCGACTCGTTTACCATAATCTACTTCTACGTTTTTCAAAGTTTTGTATTAAATATTTATTATACTCCACCCGCAAAGCGTAGCGGGCACAATAATTTTATCACGAAATTTTTTTCACGACCATGAGTCGATTAAGCCATGTTCGTCTGTCTATCTGTTCATTAGTTTGTCCACACGATTACAGCCGTGTCTTTATTGCAAATCTTTTTAAAGTCCAAAATGAAATAAATTTCATTATTTGAGATTTGTCATACAGTGGTGCTCCAGTTTAATGAAAGATATAATGTCCAGGGTCGTTCGGTAAATCGAAAAGTTCATTAAATCGGTAATACTATTTTCGAGTTTTTTATCATATAACAAAGCTAATAAATTTGTCAACTTGAAACAAATATCCTTACATTTTTTGTTTTAATTATGCACTCCAATAAAGTTGAATTTTTGAACTTGTTTTAGATATAATTAATTATTATTATTAAATGTTTCGAAAGCTGCTGGTTAAAATCTGTTCACACTCCAAATGAAAAATCCAAGATTATGTCAATACATTCCTATAATGTTTTTTAAAAAGGAAACCCTACAATATGTATATTAACCCGAGGGGACTATTTGAGAATTAGATAAGTAAATACATATTAATGTTATTACAAATCCAAAAACAAACGAAGCGAGCTCAGAGAAGCAAATGTTGTTAAATAGAATACCTACAATTTCAAATGTTCGTAATATAGAGTCAACAACATTAAATAAGGGTTCGTTATATTGGAAGTTCGTTAAATCGGTGTTCGCTTAATTGGAGCACCCCTGTAATGCTTAAATTTGAAACATATATCCTGCAGTTGAAATTCAACAAAATTTTGTGAATACTTCCATAGAAAGTGACGTCACCAAAATATCAAAACCTTCATAATTTATACAAAAATTAATGTGTTGAATTGAAAGATCATACATAAGTCTTGTTTTCTTGATAAATAAAACGTACTCTGAGTTTGAAATATGAAAAATTGGAAAAAAATAAAACTTAAATAAATCCGAATAAGCGTCAACCTGAGTATTTTGACTTCGGGCAAGTCGAAGATAATTTTTAATGGTTTTTTTTTATTTATTATATTCATTAAAGTGATGAATTAAAGTATATTCCTATATATATATTCCTCACTTTATATTCCATAAAGTTTTTTAAAAAAGCTTTTATACTTCAAATATTCATCTTAAGAAGTGCTCAAACATGCTAGTATAGTAAACATTTCATCCAACATCCCAGCAAAATTTTTCGTTAGGTCTTGTTTTTTAATCGATTCAAAAATGCATTACATAAATGCTAATGCAAGACCTTAAATTTAATCCGTAATAAATTCACGGCAATGCATTCACATCAACTTGAAAGTTGTTATTCAAGTATTAATTTCGTGAAATCAATTATAAACCAACCGTTTTAAGCGCTTAATCTTTTCAAGTGACAGCGCTTCGATTACCTCTAATGACTGGCTATATAAAAATAATGGGTTTAGTAAGCGAGAGGGTAAGCGATGAATGAAATTTTCTGGATTACTTTTTCGATTATATGTAAGCGAAGATTTTGCTGGGATGTTCTCCAGCAATACATTTCTCCAGAGCTTTTTAGAAAAAGGTGCTCGTGTCATAAATGCCAGGAATAAAAATATACTTTATAATTTTGTGATTACTAAGTTCTAAGACTATACATCGACAAACAAACCTTATTTGCAGCTCTAAATCTGCTAGAACATAATTTTTGATGGTAATATGATTTTGGGTATCCTGTTACATAAAACAATTTAAAAGCTCAATTTATTACTTGCTGAAAAATTTCTAAAAAAAAATTAAATTGATTAAAATTCATAAAATTTTTTATTTAAATTAAATACATGGCGTTTTATAACAATTTTATGGCGTTCTGATGTTGTTTTATTTTATTTTGAAGATGTCTATTTAAAACTCAATGGTTTTCTAACTCCTTTACTTTACTAAAATACATAATTATTATTCTGTTCAAATCAACCAAAAAAAACTGTAAAAATACAGTTTTTAAGAAAAAACTATTCTAAAAATTATTCTAATTTTCATGACTCTTGAACTTGGTCTCCCAGGGCAAGTTTGCTTTGGGAATTGTGTAGATAATGACTATGAAACAAATTTCTGATATCAATTTGGTATCACTGTGATACTGTGATATTTATGATTAAGAATAAGGCAGTCAAATGTTACAGACCTCAGTCTTGTCTAGTAAAGTCGAAGCTGAAATGTCGAAATGTATAAAGAGTACTATAAAGAAATTTATAAAAATTAGGAAAAAAGTTTATAAATTAATTTTAATATTTTGTTCTAATTTTCACTTAACTTTTATATAGAAGACGTGGATTGATTTCGAAAAAATGTTTAAATTGATAGTTATTCAGGGTCACTGAGGGAAAATTTGTTAACGTTTTACTTCCCGGTCCTATTTTTTCCTCAATTATGCAAAATTATTCAAAATAGATCTTTGGGGATTAACTTACTATTGCAAGTCAAAATTTTGCGTAAAGAAAACATTTTTGAAAAATTCCTTGATTGCGGAAAATTTTTCAGTTTTGTATAAGTTACCAATTTATCTTTCAAATGATATCTAATATATTACTATCGATGAGATTAATTTTGTATATTGTTACCGACTTTTATAAATAATACAATGAATTAAAATATTTATGTTCACTCATTTGCACTTTAACAAAATAATCATAACAGTAAACTATTATTTAAAAGATTTATATTAATTTCGTAGTACTTTTTAAGCATTGCTTTTATGAGGTTAAGTATAACCTTCTAAAAGGGCTTACTTAACAATTTAGTTTTGGTCCCGGGTGCCAGCAACCCTAGCTACGCCACTGCCTCACTCCAATTGCAGTCGTGAAAGCAAATAATTGCATGCATAATTTACCAACAATTTTCTCTTTGAGTCGCTGCTCTTGCTCTCCTAACGCTGAGCATCGCTCTTGCATTTTCTGTTAAACTTGTCAAACTTGTTTTACGTCGAGGCATTTATTTGTAGCTGTGTTTGTAGTTTAAGGGAAATACGAACACTTAATTTTTCAAACTTTTAATTTATCTTTAATCTATACAATATATGCTATCACACTTGTGAATGCACATTTTGAAATATTAAAATATCTTTCTTTCTCAAGTGTAAATTAAAAATTTGGAAAACTACAATAAAAATATGTGTAAAGAAATTGTATGCGGCGAAACAAATATGCACACATTGGCTTGCAGCTCATCATTCCACAGCAACAACAACACAGCAAGCTTTATTTTACTTGTATTCCCATCACGTCAAAGAGCGATAACTGCTTTTGGTTACTCTTCGAATGAGTGTGGAGAGCGAGATCAATAAACTTTAAAGAGAAGGGTTGATAGCAACATGGAGTTGAAACTCTCGTAACACAAACGCGTGAAAAGCAAACGACCAAGCAATGCTTAGCATAGGTGGTAATTTCCTAAAAAACTTAACAACTTAATTAAATATATTTATTGTTAAATTTTCTTAAATAAACCCCACCTATGGCATTCTGTAGCACAAATATAATATTTTAAAATTTTTTTCATAAAAATCGGTCCAGTAGTTTTGGAGTCATTGGGGCACTTAATATTTCCACTTCAATTTTATATAATAGTATAGATTTGCAAAATTGAGCGTATTGAGGTATTTCTTATAAAATCTGCAATGAAACTTTTGGCAAATACACAAAACGTTGACAGCGCTTTGCTAGCACAATATTTTGGAAAAGAAAATCAAATTGCATACCCATTTTTAGAGAGATACCTATCTCCAATCCATTTAATGATACTACATAAAAAGAACAACTTATATTTAGCCAATAAACTTTTATTTTACCACAAAAAATTCAATACACTGGACATCACCAACCTTGTTTATAACATAAATCAATACACTAACAACTAAATTTTTATGTGAGTACGTTAACACGTGACACTTCAACGTATAATTATTATGTTCCTTTTATTATGTTTGTTTAGTTTAATTTAGTTCTAAGTTGGTTTTAAGTGTATCTGTTTATATTAGGTTAGTTTCAAACATGTAAAATTATTCCTTTTTGATGCTCCCTTTTTTGGGAAATCTAAAATAATATTATACGAAATGTAAAAACAACATGTAAATATTTCATGAAATGTATCGAACTAAAACACATCACTCCTAGATAAATACAATTTGTATGTAAACATGTAAATTTTCATGAAATGTATCAAAATATATCGCAGATAATTCTTAGATAAATACAATTTGTTTGTTTGGTCAATCATGATCAAAATTGAAATTTTAATCAAACACTAAAAGAACGTTCCGTTAAATAATTTAATAAAATTTTACATAGATTTTTATCAAAGCCAAAAACTTAAAACATTTTGTAAATAATACCATCGATGCACGCAACGTCGAGAGCTCTTCCGAAATCCAAGCATACAGCTATTGTCGCACATCTATTATTTAAATTTCTAGAATTTTTTACATTTATCACAGAAAGAGCATCCGTTGACTTTAATTTATAGAAACTAAAGAAATTATACTACCATCAAGATTAAGATTAATATGGATACTAATAATTTTCAAAACAATTAATATTTAGTTATTAAATTTAAACTTAAATTTTTTCTTACGTTTAATTGTAATTCTCTGTAATGCAGGTAGCATTTTCTCTTTGGGCCCAAATTACAGTTCCGCCAACTGAAACTATCAGGCAATACAATTCTGTAGCTTATGATGTTGAATCTTGTTGCAAGGGTTGAACGTTGTCGGCTAATGCTTCAAAAATTTTCTCCATGGTTTGTCATCTTAGAAATTTTTTGTTGGTGAGATTAGATAATTTTTTTTCGGGGTCACCAATTTACTTTTTTACTAATGGAAACTATTTTTTTAAACTGAAAACTATTTTCATTTTTAAATACTAATCAACTGAAAACTTATTTTTTATTTATTTTTCAAAGCATTCTTATAAAACACCAATCAAGCAAAATAAAATAAAAATTATTGAATTGTTTCTTTTAAGCAAGTAGATTTTAACCAATATAAGATACATAAAACGTTAAATATTTGGTCCCTACAAGTCCTTAAATTCAATTTTGTTTTGACATGAATTAATTCCTTGCCGGGTTATCAATCACTTATCGATTCTTGTAAGCCGCAGACTTGTTTAAATTTATATCAAAAGTTAACTTACCAACCGCCATCTTTTGTCAGCATCACATATTGAAGCAGCTGTAGATCTACAAATAAAAGTAAGAATTATTAATAAACATTACAAATCGATATTATACTTACCCGTGTGTGTTATTATTTCCATTTTCTTTTTTTTTTGGACTAAACTTATTGCTAAACTGTTCGTGTAATATATAGGCGCTGAAATTGAAGGTTTTTTTGCAGCAAAGCAACAGCTTATACTTGTAAAATGAAAACTCACGGAACACAGCCCATTTTTACATACAAAAATGCGAACTGCTAAGAAATCTTTCACCAGCTATTGGTATTTTGCCTGACAAAATCTGTTATGAAATCTCTCATAAGCCATCACAGAAGAACAGTGAAATTATTGAGTCTTTTATCATAACAGAATAACAGTGAATAACATTTCAATGGAAAATGGAAAATTAATGGAAAATAATTTAAATAATGGAAATTTGGAGGCGACAAATCTGTTTTGACAAGGAATAACCGCTAAAGTCGAGTTAGGACAAATTGAGGTACTTACTTTCATTGCGATTTTTCGCAACTAAAAACACTAGTATGTACATTTTTATGGTTGTAACTTGAAAATTAAATGTTTGAGGCCATCAAATCTAAACAGCAAAAGTCAGGGTGCCCTTATATTAGGTAGCAATTTTAATTTTAAAAATGCTCTCCTGAAATATTGAAAATGAGTTTAGCTGTTATTCCTTGTCGACACAGAAATGTAAGTAAACTAATTGTTGAGAATAGGCGTTCCAATGGTTCAAAGCATTAGTTTGACATTCGGCACTGTGCTCCTTGCTAATGTTATATTTGCATCATTACACAATGAGCGCTGGTAGCCTCCTTCGGCCAGGAACCGCAAAGTTGTGGTCAGTTGAACTATTGGAGGAATAGTAGATTGCAGGGCATAAGGCTTAAATTCATTAAAAACTAAATTAAGTGCCTCCTTTCCTAATAGGTATTGCCCAATAAATCTAAAAGAAGCATTATCAATTGGGTTGAAATAAAATGAACAACTCTACTTACGCTATATCTGATACATCTATGCATGTTTCTCACGCCTTAATAAAATAACAGCAAAAATTACAAAATACAGCTTTCTTCCCTAAATACAGCTGATTTTGACAAGTTTGAATCCGATTTGATTTTGTTCCGAACTTCGCAATTCCTATCAGAAGGCAGCACACCAATTTAAATCCGATCGGAATTGAATCCGTTTTCAAGCAATTCCGAGTCGGATTTCAGAACTTATACTATTTCCGACAGATTATACTATTTTCAACCCTGAAAAATTTCAATTTTTTAGTATAATATTCAAATTTGAGATTTTGTGGCATATAACGTCTATTTAAGCTCTTTTTGGACTAAAAATGGTGAAACTGTCAAAACCGAGAGAGCTTGAAAAAAATTTATCAGATATAAACAAAAAAACACAAAAAGTACTCAAACGCTTTTTGGACTAATCGATCAAAGAGATTGAGCGTAGCTAACACGTAACGAGCTGCCAAAAACGTAGTCAACGAAACGCTGTGAACAGATTAGAATTTATGTTGATAACAAATCTCATCCTATATCATAAAATCTATATATATAAAAATAAGTCCGTATATGTACGTCGCCGAACTACTCATAAACGCGTCGTGCGATGTCAACCAAATTTATACACTAGATCAGTGATGCCCAGAAAAATTATTTGAAGAGTGCTACAACAATTACAACAAAAAGCCAACAACAACAACAAATTTTTGGATTCGTGGCGCACTAGTTTTTTCCAACAACAAAAAAAAAAAAACAACAACGCGCAAACAATCAACATCCGCGCCAGCGCAAAAGTTCATATAATTTGAACACATGAAACAACAACACGAATCCTTCAATGAAGTTTTTGTAAAGAGTGGAGCATGTTAAAAACAACAACACAAATGCTGGCAGCACCCAAGCAAAACATCAAATGGACATACTAACAACAACACGCATGCTGACAGTGCCCAAGCGCACAAGTTAAATTGTTGAACACACGGAAACAACAACATGCAATTGAAAGATATCAGCATTTGATGCCGATTAAAAAAAAACAACAAAGCAATAAGAAGCAACTATTTTACTTCAAACTAAATTCTTCGAATTACAACAATCATGAAAACATTGAAGTTGTTGTAAAAGAGTGCAAAGAGTGGAAAGAGTTAGGCGCTGGGCATCCCGGCACTAGATAAGTAGTGGCCTATTTATGGTTTATATGAAGTTTGGTTGAAATCCGATGTGTGTGCGGTGCGTATGTGAAGTGAGTGTGTTTTTGCCGCAGGCATTTTTTGTACCGCATACAGCATTCATTAGTATTGAATACATTTTGGTCGTTAGTGTATTGGAGAGCATTGCACGGAGTGGTGCAAATAGCAATTTGTCATCATTGGGTTTGCCAGCTCCAAATCGACCAATGCATGATGCATTCAATCAAGAAATAAATCGTGAAAAACAATATGATTTGAATGAGTTGACCACATTTATAAATTTGAATTTGCATAAATTGAATCCAGAACAGAGACACGCATATGATACCATAATGGAATCAGTACGAAACGAAACTGGAGGAATGTTTTTTTTAGACGCTCCAGGAGGAACTGGCAAAACATTTCTGGTTTCCTTGCTTTTAGCGACTATAAGATCACAGAGCAATATAGCATTGGCACTTGCATCGTCTGGAATAGCTGCGACGTTATTAGATGTTGGTCGGACAGCCCATTCTGCACTTAAATTACCACTGAATATGAATGTAAATGAAAATCCCACCTGTAATGTTTCCAAAAATTCGGGAATGGGCAAAGTCTTGCAACAATGCAAATTAATAGTGTGGGATGAATGTACAATGGCAAATCAGTGGAAGCGTTAGACAGGACATTGCAAGACTTGCGTAGTAATGATCAACAGATATTTGGTGGTGCTTTGATTCTGTTGGCTGGTGATTTTCGTCAGACATTGCCTGTGATTCCCCGTTCAACACCAGCAGATGAATTAAAAGCATGTTTAAGGTCATCTCATTAAGGGCTTCCGCATGGTCCAACAAATTGGATAGACATGGCATATTGGACGACAAGTAGTACCATGCGTAAGCTAAAACGACGGTCGATCCAACATGTTGGATGAATATCAAAAATTTTTGATTTTTCTGCCGGTCCGTCCGACTTGTTGGACATGTGAACGAATGTTGGTCCAACACGCTGCATTTTTCATTTCTTATAAATTTTCAGCGAGTAAACAACGTTCAATCAGTGCATATAAATTACTAACAAACACTTAATGCACGCGTTTATGTGCTTTAAATAACCACATTTTCCTTTTATTAAAAGAAAAAGATTTCCTTTTCATATCCATCTCTTCCTTTCCTTTCAAAACTTGATCAATTATTAGCGCACCCAAAAATTCGTATGCCATTGCGCCGAAGTGTTCTGCTTGAGAATTTGTAATTAATGATGTCGTCCAACAAGTTGGATCATTCGAAAGGTCTATCAAATTGTTCCGTTAGTTTTCCATCCGACTTTGTCGTCCAATATGTTAGATCATGCGAAAGCCCCTATTTATGGAGACATGTACAAATACTCAATTTGACTACAAATGTGCGAGTACAAATTCAAAACGATACATCGGCCGACACATTTTCAAGGCAACTGTTGGCAATAGGCAATGGTCAACTTGCTGTTGATCGTGAAACTGGCTTAATCACTTTACCAGATAAGTTTTGTAATATTGCACCGACAAAAGAAGAATTGGTGTCAAGTGTTTTTCCAAATATTGCAGAAAATTATCGCAATCATAATTGGTTAGCTGAAAGAGCTATACTGGCCGCTAAAAATAAAGACGTTGGTCAAATGAATGCAGACATTTTAACCCATGTTCCTGGCGAGGTTGTAACATATCAATCAGTTGACACGGTTACGAATCAATACGACGCTGTTAATTATCCGACAGAATTTTTGAATTCATTGGATTTACCCGGATTTCCACCTCATCGCTTACAATTGTTTTTTTTTTTTTTTTTTTTACAATTGAAAGTGGGTGCTCCCATTATTATGCTTCGAAATATAAATCAACCACGATTATGCAATGTGACAAGATTAGCGGTTAAAAAGTTCATGAACAATTTGATCGAAGCAACAATTTTAAAGGGGAAGTTTAAAGGTGAAGATGTATTGATCCCACGAATTCCAATGATTCCATCAGATTAACCTTTTGAATTCAAAAGACTACAGTTTCCAATACGTCTTGCATTTGCTATTACAATAAATAAAGCGCAAGGGCAATCGTTGGAATTGTGTGGAATTGATTTAGAATATCCTTGCTTTTCACACGGCCAGTTATATGTTTCGTGCTCACGTGTTGGCAAGCCTTCAGTTCTCTTTATCTACACAACAACTCATGGCAAAACCAAAAATGTTTTCTACGAAAGAGCTCTAAGATAGTTTAAGTGATACATAGTCTAAGATTGTAAGAAACTAGAATTAAAAGTTGAATAACAAGGAACAAAACCAACTTTATTAAAAACAAGTGTGTTTCTTTTCTTATTTTGTTTTGCCGTGCAAAGCAGGCACCGGGCCCGCTAGTTTTGCTTATAATGTTCAGTTATTTTTTATTAAATCAATTTATTTTTCATGAAAACTCATTTTCAATTTATATCCGAATTAATTTTTTTTTAATGTTTTCAGTTTTCTTAGTTGAAACTATGCATTTTGACACTTTGCTACCGTTGGCTACGGCAAAAGCTACAACTTCGCCAACACTTATGTGCTGACTGTGTTCACTACGTGTTGGTTATTTTCTTTATGTTCACTTCATATAATTCCAAAGAAGCCAACTTCTATGTTGACATTTCTTCTGTTGGCTGCGTGTTGGCTGTGATCAATCTGTTTGGGCCTTCTTCATATTATAATAGAAGAGTGAAATATTGTTTAATCCGTTTAAGATGAAGAATATCGCGAGCAGCAGTATGAGTTATGGGAACCCACAATGATCTTGAGGTGCCAACAAAACTGCTGCTGTAAATTATGGCAGAGATGCAACCAAAAGTTAGAAAGTCGCCCAGCACCAAAAAAAAAGAAATATGTGGAATATTATAACTGAGAGGATGCGGTTAGAAGGTAAAGCGTTTTCGGCATCTCAAATTGAGAACAAGTTTCGAACCATGGAGCGGCAGTTTAAAAAAAGAATGCTCAATAATAAACAAACTTGAAAAAGTAGGTAAACCTGTCCATATTAGAGGCAAGTTTGTATGTATAAATACTTTTTCTTTCATTCTTTTTCAATAATTTTTTGTTGTTTTAGTGAGCTGATGGTTTTACTAGGAAAAAGAGGGGCATAAGCCCAGACTTAGTTTTGGATAGCGAAAGCGGTGAGGGGACTGGCCGAAATGAAGATGCAGCTTGTGCGTCATGGCACTAGCTCGGATATGGATCACACGCTTTTTGGACTAAAACTGGTAAAACTTGCAAGTGGTAATACAAATAAAATCATATCAAATATATTTAATTTGAATATAAGCTCTGTATGCATATACTATATATAATGACTAGGAATGTAATATAACAAATTCATTTTTTTAAAGGTTTCTCGCAACTGGTCAATCATATGCAGAATTGTCGTTTTCTTCCGAATAAGAAAAACCGAATCATTTTATACCAAAAAGTCGTGAGGCGCTCTGGGAACAGCTTCAGATCAACACATGGCACGAGCAATCGAAAACAGTTTTCAAAAGATTGCAATAGATTTTTGGAACTTAAGGAACGTTCCTAATTTTATTGGTGCGATTGATGGAAAGCACATTAGGAACAGCTTCAGCCCAAGCACATTGCACGAGCAATCGAAAGCAGTTTCCAAAAGATTGCAATAGATTTTTGGAACTTATGGAAGTTTCCTACTTTTATTGGTGCGATTAATGGAAAGCACACTAGGGACAGCTTCAGCCCAAGCACATTGCACGAGCAATCGAAAGCAGTTTCCAAAAGATTGCAACAGATTTTTGGAACTTATGGAACTTTCCTAATTTTATTGGAGCGATTGATGGAAAGCACATTAGAATAAAGTGCCCAAAGAATAACTGGTCTATGTTCTTTAAGTATATAAATATTTTTTGAATTGTGCTGCAGTGTATAGCAGATGCAAACCGATAGCAAGCCGAAATTTATTGCATTAGAAATTGGTGGCTATGGAAACCAAAGCGACTGTGAAACATTTCACTTATCTGACTTGTTCCATCTTTTAACAACAAACCATAAAATATTCTCAAAGACGATTGCTTTCTATTGACAGAAACGGTGATGCCCTATTTTTGTTCTTGATAGGGATTACTCCTATTGACAACTATTTTATTCTATTTCCCATCTCAAAACTCCATGGGGACGCTTGCGACCCCACGCATACACTTTTTTGCTTGCATCATGATGGGGAATCACCCCGTATTATTTTCCTCTAAGTCTGGCACACGCTGTTTATTTCAGTTTTTTGATAATTGAAGATATTCCGTAATGCACAAGCTGCAACTACCCAGGTAACATTGTTGGAGCTACTAGGCACGAGTCAGCTTTAAAAATGTTCTAAAGGTGTGTCATAAGTACTAAAAGCTTTACCCCAGCTTGTGTTGCTGCTAGTTGCCTTTAATTATAAATAAAATACTCGATAGTTGATTTTTTTACCATTCTTAGCTCAAAAAATTTTTATAGTTCTGAAAAGGAATTTAGAAAATCTGCAAAAGAGCAGAACAAAGAATTTGCTATGTAAAGGCTCTTTTACAGCAATAAACATAATTACAGAGCTGTTTTAAAACCCGTAGATTCAGTATAATTTTAGTTTTAAGATGAATTTTTGACTACATTTTCAAAGCTAATAAATATTAAATAGAGTAAATTAAAGCATTATATTTTTTAGAAATAACAAGTGATTACAAAATCTGATAAATGCTATGTTTGTTTTGTACTCAACACATGCAAAAATCAGATAAAATGGCGATCTTATTACAAATAAAAACTCATAGGAATTGCATTAATTTAAATTGAATTGATGATTTTTATTAAATTTATATTTGAAAAAAAAAAAATAAACAATTTGATGCATTTTCAACTTATTTTAAGGAATGTTAAAAAAATTTTCAAGTATTTTAAAATTACAAACACTCCTTAATTTAAATTATTTTTGAAGCCCCTGGTCGCAGTATATAACAGATATACGAATATATTTTTATTAGATATAATCAACACTTTATTATATCTTGAGTTTATTTGTCATTGTAATCATCACAAATACTTCTCAAATTTTATATATCTATTGAGTTTATTTTTCACAAATACTTAGACAAATTGTGAATAAAAAGAAGCTATTCTCTAATGCTTCACTCAATGAATGCGTAGAAGAATCAGCCGATTCTCCCTTAAATATTGCTAACAGTGATTCGGTTATCTTTTTGGGTAATTCCTGCAGTGAACCAAAGGCGAAACGGTAGCGTAGGTTAATGACTTGGTAAGATTAAGCACAAACATGCTATGTTACACAAAACAAGTTAATTTTAAAATCAATTTCAGATGAGGATTTGAATGCAGTGCTGGAACAAAGTGAGACCAATAGGCAATTGCAAGCTAAAAGCATCGTGAGCAGACTTCACTAGCTTATTGGTACCGTTGAGAAGTTTGGATGCTACGCAGATCGCAGCAACAGTCAATGCTGTAGTTAAAATTGCCGAAGCTTTAACGCAGCAAACCTTTTAATATTATTTTTCTATTATTAGTATTATGTTTATTTAAATTTTAATTCATTTATTTATTTAGCTTTGCGATACAGAGTGAAATTATATGTAACTAGCAATACCCGGCGCGCGTTGCTACGCCTTAGGCCACGTGCATAGTAAACGCCGATTCAGACTGCCTGCCTGTGTCCGCAGAGTGTGTGAAAAAGCGAGAGAGATAGATATTTGTATCTCATTTGTTCACACAGATTTGAGCTTGCCTGTCTGTCTGAATCGGCGTTGAAAATGCACGCAGCCTTAGACAAACACATGTACTTCATCTGTGACTTCAGAACCTATTCGATCAAAAATGTAGATTGTAGAGGAAGGTGCACCCACTTGACCAAAGCTCAGACCAGTTTTCTATTAGAAGGACATTACCAAATGGCAACTCCATTCGGAATTTCACTGATCAGCGATTTTTATTTCCAATGCTATTTGCTATTAAAAATTTGGCTTGTATGGGCGGATTCACACCCCGTTTTCCAATGCCCGTGCTATATTTCTTGTCGAAAAACATTTCCAAAAATTAAATTTATACTGAGTTTAAATATAATGAAACATTAAGTACCACAGCTATTCGATATTAAACATTTAAACTATGTTGATGGTGTCACGACCCAATTTCCAATGCTTGCTGGATTTTTCCAGTGGATGGACACGACTAAATGTTATATTCCTTCCGAGTTTCACAAATATGTGACTTATGTTTCTTAAATTATACTGAAAAGTTTGAATGCCTTAAAAGTGTCACGCCCCTTCTGCAACGGCTTTAAAATTTTACCAGTAAAACAGCACGTGAAAATTGAGGTCAAATACAGAATTTTGGAGCTGTGCAACATGTAATTCTAAAGCTATTCGATATCGATGCCAAACTTCACAGGAGCGCTCTGCAGACTTTGCTAGAGTTTCCCTGAAAATTTCATAACAATTGGTTTAGCGGTTTTGAAGTCTACTTGTACATACAATCATTTTAATACGCAAAGAAGATGTTAACAGCTTGTTTAAAATATGCTTAACTTACGCATCCTTTAAACACTAAAATATGCGTCAAACATACGTTTTCGATGCGTTTTACATGCGCTGCGTAGCTTATGCCAGGCTGTCTAATATAATGGAAAACCATTCAAAAGTTGAATTATAATATTAAGGTTCAACTAAAACTACTGGAGACCAATGCAAACGCATTATTTATAATGCTATTATAAAAAAACAGAGAAACCAACCAACTTGAGACCCTCCTCCTTTTTGAAATCGGTTAAAAATAAAAAATATGCTCCAATCACAATAACTCTTTTAATGTGCAACATTTATTAACACGCGAAATAAAAAACTTTGAGGCTTCTGTTTGGAACAAAATCGAAAATGCAACTAAATTAAAGAAGTTGTATTGGTATTCCTCTACATTTATGGTCATCATTTTGTTACAACTTCATTTCATAGTACCAACCTATTTGATTTTAAATAAAAACTTTTTAACAAAAAAAAAAACCTACTTCAAAATCACTAGAAAGTAAAAAATAATTTTAAATTACTTTTACTATTTATTTCTTGGTCAAATTTGTATTTTTATAATAAATATATTTATTTTTTTATGATAATAAAAGCTTCTAGTCAGCGCTAATCATTGATGTAAACTCATGATTTTTTCGCCATCCCTACTCTATTTAAGACTTTTTTATTTGTAAATATCCTGTTTGGGTGACGCTGTACTAATTTGTAATCTTAATTTTTCTTAAATCTTAATTAAAATGCTATGTGTGTGTTGCAACTGCACAAAAAGTCTGATTATATTAGCGCCGACTTCGAAGCTCTTATTATCATAAAAAAATAAATATATATATTATAAAAATACAAATTTGACCAAGAAATAAATAGTAAAAGTAATTTAAAATTATTTTTTACTTTCTAGTGATTTTGAAGTAGGTTTTTTTTTTTGTTAAAAAGTTTTTATTTCTTTCTTTTTAGAGAAAATGATGTATATTAAAAAAGTGTATAAATTAATTAAACACCAATTATTTATGCTCATAATATGGAAAATGCTTTTCTGTCGTTTCTTATTCTGGTCTTTGTCAGTATGTTTATCAGTACCTACTCTTGTATTTTTATCACTACCCCAATGTCAATATTTACTGAAATACAGTGTTTTTCTTACAGTGACACGCCTCTTTATCGAATACCGCCCACATTACTGACAGTAATTTGTTATATTTGTACCTACCTTTGTACTAAATTTTAGTATCGTAGTGTCAATAGTAATAGAGATACAGTGTTTTTTTTAATATTGCCACTCCCCTTCTTGATTAACGCCCATTTTTTTTTTTACAAAAATTTTGTAGTAATTTTTCCTACCTTTGTAATAAATTTCTGTACCCTAGTATCAATATTATTCAAGACACAGTAATTCTCTTATATTGCCACACCCCTTAGTCGAATTACGCCCACTTTTGTTATAGTAATTTCCAATAATTGTACCTACCTCTGTACTTAATTTCAGTACTCTAGTGTCAATTTTCTTCGAGATACAGAGTTTTTACAATATTGCCACACCCTTTTTTAGAATTACGCCCACTTAAGTGATCGTCATTTTTAATACTTGTGCTTGCCCTTGTAATTGTACTGTGAATTATAGTACCGTAGTGTCAATATTTACTGAGATACAGTGTTTTTCTTATAGAGACACGCCCCTTTTCCGAATACCGCCCCCTTTCATAAACGGGCACCTCCGCGTTGATAAGCTCTATATGTTGACAAAAAATTACGGCAATCGGGCAAGTACTTTAGGAGTAATCGATGTACATACATTCACAAAAAAAAAAAAAAAAAAAAAAAAAAAAAAAAAAAAAAAAAACAGAGAAACCAACCAACTTGAGAACCTCCTCCTTTTTGAAGTCGGTTAAAAAGACGTTGGAAAATAAAAACAAAAATTATTTTCTGATGCGTCCAATATAAACCTATTGAAAAGTTTAAAGGAAATCTATTTTATAAGGTTGTATGCATGAACATAATTTCTGCGCAGATGAACACAAACAATGACATATCAATGCGACATTTCAGATCGTACTGAGATCCTCTGAGAAGCATTTGAGCATATGCAATGTAATATTTGTATACTGAAATAACTACAACAATAAAAAATTTCATCCCCCATTTCATGGTAAGATTTTAATATATTTATATTTCTCTCTGAGCAAGAAGTTGACTGCAAATAAAGTAGCTAGTGTTGCCATAAAAACAAATTTTAAATCTGAACTATTGTATAAAGCTTTCAATCCGTCGAGATTGTGTTATTGTCGATGAATAACATTTGCAATAAATAACAAAATAATAATTTGGTTATATATCAGGCATAAGAGGAAAAAGATTTTTTGACTGTAAATATGTATAAACAATTCAAGTCTGAAAACCATAACAAATACGATGTCAGATTGTTGGCAACACTGCTCAACAGACCAAACTGAGAGCAACTCCCGACACAACATGGCAGCCGTGCTGAGTTACTCTCACTCACGCATTGGTTTTCTGCTGCTTGTTGTGCTGCTTGTACAGCATTAGCATGAATTAAAAGACATGAATTCTTAAATAATTAAAGAAAAAGTTTTGTAAAAAACGTAGTACCCTATTTTAATTTCGCTTATCATAGCAATTGAATAGTGAAAAAATTATAAAAATCGGTTCAGCGGTTATTGAGAACACGTCGCCGCAAATCCGTGAGTCTCCTTTTATATAATAGTATAGATAAGCTTACTTTAAAATCCATTTAAAATCCGTAAATTCTTTACATTCCATGTGTGATAAAAAAGGCAAGAAGTTTTATTTTATATTGTAAGAGGTTCGTATTAGTTAAACATAATAAATAATTATAAAAAGCAACGGTTAGCAAATGACTTCAAGCACTTGTGTAAATTTGTTCATTAAAAAATAGTGAAGAGCATCGGAAGAACAGACTGGGAACATATTTTCTTAAACTTCACTTGTATTTTTTTCATTGCAAATATCGCGTTCTTATAAATAATAGTGTTCTTTCATTCTGGATCCAACGTTATGTCACTAGCTTCGGTTTCTTTGAAAATGAGGATCAACTTCATGATCGTGGCTGCTTTCTTTTATGTTTGAAGGTGGATGGCAAAAATTGCCTACATAGTTTTGGCTCCTTTTTCTGCCACGTAATGCAAAACTCTTCGACGAGATAAGCACCTGAATCAATTTTTGAAACGTTGTTTAAACAGAGTTCGTGGTGGTCAAAAAGGGCTTTTTGTATGTGAATTCAAGGCCTTTTTGTATTTATTTATTTTTGTTCATAACCATGTTTCAAAAAGAAAACCGGAATCGTCTGGAAATTATTATAAAATATATATAAAAACTTTAATTAAAAATAAGAACATGATGTTAATACAACTGGCAAACAAATTACCAAGAATGAGGTTTGGTTTTCCACTGTTGTTGCTTCCTATTGAGGCTTGGTAGGATCCATACCCATACAAATGCAGCATTGTCAGTAGCTATAACAAGTAATTTAAAAAATTTAATTAACTCATCAGTACAGAAATAAATTTCAAAAGGAGTGTTTGTGGCTACTGAAAATGGTTTCAATGGCTCATGAAAAGTCAAGCATTCATCTTGTTCAATCAAAATTGCTGTTCGAATCGCGCGTCAGCAAGCTCGAATGGTTTGCTTTTAAGTCGCAACTCTAGCAGAATTTCTCTGTTTTTTTCTGAAGAACATCAAGTTGAGCACAAACATATGCATATATATATTCTAGGGATGTCGGAAAAACATCGATGCATCGAAAATTTCGATGTTTTGCTTCGATGCATCGAAAAATTTTAATTAATTAATTTTCCATTTCGGAAATTGAACGTCACTTTCACAGAATTTGTTATGATAGAGACTCAATAATTTCACTATTATTCTGTTATGATAAAAGACTCAATAATTGTACTGTTCTTCTGTTATGGCTTATAAGAGATTTCATAACAGATTTTGTCATGCAGAATACCAATAGCAGGTGAAAGATTTCTTGGCAGTTCGAATTTTTGTATGTAAACAAACTAGGCTGTGTTTTTTCCGTGAGTTTTCGTTTCACAAGTATCAGCTGTTGCTTACACGAACACTTCAGCAATAAGTGTTCGAAGTTTTGTTTAATAAAAGTGGAAGATAGGAAATAATAACACACACGAGTCAGTATAATATGATTTTGCAATATTTATTAATAATTCTTACTTTTATTTGTAGATCTACAGCTGCTTCAATATGTGATGCTGATAAAAAATGGTTGGTAAGATTACTTTTGATATAAAATTTTACGCATATGCGGCTTAGAAGAATCAATAAGTGATTGATTAGCCGGCAAGGAGGCAGGCCCGGCGACTCGATCAAAATCGACCCGTTAGACGCTGAGTAAAAATCGACTCTCAAGCAAGTCGATACGTAAGTATACGACGAAATAACTTGTTATTTTAATACTCTTTTTCTTTGAGACTTAACTTATTTTTAGGGTTGCAGTCTAAACAGTATAAATATTCATAACAGAAATTCATTATTACAGAATAACACATTTTGCAGAATTGGCCCAATTCTATTCTAATCTATTCTTAAAAAACAAACAACTTTCGTTAATTTAATTTTTAAGTTTGTAATTCTTAAAGAACATATTCTTTAAGAATTATATTTAGAGCATAATTTAATTAATTTAAGGACTTGTGGCGACCAAATACTTAATGTTTTATGTATGTTATATTGGGTCAAATATACTTGCTCAAGAATAAATATTCAATACTTTTTATTTTATTTTGTTCGATTTGAGTTTTGTAAGAATGCATTGAAAAATAAAAAAAAAAAATTAGTTTTCAGTTGATTATTAATATTTAAAAAAGAAAATAATTTTCATTTTAATAGTTTCATTGCAATAGTTTTCTCTAAAGAACTCTTATCCAATCTCACCAACAAAAAGTTTCTAAGATGACAGGTAACATTGTGAGGGTGACACTCTTGTCGATTTTATAAAGCTCTTTATGAATATCCCAACTTGCCACCCCTTTTTACAGTACTTATGTCTTTATGAAGCAATGTATTCCTCATGCTCTTGAATAGGTGGCAATAAAAGTTTATGGTATTGTGCTTATGTTGATTCGTGAGCCTTTGGATACAATTCAAGTTTGCTGCACCTTGATCTGCTACAATGGCTCTCAAATTAAAACTGCATTTAAATATAGAGAGAATAACCCCAAAAGTGAAGCATGCAAAAGATCACCTGAAATGAGAAAAAAATAAATAATTTTGATTTTTATTGTAATAATTTTAATTTATATGACTGTTTTCACTGTAAAATTTTGTAAAAAAGAACTTGCCATGCATTCCGGCCGCTGTACAATAGAAGCTATGGACGAATATCTAATTGTCCATCAAGCCCTTCACCATAAACGCTAGAACTTTCGTGGCAAGTACTTTGCTCCTCTTGCCATTTCCTAAATCAACGAAGCCGTCGATATGGTCTGCCGTTACATAGTACTCCAGCTCTTTCCTTATGATGATTTCATCAAACATGAGCACGCAGTTTTTGGACTGCTCGCTCATTTTCTAAGTCAAACCGGAAAAGTTTCTCTCCATTTCTTTGCAGATGCCAGGTAATATAAGCTTTATGAGCCGCCATCTCCAAAGCGTGATTATATTTGGCAAATGAAAATGTAATTGATCCTTAAGGAACTTGTACGTTTTCGTCGAGTTGTAATTTAATGACTGGAATATTTCGCGTTCCACGCTCGAATATTTGTGAATTCTTCCATAATTTACAGTTAATTTTGCAAATAATTCCGCATAATTGGGAACTCTCGAAGCATCTTGGAAAGAATTTGTCTCTTTTTGGGATTCGAACTCTTGGATTTGAAGTTCCAGAGATTTAATTTTATATAAAAGCTCCTCTTGAGCCTTGCTTTGCACAAATGGCTTTCTCGAGCATTTGTGACTTAAGGGCCATATAATTTTTTCTGTGATAATCTGCAAGTTTGCAAAACTTATGACAGCTCTCACATACATTTTTTTCTCATTCTCAGAGGAAGTTATTCCCACATTGCTGTGATAATCTGCAAGTTTGCAAAACTTATGACAGCTCTCACATATATTTTCCTTCTCATTCTCAGAGGAAGTTATTCCCACATTGCTAAAGTTTTCAAAATTTAGCGGCTCCATTTCATTTAAAATTCCATACACTGGAAATGCGGATGATTTAATCTTCGTAGACAACACATCTTGAGGCTTGAAGTGCTTTCCACAAATATACATGTGCTTATGGGCCTCAGTATGAAAGCCACAAGCTTCGATCCAAGCCTGGTGCCGAATCGCACTTTGAGGAAATACATAATACATAATGCCATTTTTGGAATTATTGGAACATGCATTTATTGCGCAGTTACTTATATTCTCTCGAACTGTACAATTCAGTAATGGCAAGAAATATCTTCCTCATCGTGGCCTAGAAATGTATTGATAAAATATAATTTAATACTATAACAACCAGATTTTTTGCAAATACACAAAACAATCTATATAAAAACTAGCTGATTACACCCTGCGCCGCTCGAGTCTAAAATTTTCTTTTTTGGTTTATAATTTGAAAACTTTGTTTTTTATTAATATTTACTCATTAAAAATATTAATCTCGACCCTATCTTCCTAGACAAATCCTTGAAAACGAATTAAAAAATATTTAAGCGTTGGATGAAAGGAAGTTAGTATTTGCGGTTGTATGTATTTTGGAGTACAAGGCTGATTAAAATATAAAAAAAAAATTTCTTTCAAGTAATAAGCTTTCAAGCTAAAACCGATCATACACAATCAGGGTTGCCAACTCAGTTTTTGGATTTTCCCGAAGTAGTTCTCAAGTTATAGTTATAATAAAATAACGTGGTCTATAAAAAGATTTGGTAATACAAATCGCTGTTCGCTTTGCACCAAACATTTGCTAAATAACTCAATTTTTGGATTTTATAATTTAAATATTTGTTTTTTATAGAATTAGCGAATATTTGTTTTATTTTAAAATTATGTAAAGCTCCCACAAAACTGTTTTGATAATACTAAAGTTCTTCAGCTTAAAACATGTTTTTTACAAAAGGCGACTTTTGATACTGGTTTTCTTTTGATGTAAAAATAATGAATAAAGGATCTTTATACATAAAGGATAATTTATACATATATTTTAACATTTTTAACGGGAAAGAACAAGTTAAATAATAAAATAATAAAGGAATGAAAAAAAATTATGTGTCATTTACCAAGGTTCATGGTTGGAATCTAACCATGTTTTAAACGTAACCCTCCAAAGCAAGATGAGTCGAAATGTCGGCTGCAAACTCTGCTCCCTCGATGGACATAATTTTGAAGAGCTATCTTCAAATTCGCGCACCACATCTTCAGCAATGAAGTGTCACTTAGGAAGTGAAACATTTGAATTCCACTTGAGGTTTTACCCTCGCAATTCATTCCAACGCACCTGTTGCTTGCCATATTTTACTGGCGTTTATTGTTTAAAATGTATATAAATGTATTTATGTTTTTTTGATATCAAATATATCAATAGTTTTGTTTTGAAAAAAGCAATTGGGTACAAAAATCCGTTTGGAAAAAAACACTTCGACAGGAACAAAAACACAGTCTAAAAAACACAATAAACAATTATTTAAAGTTTAAAAAAAACACTCAATATACAAAAATCACTAGGACACAAAAATCGCAAAGATTGTTATCTAGATCGCACTTGGACATAAAGAGAAAGAAATATCATTGTACAAGTGAATTTATAATGAAAGCTTTGATATTTGAAGAAAGTCTGCAAGGTATTGAATATCTACAATATGTATAGATGAGTAAGTATAGGAATAGGTGGGTGGAAAATATAAATATAATACCCCCACGCGTACTGCGTAAGGGGTATATTAATTTTGTCACGACGTTTGTAACGCCCATAAGGAGGCATGGTAGGTATAGAAAAGTATATATATTCCTGGACATCATCACCACCTGAGTTGATTTAGCCATGTCCGTCTGTCTGTCTGTCGACACGATTACAGCCGTAATTTTCAAGTTATCGTAATGAAATTAAATACTTGAGCTTATTTTTGAAAAGTTCGAGAATGGGCCAAATCGGATGAAAACCACGCCTACCTCCCATACAACCCCAATAATGAAAACTCTATAAAGAGACTAATATTTAAGTTACAAAACTTGAAATTTAATATTTGTGTGTTCTATGACAAAACTGAGATGTGTGAGAAAAATGGGTGTCATCAACCCACTAACACGCCCACCTCCCATACAACCCCAAAATTTAAAATTATATAAAGAGGCTTCTAACGAAGCTACAAAAATAAAATTAGGTATTTATTCATTGTATATCAAAACTAAGACGTGTTAGAAAAATGGGCGTCATCCACTTACGAACACGCCCACCTCCCATACAACCTCAAAATTGAAAACTATGAAATTGGCTTGTCTTTAAGCTACAGACAAAAAAATTTGAGACCCTTTGTATTTTATATCAAAACTAAATCGTGGAAGAAAAGTGGTTGTCATCCGCCTAAGGCCACACCCACTTCCCATAAAACCCACTTTAGCGAAAACTCTAGTAATAGGCTAATATTTACAGCGTTACAATTTAATTTTTTATTCTTACGAATCGGCCGTGGGGTATTTTAACTTCGGCCAAGTCGAAGATATGCCTTACTAGTTTTCATAGATATTGCTAAAACTTTGATAGAGAAATAAAGGTTTAGAAAAGCATTGTATAAAAACATAGAAAAGTATCAGTTTATGCGTTCATTTACATAAACTGATAAAATATGTTAAAAAAGCAAGTTGTGTTAAAAATGCCGACTGCAGATACATCGAATTAGAAATAATTTCGGTTGTACAGAAGAATAAAAAATCCTAGCTCATTGCAACAACAACAACAACCATCTTTCTTGCGAGGACTTAGATGGCAACAACAACAAAAAGTACAGCATCCAAAAGCATGCTTTTTACAAAAACAATTCTATTCAGTTGGCAGCGCAACAAATAGAGCGTCATTGCAAGAGGCAGAGGGGAGAATATGCGAAATTTGGCCCAAATTGCAAAATGACACATTTTATTTTATTTCAGACTTACTATGAAACTAATACAACTAATAATTCTACTTACTTACTTACTTAGATGGCGCTAACATCCGTTGGTGTGGTCCGTTGAAGTGGTCTAAGAATTTGCGCCAGCCTATTTTGTCGTGTGCTTGCTGGCGCCAGTTGGAAACTCCAAGCGTTGTCAGGTTATCCAATGCCTGGTTTTTCCAATGGAGATGCGGTCTTCCTCGTCTGCGTTGGCCACCGCTGGGTACCGAATCCAATAATTTTTTCGCTGGAGCTTCGTCGTTCATTCTCTCGACATGACCTAGCCAGCGAAGCCGCTCTATTTTAATACGCTTGACTATGGTTCCATCGTATTCAGTACTCGCTACTGATATATATATACTCGTTGATTTAACTACCAATATTGGACGGATAAATAAGATAAGCTCAGTTAAAATTCACTGAAAAGCCCAATTCGTAGGTTAAGCTCAGTTTAAACTGCAAATAGAGTTCAGCCAACTGAATAACTTGCACTTAAATCCTGGACATTTAAATATTACGAATAAAGACGCCCAGAGCGTCTGAATATTAATTGGACAATGTTTTAATATATATGTAAGTAATTTTAAAAGCAACGATCTATAAACCTTAATTAAAAATAAAAAAAATTTTATAAGGAATACTCATAATTATTAGTGTCCGACCGAATATTCGGTTGCGGTTTCGGTTTCGGCCAGTTTCGGCCCTTTTTATCAGTTTCGGCTATTCGGCATTAATATGGCCGAAACCGAATATTTTATCGGACACTACTAATTCGGTTCTTACATATATTTCAATGGTAGATGTGAGTTCGCTTTCATCAAAATTTTTAATGGTGTTAAGTAGAATAAAAACGTGAAATTCAGTCATTTGATTGACCGTGTGGGCTGGGTCCAGCACAAAACGATAAATGTAGATTTTTTTAGATTATAATATTAAGTTATTTAACTTTAAATACTAAAAAGTTCCTTAAAGTGATATTAAAATGATCTCTTTATTTATTATTTTAAAGTTGAACATTAATATTCAAACGGTCTTGTTCATAAAAATATCTTGAAATAGATTTAAAGTGCTCAATAATCAAAAAGCTTTTTAGAGATAAAATGCTTTTTAAAATTTTGTTATTCATAAAAATATTGTCTCAGCTTATTTGTTAAAATAGGAACACTCTCAATTTGAAATGGGAACAGTTTCAAGAATGGTTTATGAATTTGATAAATAATTCAATAATTTTTTGTTTATTTGTCATAATTTTATCAATATTTTGACATGCAAACAGTCAAAAAAATGTTTAATCTATGTTCTTCTCTGAAAAAAATTGTCACTTATAATTTTTATTTTCAATATTTTGAAATGTTTTGCCATGTTTCCATATTTTTTGAAACAGTTTGAAGTATTTTTGACAATATTTGTGCTCACATTAGAGTAAAAATTTTAAAAAGGCTTTATCAAGGTTACTTTATTAAAGGTTACTCATTTAAGAAGCCTTTATAAGAGATTTTTGTCGTTATTGGACGTTTATGAATACTGTTTTTGAGGTTTTTTTTTGTAAAGGCTTTATAAGAGGCTCGTAAATTTTTATGAATAAAGGCAAAAGAATATTTATCGTATATATACGTTATTATAATTTGTTTCAATTGTTATATTTTTGAAAGCTTTTAACAAAAAAATTAAAAAAATAATTTGTTTTTTAAAACAATTTTCAAGTAGACATTCAGTTTCGGTTTCGGCCGAATATTACAAAAATGGCCGAAATTCGGTTTCGGTCGAACACTAATAATTATTGAAATAAAAAAAATTTTCAGTTTGAATTAATTGGAAAAACAAATGATTCATTTTCAACACACCAATTGAAACGGATGAAGAAAATTTCAAAGTTAAAACACTGAAATGATATTGGACGACTCCAAAAAACAATACTAAATTAAATAGAGATGTCTTAATGGTTGAGAAAACAAGCAAGGAAAAAAATATGTTCTTCATTTGCAATTTTTTGTGTTGAATTTAACATGAAAACACAATACATTGATCAGATGATAAATACAACATTTCAAAGTATATCTTTATTGGAAGATATGCTGCGAGTTCTGTATGAAAAAGAAAATAATGCGAGCGATTTAAAATTTCAAACCACGACAATAAGCAAATATTCGATTGCATCATATGCATATTGCAATGATTTTAGTTGCTACACATTTTTTTTATGTGAAATGCTTAGTATGGGCACTCTTCAACGAAATGTTGCAAAATCTGAATTTATTAAAGACTGCTGTTGTAAATCATAAAAAAACAAATCAACACTATCAATCCTTAAGGTCGGTAGGAAATATTCAGAACGTCCGATCCTTTTCCTACAAACGAACTTTAAACGCGGAAGCTAGAAGTGAATTTGATTATGATAAAGACTCTTTTATTGATGGGTATGTAATGATGCAAACAATCTTTAAAAATGATATACAACATTCAGCTGTAAACTTGGGAGTCTATCTTTTCTCAAATGAGCAAATTAATATTCTGCAGGAATCCTTTAATCCTTAAAGAAAGTAACTATACTTTGCATATAAATAAAAAAAGATGCACAGTTAAAAAATTACCTTGCGCTTCTAAAAGAATCCAATGCAATTGTTGGCCGATTTTAACTTTACACACCACATATGATATATCTAAATTTTTGCATTCTCTAAAGGTGTATTTTCATGACCAAATTTGAATGGCCTATTTGCAAGAGAATAATTACTAATGTTAGTTTCGCAGTTACAAATTCAAGTCTACAAGAATACACTGAATTATTTGGAAGCTTGCAGCCTGCGTTTAGAGAAACCATAAACAAAAATTCCATTTATAGTTATCCGGTTTTCCGTAAGTTATTATTACAAAAAACTAGTAAGGTATATCTTCGACTAAGTCGAAGTTAAAATACCCCCACGGCCGATTCGTTATGGTACAAAATCTTAAATTGTAGCCCTTTTTGCATGAGGTTTCAAAAAATTTAATTTTTTTTATGAAATCTTAAATATTTTCATATCAAATTGTTTTCCTGCTAAGTAAATACAAACTTCTTTATAAAGTTTTCAATTTGGGATTTATGGGAGGTGGGTGTGTTCTTAAGTGGTTGACGTCAATTTTTCTAACACGCAACAGTTTTGATATAAAATACACAAATACCCAATTTCAGTTCTGCAGCCTAAATATAAGCCTATTTATAGAGTTTTCACTATAATGGGTTGTATGGGAGGTTGGTGTGTTCGTAGGCGCATGACGCCCAATTTTCTTCTACAATTTAGTTTTGGTATAAAATACAAACTTTTGAATTTTTTTTAAGCTTAAAGAGAAGCCTTCTTTTAGAGTTTTAAGTTTTGGTGTTATTAGGGAGGTGGGCGTGTTCGTGGGTGGATGATAAAATATACTAATTCCATGACTAAATTAAAACGAATAAAGTTTGAAAAAAAATGTAAAACACCATTGCAACATTTATCTATTATTAAAAACTGCCATCCTATCAAAACTGTTAAAAAATCTGAAAAATCAAAAATAAATTCTCGGAACAGATTCAAAAACAAAAAAGGATTAATTAATGGAACAGTGGAAAAAAACAGGAAGCTGAATAAAATTCGGCATGTTATTTTACCAGGTGACTTCAAAAGTATGAAAAAAGCCCAGGAAGATTTGGAATACAAAAATTTTGCAATAGAGAAAGATAGACTAAACAAACGATCATTCAAACGTTTAGTCGAATGCTACATTTTTAAAATGTGCAAGATATAAAGCTCCTTTCACACGTAGATTATTTTGTTACCATAAGCGTTTTGGATTCAATTTATGGAAATAATTGCCTTAAAAACTATATAAAAGATACCTGCATACATATTTTGGCTTATGAATACAAAAATCAAACTTTTGTTTTACCCTGATAAAAATAAAGTATTGTTTTAATGATGAACTAATTTTACTTGAGGCCTTAAATAAAAATTGCCATACATTAAATTGTTCCTCAGCTTTACCGAAGACAGTTTTATTTAATTATTTAACGCACTTGAACCTTTCCTGTCATTTGCCTTGATCCACTCTAGATCCTTATCCTATCTAGAACCTTATGGTGAATTTTGCAATACAGGACGATAGACTAAGCAAACGATCATAAATATTTATCAGAAATTGGAATAATCTGCAAAAATATATTTGTTGATAATCGCAACCGCATTCAACAGTTTGGGCAAAATGAAAACTCGAATACTACATTTTTGAAATGTAAAAGATATACAGCTCCTTCCACGAACAAATTTCGCACGTAGATTATTTTTTTACCATGTGTTTTGAATTCAATTTATGAAAATAAATAGCTTACAAATTATATAATAGATGCCTGCATACATATTTTTTACTTATGAATCCACAAGCAAAACTTTTGTTTTACCCTGACAAATGGAAAGCTATTGTTTTAATTATGAACTAATTTTGCTTGAAGCCTTAAATGAAAACTGCCAATCAATAATTATACCCTCGCTTTACAGAAGACATTTTTATTTAATTATTTAAAGCTCTTAAACATTTTCTGTGATTTGCCTTGATCCACTATAGATCCTAATCACCTAATCTCCTTATGATGAAGTCATTTCCTCCTATAACTTCTTTATTAAATGTTTCTTACAAGAGATAGTCGCAACATTATGACGGGAAAAATATTCGTAAATAGATGCATACTCCGATTTTCCGCAACATCCAAGGTTTGACCGAGACAGCTTGACATACATGTAGAGCAAAATTGGGCAAAGAAAGGTTTTGTTAATAGCTTCCGTGCAATAAATATTATGGTAGGAGCAAATATAACAAAAACTCGAGAATAAGCATAGAATTGTTTGGCGTACTTTGTTTTTACTCACTATCGAAGGAAGTGAAAAATTATTTGATATTTGTATAACCGGAGACTCCTTCAAATTGTCAATATCCAGAGCGTTCGTAAGGCTTTCGTTCTAAAACAAAACAAAACATTATTTAAAAAATACCAATTTTAACTTAATGCTTACAAGTCCGGTGCTATTCCCTGGACGGTAATTTTCAAGGTTGGATCTTCCATGTCTTATCTGCACAAAAGGCTTTAGTTAGTCCATTTGATCAAGAAAACACTGCCTTAAATTTTTTAGCTCATCAACACTAGCACCGGAACGTTTGTTACTATCCAGTTATCAGAATTGCCTTCTATATTGGCCATGCAGGATTTGCATTTTGCTTTGAATATCTTTAACAGTGTTCAGCCGTCCAGAATTGCGTGGAGTGCACTTTTTTTTGGCCCTATTTTGATAAGTGGGATACCTCGCATCCTAGCTCCTACTTGCGGGAAAAAATAACTTAAAACTCTTAAAATAAATAAATAATAACATATATATAAAAACTTTATAATTAAAGGTGCACCAATTTTTCTTCTAACTGTTATGTCAATTCTTTTTGATTTTTTACTTGCTTTGTTAAATTGAATATTGTTTATTAAATTTATATATAGACCTGTGAAAGAAAAGGGTTTCATATAACTCTTTTATAGTTTTTTTATGGTATGAAGGGAGTATTTTTCACAAAAAAGTACTTTTTAGTTGCTAAACTACTTTTTAACGGTGACCGTGGCATGCAGGTAAAGTGTGTGGCTTAGCATGCTCGGAGCCCGAGTTCGATCCCCAGTCGCGTCAAAATGTTTTTCCAGTAAAAAAATTTTTCTGACCGGTCTGTCGCGAAACTGTCAAAAAACACTGAGAGCCAGAGGCGATGAACATTTTTTAGAGCGATTAAAATATGTAAATTTTTGAACGCTGTTATGAGGTGCAAAAATTTTATGTGTTGACTTTTAGCAGCTAAAAAGTACTTTTTGGGAAAGTTCCACTTCTCAACTAAAACGTATTATAAAAAAATTGCAGGAAACCTTTATTTTTGATAAAATTTTTTATAAAAATAACGAACGCACAAAACTTATGCCCCTATTATGATTTACAACTGAATCGAATGTTGAGTTGTCAGGCACAAATCGGTATTCTCACATACAACTCAACTCTGTTTTTCACAACTCAGTTGTCTTTCCAGTTGATTTGTAAGAATTTTTGATATTATTGAACACAACCGTAACTAATTTTAGTTGTATGAAGTGTCAAAATTATACAACTACATTTTTGAGGTTGTCCTGAAAAGTTTAAATGGAAAAAGCTTGAAAATAATCAAAAATACCTTTGAAACAACTTTATTAATACATAAAACAATATTTAGAAAAAATAATAAACAAAAAACAGATTGTGGTGAAGATTTTCCAAAGCGCGGACAAATTGAATTATTGTCTTCTTTATAGTTAAAAAATAAATCAAGAGAAGATTCCATTTTCTAAGTTGTCATGAGTCATGAGTCAACTTATCGTAACTAACCAACTAACCAGCCGGTCGAAAGATCTAAATACATCTTCCAACTATGTGCGTGTAAACGGGACCCAAAACGTTGCCAAAAAAACAGTACGTACTTCTAGTCTAAATACGCCCTTAATGGGAAGTCGCTGCATTTGCAAATTTAATGTTAACTTGCAACCGGCAGGAAAAGGTAAGTGGTGTATTTCTGATTAGGATTTTTGTTTTCTTTTCAGATTTTATTGTTATTTAACCACGGCATCGAAACAGGTAAGATTTTTATAGTTAATTTAACTTATTTGAATGCCTGTTAAGAATTTACTTTTCTTTGATTTTAATGGATTTCTTTTCATTTAGGTTACCTTACTTCAGGCTAATCGGGTAGAGTGGAATTTAAAGAAAACAATTCAGTGCTACCAAGTAATAATATGTATGTCTTTCATTTCAGGTTCCGATGCAGTTTTGTGTTGGTTAATTAAGAAAATATGGTAAATTCCAGCACTTATCTATCGATGGACCGAACTCAGCTAGCACAGTGAGTATACCTTTGCATTTTACTCAGGTATACTGTATCACCAATGCTAATTCATTTAAGTCATTAACAAAATTTTTATTTTTCTAGCTAACACCGAAATAATTCAACCTCTTAGTCACCATCAACACCAATCAACTATCCAACATCAACACCTCGTTGAATCTGCTCACTAAACACCAAGTTCTGCCCAGCCACAACCCTGATGCAATTTTGAGTGGGAACAAGCCAGGACAGGACGTTGACGCAAGGATATGTTGGTGAGTGCCTTTTATTGTTTTTGTTTTATGATAGTTAATTTAAATTATTTAATTTGATGCGAATTTTTTTTTGTTAACGTTTATTTAAACGATAACCAAAACTTTCGTTTTATTTTTTTGAAGCATAGAAAATTTAGAAAATAATAATTTCGTTTCGAAGTTAACCCTTTGTTGCATGATTTTTTTTTTAAAAAAGAAAAAGTTGTCATATCCAAAAAATTATCACACCAACTGGTTTTGTTTTTTTTTTCTCTGATGGTTTGATTGAAATTTACATCACAATGCAATAAAGGGTTAAGGGCTAAACTATAAAAGCCACATGCTGGCATACACTTATGCCAATAACACTGTGTGGCACGAAAATCTGAATTTGGTAAATTTAACGCTTTTCGCTTATTTTTGGTATGAGGAATCTCGTGGTGACATTTGTTTTACCACTTTACCGATCACTTTAGATCAAAATTTTTTTTTAAGATATATACCTCAGAATGAAAAAATTTCTCAAGATATGCACTTATTTTGTATCGGTAACTCGATCTTGCGATCTTGCCTTTCAATTTTAAAACCATCAAAAGAAAGCTTGTGTCTTTGCGACAGCTTAGTTTCAGCTATGAGCACTACATCAGGCCTATGAATTTGTAAAAACAATTTTAAAAGATTACGCTTCTTAAATGATGTTTTTATTATTATTATTATTATTATTATTATTATTATTATTATTATTATTGGTATTATTATTATTATTCGTTGACATGCAGATCTAAAAATAGATTGAAAAATGCTTTAGTTTTTTGTCCATTATCATTGAGTTTGTGTAGCTCTTTGAAAACGATGCAACTTTATTTAGTCATGAATAAAAATTCTTGCCGAAAAATTTTACACAGTCATCATTGATGATAGAATAAATTGAATTTTGATTTTGAGTTCGTAGGAATTTTGTTGGCTCAGCTGTCTTATGATTTTTGAAATGAGATGCATAAGATTGGCCAGTTCGCAAGCTTGGAAAAGTTGGAGTTCTGTGCAAAGCTATATTTTTTTCATTATACCTCTTTAAAAGTTCTTGCCTCTTTGGGGTTATATTTGAATTGGCAGTATGACCTTCAACGTCACAGTTGGCACACATTAAAGGCAAGCCTATTCGTTTTGAAAGTTTACCAGTCTCAGGATCCTGATTCACATATTCAGCTACATTTTTTTCTTCAGGCTGAATTTTGCAATTTCCCGGCCCGTGAGATTCAGCACACTTAACGCAACGATAAGGCATGTTGCAATTGCTTGAAACATGCGTGTAACGCTGACAATTCCAACATTGCGCTGGAGATTGTGGTTTCAGATTTTCCAAACTGATTTTAAAATTTAATATATATTTTATGTTTTTAAAATCCTTTAAATTAAACTGTTTGCCTAATTGAATCAACCACTTAAAATGGTTTATATTTATTAAGTAAATAATTTTAATATTTAAATTCAAATCTTCTAAATAGTGAGTGATTTCATCTTTTTCATAAGATGACGGCAATTTATTTATTACCACAGAGTATGGTTTTAGCTCAGAAGAAGTATATGAATAAAATTTTAAATTTTTTCTTTAAGATTATTTTTTTATAATTAAGTGATCTTTCATTATGAGGCAATTAATTCTTGAATATTTTTATAAACAATCTCAAAAGAAAAATTTTTATGGCCCAAAGTCTGGGCCATTTATGTTGTAGCATACAAAGCTTGGTGGTAGTTTTTCCGTCCGTGTTTAGTTCCAGCTTCATTGGTCTGTTTGTTGTAATCAAATTGTTGTCATCGTGTGTGACTAGGTTTTTGTTGCTGTTGTTGATGTTGCTGCGGCTTTTACTGTGGCAGAAAAACTTCGTGCTGTCTTTGCTTGTTGTAAAAGTTGGTTTAATTGGAAGTGGAGAAAATTGGCTTATCTTGTTGTATACCAGTTTCTTATAAAATATCATTAGGCACATTTGCATCAGTATGCACAGCTGTTAAAATTTTGATTTTTTTTTTTACTAAAATCTAATTTTGTTTTTGAAATCTACGTTTGCAATTAGTTTGTTAAATTTTCATGAACATGAACATAGATAGAACTGCTGTTGGAAGCATCAACTAGATCTTCATTGTTCGAATTTAGTTTGTTTTAGTTTATTCTTTGAAACTGTTTTTTGCAGTGTCGCTTTGATCGCCAAGGCACTGGCTTGAATTATTAAAGCTGTCCCACATAGTTTCGCTGTCAGCAGATTCAAGTTCACTAAATTTGTTCACAAAACCAATTTTGTCTTTTTCACTCATGGTGAGTATTTTTTTATGTATTTATTTGTCTTATGCCGTGATAATGCTAGCCAAACATGTTCTGTGTTCATTTGCGTTACTTTATTTTCTTCGCTTAAATGCTTGTAATGGTGACAATGGCATGCAGGTTAAGTGTGTGGCTTAGCATGCTGGAAGCCCGGGTTCGATCCCCAGCCGCGGCGAAAACTTTTTTCAATAAAAAAATGTTTCTGATCAGTTGCCACCTCTCTGCAGACAATGGCAAACCTCAGAGTAAATAATGCCATGTAAAGCTTCAGAGAACATGAACTTTATTCGTTCGGAGTCGGCATAAAACATGTAGGTCCAGTTCTCGGTCAATTGTTTGCAAACATTTAATAACACACAACTCAATTGATCTAAAAAAGCTCGGTCAAAGTCCTCGGTGAAATGGCCAATTTTTTTTTTTTTTTTTTTTTTTTAAATGCTCGTTTGGGGGTTATATAGTTGCACTGTAAAAACATCCCTTGACAGAAAACTCTTGCACAAGAAAAAAACGGTAGGCGAGTGGGGGGCTTGTTGTAACACTTTTTGGAAAATATGATGGGAAAACGAAACCACAAGATACATCCTGGTTTTAAAAACATGAGTTGAAAGGTTAAATATTTGACTATCCTTGCGTTAAAAAAGTTTTGGAATAGGAAGTATTTTGTAACTGAGGGACATTTTAAAAAAATTGCAGGTGTTATATCTTACCCCGTGCATGGGGCTAGTTGTAACAGCCTTGGGGCATGTTGTAACAAGCAATTAAATTGAAGTTTTTGCTTTAATCATTTATTTCAGTTCATACAACTAAAAAATATTCAAGTATTTAACATTAAGGCCTAGTTTCACCAACTGCTAGTTTTATATTTTTTTTAAAAATTCTTAAACGTTGAACCTGGCCCGGCTTAAAGAGACTTAAAGTTTTAGGTGTCCTTAGAGAAAGTTGTGAGTTTTTTTGCATGCATTTTTTTAACCAATCAGGTCCAGCCATTTTATTTTAGTAACATGAAGCTGGTAAATTTGTTGAACAGCACATTGGTATGTCAACTCTGCCACATCTATTAGAAGCAGTCCAAGACATATTTGCACACGTCATCTTTATATTTAAAGACCATTTTGGGTTATTTTAGTCAACAGATGGCAATTCAATGTAATTTTTTGTATGTATCGATTCACAGATGCATGTCACAAATTGAACAAGCTTTTCTGACACTTGTCTTCTTTTCTTTAACTGCAATAGCAGCCAACTCGAAAATTTCTTTACTTTGAGTTGCCCGATTAGACTTTCTTTTATAATTTCTCATTCTGCAAAAAATAATTAAGGCCCGTTAACTTATCTCAATTTTAAACAAAGTTTAGCTTAAACGAAGTTTAAAATTTCTTAACCTCAGTTTAAATTTTAACTCCGATACCTCATCTCAAAAAATCTAAGTTTATCTTGGTGAAGCAAATTTAAATTTACCCTGCAGAAAAATGGACCAGATTTAGAATAGTTCTGTACTATTTCCAAAAAGGGCTAGTACTGGTCCCACTTCAATACCCTTTTGCATTGAACGAACTGACGCTTTTTACGGGTTGATGTCATAGAAAAAAGTCATTACTATAGCTTTTAAGTGTATTTTTAACTTTTTACATTCTGTACTTACTATCGGGAAGCTTGTCGATACTAGCCTTCATAGCTACAGACATGCAATCCAGTTTATCTTAAGTCTGTTAGTTCTTGTATTATGTACTTATGTAAGAAGTTTTCGCTCAAATAATAATAATAAATAATAATAAAACGACAATTGTCCCCATAAACATTAGTTTTTCCCTATATCTGAACTAGTTCCATTATGAATAGTTCTAATCTGGTCCGTTTTGAGACAGTCCAAAAGTGGTCATTTGTAAGCCCTATTTTTCGCCTTATTGGGAACATGGGTACGTACAATACAACTAATTAAATTTTTGTATATTGTCCGACCTGTATATTTACCATTTACCACTTTACCATTTTCATCGAAAATGTTCGCAAAAATTAAAAGAAGTTCCGAATCTAATAAAAAAAAACGAGCCACAAGACGTTTTGAGCGTATCTGTTTTCTCATTTTGACGTAGAATTACGTCTTACAGCGCGGTTTGTATGGGGTCGTTTTAACAGATTTTGTCAAGGTCATTAGGCAACGTTTTTGGCGAATACTTTAGGGTATACCTACAGCTTTTAATACTCTTCGTTCAAAGATAATATATACACTAAAATATCAGATATATCCTGCGCTGAATGAATATCTAACTTTGGATTTTGTCACTATAATATTAAAGTCACAAAATAGTAAAATATAAGAAAAAAATGCATGTTTTTATATAAGAAAATCAATCATCAGCTGCTTATGTGCCTGCTGCTTTCTTGTTTTTCTTTCGTTGTTTATGCTTGTATGCTTTGGTTTTGCACGAACTGATTGGTTCGCTTTGGCAGCATTGTAAGCATTAGTTCGCATTGGGTTTATGTATGCACTACTGTTCTAGTATAATATTTTGAAACCAGAGGTCATGAACCTCTTTTCAACTCAGTCAATGAACTCAGTCTGTCAAATTTAACGAAATGGTTCTGTGATCCGGTTAGATTTAACTCTTATGAAAAAAACGAGTTGGATCATATTTCTTTTTATGCTTTTACCCAATAGATGGCGTAAAATTTTAATTTTTGCTTATAATGCAAATTAATTTGGATTCCACATCCCACTAGCACTAGCTAGTGTAGTTTGCAAACTATGCATCGAACAGAAAGTGTAGCTAGCAAACTAAATATCAGACAGAGACGAGAGGAAAGGACATGTGTTCAGCGAGAAATATAGTAACCATACGATTTTTTAAAAATCGGGGTCTTAATTTTAATTTGAAATAAGTAGTTAAACTGACTGTAGCTCGCAAACTATATATCTGGCAGAGACGAAAGTGCATTTGCTTCGCCTTCTTTTCAACTAAGTCAATGAACTCAACCTGTCAAACTTAACAAAATGATCGAAAAAATTTGAAATTTTGCATGTTCTTTTTGCTTGCTCATTTAATCATACTTACTTTTAACTTTTTCTTTGTTTGGCCTCGATAAGTAGTCCATAATTGAGTGTTATTCATTTATTTTTTAATTTTTGGAAGATCAATAAAAATACGTGCAAAATGAACAAAACTATCGGACCAAAGAGATAAAGTACAAGCGGTTACAACTTAAACGGAATTCTACGTATACACTTACGATACTATCGAAACTGTTTCTTTTTTGTTGTCTGCTGACAAGAAAAACTATGTGTATAAAAATAAATTCAAACTGTACTATGCTGAGCGTCTTTTGTACTAGTTCGCAACTAACTCCAATTTCACTAGAAATAAACTAGTTGGTTTTTCCAATTGTCTCCAAAATAACTGATGAGTAAACACAAAAATTCTAGGTTTAAAAAATTTAAACTTAGATTTTGTCAAAAATTCTCTGAGAACATTGGAAATATTATCAATAATAAACAAAAAATAAAAAAATCATGCTTCAAAAAATTTGAACCAATAAACAAAAAAAAAAAACAAACTTGAAATAAATTAAAACAAACAAAACAATAAACAACACATTATGGATATCATCTGCGTGAGTATTTTACTATTTGCAAGCTTGTATCTGAAATGTTAAAATTAAAATTATTGTAGAAAAGTTAACGCTGTTCAGTCGCTGGATCCTGGATACTCTGCAATCAAGGAAACACAAACAAAGCAATGGGATGAAAAACACAATTAATCTACAATCAACACAAATATGCATCAAATGATTGGTTTTTTATTTCTTATCGTCAATGAATAAATGCCATTTGTAAAATGCATTTTTTTAGAATTTGTGTTTTTTAAATAACGCTTTGCAGTTCTTACAAAGTTTTAAACAAAACAAAACATGCATAAAAATTAATTTCTGCAGCGCCACATTGTCTTTAAAAAAGCCTGTTCGGATTCCTTTAAAGCTGGGGATCCTAAAAGTTACCATAAACAATTCGGCGTCTTCAGTTTTGGTTTGATTTTTCCTTATGAGTGTGTTTGTAATTTGAAGAATTTTTTTAAAATTTTGAAAAAAAGTATTTCAATGAAATATTTTATCAAATATTTTGATGTGCTGCGTCCAAGTTGTAGAATTTTTACTACAGTGCCGCTCAAATGTTTTTTAATCTCAGTTAAAATTTTTAAACAGAGTTTAAATAAACTGCCGATAAAAATAAGATAAGTTATGAAAATAATTTTAACTGAGTTTAAAATTTAAACTCTGTTTACTCGTATTCTAGCCCCCTGCTCTCCTACACAAAAATCGTTCAGCTCTGAAATGATTGGCGCGTTTGGTGTTTCCATTAGCAATCAAAAATGTTGAGTCCTAGAGCCAAAGAATGAATTTGAGAAAAAGTTAATTTCTCATTTTATACGCGAAGCAATAACAACAAAAAATGTTCGGCAAACATGTTTGGCTAGCATAAACACGGTCTAACAAAACAAAGTTTTATCGTGTTTTGTTCTCTAAGAACTTATATGAATCCAACTTCAGTACTGCTTCTATGCCACTTTTATTAGTTTAACTTTTTTCACTATTAAACTTTTTTTTTAACTTTTAGAAAAGCACTGCACATTTCAAGAGTCACACAATCACTTTTGATGATCAATTGATCATTCCTCGCACCCATCTTTAAGAGCTTAAGTAGTTTTTGGCAAGAAATCGTTTCACATGTTGACATGTTTGACGTTTGTGTTAAACAGTGTAATGCTATTACACTCTGTTTTTAGGGTGAATTTCATATAAATAGATGTTGTTTGGTAGTGGCAAGCATCAATTAACAAAAACTATTTATGGAATGGTTTTGTGCTTAATAAATAAAGTATTCAATACGCTGAAAGCTGAAGCTGAGCTTATAAACTCTCAATTAAATAAATTGATGCATAAAAAGTGCAAAAAATCTTTGAAAAAGCTTGTAAACAAACAAGAATTGCAAAAAAAAATATTTTTAAGAAAAATCTTTGTGAAAATTAAAACTTTTATAAATTTTGTGTCATTGTGAGAAACATTTAATCACAAGTGTAAAAATTAAAACTTTTAAAAAGTCTGTGCCATTGTGAGGAACGTTATATTTCAAGTGCAAAATATAAAACATTGAAATACCGAATAGTCATATTGATGACGAGCATAATGATTGCAAATTTAGTAGTGATGCATCTCAAAATCCGCAAAATGATACTGCAAAGAAAAAAGCTAAATAGAAAAGAAAGCATTCATCTGGAAATTCAGCGTCTGCCAACTCTGATGTTGATGACAACAAAAGTCTAGTAAACAAATGTCAATTACTAGCACACAATTTCGAGCAGCTGAAGAAATATTACCAGCTCATGCAAAGTAAAAAAACTCGCATACAAAATGAGCGAGATTTACGTAAGAAGCAAGTTGCAGAAAAAACTCCGCTTTATCAAACAGACATCGAAAACGAAGTTGACATGGAAGACTACTCTGACGATGCTAATAATGCTGAGCCGTATTGTTCGACTATTCCCAACATCAACTTACAAAATATGAATCAACGTCCTATTGAGATGACTTCAGTTATGAAACCAACAACAAGCTCTACGCTCAACAACATAGAAGACTATCCTCCGCTGCAACAACATCCACCTAAGAGGGCAACTTCTAAAAAAATAGCAACTCAACATGTACAACAAAAAGCTGAAGCTGAAGGTAAACAAAAGAAAAAAATGTACCTCCAATTCTAACCTGTTATACCTCCAATTCTAACCTGTTTACCAAAAAACTTTAAATTCTAAAATTTTTGATACATTAAAACACAAAATTTTTCATTTAATATTATAAATAAGAATGTCACGCATATAAACACGTGCACTAAGCGTGACTACATTAAAGTCAAAGAAATTTTAATGCAAAATATTGTTAATTTTTATACTTTTACTCCATGTGAGCTGAAACCTCACAGCATAATAATTAATAAGTTTCCAACATTTGAGAAAAATAAAATTGTGGAATATTTAAATTATCTAAAACTTGATTTTAAAATTTTAAGTTTAGTTAAAATTACCGATTACAAATGGTTTATTCAGTAAAGTCATGATTCGAATTTGAAGGAATTCAAAAACATTCGGTACATTTTAAATTGTAAAATAAGTTTTGAAAATACAAAAACTCAAATACCCATGCAATGTAGAAATTGTCAAAGATTTATGCATATTGCAAGTGACTGCAACATGCCATATCGTTGTGTCAAATGTGCTGGTATACATGGGCCTAAAAATTGTGCAATTCCACAAAAACATTTAAATAACCAAGGAAGGTCATACGGCAAATGCAAAAAATTGCCCGAAGAGGCTGGAAATTGTTTATAGAATTAATCTTAAAAAAGCTAATACAAGCAGCAAGCGTCACCAGTTGTGACCTCATCAATAAGAACTGGGGAAGCTTTTGCCTCAAAATTGAAAAATCAGCATGTTTAAGTAGTGCCAGACATCCTGGTGTGTTCAACAAACAGATTCAGTTTGAGGAAATTGATACTGACGGCAAAAGATAGCTAGGTAAAAACTTTTATGAATGCCTCAACAAAGTAAGCGAGTTTTCAACCAATTATAAAAAGCTTTCAAATGATGAGCAAAAATCGCAAGCACTTTTAAACTGCGTTTTTAAATGCGTTCTCATCAATTTAAGCTCCTTAATATCAAAACAAAGGAGGCATTATTTTAATTTATTATTAATTAAACATAAACCACACATAGTTTTAATTGCTGAAACGAAGCTCAACAACAAACATAAATTAAATTTAAACGTTATGATATCTACGTACTTTAAGTTCTGCCAGAAGTTCAAGTATGGTTTATAAGCAAAATAAGTCTGAGGAAATTAATACCGACTGCAAAATGTTATAAGGATAAAATTTTAAATGAGTGCTTGAATAAAAATATAAAACATTACAATTTTCAACTCATTATAAAAAGCTATCAAATGATGATCAAAAATCGCAAACACTTTTTAACTTATTAATTAGTTTGCGTCTTGATGAATAGTAAAAAAAAATGTATTCTCATCAATGTTAACTCCTTAATATCTAAACAAAGAAGAAGTAATTTGAATTTATTTTTAATAAAATAATAACCAGATATATTTCTGAAATAGCTGACAAGATTTTTAACTACAAGCATAGATTAAATTTAAAAGGATATAACTTTATAAGACAAGAAAAAAATTCTGGTCTTGGTGTTGGCGCTGAATGAATGTTATAAAATGAGATTTTGAAGGACAATTTTCACTACATATTAAAATGAAATATAGTCATTAATCTTACCATTGAAGCTAAGAATTATAAGAAATCTAAATAAGACTATTCATTACCATATTCGAATTCATGAAGAAAGATATTAGTCCAGTTATTGTAAAAATATAAAAATTAATAATAAAATCTGTAATACGTAGAAGTGAGTTGCTTTACGAAAATCTTGATAAAATCAAGGCACTGGCGGACTTTTGAAGAAATGCACGCTCAAAATCACAACCCATGTAGTACTCATTGAATAGAGGGGTTAAGCCTCGAAGATCTCAACAATTATCAAAAACTTATTGAGGCTACAGTTATTCAAATATTAATTAAATGCAAAAATAATAAAAAAAGCTTTGAGGAGGATAACATTTCTAATTTTTTTTAAGAAATATTACAAATTTTATGTGGAAAGTTTTAGTAATTTTATTCAATCACATTTTCAATTTAAGCCATTTTCCCACTGCATTTAAATATGCCAAAATAATCCCAATTTTAAAACCAAATTCGCATTCAAAATTACTTAAAAGCTATAGACCGATCCTATTGCTTTCGAACTTCAGCAAACAATATGCAAAACAATTGAGGCTAGAGTTCCCCAAGGATCTATTATAGGTCCTTTACTTTACAATGTATTTTTCGCCGATGACATTCTCGCGTCAAAAGCAAGAAATAAAATTTCAAATAAAAATATAAATGAGCATTCAATTCAATAGAGAAAGGTTACGTTGAAAGAAATAATAAAATATGTGGACAAATTAATTAACTTTCTTCACAAAAATACAAAATTAAACTGAAGTTATATTCAGAGGCAGTACAATTAAATAATAATTAACTTAAAATCATAATTATTTATTTATATTTATTAAAATATAAAAATTATTCACATTTGAATACAAATAACGAGGGCGAAAGCAAAAATGTAGCTTTCATGAATAATGAATGCCAAAATGTCTTTGGTCAAAGTTTTTCCAAAATAATTTATAAAATTAATCTCTTTCTTCCTACACACGATTCATATGCACCAAGCATATAAAGCATAAATTGTTAAATTTTTTTTTTATTTGTTCTAATGATTCTACGTAGAATCCTTAAACTCATGTTTTTTTGTAAAAAGAATCATAAAATGACTAGAAAAATTAAGTGCATTTTTATTAATGTGAATTCAATAGTATCTTAGGTAAAGAGGCTTGATATTAAACTTCTTAGGCTATAATTTTCTAAAACAAGATCGGACAGGAGGTGCAGGTGGAGGGTCATGCATCTGCATTAAGGAGAAATTTAGCTATGAAAGAGTTTCGGTAAATCTGAACCATTCTGAGAGCACAGCTATAAAAGTTCATCTTAGCTCGCTGCAAAAGTTCATCTTATCAATGGTACTGCAATATATTTCATAGCCGCGTACAATAAACCAAATAGCTCGCTCTCTGAGTTGGATCATAATGAAATTCTCTCATGTCTGAATTTAGAAAAAATAGTTCTAGGTGGCTATTTAAATGCTAAGCACCCCAAATAGGATGGTTCAGTTACGAACGCTCAAGGATGAACATTGGCAGGTTGGTTGTCACGATGCCCAAATTTGCATATAGCACCTACTTATGTGTCAACAAGAGTTTCGACATGTGTTTCATAGACATCTTGATAACATCTGCATTTGGCAGCATTGACTTTGAGGCTCAACATTCAAATTATCTCAAAACACTGTATTGTGAAGTTGAACTGAACCTTTCAGCAACAACTGAAATTAAAATTCTATGGAAGTTTTTGATTGGGATAATTTGCATGCTGGACCTCTCAACTCTAAATTGAGCAAGACTACATGTTGCCAAATGATAAAAATTATTTTATTTTTTTATTTATTAATTTTAAATTAATGTTTACATGTAAGACATAGTCTTTAAAATGCAATAAGTATTAACAAATAGTCAACAAGTTAAAATATAGACAACCAAAATAAAATACATACTAGTAAAACTAAGAATTAAGTTATATAAAAATAAATGATTTGAATAAGCAACCAATTATAATAACAAGAAATTGCCCAGCATTTGAGGCGGATGATCAATATTTCTACGCCAAAAGTTAAAATTTGGAAAAAAGGTCAGATAAATCTTTCACCTACTATCCTCAATTTCATTCAACAAAAAAAAGAGTCTCGAAGAGAGACGAAACACTCTTAAGGCAATTATTAAAAATTTAAATAAAATAATAAATGAATATATAACCCTGCATGAAGACAAATATTGGTCAGACTTTTTTTTAAAAAAAAATATAAAATGAATTACAAAACGTACAAAAAAAATCAAAAGTCTTTGTGAACTAAATAAAAAGCCAGAATTGTCCGATCTAATTGAGAGTGAGGGCACTGTGAGAATTAAAATAAAATAAATGCACTAGCCGATAGTTTTGAGAGAATACATAACCAAAATTTAAACATAGGCTCAGCTCAATTTTGATACATAATGACCCAATTATCACCTTTAACAGTGACCTCACTGCAAATGTTGATGTAAGAAATGCCTATAAATAATTTACAAATCCTGCAGATTTTGGACTTTCCCTTAAATTTAAGAATAATAAAAAAGCTTTGGTGAAGATGGAATTTGAAATTTGGTTTTACGAAAACCAGACTAATTTGTCTGGAGATTTTTCGCTATTTTGTTCAACCAATTGTAAAGGGTGATTTTTTTGAGGTTATGATTTTCATGCATTGGTATTTGACAGATCACGTGGGATTTCAGACATGGTGTCAAAGAGAAAGATGCTCAGTATGCTTTGACATTTCATCATTTCATCATCTCAAGAAATGGACCGGTAAGTTGGCCACCAAGATCATGCGATTTGACGCCTTTAGACTATTTTTTGTGGGGCTACGTCAAGTCTAAAGTCTACAGAAATAAGCCAGCAACTATTCCAGCTTTGGAAGACAACATTTCCGAAGAAATTCGGGCTATTCCGGCCGAAATGCTCGAAAAAGTTGCCCAAAATTGGACTTTCCGAATGGACCACCTAAGACGCAGCCGCGGTCAACATTTAAATGAAATTATCTTCAAAAAGTAAATGTCATGGACCAATCTAACGTTTCAAATAAAGAACCGATGAGATTTTGCAAATTTTATGCGTTTTTTTTTAAAAAAAAGTTATCAAGCTCTTAAAAAATCACCCTTTATAATATAAAATTATTCCGGTCGCAAAACCAAATTCGAACCTAAAAGAGCTCTCCAGCTATAGACCATTGCTGAGGAAAAATTGTAAGGGATTTTTAAAAATACGACACCCTTCGATTTTTTTTCTAAGGGATATAACAAAAATACGACACCAACAGCACAATCAGCAATTACCAACAAAAAATTGTTGGATTCGTGGCACAATACATAATTACCAACAACAAAAAATTTATAAAAACAACACATCGCCAGCGCAAAAGTTCATATCATGTGTGTCGCATGAAAAAACATGAGCAAAAACAACAACACAACATAAAGAACATAACAGCAACAACACGCATGCCGGTAGCGCCCATGACAAGAAAAAACAACAACACACACGTGTTGTATTGTTGCGATGAAGCTGAGTGGAATGAGTAAGGCGCTAGGGATCACTGCTTTAGACCCTACCTCTCTACAAATTATGCTCTTATGCTGCTATTGGATTTTGTTACAACAAATCTAAACAAAAAACGCGCAAAAATATATTTTGGGTTAGACTTCTAGAAGGCATTTGACACGGTTTGGTATAAGGGCATAATCTATAAAATGAATAAGACTTTCATTTTAATAAAAATGTTTTATTAAATTCTCGCTGACTTACCGGAACCAGGTCCTGATGCTCTTACATTAGTCCTTGCCGATGATTTATTCTTCTTTAGTACAAGAGCTTTGATATTAAAGAAAGAATTTATAATAAATTACTTCCTTGCTATACTTAGTGAGTTTTTTGATATAAGGAAGCTTAAATTAAACACTAGCAAATGTGAATGCACAGTTTTCTAAGTTGACTTATTATCGGAATTTTACAATTTTTTGTCCAATGGAAAATATCACATTTGACGCAAAGATATTACATGTTGCAGTTACTTGCTATATTTTTGACACAAACTTAAATGTATTTTGATTTCTTCATTAAAAATTACTTAAATTCATATTAAAAATGAGATTATATGAGAAAAATTTTAAAATGTGCTTCATTCTTGATGTGAATATATGAATAGAAATTTCAAAAATGTGCTTCATATTATATATATAAATGTATGGTATTTATTATATAAACCTGAATAGGTTATGGTAAATTAAAATTGGGCAAACATTTGTTAAGCTTATTTATATATTTTCCCATAAAATGTATTATAAAACGAACTATGCTTTAAAACTATGCTTAAATCTAAATAACAAAAATAATAAATAAGAAGAATGCCTAAGAAAAAAGAACAATATTTGCAATATTAAAATAATTTGTTATCATTGTATAAGTTATTATTTTAATTAAGAATTTTAATGTTAATTAAGGAAAACCATTTTTCTTCAAATGGTAATTCTATTGATAATTGATTAAAGGTTAATTTTCTACATTTGATGTTTTTAAAAGAAAATTAAGAGCTGTTGTGACCACGAAGCAATCACTCCGTTCTAATTTTCATTCACTGTATAAAGTTTTATTTCAAACTCTTTTTCTAATATAATATTGCTAAGGTTGCCATTCAATCCTGAGCAAGTTCTTAAAATGTTCCTTTCAAAAATCCTAGGTCATCTCCATTTGGCTTGAGGAAATTTAGATAGGAAAGCCACAGGCTAAGATAGGTCGTAATACCTGTTTATAGGTATTTAATTTAACTTGAAAAATTATTGAGAAATTTTAAATTTTAAAAATTTTTTAGATTTTAGTTACAAAGTTCTAAAAACTTATATTGATTTCTTTCATTAATAGTAAGTTGTTTGTTGTTTGTTGTTTGTTTCTTATTATTTTTGTTTAGTTGAATTCTTATTTAATTGATGTGATCTCAAAAGTGTACAAATATGTAAAAATTATTGTAATATGTAATATAGATCTTAAAGACGTTAAAATAATGAAATGTTTAAGTATGAAAAATTGAAGTGAATGGGTTTATTGAAAAAAATAATTGGAAAACATAGAAAAAGAAAATCCTGGAATAAGTAGTTTCAATCCCGACAGTCCCGGGATTGTCAGAACAGTTCGGGATTGACAGCTTCACTCTCCGCCGCATAAAAAATTGTTTGTACTAGATTGGTCAATGTTCAATATTGTAGCTATTTATGAAGTTTCGGAAAATTTGTTTGTGCGTTTTTTTTCTGCGGTTCCTACCAACCGCATAAAAACATGATTTGTTAAAACGGTTATTTTAGTGATGAATCTTAGATCAATAAGATTAACTTCTATAGCTATATTTTCAATATTATTGAGTTTTTATTCTTCTATTTTAAAATTGAAGTTGTCTCTTTTACATATGACAATAACACCACCTCCGCCGCTAGATGTTGTTTAATGCCATTGTATCCTGCGAATTCAATTTTATGGCATGTGATCTGCTATCAACACTGTGTCAGGGTTATTTTTCGTTTTGGCTTCAAGACAAATGAATTTACATTTAAAAATATGCACTTTATTTCTCTAGTCCTAAGTGCTTAAAACAAATAAAGAACATAATAATTTACGGGCTACCAAAACAGACAAAAAAGACCAAGTTAAAGAGTTGTTCCTGGATTACGTGAACTGATGCTTCTTGTTTGTAGTTTGGTAAGAAATTGTTAATTTTATAAATTATGTTAGTGAAACTTTGGCCAAATATATTTTTGCTTTACACTGTTGATGAAATCACACATATTATAGTTAATATAATTATAAGGGTTAATCTTATTATTATAATTTTCGAAAGTATTGGTATGTTCAAAATTTATATTTTGAAGACGCAGAGCTTGTGCAAATATGGGGTTTCGCACGGTTTGACATATTGGACGGCAAAGTCGAATGAAAAACCAACGGAACAATTAGAGCTTTCGAACGATACAACATGTGGAACGACATCATACTTGCAAACTCTCAAGCAGAACACTTCGGCGCGATGGCAAAAGAATTTTGGGCTGCTTTGATAAATGAAAAATTTTTGGAGGAAGAAGAAATGGAAAAAATAATATATATAAAAATAAAATATATAAAGCTTTTATTTAAAAAACGAACGCTTGCATTAAATTTTTGTAAATAATGTATATGCGTTGATTGCACGTTGTTGACCGAATTTTTTTTTTTAAATGGAAAATGCAGCGTGTTGGACCAACATAGGTTCACATGTTCAACAAGTCGGGCGGACCGGCAGAAAATCAAAAATGTTTATATTCATCCCACATGTCGAACCGACCGTTACGCATGGCACTTCTTGTCGTCTAACATGCGATGTCTATCCAATATGTCAATAGCCCCTAATGATTAAGCTGGAGTTGAAAAATTTTGAAGATTTCTTGAGTTCTTCAAGTACATTTTGTGGTCGAAATGTGCTGTTTTTTATCGTTCAAATTTGTGTTTTTAATTTTTTTTTTAAACATTCGCAGTTTATGCAGGTTACAGTGTGCCCCTCGGTTTTGAATAAAACACAGTATTCTGGCATGCCGACTTGCTTTTTGATGGAACCATCGCTAAGCGTCTTGGTTACTACATCATTGTTTTGTTCCTTTGGGGGCATTAAATATTTTTTTGAACCTTGGCTGCCATCGCATTTCACGACCGGAAGGGCATATTGCAATTGACTACAGCATGATTGTAACGTTGACAACGTTTGCATTGCCAAATTTGCTTAGATTTATATTTGTGAAAATAGATCCTATTTTGGTTTAAATATTTAATTTGGAGAATATCAGGCACATTTGACGAGTTTTCAAATTGTACTAATTAGTAATTGGCAAATTTTGACACTCTTATTAATTTAAAATTTAACTCAACAGAATTAAGTGCACTGGTTAGATAATTGTCATCATAGTATGATGGAAAGTTTTTCAATATGAAATAAATTGGCTTTTCACTTTTAGCAGTGAAGGTATAGAATTTAATGTTTTCTTTTATAAAAATTCTTTGACTTTTTAAAGTCACTTATATTTAGCACTTGTATTTTTGTGGTGTCATTGGATATTTTATTAAAAAAGTAATTCTTATTATTTAATAATGAAAAAATCTAACAATGCAGGTTCTTGATATTTTCACTGCACACTATTAGCTGAGGAGGTTTCTCTTCAGGGTTCTTTCTATGATTTTCCTTTGCAGGAGCTTTTTTCGGGATGTTTTTGCTTACGTGATTAGTTGTACCAACTGAAAGGAATTCATCGTCAGCAATTTCAGTTTTACCACCTTCTTCTGCTTGACTCAATTCATAATATCGGTTATTTTTTAACTTTTCTTCAAGCTCCTTATTATATATTTTTAGAGCTTCAATTTGCTCATATTGTTTTTGCACTTGACTTGAGAATTTATTTAGTGTTTGTTGATCAGTTGCCATTTTTTTTTATTGACTTATCACTGTCACTTATATTTTTATTCTCAATTTTGCGGTAATGTGATTTTTTTTTACATTGTTGTGTATATAACAGTAGTTTGGCTTAGAGAATCCGATTTTGACATAACTCATTTGACGTCACTTTTTTCATATTCACTGTTTATTGAATAAATTGTCTTTATCATTAATTGAGGCAGTAGTTCACTTTTCACGTATGAATTATATGCAAAAAGTCTTCTTTTTCGTTAGTTCTATATATATATTTTGCACTAAAAGTTACTGATACGACTCAAAACTGCACTTATGGCCACTTGGCAGGTATATAAGTTATGTCTATAAGTAGGTTAGTCAAGTGTAAATTTACTATGGGTGAGCGGTTGAATAAGATTGCTGTGTATTTGATTGAATATCTGGATAATAATAAATTATTTGTATTTGACAGATATTCAAATAGGATAATCAACTATTTAAGGTGATATTTTTGAACCACTCAATTGGTGTATTTGTACACGAAATAGGGAAAATTTTTACGTTTTGTTTTTATGTTAAACTTGTACTGTTGTTACATAATTGACATAGATTCTCTGTTAAAATACTTAAGTTTCAAATTTAAAAAAATTGTTTCAGATATTTTACATCAAAGTTCCGTTTGGTTATCATATGAAGACTATGCTCTAAATGTGTATTTGCTCTAACAAGTTGGACTGGAGATTGATTCCCGGGATACAGAGTTTGTTGTCATCTGTTCATTTCTTCCCATCGTTATTCCAAATTTGTTAGCGAAGCTATTTACATTTTTTCAACAATAGAAGTGAAAAAACTATAAAAAGTGATAAAAACTATAAAAAACTTGTTAAACAACAAAATTAATATAAAAAAACTCTTCTCTCAAAACTTGTGATGTGAAGTGAAGCTTAAACTTTAAAAAAAATCTATTCAACAAAACACAGCAACTGACTAATATAAAGCTTAAAAATAATCAACAAGCGCTTAGCTTGAAAACAAAGACAGTGTTTTCTAATGTAATGTGTATTCCAAAAAACATAAAATGGAAAATAAAGAAACACCACAAAAAACAGCGGATTCACAAGAAAATATGAAATCTAATGGAAATAAAAGACGTAAATCTAAAGTGGCTGAATATTAAGAAGCCTTTAATAAAGTTAAAAAGGGAATCAAGTAAAATGGATTTAAACGAAAAATATAAATCCAAACAAAGCAAATTGAGGATTTAAAAAAATCATTGCTTAGAGCTTGAAAATAAACTTAAAAATAAGGAACAATAAAGTTATCTTAGAAACAACAAACTTTACGAACTCTCATCTTGTGATGATGTCGATATCGACGAATGCAATGATTTTCCCTCAATGGAAGCAGCAAAAAAAACGGCTATAAGAAAAAGTCACGACAGCCTGCTGCAACATCATCGGCTGGTTGCAGAGCCAAGAACAAGGAGAACAAATTGGACTGCAGGGTATCTGCTAGCATATCGAGCCCGGAAAAACCTCCGCAGATGATCATCAGCAACGAAAATATAAAAGAACTAGAGGTACAAAAATTTATGATACAATTAACAATAAAATTATTATTTTAATAAAAAAAATAGTGATAGCACTTTAGTGCAAATTCTAAATTTAAGCGATTTTAAAAAAATTAAAGAAATGTTTGAGGCTCAAAATATCAAATATTATACTTATACACCTAAAAGTGAATAGCCCATAACACTTATTTTAAAAAATTTACCTGAGTTTTGCAATGAAAGCGATATTATTAGTGCCTTAAATTTAGTTGAGCTAAATATCAAAGTCATAGGAGTTTCTAAACTCAAATTAAACTGGCTGGTCCAATTTGATAAAACGTCCAGTGTATCGGACATATTAAATATAAAATACCTTAATCAAAATAGGATTTATTTTGAAAAATTTAAAACGCAAAAAATTTTGCAATGCAAGCGTTGTCAAAGATACAACCATGCAGCAATTAACTGTAATATGCCTTTTCGGTGTGTGAAGTGCGGTGGTAATCATGGACCTAATAATTGTAAAATACCTCCTAAGGACTTAAACAATGATATCATCACTAAAATCCTTAGTGATGGTACAATTAAAAAACAAATTGGAGTCCAGGTTTACTGCGTACTCTGCAAGACTGAAGGGCATACTGCCAATTATAAAAAATGCATTGTGTATCAAAAATTAAAAAATGCAATAAATGAAAAAAAGAAACGAAAAAGAAGCAAGAAAAACTTTTGCCAAAAAATCAGCTTTAAACTTTAGTACACCACTAAAGTCATATGCTGATATTACGCGTTCAAACAACGCAATACAAAATAATAATCATTATTCAAATGATTACACTAAAAGAAATGATATTTCTGTAAATAATAATAATAATACATTATATAACAATAACAATTACAATAACTTTTCGTTTATAAGTAGCGAATGTCAAAGTTTATTCGGGAAAAGCTTCTCGAGTATTATTCAAAAAATAAATAATTTTCTACCTACGTATGATAGAAATGTGCCAGCTCACATGAGACAAGAGCAACTTTTTGGGTTGTTTTTTTCAGTTTGTGGATAATAAAAAAATATATAACAAAAAAATTTTTATAACTAAAAAGTAATGACAAGGAAAATTAAATGCATTTTAATAATTGTCAACTCTTTGATATCAAAGCAAAGAAGGCATTTTTTTTAATTTATTTTTGACAAAGCATAAGCCAGATATTGTGCTTATAACGGAACATAAGCTTAATCCAAGACATAAGTTGAACTTTAAAGGTTATAATCTGATAAGGCAGCACCGAATTGGGGACAATGGTGGAGGAACTGCCATTTGTATTAAAGAAAATTTTATTTTTGAAAGAATTTTTATTGATTCAGTCAACATTGAAAAAACTGCCATAAAAGTTCACCTTATTGATGGTAGCAAAATATCATTTTGTAGCTGATCTCAATAAAATTATGTCATGCATAAATTGTGACAAAATTGTTTTAAGTGGAGACTTAAATGCAAAACATCCCAATTGGGGCAATTCACTAGCAAACACAAGTGGCAGAACATTGGCTAGATGGTTGACACAGTTACCTCATCTACAAGTTGTACCAACTAAACTTCCAACTAGGGTGTCAATATGTGAGTCATTCATAGACATATTTTTAACTTCAGCTTCGATCTGCCTCGAGTTTGAGCCTCAGTACCCAGATTTTTTAAAAACTCTGTATTATGAATCAGATCATAGTGCAGTTGAACTTAATATTTCAACCAGTGAAATTGCCAAAAAATCACCAGTTGAAAAGTTCAAATGGGACAATTTGAATGTTGATGCTTTTAACTCGGTACTCGAAGAAAGACTAGTTGATCACATTCTACCAATCAACAGAATCGCCACAAAAACAGAAATTGACAACTGCATTTCAAATCTGCGTCCAGTGTTAGAGCAGTCAATAAATATTTCAACACCAAAGGTTGTAATTAGAAATAGAGGTCAAATTAATTTATCACCAACAATAATTGAGCTTATAAAGGAAAAAAAAGACTAAGAAAACAGCTTTTCAGATGTGTAGATCCTCAAACAAAATCCACTCTAAAAGCAATAATTAAAAACTTAGACAAAATAATTGATAAACTCATTATTATACATGAAAATGAATATTGGTCAAAATTCTTCCAAAAAATAAAAATGAACAACAAAACTTACAAAAAAATCAAAGGGCTCTGTGGACTAAACAGAAAATCAGACTTACCCGAACTACTGGACAGTGACGGCACTGTTGTGACTGATAATGGGTGCAAAATTAATCTTTTTGCTGAAAATTTTGAGCAAGTCAATAGAAAAAACCTAAATATTGGCTCAGTGTTTGTCGATAATTTTGTGAAAGATCAGATTTCAGAATTAAGTGATACTGGACCCATTGTCAGTTTTATCAATATCTTCACTGCAGATGTTGAAAGTGTCTTACAAGGACAAAATAGTATAAGTGAAGTCGACAGACAATTTATCACAGTAGCTGACATTAAAAAAACATTTAAATTAAAAAATAATAAGAAAAGTTTTGGAGAGGACGGCATCTCATCAAATTTTGTTCTTAGAAAAACGAAGCCATTTTTTTGAAGATTTTTGGCTATACTATTTAATCATTGCTACAACATCGGATATTTTTCAAGCAACTGGAAATGTGCTAAAATTATCCCAATACTTAAACCAGGATCAAATCCAAAACATTTAACCAGCTATAGACCAATTTCATTGCTCTCAAATATAAGTAAATTGTTTGAAAAGTTCCTTCTTATAAAAATAAAGAAACACAAAGAAGGCGACAACATCCTTCAAAATTTTCAATTTGGCTTTAAGCTTTATCTCTCAACTAACCACGCTCTTCTATTGTTGTCAGACTTTGTTTATTCCAACTTAAATAAGAAGCAAGCTACAATTGCTGTCAGCTTAGACTTTGAAAAAGCCTTTGACACCGCTTGGTTTCAAGGAAACATCTTTAAAATGTATAAAATTTTTAATTTTAATAAAATCCTTTGTAGAATCCTTCTGGATTATCTTTCCGATAGAAAATTATTTGTACATAATCAAAACAAAAACTTAGCTCTAAAGTCAATTTTGGCAGGAGTTCCGCAGGATCACTTCTAGGCCCTGTACTATACAATATTCTGCTCGCAGACTTGACTGGCGCAGGCTCTGCGACACTTAGATTAATTTATGCTGACGATATTTTAATATTTAGCTCCAGACCACTGATTATAATTGCCGAAAAGCTAGTTAACGATTACTTAATTAGGCTGAGTGAATATTTTAATAAGTGCAAGCTAAAACTAAACATAAGTATATGTGAATGCACTGTGTTTAAGGAAAAAATTTAAAAAATGTGTACCTTAACGCTAGGAAATTTTTTCCAAACATAAATATAAAGGGACAAGTTATTTGCTTTAGTGAAAAAATAAAATATTTGGGCATAATGCTACACAGCAACTTTAAATTTGACAGACACATTGACGTTGTTCTAGCGAAAGTCCCAGTTTTCACTCATCAAGAGTTGACATTACACATTTTGTACACTACATTTTTTCTATTTTAAACTTGACGTTTCAATTTGCTCTTCAAGAATTGACGGTCAATTTATGCGCTGTTAGTCCCGGTTTACATTTGTCAACAGTTGATCGCCAATTCTTGCGCTTTTGGGCGATTTACTCATGCGGTAAGTCCCCTTTTACACTAGACAAGAAATGGAACCAATTTTTCGAGTTCGAAAAACTTGCCAGTACACTTGACTGTGTACCGTCAACTTTTTCCTCTTTCGTCGCTTCCTATTTGCGGCGAATTGGCCTACAAGCTCAGATAATTGACTTCAATTCTTGACTAATGTAAAAGGGGTATAAGGGGTAAGAACAAAGTTGACCGTACCGTCAATTATCGGGCAATTCGTTTTGTGTTCGTTCGTTGTTCCGTTATTTTCTTCATTTTACTTCGGCGTTATCAGAAGCAGTTGACTATCAACTCTTGACGTGTGTAAATAGAAGCGTCAAGTTTAAAAAAGAATATGCAAGAATTGACGGTCAACTGTTGACATGTGTAAACCGGGACTTACGCCGAAAAATGACGGGAACACGAACGAACGCAAAAAGAATTGCCCAAGAATTGACGGTACGGTCAATTTTTTGCTTTCCATTTTGTAAAGATTTCCGAACCACCGAATACAAGACTTGACCGTCAATTCTTGACAAAAATAACCGGGGCAAAGCAAAAAATTTTCATGCCATACTTTAACGTATTAAAAAGAGCGTAAAGTCTAAAAGCTAATATAAAATTGAATATTTATAAACAGATTTTAGGCCCATTATAGCCTATGGGTTTTCTATTTGGTTTGATGAGACATCAAACGGAGAGGCTTCGAAATTTTGAAAGAAACATGCTAAGAGCTTGCTCAGGATTAGGATGGCAACCCTTACAAGATAATTTTCGTAAGAGTCTCTAATAAAAATCTGTACAATTTCTGTAAAATGAAACGTATTGATTGCTTTCTGTTTGTATCAGGTTTTAAATTTTTACTTAAAACCTCATACGAAGATAATGAATTATTAATAAATTACTTATTCAAAGAACACGAAAAAGAATATCCTTTTGAAGCAATATATCTTTCTCCAATTTACTTGAAAATTCTTCAAACAAATAATGGAAACAAATTAATGTACTATCATAGACGATACAAAAGTTTTGATATTGTTAACACTGTGTACAATATAAGCCAGTGGGCACAAAAGCTCAATAGAACTAAAATATTTTACTTGCCATTCAAGAAAATTAGTTTTGGTTTTCTAAGCACTTCTCTTGTTTTTCTTGTTATTTAGTTTTTAAGGTACAATATGTACAAATTTCCTTTTTACCCCCTTTTTTGGGAATATGTAAATTAAATATGATTAAACTCAAATAATAAAAATGTAAATACAAAAACTACACAAAATAAAATTTAAATTATATAATCTTAGACAAATACATATATGTATGTTAAGAAAAAATAAATATGTAAATATTATTCATAATATAAATAAGTGGAAACCAAAACTAAACATAAATAAATGTGAATGCACTGTGTTTAAGGGCCTTAGGAAAAATATTTAGCTAAACGCTAGGAAATTTATCCCAAACAAAAATACACAGGGACAAGTCATAGGCTTTAAAGAAAAAATAAAATATTTGGGCATTATGATATAAAGCTCATTTAAATTTGAAAGACATATTGTCTATGTACTAGCGAAAGCAAAAAACATATATGTCATACTTAAACGTACTATTGGTAAAATGAACGCGTTAAGTTTATAAATAAAGACGGTGACTTTAAAGGTAAAAGGATCTTAAACATAAAAAAATAAAATGGAAAATATAGAAACTCCGCAAATATGTGTGGACTCGCAAAGAAGTGAGAAACTTAGTGACTATAAACGAAAAAATAAAAGTGGCAGAATAGGAAGATGTTTTCCACAAAAAAAAAATAAAAAATGGACAGTGTGTTGTGGATTAACCATGATATAAATTTAACTTTTTTACAGGGCGTCTCGACAGGCAAAATTCATTGCTTTCCATCTATCAATTGGCAATTATTGCCACTGGAGACCACTCAATTGCCATGGTTAGTAATGCATATTGCTTTCCATGTATTGCCGCAATAGATTTGACAATATAACTGTCTCTTTTGCAATGTGACATGGGACTTTTATAGTTCTGCAAGCGTGGTAGTGAAAACATCGATAAAACGGAGTGGTGCACAGCTGATATTTATAATATAACTTATTGATACAGATAATTTAATTTATGAATTGAAATAAATAACTTTTTTAAGCGAGAGCGCTCGAGCGCAGCGAACCGTGTTCTTTGACAACGGTTTCAGAATGGGTATTGCTTAGCATGAAAAGCACACCATTGAAATTTGTTCATTGCTAGCAATGAAATTTGACAGATGGAAAGCAATTTAATTGCCTGTCGAGACGCCCCGTTGTTTCTTAATTTTTATTTCTTAAAACAAATTTGCTTGAATTATTTTAAATAACTTTCACCTTTAAGTTTAATGATTAAAGGGATAAATATACATTTTCATATTGTTTTTAATGTCTGCTTCTGGCATTTGAGTTTCTTATGTTTTTCCAAGAAGCACGAATTAGTAAGTTCTATTTAAAATTGGATTCATTTTATTAATTGACTAGCGCGCCCGGTGCCTGCTTCGCACGGCAAAACAAAATAAGAAAACAAACACACTTGTTTTTAATAAAGTTGGTTTTGTTCCTTATTATTCAACTTTTATTATTCATTAAAACACACGTTTTATTTATATTTTAAATAAAATTAATGTTTTTAATATATTTGCGTTTCAATCATATCGCAACTGTCGCCGCAATTTTGTGAAAGTGAAATGAAAAATATCAAAAAAGATTAATTCAATCAAAGCAAATAGAAGACTTAAAAAAATGCTTGCTTGGAATATGAATATAAATTATATAACAGTGAAACCGAAGGTATCTGAAAAAAAAATTAATTTTATGAATATGATATTAGCTATAGAGAGCAGCCATGTCAAACTGCAATACAAAAACTGCCAGAAGTCAAGTGCACAACAATCAGCCCGTAAAGAAGCCAAGTTCTTGAAACATACTGCAGATAATTATCACAAATGCATATGTTAAGGAGTTTAGTGTCAAAACTTTTAAAAGCATAAATAATATAAAAAAATAATAATAGCACTTTAGTGAAAATTTGTAATTTAGATCAGGGATGCCCAGCGCCTAACTCTTTCCACTCTTTGCACTCTTTTACAACAACTTCGATGTTTTCATGATTGTTGTAATTCGACGAATTCAGTTTGAAGTAAAATCATTGCTTCTTATTGCTTTATTGTTTTTTTAAGAGCCATCAAATGACGGTATCTTGCATTTCCATGTTGTTGTTTTTGTGTGTTCAACAATTTAACTTGTGCGCTTGGGCTCGGTCACCATTCGTGTTGTTGTTTGTATGTCCTTTTGTTATTTTGCTTGGGCGCTGCCAGCATTCGTGTTGTTGTTTTTAACATGCTCCACTCTTTACAACAACTTCAATATCGCAATGATTGTTGTAATTCGCCGAATTAAGTTTTCAGCTTCTTATAACTTTATTGTTGTATTTGCGCACATTGAAGGATTCGTGTTGTTGTTTTGTGTGTTTTTGTAGTTAGAAAAATTATTGTGCCACGAATCCAAAGATTTGTTGTTGTTGTTGTCTTTTTGTTGTAATTGTTGTAGCACTCTTCAAATAATTTTTCTGGGCATCACTGATTTAGATGATTTTAAAAAATCTAAGAATTGTTTGAGGCAGAATGCCACTAGCATCAACATTTATTACGCTGATAAAAATAACTATAAAATTCACTTACCAACATATCGTTATGCGCCGATGGTGAGTATATGAGTGTTGTATAGCATATACTAGGGTGTTGTTGATGGTGTTTGTGTTAATGTATTTGATGGTGTTGTGTTCCACAGGTGTTGTTATACCTAAATAGATTGATCTAGCATTAATATATTATTGTAACAATGAATGTTCGACACGTTAACCTTCCAAAATGTTTATTATTACTTATGGTTTTGTATCCTAATAACCGCACTGTTAATGAGTGTTGTCATTTGTTTTACCCTTCCGTAAAGCGCAGGAACTTTTTCAACGAGATTAGGTGCATTGTATAAAATTGATATAAAGTAAAGAAAAATTGATGGGTAAAATAAGCAAACAGCATATTAGAGGTATTCAAGATTCAGTGCACTTGCCAGTGTAGTTGAGGACTTGTGTAGTTGTGCAGTAAAAATTTCGTGAACACACCACACTTTTAAAGGAGAATTTTATTGAAGTATTTGTTATTTGTCATGTTCAGCTGTTACCAAATATAAGCATGCCGAAAAAAGTGTCAAAACAAAAATTATAAATTTTTAAATTAATAATGCAATTGATAAAATATATTGGAATTGGATTCAATGTACGCACACAATGTAAAATAACAAGTTTTATTATATACAAATAATCAACTTTTAGATCTTGAATGTGATGATGCTGTTGACGAAATTTTTGATGAACTTAACGAAGACTTAATGGTTGTACTGGTGAATCGGCGAGGACCTGAACTGAGCAGCGTTGCCGTTTTTACTTCGATCGAAGTTTTTTACTTCACTTTTATGTCAAACACTTCCACACTTCCTCTTTTGTGGAAACACTTCGATTTTGAGTGATTAAAACATTTTTAGTTTTTGATTTTTTCACTTCATTTCACATTAAAAAATCAATAACATGGCATAACTGTTGGTGTAAAAGAATTCATAACTTGTACCTTCTCTCACAGAGTTTTGTATTGGATGAGAATTGAATTTAATGAATTTTAATGATAGTGGCAACACTATGTTCGATTAAATACTTCTTGCAAAAGCGCGCGTTGTGAAGGTTGTTGAAATGTAAGTTTGTAAGAATTAATTACTTCGAGGAAGACTCTGATATTGCAAGTCGTATTGCAATATCAGAATCACGAATGACTGATTCAAATGTGATATATTTACAATTCTTGTCTTATGCACTGAGTGCTGTTAATTCACTTAATGTAGAATTTCAAACAGAATCGCTTAGTTTTCATGAGTTGTTAAAATCATTAAAATTGTATTTCAGAAGTATTGTTATTAATTTTATTGACATCTCTGCCGTAGAATTTGATATAATTTTTAAAAATGATCTCAATAATTTTAGAATTAAGCCTTTGTCTGATATATATATAGTGCCTAGAGCCCAGATAAAATTTAATTCCTATGATGTATCTGTAACAGATAAGAATGAAATTTTAAAAAGTTGTGTACATTTCTATTACATTCGTACACTAATTACGAAAAGAATCAATTTCAAATATCCAGTTTTGAGAACATTACAAATTTTGGATACAAGATCTTTAGCTAATAGTTTGGTTCCCCTCATAAAACTTTTTCCTAATCTCATCGAAGAAAAAGATATCGACTGTCTAGAAAAGGAATGGCGTCTTTTAATATTAAATGATTTTTTAGCTGATAAAGATTTGAAGAGCTTTGGTTCTACGTTTTTAAATTAAAAAGTGCCTTAGAAGTCCTGATGTACCAAAAAATAAAAACTTTCATAAGAGCGTTGCTAAGTTTACCGCACGGTGGTGCAACAACAGAAAGGGTATTTTCACAATAAAAACTAATTAAAAATACAACTACAAATAAGTTAAAATTTAGCACCGTAAATTCGATAATGCTAATAAAGGACCACTTTCTAAATGATAATTTTTTAAATTGGAATCCCTAAACGAATACTTTATCGAATGTTTGTTATAACAGTGATATTTACTTCAGAACCGAAGAAATAGCTGCATAGAAAATAGAAATAGAAATTAGAAATAGATAATTTTTTAACATTGTTAATTTATACATATAAGTGATTGAAATGTATTTCAGTATTTTCTTATTGAACGCATATTTTCTTATTAAACTTTATTGATTGATTTTTATGAAAATATTTTTATTGATTTTTTCGTTATTAATTTTGAAAGGTACCTGAATATGCTTAAAAAGCATTCATGTTAAAAACAAAATTAATTTATTTTAACACTTCGAAATCTCTGAAAATACTTCCATCTTGTAGCCTATTTTACTTCGTTTTAAAATTCTCGAACGGCAACACTGGAACTGAGTATTCCAAGTCATTGACTGGCATTCTTCGTCAGTCCACTTTTTCTGCGGCTTGTCACGGGAGCGCGTAGTATAACATCGTCGAACATAAGAATGCAGTTCTCACTCATTGAATGGGCAAGTTATTTAAAATTTTCTTCAGTGATGCCTGGAAGAATTATCTCCATAGAGTGGCGCTGTTTGATAACGAAAATGAAATCATTCTTGACTAATCGGTACGCCTTTGGGGAGATAATTAAGAGACTGGCATATCTCTCGTTCCTCGTTTGAATCTTCTACACTAGTGATGTTCAGCTTATCGGCTCGCGCTGCCAGCTTCGTGCTAGCAGCAGCTCATCACATAAAACAATAACAAAGAAGCGTGTACGTAAATTTGTATTCGATAACAGTGCACAGTGGACAAGAGCGAAAATATGCGGCTTATAGTTTTGCAGATTCATAAAATTAGTGCAAAACTTATGTTATACCAGGTTATACCAGGCTTGGTATAATTTATTTTTGTTATAATTTTATTAATATTACTTATTATTATTATTACTATTATTACTTATTATTATTATTTATTATTACTTATTAAAATTTAATAAAAATTGTTTTCTATAGTTCTTTAAATAGCTGAGTAGTATATTTGGGAAAACAAAGTGTTAAATAAGTGTTAAAGCTAAACGCTTTATTTTATATTAAACTTTCTGATGACATTGAATTAGTTATATTAAAAAAAATTTATCAGTAAAATATATTTAAAAAATTTTGAATGAAGTTCCCACTCAATTCAAACACTTTTTGTAAAAACGTTGGAAGCCAAATTTGATTGAACAAATCTTGCAAAAGATTGTATTTATTTTTAAAATTTTAAAATCGTTTTTATAAATATTCTGGATTGAATAACACCAATTTAACAACTTGAAATGTTAGCACAGCTCTTAACACTTTAATTTTAACAATATACTCTCTTTAATTTTATTTAAAACTTATTTCAATTAGCAAAATTTTATCTTACGCACTTATGTCAACACACTTCAAACTAACTTTACATATTTAAATAATAATATTAAATCGAACTAATTTCAACGAAATCTATTGCGCAGCTGCATGGTCTGAACTTCTGAGAAATAACAAAATTTCCTCTGTACTTGCTTGGTATCGAATTCAACAACCAAATCTTAAAACTGCTCCACTGTAAGGAAAACAAATACACATAAACATCCCAGCAAGAAATATAAACTGTAACCGAGTACATGAATTTGATTACTTATGCTTATATAGGCGTTTACATGAAACATAATGCTTTATTTAATTTATTGTGCAGCTGAATTGTCTGCACATTTAAAAAATAATGCTTTTTCCTTTTTGCATGCTTAAACTGCCTTAAACTTAACATAATCCAACTTCAAAATTAAAATCAAAATTATATGTTAACTTTTTGCATTGACTTATATATATAATACTAGCAGGCCACAGTCGTCCGAGGCTTCGCCACGGACATTTTCTCTTTATCAATAATACCTTTGCATATTTGAAAAATTTCAATAATAAAAAACGTTAAAATATTAGCATATTATTTGTATTTGGAAGCAAATTATATTAAATAGTTTAACTATAATAAAGTGAAGATATTTCCATTTTAATTATTTAATACTTCAGTATTAACAAAGTTTTTTGATTCATTGGCATTACCAGGAATAAGAAAAATCTGATTATCTGCTGTACCGACTCGTTTACCATAATCTACTTCTACGTTTTTCAAAGTTTTGTATTAAATATTTATTATACTCCATCCGCAAAGCGTAGCGGGCACAATAATTTTGTCACGAAATTTTTTTCACGACCATGAGTCGATTAAGCCATGTTCGTCTGTCTATCTGCTCATTAGTTTGTCCACACGATTACAGCCGTGTCTTTATTGCAAATCTCTTTAAAGTCCATAATGAAATAATTTTCATGATTTGAGATTTGTCATACAGTGGTGCTCCAGTTTAACGAAAGATATAAAGTCCAAGGTCGTTCGGTAAATCGAAAAGTTCATTAAATCGGTAATACTATTTTCGAGTTTTTTTACCATATAACAAAGCTAATAAATTTGTCAACTTGAAACAAATATCCTTACATTTTTTGTTTCAACTATGCACTCCAATAATGTTGAATTTTTGAACTTGTTTTAGGTATTATTAATTATTATTATTAAATGTTTAGAAAGCTGCTGGTTAAAATCTGTTCACACTCCAAATGAAAAATCCAAGATTATGTCAATACATTCCTATAATGTTTTTTAAAAAGGAAACCCTACAATATGTATATTAACCCGAGGGGACTATTTGAGAATTAGATAAGTAAATACATATTAATGTTATAACAAATTCAAAAACAAACGAAGCGAGCTCAGAGAAGCAAATGTTGTTAAATAGAATACCTACAATTTCAAATGTTCGGAATATAGAGTCAACAACATTAAATAAGTGTTCCTTATATTGGGAGTTTGTTAAATCGGTGTTCGCTAAATTGGAGCACCACTATAATGCTTAAATTTGAAACATATACCCTGCAGTTGAAATTCAACAAAATTTTGTGAATACTTCCATAGAAAGTGATGTCACGAAAATATCAAAACCTTCATAATTTATACAAAAATTAATGTGTTTAATTGAAAGATCATACATAAGTCTTGTTTTCTTGATAAATAAAACGTAATCTGAGTTTGAAATATGAAAAGTTGGCAAAAATATAACCTAAATAAATCCGAATAAGCTTCAACCTGAGTATTTTGACTTCGGGCAAGTCGAAGATAATTTTTTAATGGTTTTATTTTTTATTTGTCTTTTATTCATCATTAAAGTGATGAATTAAAGTATATTTCTATGTATATATTCCTAACTTTATATTCCATAAAGTTTTTAAAAAAGCTTTTGTACTTCAAATATTCATCTTAAGAAGTGCTCAAACATGCTAGTATAGTAGACATTTCATCCAATATCCCAGCAAAATTTTTCGTTGGGTCTTGTTTTTTAATCGATTCTAAAATGCATAACATAAATGCTAATGCAAGAACTTAAATTTAATCCGTAATAAATTCACGGCAATGCATTCACATCAACTTGAAAGTTGTTATTCAAGTATTAATTTCGTGAAATCAATTATAAACTAACCGTTTTAAGCGCTTAATCTTTTCAAGTGACAGCGCTTTCGATTACCTCTAATGACATGGATATATAAAAATAATGGGTTCAGTAAGCGAGAGGGTAAGCGATGAATGAAATTTTCTGGATTACTTTTTCGATTATATGTAAGCGAAGATTTTGCTGGGATGTTCTCCAGCAATACATTTCTTCAGAGCTTTTTATAAAAACGTCCTCGTGTCATAAATGTAAGGTTAAAAAATATACTTTATAATTTTGTGATTACTAAGTTCTGAGACTATACATCGACAAACAAACCTTATTTGCAGCTCTTAACCTGCTAGAACATAATTTTTAATACTAATATGTTTTTGAGTCCTGTTACATAAAACAATTTAAAAGCTCAATTTATTACTTACTTCAAAATTTCTAAAAAAATTTAAAAAGGATTAAAATTCATTACATTTTTTATTTAAATTCAATAAATGGCGTTTTATAACAATTTTATGGCGTTCTGATGTTTTTTTATTACTTACTTCAAAATTTCTAAAAAAAAAAAAAATTAATTAAAATTCATAACATTTTTTATTTAAATTGAAGAAATGGCGTTTTATAACAATTTTTTGGCGTTCTGATGTTTTTTTAATCTATTTTGAAAATGTCTATTTAAAACTCTAAGATGGTTTCCTAACTCCTTTAATTTACTAAAATACATAATTATTATTCTGTTCAAATCAACTAACAAAAACTGTCAAAAATACACTATTTAAGAAAAAACTATTCTTATTTTCATGACTCTTGGCCTTGTTCTCCCAGGGCAAGGTTGCTTTGGGAATTATGTAGATAATGACTATGAAACAAATTTCTGATATCAATTTGGTATCACTGTGATATTGTGATATTTATGGTCAAGAATAAGGCAGTCAAATGTTACAGACCTCAGTCTTGTCTATTTAAGTCGAAGCTAAAATGTCGAAATGTATAAAGAGTACTATAAAGAAATTTATAAAAATTAGAAGAAAAGTTTTTTAAATTAATTAATATATTTTTTTCTAATTTTCACTTAACTTGTATATAGAAGACGTGGATTGATTTCGAAAAAATATTTAAATTGATAGTTATTTCCCTCAGGTCACTGAGGGAAAATTTGTTAACGTTTTACTTCCCGGTCCTATTTTTTACTCAATTATGAAAAATTATTCAAAATAGATCTTTGGGAATTTACTCTTAATTGCTAGTCAAAATTTTACGTTAACAAAACATCCTTGAAAAATTCCTTGATTGCGGAAAATTTTTCAGTTTTGTATAATTTACCAAATTATCTTTCAAATGATATCTAATATATTACTATCGATGAGATTAATTTTGTATATTGTTACCGACTTTTATAAATAATAAAATGAATTAAAATATTTATGTTTACTCATTTGCACTTTAACAAAATAATCATAACAGTAAACTATTATTTAAAAGAATTATATTAATTTCGTAGTACTTTTTAAGCATTGCTTTTATGAGGTTAAGTATAACCTTCTAAAAGGGCTTACTTAACAATTTAGTTTTGGTCCCGGGTGCCAGCAACCCTAGCTACGCCACTGCCTCACTCCAATTGCAGTCGTGAAAGCAAATAATTACATGCATAATTTACCAACAATTTTCTCTTTGAGTTGCTGCTCTTGCTCTCTTAGCGCGGAGCATCGCTCTTGCATTTTCTGTTAAACTTGTCAAACTTGTTTTACGTCGAGGTATTTATTTGTAGCTGTATTTGTAGTTTAAGGGAAATACGAACACTTAATTTTTCAAACTTTTAATTTATCTTTAATCTATACAAAATATGCTTTCACACTTGTGAATGCACATTTTGAAATATTAAAATATCTTTCTTTCTCAAGTGTAAATTAAAAATTTGGAGAACTACAATAAAAATATGTGTAAAAAATTGTATGCGGCGAAACAAATATGCACACATTGGTTTGCAGCTCATCATTCCACAGCAACAACAACACAGCAAGCTTTATTTAACTTGTATTCCCATTCAGGGTTGCCACCGAAAAAAATATTTTGCAACCAACCACATTAAAAAAAACTACCAAAATGGATACAAAACTACCAAATCAATATAAGCTTTAAAACTCATTTAGGAATACTGTAAAAATGTTGTTATGCTTACATTTATATAAACTTTCTATTGTATATTAAACCAGTAAATTAAGTCACATTTTTTATTATAATCCCATTTTAAAAAGTTAAATCAAATCTCAATATTTTCCCAATACGGGCATTCCACGCCCAATACAAGTCGTGATTGCTTCATGCTCTTCGATTGGCTTGAAATTTTGTCTAAGGGTACTTTTTCCACTTATAAGAATGTAAGTTATTTGCTTTTTTTTCGCCATTTTTTCGAAAGTTATGGAGTTACCAATTTTTAATAAAAGTAAAAATCTTGAAAATAGATTCATTTCCCATAAATCATGTCTCTATTTTTGTAAATGAAGTATCTTTAGAAAGATATTAAAAAGCGATTTAAGAAAATAAATATTTTTGGTATTTTTATGCTATAGTTGAAAACTTTTTGAAAAACATTTAACGTGCTCATATCTCAAAAAGTGAACCTTTTGTTTGTTTTGTAATTTTTAAAGCAGAATATGTAAACTTTTTCCCCAACAAAAAATTACGTCAAATGATGAGTTTTTTCGCAATCTCAATTTTTTCTGACATCCACTTCACTTTATCGTTCATAACTTCTATACAGTTTGAGATATTTACCCAAAATCTTCAACAAAAATGTTTGCCTTATTAGGGCTAATAAAAATTTATGTATATATAATGACCTCACACGTGACCTTGGCCCATAAATTTTTAAAGTAACAATATATATCAATTCAACAGCATGAAATAATAATAACCTTTTTTAATAATATATTAAAGTTTATATAAATTGAAAATTATCTGACCACACTAAAACATATAAAACAAAATAACACCAAAATATTCTTTGGTGAAAAATACATAAAAAAGATTAAACGAAAAATATTTTTCAATACTTTTTGTATATTCCTAAGTTAGCCCATTCTTAAGAAGTGCTTCTGTCACGCCTTTTTTTTATTTTCATTTATTTTCTTTGAGTTTTATTTAGCTAAAAATTTTTATTTACTACAAAATTGAAAAATCTACCAAAATCTTTCAAATTGAAAAAAAAATCTACCAAATAACCATAAGCTGATTTGAAGAAAAAAAACTACCAAATTTGGTTGAATTTAACCAAAGCGGCAACGCTGTTCCCATTACGTTAAAGAGCGCCAACTGCTTTTGGTTACTCTTCGAATGAGTGTGGAGAGCAAGATCAATAAACTTTAAAGAGAAGGGTTGATAGCAACATGTAGTTGAAACTCTCGTAACACAAACGCGTGAAAAGCAAGCGACCAAGCAATGCTTAGCATAGGTGGTAATTTCCTAAAAAACTTAACAACTTAATTAAATATATTTATTGTTAAATTTTCTTAAATAAACCCCACCTATGGCATTCTGTAGCACAAATATGATATTTTAAAATTTTTTTCATAAAAATCGGTCCAGTAGTTTTGGAGTCATTGACGTACTTAATATTTCCACTTCAATTTTATATAATAGTATAGATATAAGTTGCAATTAACTATATTTTAGGAAAAAGGTTATTGTTAAACTAAAAAGTTTCAATATGAATGCATTTTGTATAACAGCTGACTACATTGAAATAAATTTCTGACTGGGTTTTTTGTTCAAATAAAACATACACACAAACACACAGCGAGCTCGCCGTGCACGCGGTCAGCTTGTAAGTGCAGAAAGCTCGCAGGAGCTGAGTTGAACATCACTATTCTACACCATCGAAAAGAAAAGAGACTCAAGTATAGTTTAAGTGTATTTAATGGAGTACTTACTTACTTTCATAGTACTTTTTTGAAAAAATTTGTTGCTTATCTCAAAATTTTCCATTATATTTTTCATAGCCTGTGCATATAATTCCTTGCCTTTTTAATAAAATGTCGCATTTTGAGTATTTATTCTGAATGCTTATGCACAATTTCAAGTTGATATTAACATGCAACAACAAATAGAGTACAGCCACTACAGCTTTTTCGCAATAACTTATTTAAAGCCACAGATTTAAAGATACGGGTATCATCAAAAATAAAGTGATATGGATACAAGTGACTTAAACAATCTAATGAGGGACAAAATTTGTCTCCATGAAAATCTCCATGAATACAAAGATTCAATTACAGAATAGCTTTTAGTTTACTTTTGAGTTGACCTGTTGACATTAATAATTAATTGCTATTTTAACGAATTTTTAAAAATACTCTTACTAAAGATTTACTATTTTTATATACCGAAAATTTAATATTGATTTTTAAGAAACTGATTCATCTTGATTTTAAATATATATTTACTCGTTGAATTGAAGAAACTTCAGATAGATCATCACAAAAAAATTAATAGAGTATTCAAGGTAATAACTTGATATATTTGCGCAATCTTCGCAACTAAAAATTTGTCAAAGTGATATGAAATCACCAGTATTTGGATTGTTTTTTAATTTCAGGCTGCTTTCATGAAAATTTCAAAATCGCTAATGCTTGGTTTTCACTTCGTCATTTTTATTTGACATGAAAGTTTCAAGTGTAAAATATCACATGAAAACAACTTTTATGCAATTTTTGCTAAAAACATGTGAAAAGATCAGTTTTTCCTATTTTTCGCCAATGTCAAACGGAAAAACGTTAGCAATTTACGTGTGGGCATTTTTCATTTTTAATAAGGCTTAAGATATTTAACTAAATTAAACTGCATTTGAAAGGGGAATACTTGATCTTTAAGCCTCCGTGTATACTTTTTAAAAACACAAAAATCAACGGTGCTATCTTTATATCTATAATTCTATGCTAACAAAAATAAAAATATACATGCACTAACAATAGAGTTCAGCTACTACAGCTTTTTCGCACTTTCTCAGCATTAAACTTTTTAAAGCCCCGACCCATATCATCAAAAATATAATGATATGGATACAAGTAGCTCAAAACCAGTTAATGTGGGAAAAATTTACCCACCAAAGTTTGGATTGGGCTCAGAAACAACACAGGACATATATTCTAACCATGCATACCAATATCTAATAACTGAATGGCTTTTAGTCTACTTTTAAGTTGACGTTTTAACAAGTTTACATCAAAAACGCTACAGTTGTTAACAAAGGTACTCATTCGGTTGATAGGAGCAATTACCTACTATTAATAAAATCAAAGCCTTTTTCAATAAACGTACAAAATTTGGAAGGCTGGAACAATTCATTGCTTAGAGTGTTGTCATCTATTTTATGTTAAGCTACAAGTTAAAAATGTGTTCTACTGAAATTTTTCAATGTCTTCAATGCTTTCAATTTCTGGTTTTCGGTTTGAAAATTTGCGATAAAATAACATACTTCTTGGTAATAATATATGTTATTTTGAAAAATTTGATGTCTTGGTATTAAACAGTTGCACAAATTTGTTTTTAGATTTTGAGTATAAAAGAATTTTATAAAAATGGAGTTTTGATTTCAGCTTATTCAATACTAAAAAACCTCAATTGGTATTGGGAAAAAACAAATATCCGGAATGTGGTACATTAAAAGTGGCGATATAAGAGGTCCTAAAGATGAAACAGTTTTAAACAAAAGAAGCTTAAGATCGTATTAGAAAACACACAAGAAACACACCTTTGTGTGAAGTTATGACAATCCAGGTTATGAATGGTGTTTTTCTAAGAACTTGCTGATTTGAAATTTAAATAAAACACATGCCAAATAATGAAATGGCCAAAAAAAATTTTTTATTTAGCAGATTAATTCTTGGCATTTAACATTTAAATATAATTTCGGGCATATGGCCACCACGACTTTTTTGAACAAAGGTCATTCTGGAGGTCCAATTTTCGACCACCTTTTCAAGCATTTGAGGGCGTATTTCAGCAACGACACTATTGGTGAATATTGGTTTTCAAAGCGTCAATCGTTGCTGGTTTATTCACATAAACTAATGACTCCACGTATCCCCACAAAAAAGAATCAAGTGGCGTCAAATCACACGAACGCGGAGCCAAATTCAACGTTCCATTTCTCGAAATAATGTTGTCGTTGAAATGTTCTTTCAATAAGTCGATTGTTTCGCCCGCAGTATGACGACAAGCGCACCATCCTGTTGAAACCACATTTCGCCCACATCCATATCTTGAAGATTTGGCAACAAAAATTTCGTTGATCATGGTTCTGTATCGATTTCCATTCACGGTAACGCGTCGTCCTTCCTCATTTTTTAAGAAATAAGGACCGATGATTCCACCAGCCCATAGACTGCACCAAACAGTACATTTATCGGGATGCATTAGTAATTGTTGAACGGCGTGTGGATTATCTTTGCTCCAAATACGGTAATTTTGCTTTTTGACATATCCATTCAACCAAAAATGCGCCTCATAACTGAAGAGAATTTTGCGGTAAAGTGCACTATAAACATTTTTAATTGAACACTGTTTTTGAAAAAAATTTCCACGATTTGGAAGCGTTGTTTTGGAGTTAACCTATTCATGATGATTTGCCAAACAATACTGAGTAGAGACATCACTTGAAACTGTCAAAACAACTGTCAAACAATATTGAAATATTGAAAAAAAACCTCATAAAAAAACACCCTTTATATCCGGGTTATGTGAATATGCCTTGCGACCATTTTTTAGTACTTTCCATAGGAAAAAGAAGGCATAAGGATAATGAAATACTACTGATGTTATGTACGACAAAACTCACTCTGAAAGAGCTGATTGCTATCGTGCATGCTTTATTTATCCATACATTGCTCAGCATTTTGTGAAAACTAATAGCCCATCCACAATGACGACAACGGGCGACGAATGACAGGTCTTCACTCTGTCGTTGTATACAAATATCGGGCGACTTGAATTTTTTAAAAGCGACAGCAACAAGCTTCAGCAGAATGTGCTTTTGACATTTACAAGCAATTATTTTAATTGAAGTTGTGTTTTTCTGATAAAAAATTCATATTGCCTTTTATACTACTCGAAATAAAGTACAAACACAAATACAAAAAACAAGAAGCATTTACTCAATACGAAATACAAATTAAAAGTAAAACAATTATTTTTCAATAATTGGCACGGTTTTTAATCAGCAATATTATTTCAGGTTACTAAGGAAAAGTTAAAGTGTTCTTAGTTCAAAGTCAGAAATTGAAGAAAGTATTTTTGAATAATTTTCTAGATTTTCAATCAGCAATATTATTTCAGGTAACTAAGGAAAAGTTGAACAACAAGAAATAAAGTGTTTTATTCAAAATACACACACACTTTAACATTTGCACCGAATTTTCAAACTTTCGCGAATTTTATCTAAGAGATATATATAACCGGAATAATTTTACTTTAGCGACCATGCACGAATTTTTTTTTTCTTATTTTTATTAAACGTATATGGACCCCCTCAACCCAATGCTGAAAGAAAAAATTGTCGGTCTCGATTGGTTTAGGAGATAAAATTCGCGAAAGTTTGAAAATTCAGTGCAAATTTGTGTGTGTTTGAAAGCTAATATAAGCTTTTTTTACGATACCTACCCAAAATGTGGTTTTTTACGGCGTATTAAACAAAAAAATTAACTATTCATTCATTTTAAGAAAAAAAAAACATAAATTAGACCGTATCATCTTGTATGGCAGAAAAATAAACCTATTTTGACCCCGCCTCAATCGTTAGATATTTGAAAGACATTTTCGAAAAAAATATTTTTTTTTTTTTTTTTAGGGGTCCCTATGGTGCTATTTTGTTTTTTTCGTTATATCTTCGGTGTTTCTTGTTCGATCCGGAAGATTTTATATCTGTGTGTTTGTTGGTGTTATCCAAATAGTTTCTGATGTTTTTTTTACCTCAAATGTTTTTTTTCGACTGATTACACAATCGATCTTCGTTCCTACCATATTATCCTGCTCCAAAAAGTCCAAAAAATTAAAGCTTTAAAAAAATCATTATGGGAAGAAGTGAAATCGAAAAAATTGATTTTAGAAGCACTTCCGACCTATTTTGCAAAGAATAACACTTTGGATCATTATAAAATTGACGGGGTCAAAAATAGGCTAGTTTTGGTGATACGCTCTAATATACATATTTACTAAAAAATTTATCAGTCTGAGTCATATCTGAAGCATCAAGTTTCATTTCTTATAGGTTTCATGAAACACAATAGCGGAATTCACGATCTGGAGTTTTTGTAGTATTTTAAGTAAATTAAAAAGAATTTGCTACAGACTGTGAGCACTCCTACAATACAGTGCTGCCATAGACCGTCAAGTCAGCTGTTTTTCAAATACACAAATACTATGACCCGTTTTACATTGATCAAGACTTGAAAGACCCATTTTACATTGATGGGTCCAATAGGGTTCCAATAGGGTTCCACCATTGTAAATTTAGTATTTATAGTATTTGGAAAATGTACATGTTTTGTTTGTGTACAATTGTCAAATTTACTACAAATATCAAACTTATCAAAAATACAGAATACAAGACCATAACCTTAAGATCGTGAATACCGCTAATATTTTATAAAAGAAAAAGCGCCGCAGGCGAAAAATTGTTATTAAAAATCGCGGCGATTTTTAATAACAATTTTTCGACATTTCTTATAGGTTTCACAAAACTCAATATTTTATAAAAGAAAAAAGCGCCGCAGGCGAAAAATTGTTATTAAAAATCGCGGCGATTTTTCTATTCTCCTTAAAATATAACAATTTTCTTATAACTCAATTTCGTATTATGAAGGTTCAAGTTGTTGTTATTTTCACGATATTGCATTCTTTCCTTTAATTAGCCCTAAAAATTCACATTTAGGTTAATAAATCATATTGTAAAAGCTTACATTAGCTTCCACACACGTAAACATTTGCAGTGAATTTTCAAACTTTCGCGAATTTTATCTCCTAAACCAATCGAGACCGACAATTTTTTCTTTCACCATTGGGTTTAGGAGGTCCATATACGTTTAATAAAAATAAGAAAAAAAATTTCGGGCATGGTCGCTAAAGTAAAATTATGCCCAATTCTTATTAATACTCACAGTTTTTTCACTGCACTCACAATTAAACTATTGATATTAAAAATAAAATATTAATTATAACATTCCGACTGTTTAATTCCGACAATTTAATAAACTCACATCAAAATTTGCAATTAAATATATAAATAGAACACAAAAACGAGCACTCGAGCAGCCGGCATGAAAAAAAACACGAATGTAAACAATGGCTGACATTTACTTTTGTCGTTTGTTTTCGTCGCCAAATTAGAATTAAATTGAAGCTGGCTACAGCGACATTTGATATCGGGCAACAATGTCGTCGCGATTGTCTCCAAGAGTTCGTCCCATAAGAAATACATGTGAAATAAAAGTGACGTTTGACGCTCGTCGCTCGTTGTCGTCATTGTGGATGGGCTATAATGTTTGCACTAAAAATGGGCGTCATCCGAAAACGCCCGCCTCCCATACAACCCATATTAGTTTAACCGTATAAATTTAACATTAAAAAAGTTATTTCTATTTGCTTCGGTGTTTTCTTGCAAATTTAAATATTAAAGGACGTTTAGGGTATTCCATAGTCGGGCTAGACCAATTTTAGAGTTTTCTTACTTGTTTTAACTTAAAATTAGTTTTTTACTGAAGAAATGCAGCATAATTAATAAATTAATTGCAGCACTATTCAGTCAAAAATGGTTATTTGACAGTGCATTTCGTTATTAATTATCTCATTATACATTAAAAGGCACTTTTTGCTTAAAACTGTGGCATAATTCTAGTTTGGGGACCACGCCCCTTTTTAATTTTTTTTTTGGGATCATATGTATTTGGCCCTCCTTAATCCAATGGTGCAATACAAAAAATCCGCTCTCTTCTGGTTTAGGAGATACAATTCATCAAAGTTTGCAAAATCGTTCATAAAAATCTGTGATTTCTTCATAGTTTTTCAACGAATATTCACTATTAAACAACCAATTTAAACGTAAAAACTTACCTATTCGAAAAAAAAAGTAAAAACAAATATATATATGGGGCATTTCATGTGAAGCGGACAACGAAAAAAATTGTATATTCAGAAATTCGTTCATATTTGGCCCAATTGTGCTTCTGGAAGGTGTGAATGTTATCACAAAAATTTTTGCTCCTATGAGGCTTATTTGTCAAGTTATGGGCTCCAATAGAATTGGTGAATATGAAAAATGATTTTTTTTTAAATAAATTTTTCAAATAAAAAAAGTTTAAAAAAAATTAATAAAAATAGTGATTTATATAGAAATTTGGTTGTTTTTTCTAATTTTGGAATTAGATTTGAAATTTGATTTTATTTTCTTTAAGAAGACCGGAAATAAAAATTTGAAATTGAAATTTTTTTAACTTCGACGGTTTTGTTTTTTTTCATTTTAATTTTAAAATATATGTTAAGGTATAAAGATAATGCACACAAAATTTTAGAGTGGGATCTTCATTAGTTTAAGAGATACATAAATTTATGTATAAACTTGTCACACTGATCGTGGTACCAGAGGCTTGCTTATGTCGGCTGGTTTGCAAAAAAAAACAACTTTAAAACGCTTCGATATTAATAAGAGCTGTAGTGTATTAATTATTAACATTGATTATATTTTACTTTGTATTCTTAAAATGTTAATAAAAATTTTAATTTGAAAAAATCAATCAAAAAACATATTTATAAAATCTAATCTGAAAACTTAAACATCATTAAAAAATTATTTTATAAACAATCATTAAAACAATTTTTCACATAAAAGTAGTTTTCTTCATGATGCACACACGTATACACTTGACGGACATCTCCACTTTTCAGCTAAATTTTTAGAAATTCAATTCAATTTATTTGTTCTATATAATATTACAATGTTTTTCTTATCAATAAATTACTATAAAGAGTTCAAGATACAATTTAACTTTTTCTGCTTAAATATTACAATGATTTTTAATATTAATAGATACATACTTATAAACACAAATATGGAGGGAAAAAATTTACAAAACCCTATGTAAATTTTTAGAAATGTTTCTTAGATTTTTAAGCTTGTAATGCCGAGCCAATTGGAAAGTATTAAAACTGCGATCACCGTATGAAGCCATAATGCCTGGTAGAATCGCCAATTTGGTTACGTCTTTATATGAGCAATATAGTTTTTTATGATTTTTTATAAATTTTTTTTAATAATGTTTAAGTTTTGATTAGATTTTATATTCAAATTTTTGAAACAAATATGTTTTTTGATTGATTTTTTTAAATTAAAATTTTTATAAACATTTTAAGAATAACTGGTACCACGATCAGTGTGACAAGTTTATACATACATTTATCTATCTCTTAAACTAATGAAGATCCCACTCTAAAATTTTGTGTGCATTATCTTTATACCTTAACATATATTTTAAAATTAAAATGAAAAAAAACAAAACCGTCGAAGTTAAAAAAATTTCAATTTCAAATTTTTATTTCCGGTCTTCTTAAAGAAAATAAAATCAAATTTCAAATCTAATTCCAAAATTAGAAAAAACAACCAAATTTCTATATAAATCACTATTTTTATTAATTTTTTTTAAACTTTTTTTATTTGAAAAATTTATTTAAAAAAAATCATTTTTCATATTCACCAATTCTATTGGAGCTCATAACTTGACAAATAAGCCTCATAGGAGCAAAAATTTTTGTGATAACATTCACACCTTCCAGAAGCACAATTGGGCCAAATATGAACGAATTTCTGAATATACAATTTTTTTCGTTGTCCGCTTCACATGAAATGCCCCATATATCCTTTGATAAAATTTTTTATTTATAATAAAATTTTAATCAGAATTCTAATGGGATTCACTTTCTCGTTCTTGAGGCAATGTGAGCAAGTGAGCTTTTACAGGATCGTACAGTTCTTCTGCTATTTAAAAAAACTAAACAAGAGGGTCAACTGACGGTCGTATTGATTTAACATATTTGCTGAACATGTATTTGGCCAAATACCCTTTAAAAAAATGTTTTTTTTCGCCCATACTGCGAAAGGAATGCTTTGGCATGCCTCCACATTCCTTCCACAGTGTTTGTGGTAGCCCCCGTACTGGTAATTTTTGGCTTTTTGAGTGTTTTGTATATGGACCACTTGCTTAATAGGAAAACTGAAAAATTGTTATAAAAAATCGCGAGATTTTATGCAAAAGATTTTAATTTTTTAAAAAAATCGCGGAGAGATATCCTGCAAATGTACTGTAAGTTGTGTGAAATTTTATACGAATTCTAAATTGCGATTTCAATAAATTATGCCGTCTTAATGTGCAAACAAGATATACAAACATAGATGCCAACGAAAATTCACACTCGAAATCACAAAGTCACACAACATATAAAAATCACTCGTGTGACACACACAGCAAAAAATCACGCAAATTCACACACACAGAACAGAAAATCACTCACAGAACAGAAAATCACTCAGAAGCAATTCCAATTTTATAGCATAAAAGACCATTTAATGTCATACAATTTTACAAATATTGCCCTTGTATTGTGTATTTTTGATAAATTTGATATATGAAGTAAAATTACAAAAACAAAATGTACAGTGTTCAAAATGCAACACTGTAGAAAAATACAATGGCGAAACTCTATTGTATTCTTTGTAAATTTCGTTGTATATTTGATCAACTGATCACAAAAACTTTTTGACTCAGCGTGGATGAAGGTACTGGCTGGGTTGTGCGTTTATTTAATAAAAATTAATTTAATTCAGTGCTTCGTTTTAATTCTTTTATTTTCTCGTATTGCTAAATGATGAACTTCCCAGACTTTAGTGAAGTTTTGTTCACAATGTGTTGTAAATATTATAAGAATTTATCAAAAATACACCACATCGTGAATACCCCTATTAACTTTCTAAAAGTTTAAACTTTATACCAGCGCTAGCAAATTTCAATTGCAGTGTTGGGTTTGTTCGTTAATATACGTGTTTTCGCATTTACTTGAACGCACTCTTCAACAATAAAGTGAGTAGGGGCTTTCGCATGGTCCAACAAATTGGATAGACATGGCATGTTGGACGACAAGTAGTACCATGCGTAAGGTAAAACGACGGTCGATCCGACATGTTGGATGAATATCAAAAATTTTTGATTTTTCTGACAGTCCGTCCGACTTGTTGGACATGTGAACGAATGTTGGTCCAACACGCTGCATTTTTCACTTCTTAAAAATTTTCAGCGAGTAAACAACGTTCAATCAGTGCATATAAATTACTCACAATCACTAAATGCACGCGTTTATGTGTTTTAAATATCCAAATTTTCCTTTTTTTGAAAGAAAAATATTTCCTTTCCATTTCCATCTCTTCCTCTACCTTTAAAACTTGATCAATTATTAGCGCTCCCAAAAATTCTTAAACCATTGCGCCGAAGTGTTCTGCGTGAGAGTTTGCAATTAATGATGTCGTCCAACAAGTTGGATCATTCGAAAGGTCTGTCAAATTGTTCCGTTAGTTTTCCATCCGACTTTGTCGTCCAATATGTTAGACCATGCGAAAGCCCCTAGTGATTAAAAAAATCACGCATGAGTGAAAAATCACTCGCTTCATTTCAGAAATCACACATTGTCACACAGCCCTCAAAAAATCACGAAAAGTGATTTATCACACGAAACTGGCATCTATGAATACAAAATATATGTTCTGAAAATATTTAAACCAAAAATTAATTTTTTTAGAAAAACTGCGTCTTCACTGTGAGCTTCTCCAAATATTTTGAACATTAAATTTTGAGCAATTTATTCATGATAAGATTTTGTTGTTCTTCTTATTTTTTTAAATATTAACGACTATTGTTCAGTTCGCACTTATTTTGCAAAAGTAATCAAAATTGCATTAAAAAATAAACAATAATGAAGTGGATGTGCAACAAGTGAGGTGAGTACAATTTATTTGCAAATTTGTGCATAAGATACCAGGGCTGCAACCTAATTTAATCTTTACAGGCTATGTGCTAAGCGTATCGTTTCAGGACCGTCTTCACAGGGCATAGCACATGCCATCACATACACCAAGGCATACGAAAATCTTATTGAGACCTGGCATATCTTATGCCTTGCGTAAGATGCCATGAATAATCTCAGGGCGTCTATCTCGTGGCATGAGCAGTCACATTTCTGAATTTCACTGGAGCTGAAATTATATTTTATCGGTGCTGCGCTACTTTTTGGCAAATTCTCAGGTTAGTTCTAAATAAAAATGTGTTTTAGAGTGAATTTAACGTTGTCTTTGTGTAAATACACCATTTTGATCATTTTAAATGTCTTTAATACCTGTTCAGAACATTAAATTCAAATGTTGCCGAAGTTGTTTACTGTTAGGAAAATAATTTTGATTAATATGCCACGGCATAGAGTGCCTACTAAAAAAATGCAGTTGTATATTTTGACATTCAACGCTCATGCCTTGGTGCATGTGAAGGCATGTGCTATGCCCTGTGGAAACGGCCTGTTAAGGTACAGATGCCAGTTTCGTGTGATAAATTAGGCCATTTCCTCACGGAGCAATTCAAAAGTAATGGAATTGCAACACAATTGTTTATAAAGCTTCAAACCACTGCAATTCAAAACTTAATTGCAACCTAAGCTTTCAGAAGAGCGACCAATGTTACAATGCAACATTGATTATTTTTTTTTTAAATAGACATAATTTTATCTAAGGGCCCAAAAATAAAACAAGCCGCGCAAAGTGGTTCCAATGAGGCATCTAGCTGGACAAAACTCTAAAAATTATCCGATTGTCTTGAAATTTGGTATATATAGTAGTTCTTATCTCTTATTGATTTTGTGCAAAAATGGGAGTGGTCATTCACCAATTACGCCAAAATCCCAGCCATATCTTTGGTTCCTATTCTAAAGATTATGTATTCTGTATTCTATGCGTCAAGAAGCAAATGATAATTTGGATATATGTCAGCATTGTGAGCTTTGCTTCTAAGATGCATCGTCTTTTATAAGATTTTTGTATACAAAAAAGGCTAACGCTTCGTCATAATGCATTCGAATGGGCATCTTATTTGTTAAAGACAAATATTTTTTTTTAATTGCTGTGGCTCTTTAAGGAGAAAAACTGGATACTTGCCCAACTATTTCTGCAGCATCACTCCTACCTGCGGATCTCAGGCTCATTTCAGCGGCATAAGTAATTTCAGATGATATATGCGCTTCCTACAAAGGTTTCAGTTTTCTTTTTCGAGTTTAATCTGAACCTTCAGTCATGACTAAAAATTAAATTTAGAGAAAGAGGAGGTAAAAGTAGGTTATAAAACAAATACACTTGGATTAAAAATTAGTTAAATAGTGTATTGAATTCAACTTTACAACAGCAATTTACAGCAATTGGCTCATTCCACAGAAATGAGGAACGGAAACATGAGTTCTAAAATGCATGTATTTGAAGCAATTTTTGGTTTTCGAATTGAAGTGGAATCTTAAGTTAGTCCTGCTGCAAAAATATTTTTAAATTAAATGCTTTTTCATATTATTTTGACAATTTAACTAAACAAACTCGGAATGGAAAAAAATTTTTAAATATTTTGATTTAATTTAAACCTTGAAATCAGTCATCTTTTGATACAACTTTAAATAAAATAAGGTCAGTAATATTAAAAAAGATATTAATGTTGTGTTAGAATAGTTTGTAATAATGATTGCTTACTGCGTTTTCAAAGTACAACATATTTGAACTGAGTGTTTTTTCTGTGTCACACCCGTCCCAAAAAAGGCTATAGTTTTCCTAAGAAGCAACATGGGCTTATGATAAGAATGAAACTTTCCTAAAGTAAGGATGTTGATGTTTTACATAAATTTGTTAACTTTTTTCATTCAATAAGTTATTTTTATCCTTCATTTCCGTTACAATTTGTTTTCTAATAATGAAATTTTTGCAAGTATATGAATAAATTCTTAAATAAAAACAAGTTTTGTAAATTCATGTAAAGCGAAATCAACTGTATAGGTATTAATTTGATCAAAAATTCATGCGAAAAATTTTTTGCAAAAAATATTTTTTTTTTATACATATTAAAAACTTGAAATTATTTGTACAGGCATTAATTTGATAAAAAATTCATGCAAAAAAATTTTTTGCAAAAAATATTTTTTTTTTTTAAATAATACATTAATTAAAAACATATTTTTTTGATTTAAGTGTCAAAAATATGTGAAAGTTATTATACCCATTAATTTCTTATATATAATTCCCACATCATTCGCACTCGTCACACCCGGGACAATCTTATGTCACACCCGTCCCATTTAAAAGTTTAAAAAAGAATGGTTACCGCCATTTTTTCAAAATATTTTTCACTGGTATTCAACAGAAAATATATTCAATTTGAATATATGCAAGTCAAAAATGGTCTCATTGTTTCAGATGGACTGAATTTCAATGTTAAACTCAGAATTTTTAGTTTTTAAACTTGTGCTCGTCACACCCGTCCCAGGTGTTTAAGCGAATGTAACTTTTAAACTAGTATAAATAATTGCATTATGTTTTAGCATTTTGAAACCTTGGGGCATCTTCTTAAATACCCTTTAGTAAATTGCTAAAATTGTAACCGGTTAATACCATTTTCAGCACGATAAAGTAGTCAAAACGTCACACTCGTCTGTATGGAATGAGCCAATTGCTTTTGCAAGACTGAAAACTTTAATATTTTCGAAAAATAACACAACTTTATTTAAACTCAATTTTAACTACGACAGTATCGATGCACGTTTAAATAAAAACAAACTTTGCTGAAAAATTTGTGTTTCTTTATACTCTAGAGCATAACGGATTAAGTTTTTGTAAAACAGTTACTTCTGCATTAATGTACAAATAGTTGCCGAAAATTATAAAACTTAGGAGTATATTTTAAAACACTCAAAATGTTGACTTTTGTCCAGCTAGATTCGTCATTGGAACCACTGTGCGGCGTGGGCCTCAAAGTACAATTATTTCTTTTCTTTAACTATACGCGAAAAACAAAGGGCAAAATAGATTTGGGTCCATCTGTACACTAAAAAAAAAATATATATAATATATAATATACAGTATATTACTATATAGTAAATATATAAATATATAATATATAGTAAAAGAGATGCAACAAAGTGATGCTAAATTTTTAGCATTGAACAGAATGAGCAAAGAAAAAACACAACAAGTTCCCAGGCAGAACGGTAACTGGTAGATAACTGGTTATTTATCAAGAGCGCTAACAAAAAGTGCGTTATTCCCATATAAAATTTTTCATATTAAGGTTGTTACCTTTGTTCAGGCGTCGGGCAAAAGGTAACGTGCTTTTTTGTATACGTGAGATGTTGCATCTCTTTCTGATACCTACGTTTTTTCATACCAAAAGACTATTAGCTGCACTTTGCACACCAATAGAAAATTACTTAAGGAAAAGTAAACAAATTCAGCTGTTTACATAAGTTTAAAATTTGCGGCTGCGCGACGCTTCTGCTGCGTGGCGTATTGGTTAGAGCTCTGACCTCTCATGAATAGATGCTCGGGTACGAGCGTCGAAGAAAACAAACACATCTTTTAAATATTTTTTTGCATTTTATATTTTTTCGGCTTTATTTTTTTTTGAATATTATTTAAATGAATCTTAAATAATTTTAATTGCATTTAATTGTCTATTAATAATATAGATAGATATAGAATAGAAATAATTTTATTTAAAATATGTATGTAGCAAACATAAAAGCACATAAAACAAAAACGAAATTTCAAAAAAAAGGTGCGGAAGCAATATTTTAATACGAAGGTTCCATTAGATTCATTTCTATATTTCAATATTCGATCACTTCTTTTTATAATTTTTCTTTTATTTTATTTAATTTAATTTAATTTTATTTTTTTAGCAAATCTTCCTTAAGCTGGTATGACACTTGCTTTTTTCGCATTTTTAAGATCTTAAAAAAGCAGCGGGTAAAAGGGAAGAATATACTTTTTAAAAAAGGATAATTTTAGTTGGCCGTTGAATTTGCTATTTTAGTGTTATTTTGAATTTTGTCAGAAATTATGAATTCTTTACATAAAAATGGAAAAATTTTGTTAAAATATTAAAAGCCGAACTTTTTGGCAGTTCTTGTGTTAATTTGTGTTTATTTGGTTTTGTATATTCATTATAAATAAACAATAAAAAAAGTATATTGTGGAATGTCAGATTTTAAGCTGCTAGCGGCTGAAAAAGTAAATTTTTTTTACATTTATCAGCCATTGAAAATGACTGTTCTGCATTTTTTGGACTTGTAGCATACTGCTCACACCAACTGAAAATTATATAGCTTCGTTTGGTGTGTTGCTCCATTGTATTTTTAAGATAATGAAAATGCAAAAAAAGCAAGTGTCATACCAGCTTTAGCTGACGTTGTTTTTGGTGTTTTAATTTATTTTTTATTTTTGCTCGTTAAAAAGAATAAGAAATATATACAAATATAACATTCCTTGTTTAACATCAAACAACAAAGTAAGAGTGTGTTAGTTATCACCCATAATAGAATAATAAGGTAGGCGCATATTGGAGAGGAAGTGAGCTAGATGTCAAAGTCAGCTGTTCGAATTTAAGTTTTTCTAGTTGTTGTTTCTGGCTTTATTGTTTGACGTTTATAGCTTTGTTAGTGTAAAATTATACATTTGAGCAGCCGGGAAAATATTAGCCTGCCTTATTATTCTGTCATGGTAATCACCAAATTTATTTTCGTTGTGTTTGTAAACTTGTTAGCGCTGTCTAGCTGGGTTGGTGATATAAATTACAGCATGCTGTGTTGCATAAAACTTATCGCAAACGTGTTGCCAACTAGTTTTGAAAAAGTTTCTCCATGTGAAGGTTTCGGTATAGTAACATGGGTCAGCAATATTTGTTGCAATTGCATTACTTTTGGATTGCTCCGTGAGGAAATGGCCTTACTTTCCTTACTAAAGAAACCTCGTTCGTTCGCTCAGTGTAAACACTTAGCCCGAACGAATAGCGTTCGCTACAAATTCATCGCAAACGCTGTTCGCCCGGTGTAGACAGCAAATTAGGACGAAAATTCTTTAGTTCGGACTGTTCGGCCGTCGCTCGATCTTTTTGAAATAATCCGGTGTTATGCTGTTTTTAAAAACAGAAAACTAGCAAAGAGGAGTAGCTTAAATGAAGAAATCACGAAGAGTAGCAAAATTCGTAGCAACTTTAATTTAAAAAAAACGCAAAAAAATACTGTTCAAGGTTTGTTTATGTTTTTAAACGTGTTCTGCTAATGTTCGCTGGAATTTAATTGTTGTAAGATAAATTTAATAGTTGTAATAATTATAAAGTTCTTTCATACAATAGCTTATAGTGCAAAATATTGTTATGGCAAATCAATAAATATTAAAATAATAATATTAATTTATTTATTTTTAGTATTAAAAATCAATTAATAAATTGAAATATTAAAATAAAATCACGATTAGTTTTACAGTTTTACAAGTTTTACTACTAATAAATAAACAAAGAGCTACAACCCTATTATTCATGTTCGCCGAATGCATCATTTTCTGTTTAGACCGCCTGAACATACAAGATGGCGGATAATGTTCGTTCGTGATTGATGTTCGTCCGCTGTAGACAGTACTCCGAACAACGTTTTTATTGCAATTAATTCTTCGCGATGAATTTTTCGTTCGTTCAGGCAGTCTAAACGCACAGTGACAATGTGTGATTTATGAAATAATGCTAGTAGGGGTATTCACGACTCAGTGCAGTTGCCAGTGTAGTTGAGGACTTGTGCACTTTACAAAAACAAAATATACGTACATCAAAAATCTACACAAGTACATTTCTACTATAGCCTTAAACTTGAGGACTTGAGCTGTTGTGTACATTGAAAAATTTGACAGGTTTGAAATAGTGATGCAGTATTTCAGAGTTTAAGTACCAATTACTTGATATATAATAATCTCATTCAAATTATAATAAAAAACTCAATAAAAATCGTAATAATAATCTCAGTTAAAATTATGGTATGCTCACGAAAACTAAACTGCACAACTGCTCAAGTCCTCAACTATACTGGCAAGTGCACTGAATCGTGTATACCCCTAGTGTTTTTTCACTCACGCGTGATTTTTTAATCACACTGTATTGTTGAAGTGTGCGTTAAATGCGAAAACACGTATATTAACGAAAAACCCAACACTGCAATTGAAATTTGCTAACGTAGGTATAAATTTTAAACTTTTAAAAAGTTTATTATTAAGGTTTCATTACAAATTCAGACCATTTAAATTAGTTCCACTGATTTATATTATATTGAATTACCAAAAATTTTCATATCTTTTAAAATTTGATCTAGTAAATAAGATATTAATAAATTTTTAACAATAAACTTTTACTAATATAACCAAATAACAGAAAAGATCTCATTATTTGTAAAACTGTATGACATTAAATGCTCCTTTATGCTGTAAAATTGGAATTGCTTCTTATTATTTTCTGTTCTGTGTGGGATTTTTGCGTGATTTTCTGTTCTGTGTGTGATTTTTTTTGTATTTTTTGCTGTGAGTGTCACACGAGTGATTTTTTCAGTTCCAGTGAAATTCAGAAATGTGACATGCCATGAGATAGATGCCCTGAGATAATTCATGACATCTATCGCAAGGCATAAGACATGCCCTGTAGTGAGATTCTGTAACTTATTCTCAACTTGCGATCGGAATCGCAATCTAATCAATTTACGAATTTTTTTTGTTGTCAAACAGAAAACGGTATTCACTAACTTGTACTTTGCGACAAAATTCGGTTGCCTACAAACTTGTTCGGTTGACTTTTCGCCAACAAAATATTCGTCGTAAGTTTCCGACAAACTTCCGATAATTTCACCGACAAAATCGGAACAAGTGTTTACTGAATACCACTTTCCGAAAATTATCGCAAACAGAAAAAAATAAGAAAAAAGTTTTATAATAAGAAAAAACTAAATGGGCGTATAATGTCAAAATCGGAAATGACAATGAGCAATGTTGCTTCTGCACCAAAAACAAAACAAAAGGTTATTTTTTTAATTATAATTAATTTAAACCTAACATCAAAAGTTTAAAATTGTTCTTCTATATATCTCCAAAATACAATTAAAACATCAAGCACAAAATTCAATAATTAAAACATAAAAAAACTGCAAACTTAAAAAACAAAAGAAAATAAGAAAAAGGCTAGCATAAAATTTTTCTCTGAAAATAAAAAAAAATTCCCAACTCGTTTATAAGAGTGGGCAATATTTGATTTTGACATTAGACTCCCAAAAGTCGGCAGCGCAGTTGCGTTTTATACTACCTGGATAAATATGCCTTGGATTCCATGAATTATCTCATGGCATGAGCAGTCAAATTTCTGAATTTCACTGGAACTGAAATTTTATTTTATCGAAACTTTATGAAGTTTTATTTTTAAATTCTCATGTTATTTCTAAATAAAAATCTGTTTTTAAGTGAATTTGGACGTTGTCTTTGTTTAAATACATCATTTTGATCATTTTAAATGCCTTTAATACGTTCAGAACATTAAGTTGAAATGTTGCCGAAGTTGTTTAGTGTTAGGAAAATAATTTTGATTAATATGTAACGGCATAGAGTGCCCAACAAAAAAATACTAAAAAAAATGTTGTACAAAAACAAAAGAATGTTGTATATTTTGACATTCAGCGCTCATGCCTTGGTGCATGTGAAGGCATGGGCTATGCCCTGTGGAGACGGCTTGTAACTAGCGAAATGGCTCGAAAATTACCGCCACTTGACGAACCAGTTCGAAGATATGTAAGTTGCTTTAAAGCTGTTATGACACTGGCTTGTTTTAGTAGTTTTAAGTTCTTAAAACTAGCCGCGGATAAAATGGGAAGAAATTCTTTGCCAGAAAAAATATATATATTAGTGGTATTCAATGAACGCCGTATTGGTGATGTAAACAGCGTATGTTCGGTAAGTTTACGGCAGCGAAATTTGCAATAACAAAATTGTAAGGGATTAAACATACGCAGTTTACACTATAAAAACGTGGCGTTAATAGAACGTATAGTTCGTATAATGCAACTGTGGAATTTGCAACTTGTTTTTGGTACTTCAAAACAATATTTTAAACTTCGTGCTAACTAAAATATGATAAACTTTTGCTATATGTAAAAAAAGTGCTATAGTTTTAATAAATTTTGAGATGTCAAATTTTGTTTACTACTATTAAATTGATTTTTATTCATGGTGGGTTCGTAGAAGCACACAGCGTAAACTTATAGTTATATGCTTCAGTATATATACGTCGTTCATTGAATACCATTATTATATTATGTAATTTGTTATGGCAGTGTAGTAGGGTTGGACAGCAATTGTTTTTACTTTTGGAGTGTCGTTATTTTATGTATCGCACAAAAACACAAGAAAATACAGAAAAATTAAATTTTTTTCGTATTAACAATCTACATATTTTATTAATTTTATTTAAATAGTTTATTCGGCGACAAAATGCACATTATAAGCTAAATATGCAAAAATTATTATATAACTTCATTATTAGCTCTTAAAAGTACTAATTTTTGGACTATTAATCTTTCTATCGGCGCCGACGAAGTAAGGGGCGTATTGAACTTCAAAGAATCTTTTTTTAAGCAAAGGATATTTTATGAATATATCCCGATTGGTGTCAGCATCGTTCAGATATGCAAGAAGTTGTTGACTTATAATATTTGTCCCACTTTCGTTCCAGTCAGATAAATCGCAAGAAATTTCTAAAAAGGAATTAAGTCCTATTAAAAATTTGCTATTTTAGGCTGTGTTTATATTCAAAAGGTCGTAAAAATCTTCACCAAATTGCGATTCTTCACAATGACTGTAAATATCGCCACCTTCCAGGGTTGTTTTAATTTCACGAATGACTAAATTATAGATGTCTTGTTCGAAATCATTGGGCAGCCTTGGTTTGTTGGTTTTTTTTGTCATTTTGCTTTTATTGCAAACATTTAATATGTTGCATTGATGGTAGGCTTAACTAGATAATCATTTTTTCTCATTACAATAATTTTGTATTTATAAAATAAAACAAATAATAGTGATTTATAATACTAGTAAATAAAAGTAATCCTTGTTATCCTTATAATATACATGACATTACAATTACAATAATCGTTCATCGAATGTGCTTAAATTACGGTTACAGTAATTGTAATTTAAACTTTTTTCAAATGACGATTGCTGCATTCGTAATTGAAGATCACTTAATGAACGATAACCGCAATCCGTATTAAACAATTTTTGAAATTAGGATTAAAATAAAGTAATTCTTACCGTAATCAATTACACCTGTAATTCTTATCGCCCAGTTCTGGTCAAGAAGACAACATGCCAAAGAGTGGCATACCATCGATAAAAAAATAATTTCAATTCCAGTGAAATTCATGCATATGATAGCTCATCCAATGAGATTCACGCGAAGCATAGCTAAAACTTTGTGTAAAAAATACCTTTTGTGGAAATTTTTAATTGCTGTGGGAAAGGGAATTCTCATGTTTTTTTTTTTCAATTCAGCATGATATTTTTTAATTTTATTTGAAAAAAAAAAAAATGTTTCGAAATAATCGACCTCAAAGTTTTTAAAAAATGTATATTTGTATGAAATCATAAAAATACTTACAAGGACTATTACGTATACGGCCAAAATTGATCGGGTAATGGTCGCAATATTTTCAGTGGATATTGATAATGCATCAAGCAACGTAATGATCATAAAAAATGAACTTTTAAAGCAGTGTGGCATATCATGTTTTTTCAATAATTTCCTTCGAGCCCTTCAATTCAATAATTTACAATTATATATTGTTTTGCATTTTGAATAAATCTTACGTAATAAGGTCTCTACACATATTTTTACACAAAATTGCTAACGGTTGGTGGGAATTTTGAGGTATTTTTTAATGGCTGTGAGAATTTTTGTATGGGCATCTTTTGAAGGACGTAAGATATGTCATGTCATATCCAGTCTCCACAAGTTTTTTTGTATGCCTGGATGTATGTGATGACATGTGTTATGCCTTGTGGAGACTGCTTGCAAGCATAGATGCCAACCAAAATTCACACACGAATTCACTAAATCACACAACATATATATAAAAATCACTCGTGTGACACTCACAGCAAAAAAATCACGTACAAAGAAAAAAAATCACGGAAAAATCACACACAGAACAGAAAATCACTCAGAAGCAATTCCAATTTTACAGCATAAAAGAGCATTTAATGCCATACAATTTTACAAATAATGAGATATTTTCTGTTATTTGGTTATTTTAGCAAAAGTTTATGGTTAAAAATTTATTAATATCTTATTTGTTAGATCAAAATTTAGATATGAAAATGTTTGCTAATTCAATATAATATAAATCAGTGGACCTAATTTAAATTGTCTGCATTTGCAATATTAACTTTTAAAAGTTTAAACTTTATACCTGCGTTAGCATATTTTAGTGTTGGGTTTGTTCGCTAATATACGTGCTTTTGCATTTACTTGAACGCAATCTTCAACAATAAAGTGTGTGATTAAAAAAATCACGCATGACAGTAGACCAGTGATGCACAGCGTTGGCAGAGCTTCCAACACAAACGCAACATTTTTGTCTAAGTATGTGTGTACAAGACAAAAATTCAACGTAACAATTTGCACATAAGATGCTTTCTCGTGAAGATCAAACGCAAACTGATTCAATGCTATCGTCGAAGAAGTTCGGCAGCTTCGCACACACGACTTGTCTGTGAAACGAAACTAGACGATAGCAACTCGACGAGCGTGTACACTCGTTACGTCTGTTTTGACATTTAACCCAAAATGAAACGTTCTTGAACTCGTCTAGGCTGTCAGCTGCCAACTGTTTCAAATGCATATAAATGCCTTGTTCATCCTTAACAATGGTTATTAATTCATTAAAATATTGTTTCTTGAACTAATTGAAAATAATGCAATAACACTTGATGTAAAAATACTCTGCACTATTGTTGCTGACGAGTTGAGACGATAAAAGTTCGATTCTTACGGAACAAAACGTCTCGTCAATCCGTTTCGTTCAGTTTCGATGTGTTTACGTTTGCTTATTTTGGGGAACAACATTGAATTGCATTCAAGCGAACATTTTCGTCTTCGCTCGTTACGGAGCAAATCGTCTATTTTGGTTAGGGCTTTATGTGTACCTCTGCAGTAGACCCTAATCGAATGCGTGTTGCGTTGCGCTTCCTAGCGACACGCAAATTTTGTATACGCTTAGCCTAAACAAGTGCGCTGCGTACAATCGAAAACATATATGTTTTCCTTGTTGCTTTTATGTGTTTGTTGCTCTGTGTTCGAATATTTTTGTTTTATGCAGCCAACTTAACAACCGAACGCACTGTCAAAATAGGAAATTCGATTCGAGTTGCGCATTTCGGTAGGCTTCATATAAAATGTATGTGCATGAACTAATTCTGATAGAAGCGCCTCGCAACACGCATTCAATTAGGGTCTACTGTGAGTGAAAAATCACTCGCTTCATTTCAGAAATCACACATTGTCACACGGCCCTCAAAAAATCACGAAAAGTGATTTATCACACGAAGATTTAATCTATACTTTCAACGTTTTAGAATATGCAACACTGACAAGACACATCCGCAGATTTAATTTACCAGCCCTGTTCTACCGTGTCTATTAAAAAAACGTGCAGAAGTATACTCTTGTAAAAGTATTAAATCTTAATTATTTAAAGAAATGAAAAAGTCAAGAAAATCTAAAAAAGGCTCGTTTATCAATGCAAATAAAAGATAAAGTGAAAGTCTTGCTATGGAAGTTATACGTAAGTATTTTATATATATATGATTGAGGAATATTTGTTAGGTTAGAAAAAACTATTGATAGCTCCACGACGTAGGAATGCTAGCAATAACACTGGTAGCTTCATCAGCAGAATGCAACGATTTTTGCTTAATTACAATGCGTTGAATACAGCAGAAAGGCTTGATTTTATGTAAATTCACTACACGCGGCAGCTGCTCACTTTGAATCTTCTTGAAGCGAGTTGATCGACATAAGCAATGCTGAAATAGTTATCATGTTTGACTGCATCATGACCTCTGTTTCGTTTGGATGCATTCATGAACTGCATTCTATTAAATATATTTTCCATAACGTGAATTTGATTGATAGGGTGCATTTTGCAAACATGTATTGTCAAAAAAAGGTAGGGTTGTTATATCTTTACTCAGGCAATACACAATAGTCTGCAATGAGATTACTTTGTCCGAAGCGAATTACCCTGCATCTCAATTTTCGTTACAGATCCAAGCAACCAGTTAGGTACTCCTTGATCAGGAGTTTAACATGCTAGATTTTAATGGTTTTAAGTGCACTTACAATTTAATTTAACTTAAGCAATGATGATAAAATCAACTTAATATGAAATACATGATTAAATCTTTTAACATGCATCACCATCTGAATAAGAATGAAAAAGATTTGAATAAAATAATCTCGCAAAAACTCAAAATATTAATCTTTTATTTTATTATATTTAGGGTATAATCACCAAGCAGGCGAGGAATGATTTGACTAGCTCAAAGGCTTTTATTACTGTGTGCTTATCCAGCATAATCTCTAAAAAGGTAAGAATTTGTCGCGATTATAAGATTACTTTCTGCATTGCAGTATCAATATGATGATAAAATCTATCCAAAATGATAAAAGCTTGATTAAAACATTTAACATGCATCACCATCTGACTGTACAAAAATCGTTTTATCAAACTTTTACAATTTATCAATTCAATTTATTAAACAATATTTATATTATTTTCAGGACATGATTCGACCCATAATCAGCAGCTGTTGAACTTGAAATAAACTAAGTGAATAGCTGGTCCCGAGTTATATGCAGTGAACGCATATATAAGGTGAGAAAATCATGAAATTTTCATTATTAGAGGTTTCAAATGTAAAGCTTGAAATCATTACAATTGTAAGTAATGAACTTAAGTAAACTTAAGTTTTAAAATGATGATAAAAATATACCCAAAATGATTATGTATGATTAAACCATTTAACATGCATCACCATCTGAATATTTTTATGAAAATTCAATTTTATTTGTAGAAATGAAAATATTTTCTAATTAAATTTTTTAATTTCTTTCAGATTTAAGCAATGTAGCTGGAGAAACATCTTTTTTTAATATTGATTAGCGATTGTTGTTATGTGACATGAGCTGATGAATAGATGCATAAAATATGTCTTAAAGGTAATTATATCTTGATTTGTTTGTTATTTAAAGCTGTTATAAGTTGATAATATCAAATTAATATGATCACGCGGGATTCAAACTTTTACATGCATCACCATCTGAAAAAATTGTATTTTGAGATTCCAAATACATTTTTATACAAATTGTTGAATTGAGTAAAATAAAAGTTATGCATTTTATTTGCAGATTGGTACTAAGAGAACAGTATTGGATGACTTTTTATGGACGTCTAAATTATGAAAGCGATGAGTTTTATTGAGCTATCTAGCTGGAGTAACATCCTTCTTAATGTTGATTAGCGGTTGTGGATATTTGGCATGAGCTGATGAATGGTTGCATAAAATATGTCTCAAAGGTAATTATATTTTGATTTGTAAATGTTATTTAAAGCTTTTATAAGTTGATGAAAATATCTAACTAATATGATCACCCGGGATTCAAACTTTTACATGCATCACCATCTGAACAAAATTTTTATTTTGATTCCAAATAAATTTTGTACAAAGTAATTATACAGTTAAAGAAAAGTTTTGTATTTTATTAACAGATTAATACATAGAGTACAAATGATTTGGGTGGCTTTTTAACGACGTCTAAATTATGAAAGCGATGAGCTTCACTGAGCTATGTAGCTGAAGTAACATCCTTCTTAATGTTGATCAGTGGTTGTGGATAGTGACATGAGCTGATGAATGGTTGCATAAAATATGTCTCAAAGGTAATTATTTTCTTGATTGGCAAATGTTATTTAAAGCTTTTATAAGTTGATGATAATATCTTACTAATATGATCACCCGGGATTCAAACTTTTACATGCATCACCATCTGAAAAATATTTTTATTTTGATTCCAAATAAATTTTGTACAAAGTATTTTATTTAGTTAAAGAACAGTTATGTATTTTATTTACAGATTAATACATAGAGCACAAACGATTTGGGTGGCTTTTTAAGGACGTCTAAATTATGAGAGCGATGAGCTTCACTGAGCTATGTAGCTGAAGTAACATCCTTCTTAATGTTGATCAGTGGTTGTGGATAGTGACATGAGCTGATGAATGGTTGCATAAAATATGTCTCAAAGGTAATTATTTTTTTGATTTGCAAATGTTATTTAAAGCTTTTATAAGTTGATGATAATATCTTACTAATATGATCACCCGGGATTCAAACTTTTACATGCATCACCATCTGAAAAATATTTTTATTTTGATTCCAAATACATTTTGTACAGAGTATTTTATTTAGTTAAAGAACAGTTATGTATTTTATTTACAGATTAATACATAGAGCACAAACGATTTGGGTGGATTTTTAAGGACGTCTAAATTATGAGAGCGATGAGCTTCACTGAGCTATGTAGCTGGAGTAACATCCTTCTTAATGTTGCTTAGCGGTTGTGGATTTTTGGCATGAGCTGATGAATGGTTGCATAAAATATGTTTCAAAGGTAATTATATTTTGATTTGTAAATGTTATTTTAAGCTTTTATAAGTTGATGATAATATCTAACTAATATGATCACCCGAGATTCAAACTTTTACATGCATCACCATCTGAACAAAATTTTTATTTTGATTCCAAATAAATTTTGTACAAAGTATTTTATTTAGTTAAAGAACAGTTATGTATTTTATTTACAGATTAATACATAGAGCACAAACGATTTGGGTGGCTTTTTAAGGACGTCTAAATTATGAGAGCGATGAACTTCACTGAGCTATGTAGCTGGAGTAACATCCTTCTTAATGTTGCTTAGCGGTTGTGGATTTTTGGCATGAGCTGATGAATGGTTGCATAAAATATGTTTCAAAGGTAATTATATTTTGATTTGTAAATGTTATTTTAAGCTTTTATAAGTTGATGATAATATCTAACTAATATGATCACCCGAGATTCAAACTTTTACATGCATCACCATCTGAACAAAATTTTTATTTTGATTCCAAATAAATTTTGTACAAAGTAATTATACAGTTAAAGAAAAGTTATGTATTTTATTTACAGATTGATACATAGAGTACAAACGATTTGGGTGACTTTTTAAGGACGTCTAAATTATGAGAGCGATGAGCTTTATTGAGATTTTAACTATAAATATATATGCATGAAATTAAGTAATTTATAATAATTGTCGTTATGAACTTAACTTAATAAATATTATATAACTTAAAAAGCTACTGTCTAAACAAACTTTCTGTGTGGAAGGAGTGGAAAAGCAATAAGCTTAAATATATAAAAGTTCATACAAATAATTGTATGCCAAAAACGAAAACTTTATTAATTCCTTGAAATTAAAGATTGAAAAACGTTTTTAAATTTAAATTTTTAACATATCCTGGAATCTTTGGCAGTCTATGAAAAACATTGATAAAAATCTAGCAAATCTTTAGCAAGACGTTCTCTTTCAGAGGCATTAAAATAAATTATTTAGTATGAGTATCAGACCGGTTAATAACATCCATCTTCTGCTGATTGTGTTGTTATCAGCCTCGTTATATCGCGGTAAGTTGCTGACTCGCACTGAACCACCTGAGGGTTTGCGTTTGTCATCATAGTTATCCGCTGATGCTGCATGTTTTTTAAAACTTTCATAGTACCAATCCATGCCTCCCTTGCGCGTTGGCGCTATCTGTGCTGTCTCTTGAGTCATGTGGTAGCTGGGCAACTGCTCCGCATCATCTGTTCCTATGTGAAATTCTCGCTTTTGTGCATCTAAATTGACAGGCGCTTTTGAAATTGGAGTGGTGTGGTAATATTCCTCCGCTGTGGGCAAATATTGATGCAGCGAAGGTGGTGTGAACACCTTGACAATGGTAGAACGTCCACCGCCGGCTCTTGAGCCACCACCAGCAGCACCAACTGGCTTTGCAATGCGTTGTGTGGAAGCAGAAGTTGTTGATGTGAAGCCTGTGGTTTGCTCTGATGGCATAGCTGTGCTGGTCACCCAGGAGTGACGCTTAAACTGCTCTACATGTTCTTCTGGTGGCGGTATAAGCAATATTGTTTCTGATGTACTTGCTATGGAGGGTAACGGAGGTGGCTTAAGCAAGCCAACAGATTGAGCTTCTAAGTCATCGGACTCGTCGGCTTCAGCTTCGGAATCTGAATAAAATTCAGAATCTGACATCTGATCGACTCGAGGTGACAGAGTTGTGGTTGTAGTTGTTGTCGTCGGCCTTGGTATGGTATTTGTGGACAGCATCTGCGGTCTGGTACTCGGTACTCTGGTCGTGCTTGGTTGAGGTGGCGTTATACGCCGTGTCGCTGCTGTTGTCAGCTCAATGGATCTTTCTGTCACGTAATAAGTCTGCGTCTCTGTGATTTCTTCGCTAACTGGTGCTGGTTGCAAACTAGTTTTGTGTTGGTTGTGTTGTTTCGATATCTGCCGCTTGGGAGGAGTAGCTGCCGTAGCGACAGGCACGAAATTGCGTGCTGTTGTGGGTTTGATAACCTCTACATGACCACGTCTGGTATGTGGATTATGCACTGGCATAAAACCGCCAACTTGTTCCGGTACTATAGGACGAAATCCGCCGCGTTCTACGCTAGATGGTTCTCGAAATGCTGTTCTAAAAACGTTGCTTGCCTCATTACTAGCTGCCTCATCCGAGCCAGACTCAACATAACGATTTCTAGAGGTCACATCATGATACTGCGCTGTCTCCTGATTCAAATATTTCTCGAACTCTGCGCTATTCGGCTGATACATACGAACCTTGCCGTTACGATTTATATTCGGCGGCTGCGTCAACTGCCTGTGTGTGGTTGGCAAATTCGTAGTTTGTCCATGTTCGCCGCGATCTTTTCGTCCGCGTTGAGCAGCGCCAAAGAAGCGACCAATACTTAGGTTCGGTAGCGGATAGCCAAAGAAAGTGAAGGGCGAGGATGTGCTGGGCGAACCGCCTGGACGATTTTTAAAATAGTTGGTATGCAAAATAGTGTTATTTAAATCCACATTGGTGCTCACAGTAGGTCGTTTTACACCACTTTTGGTGCCATAAGTAGTTGGTGGCGAAGACGCTGGAGCATCCGTTGAAAAACTGGTGTCATTTGTGGGCGCATAGTCCACATATTGATCGTAAAAGTATTCGCTATCGCCAGCTAGAGGTCGCTCACTAGGTGGCAAACCATTGGCCGCGGTAGTAGCATCGTAAGAGCCCACACATTCATCATTAAATTCATCGTCATTGTTAAGCTGGCGTTGAAACACATCGCCGTGTTCATTGAATAGCGGTAAGTGATTGGAGCTATCTATTGCGGAAGAAGATGAACCTACTATACCAGCTGATCCAGAAGCAGCGCCTGCACGTTGATTGACATCTGTGACGACTGCGCAAAGACTTTTTTCAATTCTCGTGCTGCGCAGCAAACGACCATCTTGACATCGTGGTCCCGGATAGGGAAAGTTTGTTTCCTGCAGCCACACAGATAGCCATTGCATTTCGCAAGAACAGTCAATAGGATTGCCTAGGGAGAGAAAATAAAATAATTGAGAATTATATAAGAAGTGATGATGATCAGTGTCAATTCGTGAGTCGAAATAGATCCACCCGCCTGTGTCTTGTACGTAAGTACAGGATATGAAGGAGTTGAGATAAGTGCATGGAATTTGGTACACATGTTCGCATGAAGCCAAGGAATATTTTTCGAATCCGCCCGCTTGTGTGTTGTACGTAAATATAGGATAAGAAGGAGATGAGATAATTGCATGGAATTTAGTACACATGTTCGTATGAAGCCAAGGAATATTTTTGGAATCCGCCCACGGATATGCTTACCTCCCATACGACCATAAAATTGAAGGGTTGTGTTTTAGCTACAGAAATAAATTTTGATATGCACCTCCCACCACCCATACAATTTATTCAGCCCAATCATTTAACATTTTCTCCCGGGAGTTGTTAATGGGAGTTTCCGGTTTAAAAATAGCAGATAAAAATATCTCATTTTTTATTTTACACTCATGAAAATTGGCAGTTTATGAAGAAAATTGCATTAAAAATTTCCAAAAAGTATTTGAACTTTATCATAAAAACGGAAACTCCCATTTACAACTCCCGGGAGAAAATGTTTCATTATTAGGCTGATTATAGTAAAAACTCTGTAAAGAGGTGTTATATATGAGCTACACAGATCAAATTCGTTTGTGAGTATGTTATATAAAACTAAGATGTGTAGGCGTCATTCGCCAAACACGCCCACCTCCGATACAACCCACAATATTGAAAACAATAAAAACGTTTATATTTGACCTACAGAGATAAAACTTGGTATGGGTGCATTTTATATCATAACTTAGGTGTGGACAAAAAATGGGTGGCATCCACTAACAAACACGCCAACCTCCCATACAATCCACTATAGTAAAAATTTTATAAAGAAGTTTATATGAGCAACAAAGATAAAACTTTGTATGTGACACGCCCACCTCCCATACAACGCACTAACAAACGAACAGTGAAGATCGTGATATGTTAATTCGTTGCCATTCGTAACGATTGGGCTTGTATTATTTGACCCCCATGAACAATTTTCGTAAGAACCTCGGTAAGAACCCATACAAAATACAGCTGGTGCAAGAACTAAGGTCGGCCTCAGTTGAATAGCTATAACATCGTTGGTTTGGTAAATGGGCCTTAGAAAAGTTGGATGAAGAACCAGTTTTTTCATCGAAAAAAGATCTTCATTGACGCTCATTTTTAGCTCAACGAGTACGTCAACAAGAGTTGCCAATGCTGTTTGGTGCGGTTTGTGGTCCGACATTATCACTGGACCGTTATTTTTCAAAAATAATGAAAATCGCAGCGTTACCGTTAATAGAGCAAAGTACAGTGCGATGAATACAAACTTTTTGTGCCCAAAATGGAAGAATTTGACTTGGTTGACATGTGGTTTCAACAAGATGGTGCCACATGCCACACAGCACGCGATCGCATGGACCTGTTGAGAGGCAAGTTTGGTGAGCAATAAATCTCACGTTTTGAAGCAGTGCAATAATCGCCAAGATCATGCAATTTTGCATTCAAAATAATTAAGTAGCAGACGTTATGCAACATTTTTACATTTCCTTTGAATGTTGTTATGTTGCATTCGTCATCAATGTGGCGTTACCGATAAATACACTGTGCAACACCAAAAAATAACTGCAAATCTCAAATGGTTTCTGATAGCCATTGGCCCATATAGAACTTATCATCCTAAGGATTTTTCTGGGTTAGCTCAAATAACCGATTTTGGCAAGGTCATATTTTATATGGGGACTTGACACAAATAAACTATTTCTGCAAAAAATAAAATTTTTTTGTCGATTTCTGAAATTTTCTTTTTCAAATATTTAAGGAAAAAACATTTAAATATCGATTTTTGAAAAAAGGCAGGTTTTTTGGAGTCTTGTGTTCTGATATGATATCGCCCTGAATTTCCAAGATATACCACTTTGTTTAATTTAAGAGGGTTTTTGGCCCCCTTGTGTGAATATTAAGGGAGTAATATTGTTTCCAAAATTTAATCTTACTAAAGGCAAGAACTTTACTGAAGGTTGTTAATCAAAATTGTGTTTAGTTAAGGATTTAAGGGAAATTTACTACGGGCCCATAGTATTAAATGCGACCTTAAAAAAACGGTTATTTGGGTTAACCCAGAAAAATCCTTTGGACGATATGAGGAGTTCAGAATCAAAGTGGTCCAACTCACTTACTGAAGTAATGGAGAAAAAATTGATTTGAAAAAATTATTGAATTTTAAGTTGCTCTTAAGGAACAACAAAACCACCTTAAAAAAATCGTCAAAGTTGCTACATAAAATCGAATTATCTTTTGAATGGAATTTAAAATTTTTTAGCTTTTAAAAAATGGCAAGTGAAACTATTTCCTATAATAATATCAATAATGACAAAATCTTAAGGCAGAGATGTATATCTCAAAATATAATTTCAGGAAGGGTATCTGGTAGCATAATACCAAAAAAAAAAATCAGTTGTGAGTTGGACCACTTTCCTTCTGAGCGCCTCATATGTTCTATGGGCCAATGGCTATTAGAAACCATTGAAGTTTTTGCAGTTATTTCAAAAGGCTCTCAAACTGTCGCCTCGGGGGGTCACGGTAGTCGAATGGTTAGCGTGCTTGACTGCCAACCCAAAGGTTCCGGGTTCGAAACCTGATCTAGCCATGGTCCTACGCTTTTACCTTTCTTTAATTATTTTCACATTTCTAATCAACTGATATTAAAAATTCATCAATATATACGACTTTGAAAGTTGTAGTTGGTGGTAGATATGTTTGTGGAATATGTGTGTGGAAGTCTTCGACTGGATATGACATTAAGATTTGTTCATGTGGGAACAAATTGTTTTCTACACTCGTATTGTGAAAGCTATATTCAAGAAGGTCTTAAATCCAAAAGGATATCGAAATCGACCGTTGGTTCTGTTTTGAATAAATTAATATAATTTAAGCACCTAAAGCTAGTGCTTAAATAAATGGGTCTCCGAAATCCCGCAGTATGTCCCGTGTATGTAAGTAAAATCGGAAATATTTTTGGTGCAACAGTGTTCGGATTTTCTACAAAATTTTGTGTATGTTTCACAAAAGTTGCTAGAAATCCGTTATTTATATAAAGTGCAATTTTTATTTTGTTTTTATTTAAGTGCCAAAAAATTTTTTGCTATGTCAGGGAGTTAAGTTTGAGTTGCCAGTGCAAAGCTGAGTTTGGCCATTTAACGAGAAATAAACTCTTGCGTTACCAGTATAAAAATTAACTATTTAACTCACTATATATTCAGAGTTTTTAATAACTCAACGTAAAAAGCGCCTAAAAATATGCACACAATTATATGAGAAAACGATTAGTTATATTTTTGACGAAAAATGAGCGCGTTCAGTTATATTTTTGAAGAAAAATGAGTGCGTTCAGTAATATTTCTAATCAAACAAAAAGTTATTGAAGCCATGATGACAGAAATGAAAACAAAGGAACAACAAGCATGTTTCGTCAAACAACTTCGATTTTTGTATGATTGACTGATTTTTGTCTAAACTGAACAGTCTAAACCGAATGACTTAACCGAATAGGACAAATAGCAGATAAACAGCGAAATAAATTTTGTACATAATTTGAACACAGGTTGACTAAAGAAATGTCCGATTCTAATAATCGCTCTAGCCGCAATATTGGGGCTTCGGATACCTTTAGTTTGCATCCTAGTTTTGGCAAGGTATTTCACCTACATAAAAATTAAGGCGAAACCCCATGTTTTTGACGAACATTTTTTTTTCAAATCAATATTGAATACAATACAATACACGTCATTGCCCTGCAAACATTTGGAAGATGATTGCATAATAAATTGATTTGGTGATGCCCTAGCTATTCGCCCAAGGGTTCCTTTGGAAATAAATCGCTTTTCAATCGCCGAAGCTATGAATGCGCGATTCTTGAAAAATTTCAAAAACTTTCTTTGCTTATCCCGTCAAATGTTGTGTTGGAAGATAGATCGCTTTTCGATCGACCAAGGGATGAATGCGTGATTCAAAGATTTTCAAAATCGTCCTTCGGTCATTCCGGCGATCGTTGGAAAATGAGTTTTTAAAAAAAATTCAAAATCTATCATCTATCTATCAAAATCTATTATTGGAATATTAAGAAGGCCTAAAATTCTTTGACATTAATAAAAAAGTTAAATATGGGCATCTCCCAAAAAAGGTCCATCAAAAGTGAAGAAAAACATTAAAATAAAGCATTAAACATTAAATAAACTCTAACAGCTTTTAACTTTATTTTTTTTTATTTTGATTAGTATTACTGCTATGTAACTTGAATTTTAATTATTATGATGTATTTTTATTAAAATTTATAATGAACATCTTTGCTGTATTTTACTACTGTTGGAAAAATTTGTCGCGTCCGTATTCGTGCTATATCTATTTAAAAAAAGGTAAAAGATAATTTTAATATTTTATAAGTCTACGAAGATTAGTTATCCTGTGACCTCCATTAACATGTATATTATATATAAAAAAAAGTTCTCAAAATAAGCTAATTTTTGCATATTTCTATACGAGCTTAAAAAAACTTATATTTTTTGTCGCGTCCGTTCCATTGAATGATTGCTTATTACTTTGTACTAAATCTCGCCAGTATTTTTTTAAAATGTAGCACTCTTTCATCGCGTTAGAACACTTAAAATACATATCGGCTCATTTTGTTTCTTTCTTGTTTTTCGAGTAATTAAAACTGTGCGAATGTCGCGTCCGTGTCACTGGGAGATGCCCATATGTAAAAAAAATTGAGTGAATTGGGATAGGACAACGTCTGTCGAGCCCGATAGTTTAAACTTACAACAACTTGTAACGTTAAGGACCCCAAAAAGTTTTTTGTTTGTCATCCTTGTCGACGATTCTGCCGATTCGTGTGCGACTTTTCCTAGCGAATCGTTTAAGACTCTTCTCGGTGATGCGTTGGCGAATTATCCCGATGAATCGCTTAAGACTCCCAGCGAATCGCTTTTATGGCTCCAGCTGCTTACATTCAGCGATATCCGAGTGAATCTCAGAAGAGGGCGATTGTCTCGTCTTCCAAGCGATTCGCTAGAGATTCCCAGGCGATTGCAAATGTTTGCAGGGTGAGGGCTGTATTTATTTGAGCTATAGGAATACAATTTGTGTGTTTGATGTTACATCAAAACTAACACTAGTTTCCAAATATCCCTCCACACATTTTCTATCTCAGAATTTAAGTTGGGGGAAAAATACTCTGCCACATGTTAAGGTAAGACATCGAATTATGTGTTTCTATTTTGTTATATTTGTAATTATATGCACAAGCTGTTGGCTACCATAAAATGGAGCGTATTAATTAACACATCCATAACCCTCTCAATAACCCTCTCAAGAATAACCCTCTTCACTTACCATCCACATCCAAAATGGCAATATTGCCACGTAAATTTCTGAACATGCGTTCACGTATAGTGCGTAGGCGATTATTGCGCATAGAAAGCACGCGTAGGCGTGGCATTGTATCGAATGGAGAACCCTAAATTAATGGAAATGTTTGAAGTTAAAATAAATAGAGAAATTTCATCGAAAGCTGTACTAACCTGTATTTTGCAGATCTGATTGTTGTCGATCTTAAGTTCGACCAGCCAATTTAAAGCTTTAAGTGGCATGGTAGAAACCATTTGAACGTTGTTGCTTGATAGATCGAGCACCTCTAGATTTCGCATGCTACGTAAGCCAATGTTTTCCATGTTACGAAAGTTGTTGTTGGAGAGATTCAAGAAAACCATAGAGGGAGCATTCGCGAAACTTTCCGGTGAGATGTAGCGCAAAGTATTGTACTGAAAGTGTGAGGCCAGCAAATTGGGCAAATCCGCAAACACATGGTCTTTCAGCTCGACCAACTTATTATCAGCCAAGACAAACTCCTGCAAGTCGGGCAATTGCTGCAAGGCGCCCGGCTCAATCGAGCTTATTTCATTGCTGGACAAATCGAGATATTGCAACTTGGGCAAATTGCGGAAGGAGCCATGTTTAAGCTCAACAATAAGATTGTTTGACAGCCTTATTTCCACAACATTGCGCCAAGCTGACACCACATCTACATGCACGCGAGCCAACTTATTGTAGCTGAGATCGACATCACGCAGTTGCGCTAAGTTCGATAAGCCTATTGAGATATCAGCCAAAGCGTTGCTAGACAAATCGAGATATTCCAGTGAGCGTTGTGCTTCAAATGCGGCTGGTGCAAGCGTGCGTATAGCATTGCGCGACAAATCGAGCTGCTCCAGACGCGTGTTATTCGCAAACATGTTATCCGTTATAGCTGAAAGTTGATTGCCTTGTAGGTTAAGATTGCGCAGCTCAGGCAGCGCAAGAAAGGCTCGCTCGTCAATGCGTGTCAAGGAATTTTCCTGCAGATGCAGCAGCTCTAGACGTTGCGTGCCTAAAAACGCAGTATCTTCAAGCGAACGCAGGCGATTGTTTGCTAGACTGAGCACGCGTAGTTGTGAGGCGCCCTCAAAAACGTATTTGGGCAGATTAGTCAAGTGATTGCCGCTCAGGTCGAGCATGCGCAAGTTGGGCAAACTGAGTGCAGCGGATTGCAGCCGCGTAATTTCGTTGCTGCGTAAGGAAACGCGTTCTACAATTGGCGGTAGACCTGCTGGAAATTCACGCAGCTGATTGTAGCTAGCATCCAGCTCAAACAAACGATCTAGATTGCGTAACGTTGCAGGATGCAAACTGACTAGCTCGTTCAAGGAGATGTTAAGCGTTTCGAGCATAGGATTGTTAACAAATGCAGATCCATCTAGCTGCGCCAAGCCACATTCGCTTAAGTCCAAGCGTCGTAGCGCAGGCAGACCTGCTAATAGTTGCGAGTCCACCAGACGCAGTTGATTCAAAGCCAAATCCAGCCCCTTGAGCGCGGGCAAATTCCAGAAAGGCATTGGAAGCGTGCTGGTTAAGCTGTTATTGCGCATGCGCAGCTCACGCAAAGCTGGTAGTGCCATCAACGCATCGCGTTCTATTAAACGCAGTTGATTGTTGTTGAGATGCAGCTGCTCGAGCGTGCCATGACCGTGCAGCGCTCCAAAGGGCAGCTCGGTCAAAAAATTATTGCTTATATCGAGAAACTTGAGTGCAGGCAGTGCATCGAGCAGTGCACGCAACGCACGCACATCGTCAATTTCGTTGCTGTAGATGAAGACTGATTCGACGCCGCTACCGGAGGCTTGTAAAAACGATTCTGGGTGAATGCGTCGTATATGATTATTGTGTAGATAGAGCGTGCGCAGCATGGGTGTGCGCAAAAAGGCACCATATTGGATTTCCGTTATACGATTATCGTTTAGATGCAGCTCCGTCAAATATGGCAGATCAACAAAAGCGCCCTCCGACACAATATTGACAATATTGTGATCGAGACGTAGTTTTTTAAGATTCGCTAAATCTTTGACAATGCGTCCGATCATTCCGACATCGCTCAACGTGTTGTAGCTCAGCTTTAGGCTCAATAAGTTCGGCAGACGACTGAGCGAACGCAAGTGCAGCCAGTTAATAGCGTTACGACTCAAATCGATGTGCTGCAGCGAGATAAGGTCCGCAAATTGTGAAGCCTCGAGGCGTTGCAAATACGCGCCACCACCTTCACTGCCACCGGTTATGTGTATATGCTGCAATTTTGGCAGATGACGGAACCAATGTGGCTGCAGCTCACTCAACGCAGCGCTCTGCACACTCAGATATGTTAAACTCAATAAGCCCGAAAAATCCGGCAAATATTTGAGCTCATCGCTTTGTATGGTGATTGCCAGCATGTTGATCATGCCATTCAAGCTCTCCACAGGTATGCTGCGAAGCTGGGGTTCCACTATATAAATTTCGACTAGGCTGTTTTCTAACTCATTCAACCATCCCGTAGAGACTCTTTCAATGCTATTATAGCGTAACATCAAGCGCACTATCTGCAATGTACCGAAGAAGCGTCCTGACAGTGCCGGTAGCTGATTGTTTTCCAGCACCAACTCATCAATGCGTGACTTGATGTTGCGTTCGACCGCTTTAATACCGTCCATTATTTGTGGCAAATTGCTGTGTGAACACCTGAAATATGCAATAAGTTAAAGTTTGGGTATTTCAACAATTAAAGCCGATTTTAACAATTACCAAATTTGTATTTCCTTGCCACGCAGTGAACAACGGCAGGGCAGTATCGCCTCCGTTGGTGGACAGCCGCCATCCGCAGCGTTGACTGGTTGCAATCCAAAACAACAATAAAGTGTTAGCAAAATGATAAAATACGTAGGCAGGACTAGGTATGGCGGCATTTTTCGTGCTTCCAATCTTCTGGGCACTTTTCTGCGCCTCATGGTTCAAAGTGGTATAAATCGTATAATTCGAAGTATTGACTTTTTATACAGCAACATAATTCCTGGAAAACTTTAAAAAATAAAGTGATTTTTTTTTTAATGAGAAAAGGTTAAAAAGACGTTATTGAAAAATCAAATACATGTATGTATAAGTTCAACAATCAATAAAATAGAAAAAAAGCTTTTGATGACTGAAGTGCTACTATTGTTAATAATGCTTACACCATGCTTACACATATTGACACCGCAAACGAAAAACGGGCAATGATTTACGGATATGCAGCTGGAATTCCCGGACCCTTGATAGGGAAGGTGGCATGCCGGAATATGTTAATTTGAAAGTGGAATCGTCGTAAGCAGAGAACATCACCACCCTGTTTCCCGGTTCACACCAGGAAATGCTGGCCAGAATCCGCAACAAGGCAAAATTCTTCAATATAAGCCTAATTTACGTCCCGACGGAGGAAAAGGTCGATGCTATCAAGAACGCCTTCTATGGGAGCCAAGAGGAAGTGTATGATCACTGCCCGGACCATGGCGCGAAAATAGTCCCCGGCGACTTTAGAGCAAAGGTCGGAAAAGAAGGCATCTTTGGCTCCACATCCGGTCAGTTCAGTCTCCACGAGACTACTTCGAATAATTAGTTAGTAGCACCATATATAAATACCAAGGTATCCACAAGGCTACTTGGTTGTCCCCGGATCGTACTGGATGTGCGCACATTTCGAGGGTCAATATTGACTCCGACCATTATCTTGTTGCAGCCAAGATCCGTATGCGATTGTGCAATGCAAAGCATATGAGCTATATATACACATACGATTTATTCTTACATAATACATATAAAGTAAAGGGGTCCGTAAGTTGAACACCTCTGCTTAATTGGCCATAACTTAGAAATTTTAAAAGCTACAATTTTGCAATATTGGATGTTTAATCGTGATATTTCAAGAATGGACGGTATTATGCTTATTTATGAAAGTATGTTACACTTTCAGGGCCAAAACGGTATCAAGGAATAGTAGATGCAGTTGACATGTTGTAAATAGTTGTTGAGTTTTTGCTTGCATACAATTTCGTTGTATAATGTTTGCCAAAATTCAAAACGGTTTGAGAGATATGGACCAAGATCGTAAAAATAAAGTAATTTTTTTTTATTTTTGCGATTTTTAAGCTTCGGTGAAGTTTTATCGTGCTAGTTTGCTCTGAGTTTTTTCAGGAAAACAAAATTCCAAATAGCTTACGAGATATAGCCATGAGAAAAATTAATTTTTTTTGAAAAATCAAGTTTCAACCGATATTTTTTAGGTACTATAAAATCCGATCGATAGCCAAACTAGCGAAACTTTAAAGAATAACAGTCAAAAAATTGTTTGGGTTCCATGACCTCCAAAATGTTACTCTCTGTAATGAAATAATAATGAGTTCCTTTTGAATTGAGCAACGCCACAAAATCGTTGGTGTACTCCACGCGTACTGCGTATTTCAATTGAAATTTCAAAAATGAAACTTTGTTCTTAAGAATTTAGTTTAATTTATTTATGGTTTGTTGGTTATTTTCAATTTTTAACGCCCTTTTTCAGATCCCACTTACTTTATTGATCAAACTTTATAATAATTCAACCTAGCCCTGTACCAAATTTCACTTCACTAGTAACAGTATGAACCGATATACAATAGTTTCCTTAACCTTTTGATTCCTAGTGGTTTCGCAGTAAAACCACACATTTAATAATTTTGCTCTATATTTCTATTGGTTGCATAGAAAAATTAAGCGTTTCACCTCCGAGAAGAAAGGGTTAAAGTACCACCCCCTATTCATAATCCTACCACTTTTTTAATGATTCTACCTACCCACCTACCAAATATTAGTACCCTAGTTTCAATATTAACTTAGATGCAGTGTTTTTCTAATAGTGACACGCCTCTTTGTTGAATGTAGTCTACTTTTTTGATCGTATTTTGTTATGATTCCACCTGCTCTTGTATCGTTTTCATACCCCAGTGTCAATATTGACTGAGATATAGTGTTTTTTCTAACAGTGACACCCCTCTTTGTCGAATTTCGCCCTCTTTGTCATAGTGTTTTTAATAATTCTACGCTTTCTTACAATGAATTTTATCACTCTTGTGTCAATATTATACAGTTTTTTCGAACACTGCCCTTAGCCGTATAACGCCCTATTCCTTGGTAGTAATTTGTAATAATTGTGCCTACCTTTGTACTTAATTTAAGTATACTAGTTCCAATAGTATTCGAGATACAGTGTTTTTTTAATATTGCCACACCCCTTTGTCGAATAACGCTAATTTTTTGACAAAAATTTGTAGTAACTGTGCCTACCGCTGTAATAAATTTCTGTACCCTAGTATCAATATTTTTCGAGACAGAGTAATTGTCTTATGTTGTCACACCCCTTTGTCGAATAACGCCCACTTTATTTATAGTAATTTTCAATAATTTTGCCTACCTCTGTACTAAATTACAGTACTTTAGTGTCAATTTTATTCGAGAAACAGAGTTTTCTAATATTGCCACACCCTTTTTTCGAAAAACTCTCACGTAAGTGATCGTAATTTATAATATTTGTGCCTGCCCTTTTAATTTAACTGTGAATTTAAATCAATATTTACTGAGATACAGTGTTTTTCTTATAGCGACACGCCCCTTTGTCGAATACCGCTCACTTTTATAGACGGGCACCTCCGCTTTTATGGTCTCTATATGTTGACAAAAAATTACGGCAATCGGGCAAGCACTTTAGGAGTAATCGATGTACATTAGAGTGGGTCGAAAAAAAAGTTTGAAAAAACCACCCCCTATTTTAAAGATGACCTCGAGAGGATTCCAAAAACAAACAAAAATAATGTTTTTTGGACCATCGGAAAAACATCCAATGGTCTTTTTTGCATAACTTAAGCATTACATGTCAGATCTTAAACAATTTTATTAAATTTTACTGTCTTTGAGGAATCTTATCAAAATCGGAGCAGCTACATTGGGCATTTGTTTCTATCTTACATTTATATATATAAGAAAAATCCTGTTCCATTCCACTTCATTATATTTATGTGGAAGTTTTAATTAATCATAATGTTCTTTTATGAGAATAACAAGTCTCAAGTACCTCCGAACCGTCGTTTTACCACTGTCGGAATGTTTGCACGATGCAACAATTCTTGAAGAATTTTTTCAAACTCTGTGACGTTTCTTTTACAATTTTGTTTATATATTTTGTAAGTGTTCGTTGACTTAAAAAAATTATAACTTCCTTGTTTTTAAACTTAATAAATAATTTCTTGAACTCAAATTAAACAAATTTGAAGGAGTTCAATTTTATGAGAAAAAAAAAAGAAATTTAAGGGGGTAAATCGGGCTAACGGGGCTTATTAGTTGAATTTAACCTCAAAAGTCAAAATGTCTTAATAAGACAATGTAGTGTTCATTAAGCTCTTTTCAACGACATGTAATGCTTAAGTTATCCAAAAAATACCATGTTGGCTGTTTTTCTGGTGGTCCAAAAAAATTTTTTTTTGTTTTCGGAATCCTCTCGAGGTCGACTTAAAAATAGTGGGTGGTTTTTTCAATTTTATTTTTTTAAGTGTAGGCCGACCCACTCTTATGGACACGCCCACCTCCCATACAACCAACAAAATTTAAAACTCAATAAATAAGCTCTACTGAACCTACAGAGATAAAATTATGTATGTATGTAAATTTAGTTAAAACAAAAATTTTTTTGAAAAATGGACGTAATCCGCACACGGACACGCCTACATCCCATGCAAACCACAAAAATGAAAACTGCATAAATAACCTTATGTTTTTATCTTACAGAGATAAAATTTGGTATGAAATATTTAATAACAAAACGGAGAGTTTGTTCCTTACGGTTTCTTAAACGGATTTAAGAAATGATCCTGGTTTCGTTCTGGATATATTGTCATTTTTATTTTCAAACCAAATTAATTTGAATGATCAACCATGCACATCCCAATACTATTTTATTGTAGCTCGTTAGCTATACATCGGACAGTGACGAAAGTGATACCTGTGGAAAGGCCATTTGCTCTGCTTGAGATATTGCCACAACCCGATTTCTTGAAAAATCTGGTCTTAATAAAAAAAAGACAACATCTTGGCCATTTCAGCCCTTGAAAGGACTTTGACCGAGCTTCAATTGTGTTGTGTGTGTTATTAAATGTTTGCACTTAATTGACCGAGAACTGGACCCTCATGTTTTATGCCGACTCCGAACGGCTTAATTTCATATTCTCAAGAAGCTTTACATGGCATTATTTACTCTCTGAGGTTTGCCATTGTCTGCAGAGAGGTGATGACCGATCAGAAAAATTGTTATTGAAAAAAAACTTTTGCCGCGACTGGGGATCGAACTTGGGCTCCGAGCATGCTAAGCCACACACTTAACCTGCATTCCACGGTCACCACAATTGTTCTTTTTTGACAGTTCTTACTAAAAAAAGGTTTCTTTCATCAAAAATACCACTGAATATAAACATTTATATCATTTTTTGCATACTTTTAGGCACTTTTTACATTGAGTCATAAAGAACTCAGAATATATAATGAGTTAAGCTGAGTTAAATTGTACATTTTTGTACTGGTAACGCAAGAGTTTATTACTTCCTAAATGGGTAAACTCAGCTTTGTGCTGGTAACTCAAACTTTACTCTCTGTGCAGACATACCACTATTTTCATATGAACTAGTTTATAATTTGTTTACTACATTCTTTTCAGTTGAGAAATCGTTTTCGAAAAAGTCATATTTTGATTTTGTTAAAACAACATTAAGGGTATTCACAAGGTGTCTTAAAGTCATATGTCTTAAATTTTTAACATGAAAAAATATGATTGATGTGAACAACCCCTTTTTAAGTTCAGTGTGTTATTTTAACTTTTAATCAGCTGATGCGAACAAGCAAAAATAAATTTTTGTCATCACAATGCTAAAAGAAAGCGATATATATAAATCAAAGCTAAAAGCTATGCGAAAACCAAATATTGGACGTAATAATGGCTGACTCAAGTTAATAAAAAATACGACACCACAATAAACATAGGTTTCAGTGTTGTAATATTTTAGCACGTTTTTGTATGGAAGGAAACGTCAGCAATTTTAAACCATTGTACAATTTTAGGACAATAAGACAATAAGACGTTATACCTTGTGAATACCCTAATTGTGTTTACGTTTGTCATTGCTATTTCGCTTTGAAAGTGAAATTAAAACATGTCGCTGCTGATGCTTTAACGAAGACAAAGAAGTACGTTATACAGTTACCTTAGTAGTTCGGCTTATTTAGTTAGTAGTAATTCGTAAACTAAGCTTCGTACAAGACCAACATTTTGTAAACAAGTTAGGGACTTTAAGAGGTGTAACAAACCGAAAAGGAAACACAATTATAAGTTTTATCTTTTTCCGGGACCTTCAAAAGTTGAAGTCAAAGTCCTATTTTTAAGAATAATATTTTTATTTTTTATAAGCAAGTTTGTGTAGTTTTTAAAAATTTGTCGGGTATGTTTGGGTAACTTTGGCTGCAGCTTATAACAAAGTATTGCACTGTGCGGCGCGCATTTAGATGCGCCACGGAAAAACGAAAAGAAAAATAAATAAAAAACCAAAACATAGAAGAAAACCTTTGAGAAATTACGACAATCATTTCAAGGTTCGTTAGATGCAACAACAGCAGCAGCAACATATAAACATAAACAACAATTACAATAACAACTATTTCCACTACCACAATGACAACGTGAAATCGTGTCCATATTACTAATAATAACAACAATATAGCGTGCAAATTAAAAATTCAGCTAAAAGGAAATACATATAGATGTTTTAGTTTTGTTGTTGTTGTTACTGTTGTACCATATGTGTTCGAAATACCAACTCGTATTACAAAATTTTAACCGTACGTCATTATTGGCGGTGGAGGTGTAGGTAAAGTGTAGGCTGTTACGCTAAGCTTGTGTGCATGCGCAGTGTAAAAAAAAAAAAAAAAAAAATAGTTGGCAGACGCTTGTAAATGTTTCGAAATCAGTTAAGCTTCCTTCGGATGCGGTGTGTGGCAATCGCTGCGGTTTGTTATTGTTGTTTTGTCTACAGTTGCAATGACAGTTCTTGTCGAAATTTTCAAACCAAGCTTTATAAGTTAAATGTGGGTTATAAAAAGTTTTCGCTGTTGTCGTTGTCGTAGTTCTTATTGAAATCGACGCTTTTTTTCAACATCAATTCTCCTTTTAATTACTGCAATTATATTTCTAACATGAATTAACCGTTGCATTATGTAGATGTTTTTTGATAAAAAAGAAGAATTAATTTGAATAAAGTAATTGAAAAAGAACAAAAAGAAGTAATGAAAGCGTATATTATGAATGTTTATGCGTGCGAAACTTTGCAAATTTGAGAGTAAACTGTGAATATTTAACTTTTGAGTTATCAAATGTCAGTCTAAAAGAACAAAATTGCTTGTTTGTGTTTTCAGGACGTAGCTAAATCAATGAAAATTTGATAGAATTTTGATTTCTTGTGAAAGTGAAAGTAATTTAACACTTGCTTGATAACTACACAAAATATTATTAAGCTCTCTGCAAAGGCCTTCCTTCCTCCCAATAGGCATTACTGCTACTTTTAAAGTCAGACTCATGACTTCGTCGCTGAATTTAAATTTTCCATTTTCAATACTTTTTTATTTATGAGAGTAAATTATAACAGGAATACAGTTCCTATCATATTCATATTATTTATTGTTTTCATAGTTGGCTATTCTAAATATGATTTCAAACACAAAGCAGCTCTCAACTCTCAGTTTGGAAGCTGCTTAAATTCGGTGATTCCCGGATGACTCTCAGAAGAGCTCGCTGGCAATTGTTTTGTCTTCCAAGCGATTCGCTGGATATTCTTAGGCGATTGTTGGAGATCTCCAGCGATTCGATTGGAAAATGAAACAATCGCCACTGAAGCAAGCAGCTGAGGCCATAAAAGCGATTCGCCGGGAAGATTCGCCTACGAATCGGCAAGAGGAGTGTAAAGCGATTCGATGGGAAGAGACGCGAACGAATCACCGAGAGCGATCTTAAGCGATCCAATAGGAAGATTCGCCAGGGAGATTCACTTCAACGAATCGCCGAGAGGAGTCTTAAACGTTTCGCTAGAAAAGTTTTTAAATAAAAGTAAAATAAGCAAGTTTGTATAAAAAACGAATTATTTGAAAATCAAAATTATTTCTTTATAGTTTTTAAGAGCTTGTAAAAGCGGTCTTTTGCATGAACGAATGAACGAATAGTTGCTGTAGAATAGAGTTAGTTTTTGACTCCTCCGCGTCATTGAATTGTTCAGACAAATATCTTAATAAATGGTTATTTTATTAATTTAGCAATAAAAGAAAATTCCGCAAGATATTTTCCTTTTATAACGGAAATAAAAAAAATTCTGAACACAAGGTTTGTCTTTTGTTCATTTTCACCAGTAAGATTAGGTAGATTAAGTAAGGGCGGCAGCCTATGTAATATATACATCAGCTCACTTAGACCAGTTTGGTCCATTGTGATACCGAAGCACACTTGATCTTCAATCCCTATGGAACCACATTGTATTTTTTATAAAGCTAGTAAGGCGCCTGACACTTGTCGTTGACAAGTCATCAAGCTCATCGCAGTAGTAGATACCGAGATTGCTATGACGCCTTTTGGAGAGCGTGAGGCAGAAACATAGAAGATGAGGTATGGTTTTCTTCCTAAGAAGAAAGGTCATCGATTAAGGTCATCGACCGAATTAAATGTTAAAATTGCAAACATTATTTTCTTTACTATCTGTTGAAGATTTCAATTGACGCATTTGTTTCAGTCAATCCGTGAGTGTTCGGGCTCAACAAGTGTCTGAGATGGTAGAGAAGAGTTTTTAGGATTGTGTGGATTTTGATGGAATTGCTCTATTAAATAAATCCGTAGGAGAAAAGTCAATATAAATTATCATTCGAAAAAAAAAAATAGTATTTAAGACCTCACCAGAGTAAATATTCGGATGTGGGGCGTATTTAATTTCTCTTTGATGTCTGTTTCTTGAATAATTGATTGTCTGAAGTTCGATATGTTGAGTTTTTTTTGGCAATTCATTGCTTGTTGAATCAAATAAATTAGATGACAAAGGTTCTGTTTAAAAGTATTATCAAATAAAAAAACTATACAGAATGAAGCACGAAATTCAATGGAAACCCTATATCTGAATTGTCAATATAAATTAAATATAATTATTAAATATAATTATTAATATAAATTATCATTCGAAAAAAAAAAATAGTATGTAAGACCTCACCAGAGTAAATATTCGGATGTGGGGCGTATTTAATTTCTCTTTGATGTCTGTTTCTTGAATAATTGATTGTCTGAAGTTCGATATGTTGAGTTTTTTTTGGCAATTCATTGCTTGTTGAATCAAATAAATTGGATGACAAAGGTTTTGTTTAAAAGTATTATCAAATAAAAAAACTATACAGAATGAAGCACGAAATTCAATGGAAACCCTATATCTGACATGTTCATTTGTTTTGAGTACAAGTGCAATACTGCACTTTTTGAAATAGTTTTAAGATATTTAAAATCTCAGTAACTTTTCTAAATATGCATACATTAAAGTGACTTTATTAACCCTTGGTAGGTTAATAGAGCAAAAACTAAAATGAACGAGTGATCAAAAATATGATATCATGTTATCATATCACGTCGAAAATAAAATTTTCAAAAATAGGAAATATATGTTTCGACGCTGCTTTGAGAGCGATCGCGGGTTCAATGATAAGGGTGAATGTTAATAAATTTGAATTAAATAATTTTTTAATACTATGTAAAAAAAATTTATAAAAAAGTTGTTGTTTTTAATAGCTTCACACTTTAATAGTACCTTAATATGAGATAAAATGTTAAGTACAGGAGTAATGGAACAGGCAATGGATCAAGTTCATCAACTATATATATGGCGGTTTTATGCTTCGCAAAAAACGTGGATTCTTAAATTTCAGTAACTTTTGTGTTGTCTTTCGCTGTCGGGTAAACATGTTTTCAATTTCAGCAGAGATTTTAATTGCACTTAGTTTTGTGTATGTTTTTGTTCAGAACTGTATCAACAAATTAAAGTTTTTCCAAATAAAACAGTAGTTCCACATGGCTTGCAAATACTCTTGCAAACGTTACAAACCGCTGCCTTGAAATTTTTCTCCTCTGGCTATCTTGATTGGAATCAAGAGTGCTTCTTTTTAAGTGCACTCTTGTCAGTTGGACAGTTTTTTACCATTTGTACTTAAAAGTTTTCTTTATTTGATTGATTAAATATTTTTTTAATATTCCTTTTTTGCAAGCTTCCAAAATTTTCGGTTCTAAACTTCCTTATTTTTTTGTTCTACGTAGCAAAATATTTCCCTTTTTAACTTTTAGCTCAACAGACGATAGAAAAATCTCTCAAAATGGGAAATTTCCCTCAAACTGGCAATACTGCCTTACAGCCTTGTTATTCATCGTACAAGTATAAAATAAATGCCAAAATATTTATAAATCTGGTTTTATTTTCAACCGTAACTAGCCGTCGGTTTCTTACGTTACAGCAGTCTAGGTAACTGATGTAACAGACATAGACATTTAACGCAAGTGAAGGGTATTCGGTGAAAAACATACTAATTTTAAAAACAAACAAATCAACAATTTAGCTGAAAATTATTTTCATAGGGTCAAGAGAACCTTTCCATAATAAGGTCGTTTGACTAACCATGGATAATAGGGCTTTTCACGAGGCCCTGAGTAAAGGAGTAAAAAAGTAATGTGTAAAATTTTACTCTCAAGCCTCGTGAACGCAACATAGTAATAATTGTTCGAAATTCCGGAAATTATTTAAAACTATTTACAAATTCAGAGTCTGACCATCTTTTTATAGGTTTTTGCGTTTTGTTTTCTCAGATCCAGGCCCTAAATGAACAATATATGTTTGACTTACTTCTAAATTTTTTTATTTTTGAATTTAATTTATTTTCACAGCTGATTTATGCTTACACATTTTAATTGTAATTACACTACACTAGCTAATTTTTTGAAATTTGTACGCACATATATCGGCAAAATACACGACGTCTTATGTTTTTTTGTAACATACCTGTAATTGAGTTTGTAATCCTGTAATACCTGTAATTCAACTGTCATTTTCTTACACTAGAGTAAAAATATATTTAAGTCAACGCCTGAGGTTGAGTAAAAGTGCAAGTTTTCATTCAAAGCATTTTGTTGTTATAGAGTATTTTTATTTTACACTTTAATTTTTTACTCTTTTACTCAGGGCCTCGTGAAAACACAAAAAAATTCGGAAACTGACGTTGCAGGATACAAATCCTCTATTCAGTTGTGCCCAACAGCAAAAAAGAACAATTGTGTTGTATGTGTTATTAAATGTTTGCACACAATTAACCGAGAACTGGAACTACATGTTTTATGCCGACTCCGAACGGCTAAAGTTCATGTTCTCAAGAAGCTTGACATGGCATTATTTACTCTCTGAAGTTTGCCAGTGTTTGCAGAGAGGTGATGACCGATTAGAAAATTTTTTTATTGAAAAAAACTTTGCCAGGAGTGGGAATCGATCTCGGGCTCCGGGCATGCAAAGCCATAAACTTAACTTGCATGACACTGTCACCACCGCTAAGCAGCAAGATTTATTAATTAAGAAGTATAAACGTTATGTTCTTATTAACTGGATGCATCTCTGTTATTCTACAATGATTTTCCAGAATGACTTGACTTAAAAAAGTAGTGCATTCTAAAGGGTGTTTTTTTTTCAATATGGATTACTCTTTTGTCTGGCAGTTGTTTTGACAGTTTAAAGTGACGTCTCTAATCAGTCATGATTCAATAATTTAAAATGTTATCCCGATATTTGACGTCTTCTCACGAAAATGAAGATAGATACCCTTATTCGAAGAGGAGAACATTTTTAATGACACAAAAATCCCACAGCTGCTTGAATATCTTACTATTTTTTAGTACAATATATCTTAAAATTTCTAGTCAATACATTTTCTGCTACTTTTGTATTTTGAAGCATCCATCAGATGACCTTTAAGGGTTCTGCGACTTCAGAATTTTAGAAACTTCACGAATTTATAGCCTTAAAAAATTCAATGAAAGCAATGCATTCCTTTCTTTTTTTTTTTTTAAGCAGTAAAATATTGAAAACCGTACTTTTTTATTAAAAAAAAAAATACAACACAACCCTGAAACATACATTTTTTTGAGGAGACCACAAAACCCTGCTTGTCATTCGTTTGCGAGAGAGAAAATTTTTTTGTTTACAAAAATAAGGGTATGTCAAATATCGGGATAACCTTATAAATTATTGATGATTATTGAAATTATTGATGTCATGTTATCAGTATTGTTTGGCAAATCATCATGAATAGGTTAACTCTAGAACAACGCTTCCAAATCGTGGAAATTTATTTTCAAAAACAGTATTCAATTAAAAATGTTTATAGAGCACTTCGCGAATTTAATGGTGCACATAATCGTCCGTCTGCTACCACCATAAAGAACGTAATTGCCAAATTTCGGTCGACATTCACTCTTTTTGATGCCAAGCCACCGAGAAGAATGAGAAGAGTGCGTACAGAAGAAAATATTGCTGTCGTTGAGGCCAGTGTCTAAGAAAACGACAATTTATCCATTCGTCGTCATAACGCCGCGTTACCGTGAATGGAAATCGATACAGAACCATGATCGATGAATTTTTGTTGCCAAATCTTCAAGATATGGATGTGGACGAAATGTGGTTTCAACAGGATGGTGCCACTTGTCGTCATACTGCGGGCGAAACAATCGACTTATTGAAAGTACATTTCAACGACAATATTATTTCGAGAAATGGACCGGTGAATTGGCCTCCACGTTCGTGTGATTTGACGCCACTTGATTATTTTTTGTGGGGATACGTGAAGTCATTGGTTTATGTGGATAAACCAGCAACGATTGACGCTTTGGAAACCAATATTCAACGTGTCATTGCTGAAATACGCCCTCAAATGCTTGAAAAGGTGGTCGAAAATTGGACATCCAGAATGACCTTGTGCAAAATAATCGTTGTGACCATATGCCCAAAATTATATTCCAAGATTTATTGCCAAGAAATTATCTACCAAATAAAAATTTTTTTTTGGCTATTTCGTAATTTGGCATGTGTTTCATTTAAATTTCAAATCAGAAAGCTCTTAAAAAAACACCCTTTAGTATTTTTGCTTTTGTGGTTATTGGGGGTGGGCATGTTCGTGGACGGACGACACCCGAAGACATCTTTGTTTTGATATAAAATACATACGTACCACATTTTATCTCTGTAGGTTAAAGACGAGCTTATTTATTGAGTTTTTAATTTTTGGGTTGTATGGGAGGTAAACGTGTCCGAGGGCGGATGACACCCATTTTTCGAAGACATTTTTGCTTTGATATAAAATACATACATATCAAATTTTATTGTTGTAGGTTTTATTGTTAAAATTTTGCATTGTTTGAGAGGTAGGCGTTCCCATGGGCGGATTCCAAAAATATTGCAATAGTGCAGATCCTTGGGTCCATGTGACCATGTGTACCGAGTTTCATTCTCAACTCCTTCTTCTTATTCTGTGTATACGGACAACACACAGACGGACAGACGGACGGACGGACATGCATAGCTCGACTCACGAGGTGACTCTGGTCAAGAAAATATATACTTTTCTATACTGCACTCGCTTCGTTCTATGCGTTACAAACGTTTGCACAAAGTTAATATACCCTTACCTTTCAGGTTTAGAGTATAACAAGGCTATATTTTTTTGGACACAATTTATAGACCTGGGTTCTTTATTTTTAATTTTAAGAAATAAAATGCCCTTGGAAATGGTGTAGTTTTATTTCTGGAGCATCTTGCCTATTTCACTAAGTTTGCTTAAATATTTATATTTTCGATAAAAAGATTTGCAATATTTAATTCATTCTGCTATTATGATTTTTCTTTTTCTCCATGTTTTATAACCTGTTTTTTTATTGGAAGAAAGGACATTTATCTGCCTTTTTGGAAAAAAATTAAATTGCTATATATTCCTCTTACATTCCACTCAAACCAATGCTGCGAATTGCGATTTTAATCCAAAATGTAAATCCATATCCAGAATAGCCAAGAAATTTTTGAAATGTTGATTTGCTTTTCTTGTTTAAACCTTTGTTTTTTTATTTTTTCTCTAGGTTTACTACACTATTTTTGTTTTTTTAACTCTTCTTTAAACAATTACAAAACACACATTAATCTTATGTAAATAATTTTTTTATTCGTTATTTTGAAATCTTGCACTTCCGTTTAACAACCATATATTTACATAACAAATTCACTTGATGCACGATTCAGTGATTTTCCTATATTGCATTTTCATTCCACTTTGAATATAACTGACCGACAGTCTTCACTGAGTTTGAATATAGCGTGTCTTAACGAACTAGGCCAGTAATTTTGTAGTTTTTGATTTTCACTCTTTGTATTAAATATTTTTCACTTTCAATGATCAAGCCTTATAGCAGTTCAAGAACATTTAGTTTTTCTTATACTTATTTTCAACTTAATATACGATGCATTCTTTATTTGCATTTATCAAGTCACATAACCACTTTAATCCAATAGTTGTAGTATTCCAAAGTAGAGAAGTTATTAACTGAAGACTGAACCGTTCCATATGAATACTGCGCCAAGACTGAAAAATCATGTCGAAAATTCCACAAAGTTATGTGCCAAGACAAACGCCAGTTACAACCACCACTTGAGCCCAAAAGTAAAGTGGTAAAAATTGCACGAAAACCCAGCGAAGAAGCACTGCTTTTTTCTTCAAAAGCCTGACTTACAGTCTGTGCAATATGGTTACACGCGAGTGATTTTAACTCAAAACATGGAGTGAAGACAAAATGATTGAAACTCTGTTATTTTTTATCATTTTGAAGAAAAAAAATAAAAAACAAAAACTCCAAAGCCTTAGCAACATTTCCATTTTTTTGAAGCTACCATTTGGAACGTACTGAAAAGCATCTTGCAATTTTCAACATACCTACCTTAACTTCCAGTCAGTTCAAACATACATTGATTATGTTGGCTACATGTTGTATGAGATTTAAGAGTATTCTTTTAATCTGTAAAAAAATCTTATTTAACCCACTTGGAAGATCATGTAAATGTTTGATTGTGTAGATATTTTTTGTAGTCCTCCGACTGTGACGACCTGTAGTGAGTTGTACGTTGGGCGGGCTATTGTTTTGTAACGATATTGACGTATTAAGACTGATAACAAGTTAACGTCTATAAATTATTTAATTTTAGTACTTAAAAGTAACTGAAAGCGCGAACTATTATTTATATTTTAAAACTATTATTTTCTTTAAATAAGTGTTCAAATTGTTTGTAATGCGAGTGTTTATTAAGCTTATTCAAGGCTTTAAGCAAACCGATTTGACATTCGAAAAAATTAATAATACAAAATAAATCAACGAGGAAACTATTATTTGAAGTTTGTGCAAATAATTTTAAATGTTAGCTATTTTTTCAGAATGATGTCACAAAACAATTAACTTTGGTTCAATGAAAAGCGTCAAAAGGCAGCAATTCTTAATCGAAGACCTCATACGACCTATCATTCAACCATTCACCCTCAATAATATTGAGACGTGAATACTAATATTGATGCATGAGAATACCATGAAAAATAAATACATATTTTATAAGTGCTTAAAAAAACATATTTTCAAAAATGATGAAATATCGATTTTTTGGGGTCTCGAAAGAGTTTGTAAATTAAACGAATTTCTCCAAACTTCTCCAAATTCTCCAATCCAAAAAAAAAATATGCAGAAATAGTTTTCACGAGTCCCTCTAACTTTTGAGTTGGTGTTCGGCGATATCATAATTTCGATCCGGCTTATTCTATTTACATGTCAAATTTTAATTTTGTAGCTTAAATACAACCCTCTATACAGTAATTTTTATTTTATGGTTGTATGGGAGGTAGGTGGGTTCGTGTCCGGATTTCGAAAATATTCAATTGTGCAGATCCTTGGGTCCATGTTAAAGTCCCGAAAGTCCCAGGATTATAAGTCTAGAAATCCCGGGATGCTGTCATTGCCTTTAAATTTTTGGATTTGGTTGATTTTTCGGAACTTTTCCATAAATTTAGATAAAATAAAAGAAGTTATAAAACTGTTCATTTCAAATAATCAGAACAGAAAAATAGTAGAAAAATAGTAGAAAAACACTTAGTTTGGCATTCGAGTTACACCTGTTTGTGTCTGTTGGCTGGTTAAAGAGGGATCGTTTGCTGTTTTGCAAAAATGACTGGTAATTATGAATATATTTTGTTCAATACGATGACTCTTTATTCCTAGTCTTTATTTTCACAGATTTCACTGAAAAAGACGAATATATTCTGCAGAAAAGCGTTTTTATATTTCTTTGTTCAATTTGTTTTTTGAAAATAATATCTTAACTTTGCAACCAAACATATGAATTTATTTATTTATTAAAAAAATAGTTTTTTTTCTCTGTTTCCCAAATCCCGGGACTAAATCCGGGATCCCAGGATTCCTAACTAACAATCCCAAAATCAGTCCCAGGGTTGGAATCCCTAGTCAGTACTAGGGCACCTACTGTGGAATGTCAGTTATTATGATGTTTTAAAGCTTCAGGTACCTACAGGTGCCAAGATCGTCGAATTTGCAGATGACTTAGTGGATTGTGGTAACAGCTAAACATATAGAAGAAATGGAGGCCCTTAGTAGTGTTGCTATTAGGGGGCGTCCATAAATTACGTGAGATGTTTAAGGGGGGGAGGGGGTCGAGTCAAATCTCATCTAATCTTACGTTGGAGAGAGGGGGGTCTCGGCAAATATCACGCAATTTTTTTTCTGGTTGAAACAAAAAAAAATTATACTATTTTGGTCTTGATCTATTGTGATCTTTATTGCCCAAGTGTACGTGATGATTTAGAGAAAAGATGCTGCAGTACATGCAGTATTTACTTTGCATCTACCAGCTAAGCAAGCGCGAATGTTCTGCAAAGTGCGACCCTCACGGATTGTCACAAGACGAGCTAATGAGTTACTGTGCGCAAGCGACAACGGCTTAGAGTGGCTAGATCAGAACGAAGTTGAAGGAGCAGATGATTTTACTGAAAATCATTCAATCAAATCAGAAAATTTTAAAAAACACCTCACGTAATTTATGGACGCCTCCTTAGCACTATCTACGACTGGCTTAAGTCAGCTGGGCTTAGTTAAGCTGAACTCAAGCCGAAGTTAGTTCTTATCAGTAGCCGTTAAAAGTCCGAATTCGAAGTTATAAACTTGCGACATAGGTAGACTCAAAATCATTTATTAAATGGTGTGCTGATCGATTCTCGACTCTATTTTAGACAGCACCCAGACTATGTCCACAGAAAAGCAGTTACTTCATGCCTAGCGCTAGCAAGAATGTTGCCCATGTTGTTGCACACGAGGATAAAAGCAAGCTCCCAGGACGCTCTTTCTTTACGTCGTGCGTTCGATTTTTATGTAGGCATCGATAGTCTGGGCCACAGCGATTAAGGTAAAGTCCTACCGACGAGGAGTAGAGTCGGTGTATAGACTAGGTGCTTTTAGAGTGTGCTGCACTTTCAGAACAGTGTCTGCGGATGCATCTCTGATGCTAGCTAGCTCGAGTCCCATCGCCCTCTTAGTGGAAGAGATCCAACCAGGAGCTACTAGCGAGAGCACATCCTCTTGTAAAAAACTGGCTCGAGAGAGAAGTATGACACAGTGGCAGGCACCTTGGGATAGTTTTGATAAGAGACGCTGGACCCATCACCTTATCCTTAAGCGATAAACTTCTACCTCACCGAAATTCTGAGTGGGCACGGTTGATTTAGAGCATACCTGCATAAATTCAAGCATGCAAGTGATCCTTATTGCACTCATTGCTCTTATAGCACAGTAAAAGACACTGCACATGTTCTCTTCGAGTGCACTAGGTTTAACGATGCAAGAACTGACGCTTCGTTCTGCCTCGGCCGCTTCTTTGGGTGCCACCCCATAACTCGATAAACCTCATGTTAAGAAGTAAAACCAACTGGTCAGTAATAAGCTCTTTGCCAAAACGCATAATCGACGAACTTTGAAGAGTCGAGCTTTTGCAAAATAGGCCAGCGTGGGTTAGCAAATAAATATACGAAGTTAAGGGTTATCCCCAACACAGATTCGATATAAAGTTGGCGAGGAAATTTAGGGGAACTTGATTGTCCACACTACCACCTAAACGGTGGGGTCTTTTAAAGGTCCACCCTTCGGAAATTAAAAAAAATTACAAATGCTATATGTTTTGACATTAGATTAGAAGATGTCTTCAACTTAGGGATGTCGGAAAAACATCGATGCATCGAAAATATCGATGTTTTGCTTCGATGCATCGAAAAATTTTCACTCGATGTTTGTATAGCCGATGCATCGATGTATCGATGTTTTTTAAATATCGAAAACTGACATCACTAGAACAGCGAACCTCCATTTCCATTTTTCAATTGTGCAAAAAAATAAAACGAGTATTCACAGGTTTTCATATTATAACTCTGTCTGTAAGTTAAATTGTTGGTAGATTTTTAAAATATAGATTAAAAATCTTATCTTTATTTATAGATCCCAAAAATTAAGGGAGAGTTTTAGAGGAGAGTTTTGCTTTCTTAAAGCCTTCTTGTTCTTTCCATCGCATCTCCTGGTCGGGACACAAACCCTAAAATATTCCATTTTTAAAGTCATATAGAGACCCCTCAAGTTTATAGTCTAGAGGAGACATCGCCGCTCAAATTAGCCGACAACTAAACGATTGCTATTTTGCCATTCCCAGGAGACACCACTTGGAGGTTTTGAGTCGACTTGAGACGATTTCGAAATGGATAATGCTGGCCTCGCCAAGTTGAGGGAATCAGACACGTTGCCATGTGAAGATCGCTCCATTGTCTCCCTCACGAAAAAAGTTGTTGTTAGCAAAACACTGTCACTTTACCAAATGTCAACGAGAGACGCTGATATTTGGCAGCCTTGACATAGACACATGTGGCAACCTACAAAAAAAATTTCGAATCGGACATTAACTGTCCGGTTCACAGTGTGAATGAACCTTTCTTTTTGTATAAGGTGGTACTGTTGAGCACTCTTGATTTATGTAAGTTCGACTATTAAATCTATTGAACTTTTTTGCATATGTTCTGTGCAATTTTTCTATATTAAAATTTTAAATAGTAAACAAGTATGTAATTGCGAAATGAAGTCAAACAAAACTGACCTAAAAATTATTTCGAAATATGTAATGGTTACTTAACATTGTAGAAATTCTCTTAATATTCAAACTTTTATAAGGTATGTAAGTATGTAAGGACAGATCATAAATAAACATCATAAATAAATATAACGTAATCATAACTTTATACATAAATATCATCAATGTCAGCTAATTTTGTTAATTAAATTAAAGCCCTAAACAAACCTTAAACTACGAATATAATGGCTTAAAAAATCTGCAAGGTTATAAATATTACAACTCTTGTTAATTTTAAAATCTCTGGTGCATAAATAAATAATACAATTTTCAAAAAAAGGGAATTTCGAAAAATTTCACTTTCAGCTAAATGTGTATAAAATAAACAAAAATACGTTTGTATTTGAAAATAAACAAATGCGACCAAACTTAGGTCTTGATTTGATTGCAAGATTTTTGAACCTTTTTATGGGGCACTAAAAAAAAATTTAAGCACCAGCGTTGAGGAACTTTTTCATGCCTTCGCGATAGAGTTACATAAACCGTAAAAAAAAACGAAAACAAAATGCCTGCTTGTGCAGGCGTAACGCAGGTGATTTGTTTATAATTGGTTAAATTTTTTAATGTTTTCTTTACTTCACATTGAGAAATTGCAAAATGTTGCAGATGACTGTACAAAAACTACATAAAGAAAACATGAGCGGCAGTTAAACAAGCTCAAAAATATTCAAGTGATAAAAATGTATCTAATTGACAAACTACTATTTTACAAAAAGTAGAACAAAAAAACGCTTTATTGATAAATTTATTTTTGCCGAGCTACTGCTGAGGGGTGTGTCACACAGTTCTCTTTTTCTCTCTAGTTTTGTTTATATAGTTCAGTGCATGTTTTTTGGGAACATAAATAAATTAATTTAATTTATTATTCTGGGCAATCACGCGATGTTTGCAAACGCACGAGCCATTATTTTGCTGCCAAAATTTATTTTTTATGTTGAGCTGTTTGGAGGCTTGCCAAATTCTAAAAATACATTGAAGAGCAAATGTGTTGCTACGTAGACTACGAACAAAGACGTGCCCACCACAGTAGCTATAATTGGATATTTCTAGAAGCAATAAGTATGTATTTATATTTTTTTAAAATTTAAAAATTGTTTATGGTTTCATTTAAATGAAAAATTAGGACAAAATACAGGGTTATTGCCATTCCATAAACGGAATTATGACGAGTTTTGCGACACAAAACTAAACGAGTATTTTCTAAAACCACAAAAAATCGTTGAGTTGTTTGATATTTTCTAAAATTTTAATTAATAAAATTTCTATTAATTTTATTATTTTCAGTGTAATCACTTTTTAATGCCTAATATTAATATTGCGACACATTTTACTTTGATGTATACCGCATCTCCTATCATAGCACAAGTTTGCGGTTGTGGGTAGTGTTCGTTGTTGTTGCATAGATTCGCGCAACTTGTATAAAGAACGTTCACATCAAAGCGGATGCATTTTATTTGCAAATTAAAACGAACAGTCGACCCAGTGACCGCGCAACTATCTGGGTTGATGTAATATGAAAACTATATCTTAATGGATTTGAATGGCCATCATGCTGAAAGCGAAATCAAATTGAAAGTGAAAAGATTTGTCTGCACTTCAATTAATTGCAACTTTTTAAATGAGAAAAATTGCATTAATTAACGATTTAAATGTTGCATGTAAACGACTAGACTTGTGGCACTGTCTGATTTATTTATTTGTGGAAAACTAAATTACAACCAATGAGGTTACAACATAAAATTCGGATATCTGGCAAATTTAAAAGTGAAAATATATATAAGGCGGAACAGTTTGTTTGCATTTTTTGTTTGTCTGTGTTCCGAATAGGGCACAGGGTGCCAATGGGGTGTTTTATAGAACAGGAATGAAGGGAAAAGCTGGCCAAAACTTCCGGGAGTTGTCTTATTGGCATAAAAATGCGTTTATAACGACTTCAAATTGGTAGTTATCAGCAAGCTAACTTCTTTATTAACTTCATTCGGCACTTCAAATTTGGTAATCTGTTAGTCTTTAGTGTCGCTGATCACGAATCTGGTGCTAAAAATTTTAAATTCAAAATGGCTACCATAAATAAGCTAACTTTTGTAGAAACTACATTAAAATTTGATACTTTGTAAATTTTAAAGGTTTAATAATACAGTTATTTATTAAGTTTCAATTAAATTTACATCGATATCACCCAGATATTCTGCATCAAGTTCGGCTTCATCTTTCGGCGAACATGCTCAGGGCAACAGCAGTTCTAATACTTTGAGACTCAGAGGACAACTTTATTGTCAACCAATAACTCGAAATCATTGGATCCGAAGATACAAAAAGTTTTTAAATACATCTTTCATTGTTTTTCTCGCGAACACTGCCTAGAATTGTGTTCATGGATGTACTTTATATATTTACTAGCTGGTACCCGGCGCGTTGCTGCCATCCTAGTCCAATATCTGTCCAGTTTGCCAATAGAAGGCCATCAGCAAATAGTTATACCACTCTGAGTTTCAATATTCTGTGACCATTAGTTCCAAAGCTATAAAATATAAAAATTGTCTTTTATGGGTGCAGCCAAACCCCTTGTTCAATGTCCGTTTTAGTTTGCGAATACTTTCGAATAGTAGGATATCACCAAATAGTTACTGCAAACTGAGTTTCTTTATTACGTGACTATTATTTCCAAAGCGATTCAATTTGAAAAAATGTGTCTTATATAGGCGGATCTACACCCATTGTACAATGCCCGTTCCAGTAGCAGGACACCACCAAATCGTAACACCACTCTGAGTTGAAATGTTCTGTGACTTTTACTTCCATAGCTATTCTTGTTTGAGATTTGATAACTTTGTCAAAGTTAGTCTAAGAAAGGTATACGCTCTCAACTAGTGACTAAGTATTAGTTTAGTCTAATTATGTATACTAGTAAAACCAGTATTAATATAAGCATGTACTTAGCAGTCGCTGAGGCTTAAGAAGCAGGGCTTAGTTAGTTGTTAAGTGAAAGTGTTACTAAGAACACAAATTAAATAAAATAATGAGTAACAACTAAAACATGGCGCAGCCGGTTATATTTTAAAGAAAAAAAAAAAAAAAAAATTCTAATCACCTTGAAACAATAGATGTCACCTTCCACGGTTAAACAGGAATTAAAAACTGAAAAAGAAGAAACTGAAGAAACTGTGAAAATGGACTTCAATAAGCCAGATCCACTTATTATGGAAGGGAATATGTCCAATAACTGGCAAATATTTGTACGAGATTTTAAAAACTTACTTGCTGCTTCTGAAAAAGAATCGAAATCAGATCAAATTAAAGTAGCAATTTTGCTGAATCTTGTTGGTCAAGATGCTCGTCAAAAATTCTACACGTGGGAGATTTCTTCTAAAAGTAACCCTAAACTAGAAGAGGTTATTCAAGCATTCTATGAATATTGCAATCCAAAAAAGAATGCAATATACGAGAGAATGAAATTTTATAAGCGTCATCAAAAAGAAGGAGAATGTTTTGATACATTTCTGACTGATTTAAGGCAATTAGCTGATGCATGTGAATTTGGAGATGAAAAAGATAAAATGATTCGAGACTTTATCGTATTGGGATTAAATAATATAGAACTAAGCGACAAATTGATGACCATTACTGATTTAACGATGGAGAGAGCAGTGAACATGTGTCGGGTAACGGAACTGGAGCGGTCAAGGGCAGTTGAAGTGCACCGTGAAACAACATTTAGTGAATATCAAGTTGCAGAAATTAAGAAAGGTCATAGTATTAAATCACAACCAGGAGGACAATTTAATAGTAGAAATAATTTTATGTCTAATGAAAGATACTCTAATGAGAAAATTAATTGTAACAAGTGCTTAACTATTCATTTTAAATTTAGGTGTCCAGCATATAATAAGCTCTGTAGTATTTGTAAGCGGCGAGGTCATTTTCAGTTGGCATGCACAGCGAGGCGAACACAGAGAACTTATGGGTTAACTGAAATCAATGGTGGTGCTCCTGCTGTGAAAGAGGAGAATGAATTTGGTAACACAATTGACTCCGTAACAAGCGACTCTGCTTTTAAAACTTTATATTTGCATAGTATTTTTAATACAAATAACTCAAATGAGTGGTTTGAAAAAATAGAATTAGAGGGAAAAAGTGTAAATTTTAAAATCGATACGGGTTCATCCATAAATGTTCTACCCTATAAGTACGTGAAATTTCTTAATCCTAACGGTAAATTAGTTCCATCGCTTGTAACAATAGAAACTTACGGGGGAAACATACTTTTTCCTGAGGGAGTAATAAATTTAAAAGTTAGTTTTAACAAAATAACACTATTCGCTGACTTCTACGTAATCGAAACAGAGTCAGTTCCTATTTTAGGTCTCCAAACATGTCGAGATTTTGGGCTAATGAACAAAATATATTGCTTACAAACAAGGGAGAAAAGTGATCTTATTAAGCAATACAGTGATATTTTCGAAGGATTGGGATGTTTCCCTAAAGAGTTGCATTTAAATACATCTCCAAATGTTACCCCAACCGTAAAACCAGCTCGTCGAATCCCTTTAGCTTTAGAAGATAAATTAAAAAAACACTTAAAAGATTTGGAAAATATCGGTGTAATTGAAATAGTGAAGCATCCAAAAAATTGGGTTAGTAATTTGGTAATCGTAGAAAAGACTAATGGAGATCTTAGGCTTTGTTTAGATCCACAAGATTTAAACAACGCCTTAGTTCATAAGCGCTATTTAATACCAAAGCAAGAACAATTATCATCAAAGCTTTCAAATATGCATTTCTTTTCAGTTGTAGATATGAAGCAAGGGTTTTGGCAAATCAAATTAGATTCTGAATCAAGCCACTTATGCACATTCAGCACACCGTTTGGATGTTATAAATTCAATCGATTACCATTCGGGATAAATGTTGCTCCCGAAGTATTTCAAAGTTACGCAACTGATGCTTTTGGTGATATTCCTGGTACTTTTATATACATTGATGATTTATTAGTATTTGGTAAAACATCAGAAGAACATGATAAAAATTTAAAATATGTATTAGAAAGAGCTAGACATTTAAATATAAAATTTAATATTGAAAAATTTCAGTACAAGGTAGACAGTGTTAAATATATTGGTCAAATTTTTTCTAAGTATGGGGTTCAAGCTGATCCTGATAGAGTGAGCTCAATAGTTAATTTGGAACCTCCGAAAAATAAAAAATGTTTACAATCAGTGCTAGGTATGATAAACTATGTTCGAAACTTTATCCCAAAATTATCAGACGAATGTAAAAATATGAGAGAGTTATTAAAGAACAATACAATTTTTAAGTGGCTACCAGTGCATGAGATGGAGTTTAAGAAAATAAAAAATTTAATTGCAAACGCTCCTACTTTACAATTGTTCAATGAAAATAAAAATATTACCATACAGACCGATGCCTCTCAATTCGGATTAGGAGCATGTTTACTACAGGAGCATGGGCCTATATGTTATGCATCACGCAGTTTAAGTGAGACAGAAAGAAATTATTCGCAGATTGAGAAGGAACTTCTAGGCATAGTATTTGCAGTGAATAAATTTCACTATTTTATATATGGTCGTGAAGTGCTGGTACATACGGATCATAAGCCTCTCATTTCTATATTTAAACAAGAGCTTTCGAAGTTATACTGTACTCGTCTTCAACGGATGCGACTTAAATTACTTAAATATAAGTTAAAGTTACAGTTTATACCAGGAAAGTATCTTCATATTGCTGACTTTCTATCAAGATCTTATGATAAAAAAACCCCTCAGGAAACAGAAGATGATTTTAATGAAATAATTCACTCGATAAACGTCAGTGTTGAGAAACAAAATAAAATTAAAGATGGAACTCAAAAAGATTTAAACTTAAATCGAATTTTATATTATTGTCGAAATGGGTGGCCAACAGATAAGTCCAAAATCCAACAGAATTTGTTGCCATATTTTAGAATTCGTAACGATATCTTTGAAGAAAATGGTATACTCTTTTATGAAGATAGGATTATAGTTCCTAATGCTATGAAACAGGAAATTCTAGAGAACCTTCACCTTTCACATTGTGGCATACAAAAAACAAAACAGCGTGCTAAGCAATTACTATATTGGCCAACTTTAAATTTAGATATTGAAAATTTTATTCTGGCATGTCACGCGTGCAACAAATTTAGTAGAAAAAATACAAAAGAACCAATTATTTTTCATTCTATTCCTTCCTATAGGTTTTCAAAATTAGGAATGGACATAATGGAGTATGGGGGAATTTCATATTTAGTTATTGGAGATTATTTTTCAAAATGGATAGAAATTTTAGAACTTAAAAACAAAAGTATGCTCGAAATAATAAAGCATTTAAAAAATTTGTTTAGCGTTCACGGAATACCGGAAGAAATTGTTTGCGACAACAATCCATTTAACTCAAAAGCATTTAAAGATCTATCCCATCAGTTATATTTTAAGACGTCTTTTAGTAGCCCTTACTACCCAAAATCAAATGGGCTGGCTGAAAAATTCGTAGGTATAGCAAAAAATCTATTACGGAAGTCTAAAGATTCGGGAACAGAATTATTTTTGGGTCTGCTAGAATATCGCAATACACCAATATATGCACTCGGAGCCTCTCCTTCCCAAATCCTCTTCAGTCGAACTTGTAGAACTCTTTTACCTACAAATAAAAAGCTTCTTGAACCAAAAATAGTTGAAAATATTCCAGAAAAAATTAAGCAAAATCAGTCAAAAATAGAAAATTATTATAATAAAACTGCTCAGATAAAATGTGCCTTTAGAAAAGGAGAAAGTGTTAGCTTTAGAAAACCAAATTCATTATGGTATGCTGGTTCGGTGGTGTCACAGCATGAGCACCCTAGATCATATTTGGTTGAAGACGGAAAAGGAAATTTTTATAGAAAGAATTCTATTGATTTAAATTCTCGAAATAGTTTAACTTCAAGAGACTGCGAAGTCATTGGCAACAATAACAAAAATTTATCTGTACCACATAATAGTTCAATAGCAAACGTCCAGAATCAAACCCTGCTAGAAATGCCACATGAAGGTGACCACGTCGATAAACATTATGTAACCAAATATGGAAGATCTGTTAAAGTTCCTGAGCGATATTCCAATAAATAATAAAACTAAAAAAAAAAAAAAAACAACATTAATAACTGTAAGCACTAAAACCTCTATAAATAACAATTTCATGTAAACATATATTATTTTAATGATTTTGAATTACTTGGAAAAACGTATTAAGAATTATAAAAAAAAAAAAAAAAAAAAAAATTTTGAAATAATATAGTAATAAGAATTATGAAAATGTACTTATATTTTATTAGATAATTATTCATTTATGGTTGAAGTAAGATACACTACCTCCTATGGATATAAAACTAGGGGGAGGATGTTTGAGATTTGATAACTTTGTCAAAGTTAGTCTAAGAAAGGTATACGCTCTCAACTAGTGACTAAGTATTAGTTTAGTCTAATTATGTATACTAGTAAAACCAGTATTAATATAAGCATGTACTTAGCAGTCGCTGAGGCTTAAGAAGCAGGGCTTAGTTAGTTGTTAAGTGAAAGTGTTACTAAGAACACCAATTAAATAAAATAATGAGTAACAACTAAAACAATTCTGTATCGAAAATTTTAATTGTATTGCTGAAGCCATTTCCCGTTTTCCAATGCCCGTGTCTGTTTTATAATTGAAAGACCTGGCCCATCAGTTACTTCATACCAAGATTCAATGTTAAACGACATTTAGTTCCTAATCTATGCGAATCTAAGCGAAAAATTGAATTTTATGGGCGGTACCATGCCACCCTTTCCAAGGATCGCTCAAATTTGACAATCGAACTCCAAGACTCAATAGTAGGTTCGTACCGAGCTTCATTGATGTGTGTTTTAAAGACGAAAGTTAAGCCGAAAATTTGTGTTCTTGAAAAAGTGCTACGCCCCTCGCGAGTAGGAAGATGAAAAATACTTTACAACCTATTCTCATACCTACCAAATATATATAAAAAAAGGGTCATTAAAATCGGTCCAGCCGCTTCGGAGGAGTTCAAACACTAACACCGTGACACGAGATTTTTATATATTAGATTTCGGTACTCCTGAGCATCTTCGGATAAGATCCCGATTGAAATTGCGATGTACTCTATGATGTCGGCGTCGTGAATGATAATAACATAATATGAAGTTGGCATTGGAAACTACTTATATAATTCAACATATTTTTTTGCAATCCCCAAGCAAAAATTTTGAAAACATCTATAATAAAACTTTTAAATAATTCATATAATTATGCATATAAATATATACTAAAAAAAATTTTATTCAAATAATAGTTCATTAAAAAACATGTCGTACCTTTTCTGTACCGCATTTAATTACCTTGACCCCAAAAAATAATAGAAATGAAAAAAAGACAACCCTCACGAATGTAAACAAAACATCTATTTGAGCAGGTTTGTAGACAAAGAACAGATGCCAATACATATTCGAAGACATCTCCTCAGTTTGAGTTATGAAATAAATTATACTTAAATTATGAATTTCTGCTATGCAGCTATTGTCTTCAAAATACCTTACACCAAAACAAAACAAAAAATCTTTGGATTTGAAACAAAAAATGATCTATTTCAACGTTTTACTGTGATTGGTCTTAACCGATGATGTTCAGAAGGGATGATAAGGAGGTCATACCTATACCCTTGCCGAGGTGCCCAATAGAACTTGGCATTTGAAGGATAATTCGTTCTTTGGTCACACAGTAAGATTGTGGAATAATCTCCCTGCGTCTATTTGTCCCGACATCTTCGAACTGAGCAAATTTAAAACAAGTAAAGAAAGTCAAAAGCCGGTCTAGCCCGACTATGAAATACCATAAACCTACTTTTTCAAAATACAATAATAGTATTGAAAATGGGCATGTCCGTGAGCAGATGAAGCCCATTTTTTATATGCATTTCAATTTTGATGAACAATTTACAAAAATTTATACAAATTTCAAGTTTAATTCCTGAAGCTCACATGTTAATGCCTTTAAAGCTTTTTCGCTATTGTAGGTTGTATGGGAGGTGGTCGCGTTCGTGGACGGATTAAGCCCAATTTTTGAATGCATCTTACTTTTGGTATAAAATACATAGGTACATACCGAATGTTATCTCTGTAGGTTAAACATTAGCTTATTTATTGAGTTTTAAATTTTTGTGATGTATAGGAGGTGGGCGTGTCCGTAGTTGGATGACATCCATTTTTCAAAACCATCTTCGTTTTGTTATAAAATACAAACGTTCTGAATTTTATCTCTGTACATTAAAACATAATCTTATTAATTGCGTTTTTAATTTTTGGGTTGCATAAGAAGTGGGCGTGTCCATGGGCAAATGACGTCCATTTTTCAAAATCATCTTTGGTTTGTCATAAAAAACATGTGTACCACATTTTATCTCTGTAGATTAAACTTAAGCTAATTTACTGAGTTTTCAATTGTTGGGTAGTATGGTAGGTGGGCGTGGCCGTAGGTGGATGACACCCATTTCTCGAAGACATATTGCTTTTGATATAAAATACATACGTTCGAAATTTTATCTTTGTAGGTTAAACATGAGCTTATTTATTGAGTTTTAAATTTTTCAGCTGTATGGAAGGTTGGCGTGTACGTGAGCGGATCAAATCCATTTTTCGAAAACATTTTTGTTTTGATAAAAAATACATACACGCCTAATTTTATTGTTGTAGGCTAATTATGAGCTCATTTATGCAGTTTTCAATTTTTGCGTTGTATGAGAGGTAGGCGTGTCCGTGGGCGGATTCCAAAAATATTCAATATTGCAGATCCTTGGGAGTATATGATCATGTGTACCGAGTTTTATTCAATTATCTCAATTCCTTCTTCTTATCCTGTGTAAACGGACAACATACAAACGGACGGACGCCGTTGAAAACCGTAAAAATTCCATATTAGTGCCTATTTGATAGGGTTTCAAATTTTTTTCACTTTTTCTAAAAGTTTGTTAAATTTTCTATAAAATTTTTATTTATGTTGTCTTTAAATGATGTTTAAATAAATTTTCCAACCAATTTATTTGTTTTAAATACTTGTTTTTATTTATAAGCTTACACAATAGACCGGATCGAAATTTAGATTTCGCCGGTCGGGGTCTCAAAAGTTAGAGGAACTCATTAAAATAATTTCTGCATACTTTTTTTTTCAAATCGGAGAAAAACCGCCGAAGAAATTTTGATTCTCCTGAAGGTCCTTTTTGGTAAAAAAAACATGTTTTTGCTTGTAACTTTTTATTTTACACAGAACGCATACCCACATCTGCTTACATGTTAAATTTCTTACTCATACTTACATTTTGACATAAAAAAATTGTTAAAATTTTGTTTCATTATAACTCTTATTGACCACCAAAAATTAAATTTTTTGATATTTTTAAAAAGACATTTTTTAAAACCGCTTTAAAAGACACCTTTTTTTACTAGATTTACGTGAAAGTGTTATGGTTGGAAAAGTATTAAGTTCTTCTTTCTTTCTGTGTATCGCTTTAATCAAAGCTGTGTGCGAAAAACTGATAGAATGTGAGAAATCGACTTTAGAAATCTGATAAAATTAAATATTTCTTATTCATACAAACAATTAATTTCATTTTTTCACTGCTTTATTGTCCAGTTTTCAATAAATTTTTTTTTTAATCACACTTTCACGTAAATCTAGTAAAAAAAAGGTGTCTTTAAAAGCGGTTCTAAAAAAATGTTTTTTTAAAAATATCAAAAAATTTAATTTTTGGTGGTCAATAAGAGTTATAATGAAACAAAATTTTAACAATTTTTTTATGTCAAAATGTAAGTATGAGTAAGAAATTTAACAGATGTGGCAGTAAGCAGATGTGGGTATGCGTTCTGTGCAAAATAAAAAGTTACAAGCAAAAACATGTTTTTTTACCAAAAAGGACCTTCAGGAGAATCAAAATTGCTTCGGCGGTTTTTCTCCGATTTGAAAAAAAAGTATGCAGAAATCATTTTAATGAGTTCCTCTAACTTGTGAGACCCCGACAAGATGAAATTTCTTTTATCCACATAACAATGATCCGGTCTATTATACAGGTTTTACTATTGTGAGTTAAATGGGAGCTGAACGTGTTCATGGGCGGTTGAGTCGTATTTTTTTACTTTCATCACCTCGACTGTATTCCTGTAGCTTAAATATAAGTTTCTTTATATATTTTTCAATTTGAGGTTGTATGGGAGGCAGGTGTGTCCGTGGGCGGATTTAAAAAATATTCAATAATGCAATACTTGAATCCATATGACATGTGTAACAAGTTTCATGTAATTATCTTAACTCTTTTTTCTTATCCTGTGTTTACGGACAACACACAGACGGACTAACGAGCTGATGCTGATCAAGAATAAATATATATACTTTTCTATGCAGGACTCGTTTGTTTTACAATAAAAAACATAACAAATGTTTGAACAAAGTTAATATAACCTGACCTTTAGGGTTTAGGATATAAACATAAAAATAGAAAAACCAACAGTCGGCATCTTCAAAAAATTAAATAATCAGTTATTTGGCAGTGATATCGTTTAAATTCAGTTATTTGCTCAGTTGTTTTTTCACTTTTAATGGATATAAAACAAATATTTGTATATAATTAGAAGCTAATATTTAAAAAATCCTGTTCTCTATGTTTAATTTTTGCCAATAATTTTCTAACACATAAAAACTTAAAACATGTTTATTTGCTATAACCTCAATTCTAACAGTTCCGGGTTAGAGACAGAAATAAAGCGAGCCCGGTATAAAAAAGAATATATGTATATTCTTGATCGATTATATAGTAAGTAAATATAATCGTCAACTCGTTATTCGATTTAACGTTTAGATCCAAAATCGCGTTTATTAAAATTCTTTTGATTTGTCATTACATTTACAAAAACCTATCACTGATTGATTTTGGCACCACTTGAAATGATCCTTAGTGCACTTCTAATGTCTTCTATACTTTAGACAACAAAAGTATTAATTTTATAAAAGTGGATGAGTGAATTTAATATGTATATTTCAGGTACCCCCAACAATGCTAGACATGGTGAAACAGATAATAATCAGCTGAACAAGCACCTTAAAGTTCAATAATGAAATCAATGGAAAATAAATATTTTCTGCTGATAACGGTAAGCAAATCACTTTTATTTTATAAATCATCATATTAGCAATAATTATATTTTTAGTCGTATTTTAGTGAAAAACAATTTGCAAATGTTATTGATTTCTTAATATTGTTGTAATTTTCAAGATCACATATTTGTTTTTGTTTTGAGGAAGAATTATTTTTATGTTATTATAAACATAACAACAAAATGTTTTCTTATTTTCAATTAAATACAATATTTTCTAATTTGATGTGCACCAACACGAGACACTTGGCGATTAAGAATGAAATATTAATCGAAAATATGTGTTAATTTTTACCATATTTTAAATACATATAGTAGGCTTTATTGTTCACCTAATTGACATAATATTATTGTTCATCTTCTTGTTTTCAGCGTAAAGTTTTTTCTCACCAATAAGCTTCTGGCGCGGGAATGCATTTCAACTTTGTCAATATTACAATCTCATAAATACACTAGGTTATGACTCGATTAACAAAGTAATAATCCTGTTATCTGGATAATTTCATCAAAATTTCACAATCTCATTTGGTAGTACACTCCGTCTCATACTAATAGGACACTTTAGTGTATTTTTTAGTTAAGTGGCCATAAAAACTTTTGAATTTACCCTGGCTTTACTTTGACTTTATTACTCTCTTTTTCCTTAATACACGATTTTTATACCCCCACGCGTACTGCGTAAAGGGGGGACCACGCCCATAAGGAGGCATGGTAGGTATAGATATATATAAGTATATATATTCTTGTTCAGCATCACCATCTGAGTTGATTTAGCCATGTCCGTCTGTCTGTGGACACGATTACAGCCGTAATTTTGAAGCTGTCGAGCTGAAATTCGATATTTAAGCTTTTTTTAAAAAAACTAAAATCAAGTTCGAGAATGGGCTAAATCGGATGAAAACCACGCCTACCTCCCATACAACCCCAATGATAAAAACTCCATAAAGAAACGAATATTTACGCTACAGAACTAAAACTCGATATTTGTATAGTCTATGAGAAAACTTAGGTGTGTTAGAAAAATGGGCGTCATCCACCCACTAGCACGCCCACCTCCCATACAACCCTATTATTGAAACCTATATATAGAGGCTTGTGTCGAAGCTATAAAAGTGAAATTAAATATTTATTATTTTAATATAAAAATTAAGACGTGAGAGAAAAATAGGCGTAGTCCATAAACGAACACGCCCACCTCCCATTCAACCCCAAAATTGAAAACTATATAAATAGGCTTCTGTCGAAGCTACAAAAGTAAAATTAGATATTTATTCTAAAACCAAGATGTGTTACAAAATTGGGCGTCATCCACCGATGAACACGCCCATGGGTGTCCATACAACGGTGTTCATACAACCCATAATATTGGAAACTCTATAAATAGGCTAATATTTAAGCTACAGACCTGAAATTGGGTATTTGTGTATATTATATCAAAATTGACATGTTAGAAAAATTGGCATCAACCACTCAAGAACACGCCCACCTCCCAAATAACCCCTAATTGAAAACTTTACTTTGCAGGAAAACAATTTGATATGAATGTATTTTAGACGTCATCAAAATAGTAAAATTTTTTAATGTGTCATATGAAAAGAGCTGCAATTTAAGATTTTGTACCATTGCGAATCGCCCGTGGGAGTATTTTAACTTCGGCTAAGTCGAAGATATACCTTACTTGTTTTTTAAATGTATTGATCATCTGATCAATGTATTGTATTTGCATATAAAAATCTATAGTTTAAATTTGCTTAGTGATTTAAGTTTTCTTTATTTTAATTCTTAATATTTTTTTTTAATTTTGCATGAAATTTCGTTTAGTTATTTTCAGAGTTATAACTGTTATAAGAAATATCTTTAAAAATTGGACTATTTTATTTGATACTAGCTAGCTTTTATTTGGTATATCATTTGTTTGATAACTGTTGTTGGTTCTGGAGATATATGCAATTAAGTGGAACCAACTTTTTTTTTTTCGTTGAAAACCCTACAGTTTGAAACATCTCGAAAACGGAGTGACAGAAAAAAAAAAAATTTTTTTTTTCGGAATTAGCGACCGATTTTACATGATAAAAGGATAGTGGCATTCAAAGTACAAAGAACTTTTCGTTATTTTTAAACAAGTGTAATTATTAAAATAATCTAAATTAAGATCTCATCTCTCAAAAATTTTGTTTTAACATGAAATCCGTTAAAATTTCAATGACCCATCTGTGGCCTCAGACAGGTCCAGTACATCCGATTTACCACAGAATCTTCCATTTACGTCTAAATGCTTCATGGAATCCATACAAGTGACAATGACCTCAGGAAATTCTATTGCATCCGATTGGCCATATAATCATTCACTTTGGTCCAATGTATCCATGGAATCGATACCAGTGCCAATAACCTGTGCCAATAACCAAAAGCCTGTGACCTCAGAAATCCCATTGCATTCGTTTGCCAAAAGAATCATCCATATTTGTCAAAATATTCCATGGAGTCGTTTTAAATTGCAATGACTCGCTTGTGACCTCAGATAATCCGATTGGCCACAGAATCATTCACTATGGTTCAAATGCTCGATGGAATCTATTAAAGTGCCAATGACCCGCTTGTGATCCCATTGCATACGATTGGTTATAGAATCATCAATTTTAGTCCAAATGCACCATGGAATCCATTTAAGTGCCAATGACCTGCCTGTGACCTCAGATATTACCATTGCATCCGATTGGCCATAAAATCATCCATTTGTCCAAATGTTCCATGGAACCCATTAAAGTGCCAATGACCTACCTGTGACCTCAGATAATCCCATTGTATTCGATTGGCAATGGAATCATCCATTTTGGTGCAAATGTTCCATAGAGCCCATTAAAGTGCCAATGATCTGCCTGTGATCTCAGATAATCCCATTGCATTCGATTGGCCATAGAATCATCAATTTTGGTCCAAATGTTCCATGGAACCAATTAAAGTGCCAATGACCTGCCTGTGACCTATCTAGCAATCAAGTAAATTGATCAAAAACACATCTGTGCCCTTTTTAAGTCATCGATGTTTGTATGAAAAAAAGGAAGATAGAACGGAAGAAAACAATACATAATACAGATCATAACGTCGACCTACTAATTTTAATAAGCCGTAAATAAAAATTATGTAATATTCAGGAGTTGAAAAACTATTTATAATTTGTATGAAGTTCATACTTTAATTTATGGCTTCAAACGTACTACCGCCCTTTTTTTCATACAAATGCTTAAAACTAAATAAGGGCAAAGATACACGCAAAGAAATTTTTCGCTTACCGCAACTGAAAAATTCACCAACTATACTTCGTTTGCGAACTGTATTTGCCGCAAACGAATATTCAGTTGTGATCAACTTAAAACTATTCTTACTTGAAATGAAAAAACATCGAACTTAATGAAATTTAATCATTGTTTTGCAAGTTCAAGTATAGCCGAGTGGTTCAATCCCCGACAAGAAAGATTTTTTTTTTTTTTAAGTTTTGTTTTTTAAGTAAAACTTCTTTTTACGGTTCTTTTTGAGGAAGTAGTTATGGAAACAGAATTAGAATTTCAATAATTAAATTAAAATTTTTGATACTTACACAGCCAGGATTCGAACCCACGTCTTCCGCATGACAGTCTAGCACACTTCCATTGAGCTATAGTGAGATATTGAGTAACATGAATTCTTTTGGATTACAAATTTGTATGTCATAAGAAATGGATTTTTATACCCTAAACCTGAAAGGTCAGGGTATATTAACTTTGTGCAAACGTTTGTAACGCATAGAACGAAGCGAGTCCGGTATAGAAAAGTATATATATTCTTGATCAGCGTCACCACGTGAGTCGAGCTATCTATGTCCGTCCGTCCGTCCGTCCGTCCGTCCGTCCGTCCGTCTGTGTGTTGTCCGTATACACAGGATAAGAAGAAGGAGTTGAGATAATTGGATGAAACTTGGTACACATGGTCACATGTACCCAAGGATCTCCACTATTGAATATTTTTGGAATCCGCCCACGGACACGCCTACCTCCCATACAACGCAAAAATTTAAAACTGCATAACTCAGCTCATAATAAGTCTACAACAACAAAATTTGGTGTGTGTGTGTTTTATACCAACACAAAGATGTCTTTGAAAAATGAACTTCATCCGCTCACGGACACGCCCACCTCCCATACAACCCAAAAATTGAAAACGCAATAAATAAGCCTCTGTTTAACCTACCTGAGCTAAAATTTGGCACGTATGTTTTTTATAACAAAAAAAAGATGGTTTTGAAAAATGGACATCGTCCGCCCACGGACACGCCTACTTCCCATACAACGCGAAAATTGAAAACTGCATAGCTCAGCTCATAATTACCCTACAACAATAAAATTTGATATGTATGTGTTTCATACTAACACAAATATGTCTTCGGAAAATGGACGCCATCCGATCACGGACACGCCTACCTCCCATGCAACCCAAAAATTGAAAACGCAATAAATAAGCATGTGTTTAACCTACAGAGCTAAAATTTGGCACGTATGTTTTTTATGACAAGACAAAGATGGTTTGGAAAAATGGACTTCATCCGCCCACGGACACGCCCATTTACAATAAATTTTTTTTTTTTTTTTGAAAAGTGGGTTTAGGGTATTTCATAGTCGGCCTAGACCGACTTTAGACTTTCTTTACTTGTTTTTTCTACGAATGAAGTTTTCAGTTGAACAAAACAAATTTTTCGGTTGCCGCAATTTGAAAACAACTTACGTTAATGGAAAACGAAATTAATTTCTTGCAACTAATAACGTGTTTCCCGCAAATGACTTTTATTATGACAACTGTTCAAACGTTTCCAAAAAATCATTTTAAGCACGACAAAGTTTGCTTACAGCAAATTGGCGATAAACGTTTTTCGGAAAAGTGAGCATTTTGGAGTGAAATAGTGTGACGTCAGAAAAAGTGACTATTTGTCGCAAAAGTTGCAGAAACGAGCTACTGTAATATCTTAATATATATAAATCTCGTGTCACAATGTTTGTCCTCAATGGACTCCTAAACCACTTAACCGATTATAATAAAATTCGCACACCATGTGCAGTTCGATCCAACTTAAGAGATAGGATAGTTTAAATAGCTTTTAAAAGTTCTTTCGACAACAATCAAGGAAAATCGTTCCGAAGTTGAACGAAGACAATCCAAAAATCGAATCGATGCTTACAGAATTTTTTAAAATTGAAATTTATTTGAGATAAAATTGCACATAGAAAAAATTTTCTCGGAATATGATAAAAATGGCATCATATTTACTGAAAAATGGTATTGACCTTGCTTCAGAGAATACTTTTTTTAAATGCGATCCTAAAAATTCTCTAAAAATGATAAAAACCTTCTATGAAAAAGAGAAATATATAAAAATAATTCGATTTTAGAGAAAAAGACTCTTTATTTTTGAGAAAACATTTGTTTTTATTGAAGAAAATACTTCTCATAGTGAATTTTTTATCAAAATATAGGAAAAAAATTTTCATTTCCAAAAAATTTTCCTGTATAAATGAGAATTTTTTTGGACGAGAAAAATATTTGTCATTATAAGAGACATTGAAATATTTCCATTTCCTAGAAGTGAAGATATATTTCTTCGAAAATTTATTCTAACTGAAGAAAATTTTATTTGAAAAAAGGGAAATTGCTATTATCGAATATAGAAAAATTTTTCACCGGAGGAAGATATGTGTTTTTTTTCTGAGTGTGGGTGTCCATTTTCCTCAGAAACCAGACGTCAGATCGAGATGTTGAAGATGTCATTTTTTGTTTTAATCATGTCTGGCAAGTACAGTTTTACGGAAATTTGACTTAACACTTTCGACGGAAAGAGGGGGCAAAACCCCAAAAAACGATAATTTAAAAAATTTTAAAATTGAATTGATAATTTTAAAAACGTAAAAATGAGAGCAGTTTTCAACATCGTCCTCTTTCTGTGCTCGAGGCACAACCCCGAGTAACACCGGGTTACATCCGCTAGTATTCTCCATAAAATTATGCATCTGAAAGTCATTTTTCAGCTTTGTAGCGTTTTTCTGCTGGAAGATATGCGTACCCAAATATGACACATTTTCCTTTTTTTTTTATTTTTCAAAACTCTGAATTTCGAATCAGCAATTGAAGTTCTTACTGGAAGAAAACGGTACAAGATTTCGTCATTTTGTTTTTTGTCTAAGTTCAAATTAAGTTTCTTTATTTTTTCGAAGCATTTAGTTTGACAGTATGTGCTTTCAAAAGTTTACAGTTTTCAAAAAACTAACTGAATGTGTTACTTAAAACAATTTTTTTGAGTATAAACAATTTTTTTCTTTATATAAAAAGTTCTTTGAAGTGCATCTTATTGAACAAAAAATCATCAAGACATGGCAGAATATTAAAATCAACCATCATGACAAACCTCTCTGGGTATTTGCAATGTCCTTTTTTGCGATTTCGACAAAATAGCAGTAAAGAACGTGATACGTGCCATATAATATGTCGAAGCAAAGAAATAAAACTTGATGGTAAATTTGAAAATTTGCTTATTTGATAAACCTTAAAGAATTTTAAGTGTTGGTATTTATTTATTACTTCTTTTCTTTTAATGATTTATTAAATTACTTGTTTTAATTTGAAACTTAACATTTTCTTTATTGAAACTTGAAATAAATTACCATTGTTGTAAACTAAACTGACTGTAATCTTATCTGCTGAAATTAAAATTATTTAAATATATTGTAACTTAAATTCACTTATTTTTGTACCAAATCTGATCAAAACCAACAATATTTTAAACAATTCATATTTCAATTTTACATTGAAGTGAAAGTTTTAAACGTTTATTTTAATTTTATATAGATGTTATCCTGGTCGCTAGTTGGCTAAAGCAAGGCTATTAACAACTGGTAAATCGTTTAAAATTCGAATGGATTATATTATCAAAATCGATTGGTTTAAGTTATTATATAAAATTTTTTTTAATAGTTTAAATCATGGTCACGAATAGGTTAAGTGAAAGTCATTAATTGGTTAAATCTTTTTTATTTTGCACAGTAAAATGTAATAAATTAGGTTTTGCCTGAGACTCTATATCAAAAAAATTGCTCACAAATGGGTTAAACCATGGTCCTCAAAGGGTTTAGTTGTCAAAAATTGCAGTAAAAGTAAAGATTAACCGAGTTTGATGGAAAGAAAAGTATTTCAGAATTTTGAGCATCCACTTATATGGGGCGGCCCCTGTGTGCGTCGGTTTAGAATTAGAAATAGTGAAAATTTCATTTAACTATTTTGAAAATTCATTTCATGTGACCTCATGAAATAAAGAAAAAGCACTTCGTTCAATCACTAGATAATGTTATATTGAAGAAGTGTGAAATTTGAACAAGATTGGATCTTAGATTTTTATACCCTAAACCTGAAAGGTCAGGGTATATTAACTTTGTGCAAACGTTTGTAACGCATAGAACGAAGCGAGTCCGGTATAGAAAAGTATACAGTGAATCAAAAAAGTTTAGGCACAGTGCTATTTTCTAAGTTTCTCCTTTAATAACTTTTTTTCCACATAACATACAAAAATAATATTGACATAATTTTAAAGCCAAACATTTGATTTGGTATTCAATGCAAAAATATTTCATATTTAATTTTTGTTTTATGTATTATGTAATAAAAAGAAAAGAAAGTCATGATTTTAAATAAAAAAAGTTTAGGCACATATATCAAATATTTGGGTTTAGATTTTATTTTTGCACATTTAGTATTTGGTAAGGCTTCCATTGGCCTGTATGACTGCTTCTAAGCGTCTACGCATACTTCCAACTAGGTTTGATGTCTGCTGGGGTGTTATATTTGCCCATTCTTGCCGTATGGCCTCCTTAAGTGAATCCTTTGATGTTATATGATGACTCCGTATTTTTTTCTCCAACAAGTGCCAAATATGTTCTATAGGATTCGTATCTGGTGACTGTGGAGGTGTTTTTAATTGTTTGCAATGGTAAATAAGCCATTCCTGCATAAGATACGACGCATGTTTCGGGTCGTTATCTTGTTGGAACAAAAACGGTTTCCCATTCAGGCCCAACTTTCCAACACTGGGAAACAAATTTTCCTTTAAAATATTCAAATAAGAATATTTATTCATTTTCTCATCTATAAAGACCAGATTTCCCACTCCAGATGCCGCCACACACCCCCACACCATGACATTACCGCCGCCGTGTTTAACTGTTTTAATTACATTATTTTCTTGAAGCTCTTTGTTTGGTTTTCGCCAAATTTTTTGTGCGCCATCTGAACCAAAAAGGTTGAACTTCGATTCGTCACTAAATATAACGCTGTTCCAGAACGATTCCGGTTGAATTACATGGAGTTTTGCAAACTCTAGCCTCTTCTTCTTATTAACAGCAAAAATAAACGGTTTGTGCCGAGGAACTCTTCCATGAAAACCAGCTCTGTGTAACGTATTCCGTATTGTTTGGGGATCGAAGTTTTTATTGAAACTTTGCTGCATTTCATTACATAATTTCACAGCTGAAATCTTGGGATTTTGAGTCACTGCAGCTACTACAGTCCGCTCCTGGCGAGGTGTTAATTTCTTTGTTCGTCCAGATCTGCTTTTACGCTCTAACTTTCCGGTGTTTAAATAATGTTTTATAATGTTTCGCACACTTGTATATGGCCTCTGTACTATATCACTAATTTCGCGAAGAGATTTTTGCTGTACGTGAAGATTAATTATAATTTTCCGAACGCCTACCGAAATTTCTGAACGACAACCCATTTTGATTATTCTAACATGAAATCAAGATCAACGCTCACTTTATTCAATTGACAATTGAATGACTGCGCAATTGTTATTTGTAGAAAAACGAAAAAGCTCAAAGAAGTTTAAAAGACTACCGCTATATTTGCAAAAACATGATACGTACAGCATGTGCCAAAACTTTTTTGATACAGATTTTTTCTTGTTCCGCTTATATTTCACATTGTGTTAAAAGTAACGAAACATTTTTTGTTTATTTTAATAAAAACTAAACTAGTTATAGTAACTACATCAAAAAGTTGGTCAAAGTAATTGTTATTAGGTATTTATGTAACATTTTTCTCAGAAACATTGCCTGTGCCTAAACTTTTTTGATTCACTGTATATATTCTTGATCAGCGTCACCACGTGAGTCGAGCTATCTATGTCCGTCCGTCCGTCCGTCCGTCCGTCTGTGTGTTGTCCGTATACACAGGATAAGAAGAAGGAGTTGAGATAATTGGATGAAACTTGGTACACATGGTCACATGTACCCAAGGATCTGCACTATTGAATATTTTTGGAATCCGCCCACGGATACGCCTACCTCCCATACAACGCAAAAATTTAAAACTGCATAACTCAGCTCAAAATAAGTCTACAACAACAAAATTTGGTATGTATGTGTTTCATTCCAACACAAATATGTCTTCGGAAAATGGACGTTATCCGATCACGGACACGCCTACCTCCCATACAACCCAAAAATTGAAAACGCAATAAATAAGCATGTGTTTAACCTACAGAGCTAAAATTTGGCAAGTATGTTTTTTATGACAAGACAAAGATGGTTTGGAAAAATGGACTTCATCCGCCCACGGACACGCCCATTTACAATTAATTTTTTTTTTTTTTTAAAAGTGGGTTTAGGGTATTTCATAGTCGGCCTAGACCGACTTTAGACTTTCTTTACTTGTTTTTTTATTGAAAAAACTTTTCGCCGTAACTGGGGACCGAAGTCGGGCTCCGAACATGCTAAGCCACGGTCACCACTATGAACAACAAACTAATTGAAAAACTAAATATGCAAACATTTGAGCTAGCCTTCTCACTCACTTACCATGAAAAATTAAACATCTAGGAAGAATATTCTGAGTTTCAGTATACTAAGAAAAAGTACACTGATTTCTTATAAAAATTTAAACAAAAAATTTCTTCAAAATTTCAATCACTTGAAAAGGATGTAGCAAGCAAATGTGCTAGCTGTAGACAATTGATATTTTTACCATGGCTTATTTAGACATATTTTAACTTGTATCTAAAAAAATTTTCAAACCGGAAGAAAAAAAAAATTTTGATTTTTTATTCTCTAGAATTGAAAAAAGCCACACTGTGTAGCGTCCTGATTCAAGAATAAAATTTGTTGATTTATATCAGTCAATACTTGCGTTAAGAATTTGTTGCATCAATCAAACCGAGATTAAGAAAAATATGCTCTTAATAAGAAATTTTTTAAGACGTAGTTTTTAACCCTTCTTCGGCACAATGGGATTATTTGCACTCCAATATGTTTGTGTTTTGACATAAATTATACATATTTATGCTTTAACGATATCTTTTCTAGCTTACTTAATCAAATTTTTGGCCTATGAAACTTAAACATACTTAAAAAATACACTTTTGAGATGCTGCAAAAAAACAATCAAGACAAATTATTCTGTTGTTTATTTAAAACCCTTTCAATGGCTAAGCTAGAATAATCGTGAACAATTTATTTTTGTTGAGGTATTGCCAACATTTAGGCCATAAAAAGATTAAAAAACATCCTTCTGATTTATACATGTGCTGCTAAGCTTTTGCCCGGCTGTCTTATATAATGGAAAAAAGCCATTCTAAGGTTGTATTATAATATTTAGGTTCAACTAAAGCAAACGGAGACCACCAAACACAATAACCACCTTTATTTTTTATTTTTTTTAGGCTTCTGTCGGGCACAAAATCGAAAACACAACTAGTTAAACCTTACATATCTCTCTAAATTTATGTTTGTCATGTTGGTACAACTTCATTTCATAGTACCAACCTATTTGATTTTAAAAGAGACGATGGAAAATAAAATATTTTCTGATGTGTCCAATATAATAGACAAATTCATTAAAAGGGTTAAGGACGGTTTTTTGTCGCCCAGTGTGCCGAGTACACTATGCCAGTGAAGTGTGCTGAATAACGGCAAATTGATTGATTGATTCAATTAAATTAGAAGAAATTTTATAAATTCCTCGATTAAGAAAACTAGTTTGTTAATATTAAAAAATTATTTTTCTCCGTTTGCTTTTAAAAATTCTTTAAAATTTTTTTTCCAAACATAATTACATAAAATTTAAAAATGCTTTTTAAAAATTTTGAACGTTAACAATGTTGTGTTTTTACATGTCGCCATATTTTATCCGTACCAATATATTTTTTATGATCAAAGCTCTTCCTTTCAATGACCACCAATATGGTCAGTCCGGCACTGCAATTGAATCCGGTTAAGAAAAGAGATTAACCTGTATGTTTATTTAAAAAACTTTTATATTGTATTTGCTTATATATTTATTATATTTATTTATAGGCTTTAAGGAACAGCTTAATTTATTTAAGGCTTAAGGTGCCCTTAGCTAAGGGCACTATAGCTAAGTTTGTTTGCAAAATTTTATTGGCACGTGTAACAAATTCAACAAACGTACAATCTGTATGCAATTGAGTTTCAAGGAGAAACGAATTAAAATTAATAAATTCAGTGTCAATATCATGCTATGTCTTTAAATATTTTTGGGGGTTGGGCCATTGATTAATAGAATTGTTGTTCACACTCATGCATCAACAGGCAGTCACACTCATACTCATACATATAAAAACATTGTAAATTGGCATGAGAATAAAACATAAAATATTTAGTAGAAGAAAAAAAAAAAAAAATGCCGGCTGTTGTAATGCTGGGTCAATGTACGAATTCTTTCAAAATTTTGTAAATGTAAACAAAAATAAGAGGAAAAAAAATATGGCTTTGTGAGATTATATCTAATAGAAGGTAGCGGCAATTTGTGTACAAAAAAACAAACACTTACATCATGAGTTGATGAACTCAATTTAGTTGATCTTAGCTATGTAGAGTTGAAGCTGCCAGTTAGTTAAGGGGTAATGCGTTTTTTTTTTAAATTTAAAAACATATATTTTTTTTATTTTGCATCAAAAAACTAGAAGCTTCCAGGAATAGCCACTTGAGGTTATTCATCAAAATAATAATTTATATATTCATGGGCGTCCGCAGGAATTTTTGAAGGGGGGAGGGGGGGAAGGTATGCATTAGTGTGCACGTATATGAAAATGAGCCTGGAATGTTACCTATGGAATTTTATTGTCTTAGATTTTCTACGAGATTTAACATTGTTATTATAAGAAAATTTTTATATTTTAATTTAACTTCCAGTAAAAAAAATGTTGGTTTACTGAATTATATATATATTTATTAAGTGTATTTAAAAATATTTAAAATAAAAAATAGTTACACATTTCATGAATTTAATAAATAACACAGAATTATTGTATAAACATACAATGAGATCAAGTATAAATTTTTCAATTGAGATCAATTATAGGAAATTTTATAAAAATTAAATTTTTTTTTAATTTAAGTTTTTAAACAACAATTTTCTTGGGTTTGAAGCAAAACTTCTTTGACAAACTGAGATTTAGCCTCTTTAACAATCGTCCTGTGTACGCTGAGCATACACAAACTTAGAAAAGTTTCGGTTAAAATAAGGATACATTAATTTTTAAGTTGAAGTTTACCGTTTCAACGATTTTCCGTCATTGTGGATCTTAGCCCAGTTTTTACTCTGTGCAAAGTGCTGAATGACCTCTCTATCATTGACGTGGTGCATGGAAGAGCTACAAGAATGAGCAAGGCGTGATTTATTTGAGGAAAAAATGTTTCCAACTCCTTCATCTTCGAAGCATATATCTTCTTTAATGCTTTATTTTTCCATAAGTTACACCAAACTTTTATTTCATTTTCAACACTGTTTAACTCATAAAATTCTATAAAAAGCTTTATTTTGTTCTTAACCCCGGCAAGACCTATTTCTTGCATTTCAGCAGGATTTAAGGTAGACAGCAAAAATGCCGGTGTATTTTCTTTGAAACCCACCCTTCTAGGGGACAATTAAAGAGTCAATATAGGGTATAAATAACGATATTCTGAAGAAATCCAGTGGTGATGCTGAAGGATGATTTGACCTATGTATTTGTCTTGCAACCACACGGGACACTTCCAAAACTGCGTTAATTTTGTTATAATTTTTTCAGCTTCGATGACAACATCACCAAAAACTTTTTCAGCTTGATAAAATGGCAGAACCATTCAATGGCGAACTTGGCAAATGGGCGAAAACAACTGCAATAACTTTTTGTCATCACTTAATACTTAATTCGCCCAAAAAACTATAAAAACAATAACACATCATCATCAAGAAACTCAAACATATAATAAAATTGACGATTATCAATAGTTCCACCCTCTAGCTCAAAATTTTTTAAAGAAAAAAATTCGTGGCGTTGACAAAAACTCATTAACACCTTTTTTTATTATTACACCAAGGTTTGACCAACAGTTTAATGAAAATTTTGTTAATGTGAACAATCCTAATAATAACTTAAATAACACAACAGCTATATGAGCATAATTCAAACATGGTTGACGGTGACCCTACACCAATTTGCTATATGACCAATGCTATATGACCTATATGCTATATGACCATAAGTAGTAAATTAAATCGTAACAAAACGTGACAAAACTGAGATTAAACTAAGTTTCGTACCAAGTAAGAAATTAGAACTTTGTGTTGAAAACTTTTTATTTTGAAATTTTTTTATGATTTTGTAACATGAAAACATAGGAAATAATATAAATAAAATTTATTCAGTCTAGCGGTGCAAGTGCCTCCTACCCCCCGCCCCTGTGGACGCCCTTGTTTATATTTATGAAGTTGAACAGCAAATATATATCTCAAGTTCTTTGAAGTATGATCAAAATTATTGAAGTTTTATTATTTTGATGACGTCATTTTACATGGGAGACGACAGACCTAGATTTCATTTAATTGTTCTAAATAATCAAACTCAATACAAACAATACATTAATTTTTGTCAAATTTATAAAGGTTTTCATGTCTTGATGACATACTTTTCTGAACACGCCTTCTTAAGGGCATTGTTAGCGTTATAATTCAAATTCTAAAAAAACTTTTTGTTTTAAAATTCTAAAAGCACATGCCCCTTTAAAAAATTGACACATGTAAGTCTAATAAAAATAACTCATACGCCTGGATGTTTTTTGATTCTACGTGAAAGGTCAAAACGGCAAAGAGCATATTCATATTTTTTTTAAAGCACCCTGTTATTATATTCCCTACAAATATCGACGCATATTTTCCTAATTTCTTTGTGGCGTATTTTCAGACACAAAAACAACAACAACAGCTGCATACCACCATCATAAACTGTCATACACAAAAAATGCGCAAATTTAATTGGCGTTTTTCATGCAATTTTAATACATTTTTTAATAAGTTTTTTTTTCCAAACAAAACAAATAATAACAAGTTCACTATGGAAACGGAAAATAACAAAGTTTTCTTTGCTTCACACATTTTTTGTTTCGTTTCAATCATGCCTTCAGTTAAATAGCAATTCTAGCAAATATGAATTCCTAATTCTTTTGTTTGTGTTTATAAATTATAATCATCCTTCTTTTTTGCTCATCATTGTCATCGTCATCATCATCATCATCATCATCAACAACATCGTCAACATCGCCATAAACGTAATTTGAACGATTTTTCGTTCGCTGTGTCGCCAACAAATCTCGGAATATTTTTCAAAATTAAAGAATCAGTTGAAATCATTTCGTCGTCGGCAAAGCATCGCTTTAAATCGTAACTCATAAGTCTAACAGAGTTGTTTAGAACTTGTTTGAATTTAAAAAAATAAATAAATTAACAAAATAATTATAAATATTTTGTCTTGTACTTTAATATAAAAAAATAACTGTTATATTTTGGTTTAAGAAATATAAGTATTTTTAAAATGCTACGCAAGTGCTTAAGAACTTTACTTGAAAACAGTGCTACCAACGGTTACTTAACGACGACTGCAAATAATTTCAGTCGATCGATACACAACGGAGTGTTAGGAGCACCACCGAAAATCCTTATAACCGGTTTGTGAAATATTTTAAGTATTTGATTAATTTAAAATTGAAATTTTCAAAAATTCCAAATTCTTGATAGCTGTTTCAAAACGGATATATTGCTTTAATGTTTATTAGAATTTTCATAAAAATTTAAGAAAATAAAATTGAGGACTTGGTACTGATTTTCATTAAATACTTGGTTCAAAATAACAATTAATTTTGATTAATGTTGATATTAAATCTGGGGAATAAATTTTGAAAATTTATGAGACTAGATCCCGTTATTTCAGAAATTTTTAGTTGTTCGAGCTAAATCTACCGAACAAGCGAAGGTTTGACAAAAACTTAGAGTTTGCGAATATATTTCTTGGCGCTTCCTGAAAAGGAATTATTTTCTTTTTATAATTATAAAATTTTTTTAACTTGGAATTTCCTTGCGTTACATAAAAAAATAATTCAAAAAGTTACAAGCATCTTAAGTCAAAAAATAAGATTTTGTTTTAAGAAAATTAAACTTTCAATGACAATTTTTTTTTATTGACGCACTTGTTTTCTTTAGTAAATTTCCCTTACTTCCGCCACACATTGTATTTTACTCAGAGCAGCGTATTTTCGTAAAAAATCGATCTTTCCAAAACACTCCTTTTCAGATCATAGGTATATTATTTTTGACATAGAAGACTATACTCTGAGATCACAGAGAGTTAGTTTCCGTAATCTTAGACAAGTCAACTGGGGTCTCTACTTAGATATATTAAAAACAGAACTAAGAATTGTACTACCATATTCTCCTTTCTGTAAAAATCGTTAGACGATCTATTAGATTTTCTCACTGCGTCAATGAATAAAGTTCTTGACACCGCGTGTCCGTTGAAAACAACCAAAAGGGAAGAAAAAGTCACCTTAATGGGACATTAAACTAAACGAGCTTCGTAATAAAAGCCAAAAACTCTTTAACAAAGCAAAAGCCACTGCGTCCACCGATTCGTGTTAAACCTAAAAAATGACTCTAAAAGAATACATGAAAAAAAATTACGAAAACCACAACGACAATCTTGGAGAACCTTCTATGAATAAATATCACAAACTTCTGAGGCGTCGAGACTTAGTAGAAACTCACTTTCCAGGCAGTTTAAAGATAGGGAATGTTCCAACACAAGAAGAGCATCTACCCGCTGTAGACAACTCCTTAGATATTAGTACAAAATCGAAGCTTAAATGAGTAATAGTAAGCTTCAAACCGTTTAAGTCACCATGACCAGACGGCATAGCCCTAATTGAAATTATAAAAATGTACGACATCCCAGAGCTGTCTTGACCTGAATCACATCCCAAAACGCTGGTGATACGTGAAAATAGTTTTTATGTCTAAAGCAGGAAAAAGTTCACATTTTAACCGAAATTCTTTTATCTTTTCTTCTTAAAAATTTCGAAATATTAATCAGACTACAAATAGAAGTGAACCCATTTTCACCAGCACAACATACTTAAGCCAAAAGTAAATCAGCTTCAGCTGAAAAGCTCTCTACTCCATGGTCTCTCTTATTGAAAAAATTCTTCATCAAAAGAAATATTCAATGATAGCATTCATGGAAATGACTTTAAGAACCACTGAAGAGCTGCAGCAAGTATTCATTTTGCTCATCACTCTATGCATTATATGTGAGTATTCCATATCCTCAAATCATTTACCATGCGGAGCGAATAAGTGCAAAACATTAATTTTACAGATCGAAGTAATGTTTCATTCTATTATAGTGAGAGTTATAATGAATACTATTGTAAAAGCCCGTCCTTCGACGGGAAGGAACCATTTAGAGTACAAAATGCGACAAAAAATTTATTGGATTTATATACAAAGGTTTTTATTTGAAAACATATTTATTAAATTATTTTGATAAAACTTCTTTATAAACAAAATTTCTAGTAAAAAATTCTTAGAATTTTTAACCTTGCCCTTGCCATCTATAATGCTTAGTTTTACATCATCAGTCCGCTAAAACTGCGCATGACTAAATACCAGTTCTTTTAGAAAAACTCCTACTTTTTGCAATATTTAACCTTGCAATTTATTTATGGTCATTGAAAATGTCAGTTTAACTGGAAATTGTCGCCTTCGGAGAGTGAAAGGCAAATCTGTGTTTGTCGGGGCCAAATCAATTGTAGGTATGAAAACTATTTCATGTTCGCCAGTGCGTCTGTCAATACCTGTGCGATGATTAATTAAGTTTTTAGGTTTTTCAAAACTAACCACCTTCCATTACAGATATCTCTTTTGGTATTGAAATTTCGAAGAAGTATTATAATACTTCCAATTTTGAGGTTTAACTCATGCAGTGGCATTCCTGAAGGATAAAATTTATTCAAAAACTCGGCAGAGTAATTTTGTTTATCGTTATCATCACTGTCTTCAATTTAATCCGTGCTCAGATCTCTCACTGTGTCACCAACTAAAATATTTAGAACTTGCTCGTTGACTTCGTTCACATCGGAATTTTTTGTGCACAGGATAGCAATTTTGGAATAACGGTTGATGTTATTCGGACTCAAAGTATCGCCAGAAATCTATTTAACCCTTTCAATGGATTTGTCCATTATATTGGACACTTCAGAAAATTTTTTTTTTTATTTTCCAACGTCTTTTCTAAAATCAAATAGGTTGGTGCTATGAAATGAAGTTGTGCTAACATGACAAAAATAATTTTAGGGAGATATATAATGTTTAACTTAGTTAGATTTACGATTTTATGCCCATCAGAACCCTTCAATTTTTTTATATCGCGTGTTAATAAATTTTGCAAAAAAGAATTGATTATTGTGATTGGTGTGCAAAGTATAATTTTTTTTATAATAACAATTGCATAAATAACGCATTTGCATTTGTCTTCGATTGTTTTAGTTGAACTAAAATATTATAATACAACGTTATCATGGTTTTGTCCATTATATTAGACAGCCTGCCAAAAGCAAAGCAGCTCATGTAAAAATTAGAAGGATGTTTTTTAATCTTTCTATTGCTTAAATGATGGGAATATAAGCTCAAAAAAATTGTCCACGATTATTCTAGGCAAGCCATTGAAAGGGTTAATAAGCGAACCTTTACAAACAAAATGATCGGGAATTTCTATGATGTCTTCATCTCCATTTCCTAACTTGAATAGCCAATCGCTAAAACTTGGATCAGAAGACCGAATATGTGATTTCATTCTAGCAATACCAATTGACACCAACGTTACTGAATGTAATAATTGCTGTTCAGTTTATGTAGACCGAATAGATTCTGGTTCTGTTAATTAAGAAGTACTGTAATAGCAAGACATGATGTTTGATGTATAGTAGTTGAGGAAAATAGTCTTCAAGTACAAAGATTTCCAATACATAATTTAAGAATAGGTGCTGGTCCAGACTGAACAGGTTCTAAAAAGTATAGTACGTACAAAGATTTCAAATAGATAATTTTACAACAGGTTCTGGTCCAGGTCGAACAGGTTTTAAAAAGTACAGTACGTACAAAGATTTTAAATAGATAATTTTACAACAGGTTCTGGTCCAGGATGAACAGGTTTTAAAAAGTACAGTACGTACAAAGATTTCAAATGGATAATTTTAGAAGAGGTTCTGGTCCAGGCTGAACAGGTTTTACGATATAGAGCAAAAGGTTTAGTAAGTACAAACATTTCAAATGAATTATTTATAAATGGTCATGGTCCAGGCTGAACATGTTTTACGATATAGAGCACGGAGCAGGACGCTTGCCTTTTATATATTAAGATTGATATTTATATTGGAGTCGCATCTGTTTTTAATGGAATGCATTCGAAGTATTGAGAGTATTCTGAAATGGTTTGCATGGGTCACACTATACCAAAATATAACACAAAAAATATTTAAAAAAAAGAAAAAGTGGAATATCTCGAAAACGGATATTTTCGGAACGAATTTCTACGGGGGATAGTATTATCTAAATGCGTAGATAGAGGGGTAAAAAAAAAACAACAAATTGACCATTTCACCCTTTGAAATGACTTTGTCCAAGATTCTTATGATCAATTGTGTTGTGTATGTTACTGAATGTTTGTACACAATTGATCGAGAACTGGACCTACATGTTTTATGTCGACTTCGAATGGCTAAACTTCATGTTCTCAATAAGCTTTACATGGCATTACGTTTTATCTGAGGTTTCCATTGTCTGCAGATAGGTGACGGTCAAACAAAAAAATGTAATTATATTGAAAAAACTTTTGCCCGAGGTGAGGTTTGAACTCGGGGTTCGCTGGTTTGCACGCCACACGCTTAGCACGCACGACCACATAACAATAACGACCCATATCACACCAGGTCATGCCCATGACCGTTCTCAAGCTGTAAGAGAACCCGTAAGCTCATGTTTGTGTTTTGTAGATGATATAATAAGAAGGTACGGTAAAAAGATTCATCGTCGAATATCAAAATGAATATTAGCGATGCTACTTTTTAGTTTGGTTGAATAATGTGGAACAAAGAAACTTTGAACTTTGAAAGAGAATTATAATAGGATAAATAGAATAATGTAGGAAGAAATTAAAGAAACAATGGATGCGTTGTTTTTAAGATATGATACCACTGCTTTTTGTAATTTTGAACCTCTTTACCGTACCTTATTATTATATTATGGTTTTGTAGTGAGATGTTTTGAAACCGTAAAAACGGAAGCGACGACTCTGAAAATTTAAAATTGTTTTAGCTTTTCGATATCAGAAACATTTGCTAGCTAGCTATTCAATATTGTCACATTACTTGGTCTAATTTTTTTCCACGAGAACATACATTTTTTTATATTTTAAAACGTCCTTGAGTTAGATTCACTTGGAAACAGTTAAATGAAGAAATATTAATTTTTTGTTCATTGAAGAAAATCTTTTGTTGCGAAAGAATTTTTAACGAATTTTTGTCAAGGCTAAATAAAGTTTTATTAATAGATTTTCGCAACAAAAAGAATTAAAATTTTTTTTATAATAAAGCACTCACGTGGCGTAAGATTTATGTTGTCGAAGTCTATTTTGTTTGTTATAGTTTTCTTAGTTTTGTGAATGGTGAAATAGAATGATAAAAGAATAGCTTTGCCAACTATTATTCATTCATTTAAAAAACTAATGTCTACAGTGTAGACTCTACACTTCTATTGATAATTTTTTACATATTATGAATTGTTTGATTATATGCTGACATATTCGGGGTAAACTTCCAAGCCACAGAAGAGATTTGGATAAAACTTTCTAATCGACATTAGGTCTGTTTCCTTACTCACTTCAAATAACTTGAAGTTACTCGAAAGTGCTTCTTTACACATTTTTCCAGCACAAGAGAGAAAAATAAACGCACAAGTAAGTGTTTTAAATAAACCAACAAATCAACAAAGAAACTTAAATTAAATTGTTTTCAAAAACTAGCTGTTATACTGGAAACTTACTTGAAACCGTTACCGTACTTTTTGACTCAAATCAGTCAATCAAATCAGTCTCTATTACTCGAACTTTACTTGAAGTGAGTAAGGAAACAGACACTTTTTTGTTTATTTTCTAAATTGACACATTATATGTTCGAAATTTTTAAAAAATATTTTGTTTTTACATTTTTCCAATTACATAAGTAATTTCATACAAAGAAGTTCGATAAAATCTTTCTTGAATAACTCTGGTTTTTAATGACCGATTTTCTGAATATAACCGAATTTGAATTAAATCGTACATGAAATAGAATAAACATCTATATTCTAATCCCATACAAAGGGACGTTACCAGCATATAAAACCTTCATAAATTCCCCAAAATGCACGTATTACCTTAAAATCTCACACATCAAAACGTACTCTGAGTTTGATATTTGAAAAAAATTGGATGACAATTATGCCTATCCCTCAAACAAAGTGACGTTATAAAAATAATAAAATCTCAATAACTTCGACTATACTTCAACACGGCTGTGGGGGTATTTTAACTTCGGCCAAGTCGAAGTTATTCCTTGGTGGTTTTTGTTTTTTATTTTTTAATTAATTATTCAGAGGAAGAATGAAAAAGTTGCAGAGTTAAGGTAATAATAATATTAAGGACAGGGGCAGTGTACAAACGAAGACCGAATCGGGCACTCGTTGATTTATTGTGTCGGAATATAGTCCCTCGTTTTAACACTTTTTGGACATAATACAGACTAACTATGGCACTATTTCAGTCGACTTTCAAGGTACTTGTAAGGTATGTTTTGTGTGCATTATATTTAAGACTCAGTATAGTAACGATACTATTTTCGGTAAAATATATGAATTTTATTTGCAAAAGTTAATTTCTTGTTCTCAAAAGCTCGGTAGAATTCAGTGAAAAATAAATTTGCAATTTGTTTTCTTCATTTACTTCGAAGTTTTCGTTAGTACTCCTAGCATTTAACAATGGGATTGAATCCGATACTTTGGGCCTGAGCACTTTGGTACAGACACAAATTGTTTCTCGGATATTTTACCTTCCCTTGAATTTAAAAAAAACTAGTAAGGTATAAATTTTTTAAAACTCGCCTCAATTATGATCTCATATACACAAATACTAAATTTCAGGTCTGTAGCTTAAATATAAGCCTATTTATAGAGTTTTCACTATTATGGGTTGTAAAGGAGGTGGATGTGCTCGTAGGCGAATGATGCCCACTTTTCTTCCACAATTTAGTTCTGATATAAAAAACAAACGTATCAATTTTTTTTCATGAAGCTTAAAGAGAAGCCTTTTTATAATTTTAAATTTTTTTTTAAATTACTAATTTTACTTTTGTAGCTTCAACACAAGCTTATTTATATAGTTTTCAATTTTGGGGTTTTACAGGAGGTGGGCGTGTTCATGAATGGATGACGCCCATTTTTTTATCATGTCTTAATTTTCATATAAAATGAATAAATATCTAATTTTACTTTTGTAGCTTCGACACAAGCCTATTTATATAGTTTTCAACTTGGGAGATGGGCGTGTTAGTGAATGCATGACGCCCATTTTTCTATCGCGTATTAATTTTTATATAAAAAGAATAAATTTCTAATTTTATTTTTGTATAGTTTTCAATATTAGGGTTGCATGGAAGGTGGGCGTGTTAGTGGGTGTATGACGCCCATTTTTCTAACACACCTCAGTTTTGACATAGATTACACAAATACCGAATTTAATGACAATTAAACAATAATGAATTAAAAAATAATAAATAAAAAATTGCATTGAGTGGTACTTTTTTAAAGATCTATCCAAAATATTTTTTTTTTAAAAACCATATCAAAACGCATTTAAGCCGAAATGCACTTTGAAGGACGTGGACTTATTTTAAAATTAATGTTTTTTATTATCAAATTTAAATTAAAAAAAATTATTTTCATATCTGATGAGTTATTCATTCACAAAGTTGAGGTTTTGAAATTTGAAGAAGATTTTTATGTTTTTTCCTGCTAAAAAGCAAAACATTTTTTTTTAAAGAAATATGAGAAAATGCATTCCATTTCTTTTGCATATCGTAAAAATGTCCATATTTGGTACTTTGTATGATTAAAACTATTGTTTACTGGTGCGATGAGACTTACAAGAAAAAAGCACCCACTTTGTATGGAAGCCCTATGAAATGTAAACTTTTCCGATAAAATATTTAAACATGAGAATAGGCCATAAAAAAAAGAAAATTTTTTAAACCCATATTGGGTACTTTTAATGTAATGAAATTTTTTTCTTTAAGGAAAATAAATGCATTTTAATAAAACAAAAATTTTATTATAAACAGTTACAAATTTAAAAAAACAAATAAAAGTAAGTTTACAATTACAAACATAAATTAATATGAAATAATTGTGTCAACAAACTTCATTGATATCGACTAAAAATTACAACAACAAAATCACAACAAAATTTTCTTATGAAAAATTGATGACATCGTTTGTGGATTTGTAAGAGCTTTTGTTTGGTACCAAATTTGTAAATGTTTCCATGGAAAATAGCGAAATTATAGCAAAAAAACGAAATTTTCGCTGATTTTTGAAGGCGAGCTTAAAACCCTAAACCATCGATTGAGCACGTATAAAAAAATACGTCAACCTTAGATTTTTGTCTTCTATCACATATCCGAAATTCATTCAAATCGGAGACTGTCACCTCGGGTCCTTTACTTGTTAGTTTTTTTAAAAAAAAAGCTTAAGGCGGTTTTCTCATTCAAACCCGTTTTTTGGACCCTTTTTAAAAAAATTCTTATTTGAAAACGCAAAGAATAATTGAAAACTTTTTTATTTATTGTATTACAAAAGTTTCAAAGTAAATAAACAAATTTTTTTTGCCTCGATACGTGGGCTGTTCAAAAAGTAATGAGACCTCAAAGTTGGTGGTGAAAAAAAAGGTGTCGTCACGGCGGCCACGATTCCGGGTCTCCGGAGCGTGTGAAATGAAAAAAAAGGGGTTATAATCAGTATAGATGTGATTCTCGGGTGAACTCAAGCTTAATTTTGTGATTTTTTTTGACAAAATGGCGGCCATTCAAAAAAAAAAATTCAATTTCGGGCTTTTTTTGTAGTTTAGTGTAAAAAAAAAATAGTAAAAATTTTTTAAAATTATGGTCGAGGTTCACCCGAGAATGGTGACAATTCTGCGTCGATTCCACTTTGTTTCATGAAAATCGGTTCAGTTGAACTGGAGATATCATGGCCGCCAGTTCGAAAAACGTGGCTTCGAGATAAACGCGTTTAAAGTTTGAAGTTTGAAAAAAAAAAAAATCAAAAATATTTAAATGCAGTTTTAAAGAGCTGATAATTCTCCGTCGAATTCATTTTGATTCATCAAAATCGGTTCGGTAGAACCGGAGAAAACTTAACTCATAGGTCAAAATACGAGGGTTTCAAAAAAACCAAAAAATTTTTTTTTCAAGAAAAGCAGTTCTGCTGGTATCAAAGTTATTTTTTTGGCAAAAAAAGAAAAAAGTGACAAATTATGTACGCAATTAACAAAAGGAGGTAATTCTGCGTCATTAAAGCTTTATTTCATCAAAATTGGTTCAGTAGATGTGAAGAAAACTGGCCAGGTAGTCAAAAAAGGGCCTTTGAAAGAAAATCTAAATATTTCAGATATTTTTTACTTAATACTAATATTTATTAGTCGGCGTTGCCAACTCCATACAGGCCACCTTCCTCTTTTTCGTAGAAACTGCTTTCTGCTGCCCTCTCTGCTCTGCGAGCCGTTCTGCCAGCTTTTGATGATGCCGCAACTCGAGTCTCTGATCGGTTCAATCTGTCTTCATTGCGAGATAGTGCGTATTCGTATGCGTTTTTGCCAATCGCAATACCCATCAAACCCATAATTTTAAGTATGGGTATAAAACCGTCGTTGAAGAGGCACCTTGCAATGAAATTGGCCACTTCGATGGTGCGTGCGCCTGAGTTGATGTGTTTGGGCGAAAGTGACCAAAGAATAGAATTGTAGGACTCATTGGAATTCTGAGTTTCAGATCCAAGGCATCTTTCAAGCAAATTATCTGCCGACAGCGCTTCGTAAGCTGGTTTTATTACCTCCATCACCTTCTTGTCGAGAGGTGCATACGTGTGGTGAAAGCTATCTAACGTACCTTCAGCAGCTGCTTTCTGCCATGCGCACCAGCTTGACGCACCGGTGGGGCAATTTTGGTGTTGCGGTTTATCATCGGTGGAGCACTTATGGTAAAAAGTGGCCCAAATTTCCTTTTTCATATCCTCCACAGAGTCAGGATGACGGCGGATCGCAAGGTCATAATATGTGGTCAACTCGGATATTAACTAAATGATCTAAATGATGCTTTCAGTTGAACACCTATTCAGTTGAACACGTATGTTTGTATGAATATGTGTGCAAACACGTTTTTACCTAACAATAAACATTTTCAACAGAATTCAGTGGTTACTTTATGCCGCTTCGTTCGAAAATGAGGCGAAAAAAAATAGCTCATTTTGACGAAGACCTTGCTTCACAAAAAAGGCTGTATCTTCTAAAGTATTTCGAATTTCTAAAAATCCTTTTAGGGGCATATTCACAACTACTCAAGCTATAAATAAATAGTCGAAAAAAAAGTTGCTCAATGAGAAGACCCCCTTAAATATCGAATTTCAGTACGATAGCTTTAGGGTTTTTCTAATCATGCAAACAAAAATTTTTTCAAAATCCGTGAGAGAATGTAAAAGTTTTAAGGTTTCAAAAATGAACATTACGCAGAATTTCTTCAAACAGCAAAAGATAGAACAATAATTTGTAGATTCAATCAACTGGCCTTTAATCTATAGCAATACAGTAGATTTTGAGCCCATTCACTGAAATTTCGACGCGAATAATGGTTATTCAGTTTCAATTTTTGCAGGAAATGGATCTTGTAAGTCTCAAATCAAGATTAAAATTTTCTATAATATTGATGAACAAAGACCAAGTTGCTGTGAACGCATCGATACGTTTAGATCTTCTTTAAATCTCTCCTTTACAGATACAATTAAGATCTGTAAAATGGTAAAAAATGGCAAAACTGTCAAAAGCGCGAAAATTAGAAAAAAATCTCTCACAAATAGAGAAGAACACAAAAAGTACGGGAACGCTCCTCGGACTTAAAATTGTGCAAACTGTCAAATAAAAATGTTTATCTAGCGCTGGCTTGAAGTGGAACATCAACAATGCAGACGACATGCTTAAGTTTTTAAAAATATTGACATTAATTCTCAAGTGTAGGTTTCCATTTTAATAGTTTCAAAGAAGCTATTATATATTTCAATTTCTTTGCTTCCTTGTAAACAGCTGATCTTAAGCTGTTTGACACTTTTACCATTTTTACCAGATAAAATTTTTCGGACTAAAACTTCCAGATTTTGACAAGGAGGGGAAATGCTTTACTCTCTCTCTCTTTTGCCATTTTTTCGAGTACGGGAACGCTTCTCGGACTAAAACCTGTAAAACTGGCAAATTAGACTAAAACTTAAGAGTACGGGTACAGACCTATTATATAATTATAAACATTAGAAACATCTTTATAGTAGACGCCTACCTGTTCGGTTTTAGTTCTACTTGCCCCATGGCAAGTCATGGACTTCTACTACTTGATCTATCTTGAGTCATGGACTTTCGAAATCAACTTTCAACAGACGCGTTCTCAGGACTCACATCCATCGATAGTGCACGATCATAGAGCCGACATGTCTATTAGGAGTTGTTTTCTGAAATCCAATGGTTTTTGGAATATAATTAAATTTATCGTCTAGTTTCCAGGCACTCAGCATTCAAGATTTCTACTGCGCAACATTTCTTTTCAATCATATCATGCAGAATTTGATCGTAATTATCTCCATATAAAAATTAATTATTTTGCGGGCATGGCAAGTGCCCTAAGGATTCGCGTTTTCAAGTATTAACAGCTTACTATGACAAGGTGCCGTTTGCCAATTCTGCTATAAACACTTTACTCATCCACCGACTCCCCAGTACCAATTTGTGAACATTTAATTGGAGGTTAAATTCACCCCCATTGGTGAGGAGCGAGAGCTATCTAAAATCTCTTGCATATAGGCTATGCCAGTCTAGTTGTACTGAGACGCAACTCCACGCCGTCTAGTTATCTAGCTTGCGACGTTAAGCTTACCACAGCCAGCACAAAACTCCCCGAAGGGCCAGCCCACGATAGTCCCCCGGCAAAAGAGTTTCCACCTTGGAATGAGCTTCCAACAAAAACCAGACATGAATTGATAGTTTTGAGCACACATGACTTAATAAGCAAGCTTATCTTAGTATCCCGGTATACTATACCGCTAGACACTAGTTGGGGTTTTTTCATGACTGGGAAATTACTAAACAAATCGCAGACATAAAGTGCTATCAGTACAGTCAATCCTGTTGAATGCCTCGGGCACTGCCAGTAAAGACTGTAACACTTGTTTGTTCCAAAACTGATCGCCTTACCTAAACTAAATTAGAAAACTTTATCAGCCAGCATACAACATTATCACAATGAAGCATGCTCGAACACAGGCTCTATTATTCTCCTTGATCATACTGCTTGTCAATACTCCTTTTTTAAACTGCCTTTGTAATTCTCTTCTTCCTCCATGATCATACTTTTCAAACCACTTTTTCCGGCATAAAGATCCTATCGTTAGAAATTTATTTATCATCACTCATAAGCCCATAGAGAATATCAGATTTTTATTCATGCCAGTAATTAACAGTTGCTAAACCAGGTTTATTGACTATCTTCGTCCTCAAAAAAAAAAACAAATTGGCCATTTAAGCCCTTGAAAGGACTTTGACCTAGCTTCTTATGATCTATCTTCGTGCTAACAGTATGTTTTATATCATTTGCTACGGATACGCAGGTACAATAACCAGATTTTATGTCCCACTTCCATGATTTTGCATCTCAAAGCGAGTGCTCATGGCAACCTATCTTTTACGTGACATCGTAAGAACCGTACGTAGTCCAAATACGCACGACACAACCCTCCTCCTATTCACTGGCTTGGGACAGGCTAGTAGCATACCATCATCACCACTAGGCGGAGTTAGACCTATTATATACAGTACGGTGTGGAGAATTATTGCCACAAAAAATGCATACGTGCAAAATCGGTAGTGGCAATAATTCCCAAGACATTCGGTATTATCGTGAAATGAATTGCTGCCACTTAACTAGTGGGGGGAAAATAATTCACATGCAAAGTTAATTACTCCCAAAATTTGGAGGCAATAATTCTCGTGGTATTTTTACACTTGGTAAAATCCATCATTCGAGTACAATACCAGAGATGTGCATGTACGTCACGTGATTAATTATCACATGTGGCATTAATACACATAAGGTTGAGAATTAATGTCAAGCGTATTCTCAATGTCAAATGGGTGGGTGGCAATAATACCATTGTTTGGTGTTTGGTGGCAATTATGCGCTTGGCGGAAATTCCTAACTTAATTGCCACTTGTCATGTTAAATTTAAAGAGAATTTCTCAACGAAAATATACATACTCCGACTCGAAACATCCAATTTTTTTAACAACTCGAAATCGTTGATTTCAAGAAATCGACACCGAAAAATGAATAATATACTCAAATAACCCTAAATCTGGTTTGATAATTTTATTACCAAAACATTTTTATATTAAATACAAGATACATGGTACTGAACTTTTAACAGTTTTAGAACCTATTTTGTTTTTAATAAAGGGTGTTTTTTTCAATATGGATTACTCTATTGTCTGACAGTTGTTTTAACAGTTTAAAGTGACGTCTCTACTCAGTATTGTTTGGCAAATCATCATGAATAGGTTAACTCCAGAACAACGCTTCCAAATCGTGGAAATTTATTTTCAAATTAAAAATGTGTTCAATTAAAAATGTTTATAGAGCACTTCGTGAATTTTATAATCGTCCGTCTGAGACCACCATAAAGAACGTAATTACCAAGAATGAGAAGAATGTGTACAGAAGAAAATATTGCTTTCGTTGAGGCCAGTGTCGAAGAAAACGACAATTTATCGATTCGTTGTCGTGCGCAAGAAGTTGGACTTTGTCCATCGACTTTATGGAAAATGTTGCGTAAGGATTTGGGTTCGGTGCCATACAAAATTCAATTGGTGCAACAATTAAAGCCACACGATCATCAAATGCGCCGTGAATTCAGTAATTGATCGCTTAATCAATTAGACAAAGATCCGCTTTTTTACCGCAAAATTCTCTTCAGTGATGAGGCGCATTTTTGGTTGAATGAATATGTCAACAAGCAAAATTGCCGTATTTGGAGCAAAGATAATCCACACGCCGTTTAAGAATTACCAATGCATCCCGATAAATGTACTGTTTGGTGCGGTCTATGGGCTGGTGGAATCATCGTTCTTTATTTCTTTAAAAATGAGGAAGGACGACGCGTTACCGTGAATGGAAATCGATACAGAACCATGATCAATGAATTTTTGTTGCCAAATCTTCAAGATATGGATGTGGGCGAAATGTGATTTCAACAGGATGGTGCCACTTGTCGTCATACTGCGGGCGAAACAATCGACTTATTGAAAGCACATTTCAACGACAACATTATTTCGAGAAATGAACCCGTGAATTGGTCTTTGCGTTCGTGTGATTTGACGCCACTTGATTATTTTTTGTGGGGATACGTGAAGTCATTGGTTTATGTGGATGAACCAGCAACGATTGACGCTTTGGAAACCAATATTCAACGTGTCATTGCTGAAATACGCCCTCAAATGCTTGAAAAGGTGGTCGAAAATTAGACATCCAGAATGACCTTGTGCAAAATAGTCGTGGTGGCCATATGCCCGAAATTATATTTAAATGTTAAATGTCAAGAATTTATCTACCAAATAAAAAAAAATGTGTTTTATTTAAATTTCAAATCAGCAATCTCTTAAAAAAACACCCTTTATAAATTCGATCTAAAAATTCTGTGAATACAATTAATTTAATTAAAATTTTCAATTATTTGCAGGTGGTCATGGACAATTGGGCATTGAATGTGCAAAATTATTACGTTCACAGTATGGTGACTCGAACGTCATACTCTCGGACATTGTTAAGCCCAGTCAGGCTGTGATGGATAGTGGGCCATATATATTTGCGGATATTCTAGATTTCAAATCACTGCAAAAGATTGTCGTCGATCATCAAGTCGATTGGTTAATTCACTTCTCAGCGCTGCTCAGTGCAGTGGGCGAGCAAAATATACCACTGGCTATGAGGTATGAATTTTTAAAAATTTGTCAACTAAATTTTAACAAAAATATATAAATTAACACAATTTTCTAGACATTTTTGTGCGCAAAAAATTGAGTTTTTGGTTTCAATAAAATATAAACAAAATTTTTGTCATTCGAAAGTTGTCAGAAACGAAACTTAAAAATTGCAACGCAGAAACAGAAACATTGTGTCTTAACTCATTTATTAAAATTGGTAATTGACAGCGCAGTCATTACCTCAGTTGTTTTTTGTCACTGAGTCGCATAATAGCTTTTTGTTGTGTTTATTAATAGTTGAGCAGAAATGTAAAACTTTCACTTAAATACGACTGAATGAATGTCTGCAAAACGTGTGCGTGTTTAAGTTTTTTTCCGCACACCTTTGGAAAATTTTTAGTAAAAATCATAAAAAATACTTTGTCAAGTTTTGATTCATATTCTCTTTATTTTTTAAAATTCTCTTCATTTTAGTCTACAAGCGATTTTTAGTTTCCACATTAATAAACTTTTTACATTTTGTCAGTTATGTATTTTATCAGTTATCAATTATTACTAAGCATTTTCATTGAGCTTAACAGCTAAAATTTTGCTTTTGTGATATTATCTTTTTGTACATTTTTGCTGTTATATAGCTATGCTTTATTTTATGTCTGTCTCCAACTACAATACATATTTCCGCATTTTTCTGTATGTTGCAGAGTGAACATCGAGGGTGTTCATAATGTCATCGAACTCGCCAAACAATACCAGCTACGCATTTTTGTACCAAGCACAATTGGTGCATTTGGTCCCGACAGTCCACGTAATCCAACGCCAAATGTAGCGGTAAGTCATACCTACTTACTATAACAGTGACATGTAAGTCTTTGTCACATTTTAAGCATCCTGTTCCGCTTCTTTATTTCATGTATTTTTGATAATTTATGTTATGCCATTCATTCAGTCATTCATTCACTTCCTTTTTTTACAGATTCAACGTCCTCGCACTATTTATGGCGTTTCGAAGGTCCATGCCGAGCTCATGGGAGAGTATTATTATCATAAGTTTGGTCTAGATTTTAGATGTCTACGCTTCCCAGGTGTTATTTCCAGCGATCCACCAGGCGGTGGTACCACTGGTAAGTGTACAATATAAAGCTATGGTCATATAATAGCACACTTTTGTTTATCTCACAATTTGTTTCAAAATGCCGGGTTTTAAATGTAATCTCTTCTTGAGTTCACTCACTTTTCCTCTTTTTGATACGCTTTAGCTGTTAATGCTTAGGCATTTCATTAAGACTTTTTTGGATAGACAGAAAAATAAATAGTAGCATTCTTTAGCTAAAATTATCGCCTCTAAATTAAATTTGGGGCCGAACGATGATAAATCAGTGGTTTATGAGTTAAAATGTTTTTTAAAAAAAATCTCCAAGAAGATCAATACACTTTTACATTCGTTTCGACCAATTTTTAAACAGTTTTGCAACCAAAGGGGCCTTAAACTTAACCCAAAAATTATTGTAGTACCAAGAAAAATAGAATGTCCGTCACAGTACATGTCAAGTGAAGGTAATCGGATTACGCCCATTTTCGGTTTACAACTTGTATTGATCCCATGCGCTCATGTTCCAAGTTTTCTAGTTCATATAGAAGTCCATTTTACCATTACGGTATGTATGAGAGGAAGCCGTATCCGTCGGCGAATCACGCCCAATCACGAAAGATTTGCCAAATTTTCTCCCCGCTACAAATCGATAAAAATTAAATGGGTTTTGCTGATAAGATGAATTCACTGACCACCTTCAGCATATGTTTTAAAATTAAGTTCTTGCACTCCATCTCTCTCCCCTCTTAATCAGATAGTATCATGAAGTTACTACACTCTCTTTCAATTGATTAACTTATTTTAAATTTTCATAACCATTTTGAGTTGAATTGCCAGGATGGAGTTTCTAGAGTAAAAATTGAAATATTTTATTTTTTGGAGCTTCAAAATATGAAGCATTGCATCTGGCAACATAGAATTGTTATGTTGCAAACAGAAAAATTGCTGATCGTTTACATGTCAGTGATTCCTGCGGAACATTCTCACATAGAGTGCAAAAGAGACATTGCAAAGAACTTGCTGAAGGTAGTCAGTGAATCCGATTGTATTGTCATCACTGCTGCTAAACGGAATGGGCTGGGATTTTTTTTTATTTTGTTGGCATATTTGTCAGGACGGTTTATAAAAAAAGCGCAAATTTAGAGGAAAGTTCGTTAAATCGCGAAAACCACAAGAAGCTTTTTTTTATGGAAATTTTGTATGGCGAATGTCACACGTCTATGGAAGCTCTTCACCGTTTGCTTAGAAATTTGGAAGAGAGGTGAACTACTACAGTTAAAGTGATAGCATATATCGACGATATTGCCATCCTAATATGTGGAAAATTTCTGCAAATTGATTAGTCTGAACTGATATCCGAGACACCAAAAGAGTTGTCAATATGGGTAGAAACGAACGGCCTGGGTGAAAATGTTTCGAACACAAATACCGAACTTGTGCTGTTTGCAAAAAGAAAAAATTTAAACAGCTTCCCGCTGTCAAAACTCAATGGAGTAACTCTGAAACTCTCCACTGAAGCCAAATATCTTGGAACAATACCTGATAGCAAGCTCAGTTGCAAACGCAACATGGAGGAAAAAAGGAAAGAAGCAATATGTGCCCTTTATGAATGCCAAAAGACTTGCGTTGAGAAATTGAGCCTGCGACCGCATATCATCCACTGAACGTATACAGCAATCGTCAGACCCATTCTCACCTATGGTTCTTTGGTGTGTTGGACAATTGTGCACAAAAGAGCTACTTTGACTCTGCATACAGGAGTACAAAGGTTAGCATGCATAGGAGTAAAAGAAGCATGCATTGGTGTATGAGATATACGCCTCAAGCGAGTCTAGAAATGATGCTACATTTTCTTTTCACAGAATAGTTCCCATAGAAGTGTTCGGCAATCAAGAACGCGATTCGTCTTAGTGAGTTAGTTACAAGTCTGGAGAAACAACACTTTCGGACATGCATATTTTCTGAATCTCTATAGAACATCATACCTAGTATGAAATTCGGTACTGTATTTTGTACCGATAACATTCCATTCCCCAGAATGGGAAAATACCATCATAGAACCCTTTGGTAATCTCTAATTCTGCACTGATGGTTCTGCAAAATGGAGAACGGACAGTATCAAGAGTGTGAAACGCTACAGATCAAAACTGTTACAAACTGCCCAATGACTGTTATGTTTCAGGCAGAGATTTCTGCGATTGAAAAGCTGCACAAGTCATTAAAAGCAAAAATTTAAACCTTTTAAAATTTAACAACGGGCGGTCATTTTTGTAGATAGCCAAGCGGCCGGGAATACAAAACGACCGAAGCCCGAACGGTAATAAACTGTAAACAAACTCTGAACACTGTCTTTAATATTCACAATGTCACTCTTTGCTGGGTCCCCGGACACAGCAATGTAGAAGGGAGTAACAAAGCAGATGGCAAGATGTGGATTACAAACATTACAGACGTGTGCATTCCAATAGGCGATAATTCCAACATAAACTTCTGAGTGTATAGAAGTGACTTAATTATTACAAGAAGGCTCTGGCCAGAGCTAAACGAGAATAGAACTAATATTATGCTTGTGACAAATTGCGAAATCCAGATACTGATGGGAGTCTGAATAGGTTACTGCTTTATTGGGATGATGACCAATAGGATTGGCATTACAGCCCCAGATTTATGCCGAAGCTGTACTGATCCGGAAGAAACGGAAACAATTACCCACCTTCTGCGTGAATATCCAAATCTATAGAATCGTCAATATACAGGATAAACAGGGCGATATACAGGAAACTGGTTTTGAAAAGATTTGGAGAATCTTGTAAGCACACCATTGGTAGACATATGAAGGTTCACTCAGAGCTTAGGATGCTTGGGAGAACGAGCATAAATAAAAAGCAATCGCGTTTATTGAGTACCACAACCAATGGGTTAAATGCAAACCAAGTAGGGAATCGTAATGAACCAAAAGACCCCATGGAAGCATCCCAACGGTGCATGACCCTTCTAACCTAACCTAACTTAACTACCATTCTGTTCAGAAAAAATGGAGCTCAAAACGAACTACATTTGAGCTGTGGTAAAAGGGTCTAGTTTCGAACTATGCACAATGGAACTAGTAAAAATATAGGTTTAAAGGAATTTTTATGGGAACAATTATATTTTAATATGACATCAATCCGTAAAAAGCGTCAGTTCATTTAATGTAAAAGGGTATTGTAGTGGGATCAGTACACTCAGAAAAAAGTTTCTCAGAATAGGATAAAAAACGCATCATATTTATAGAAAAATGGTATGGACTTTGCTCTAGAGAATGCTTTTCTCTAAATGTGATCCTAGAAATTCCCTCAAAATGGTTAAAAGCTTCCATATAAATATATCGTTTTTAGAGAAAAACCCTGTTATATTTTTGAGAAAAGATTTGTTTTTATTGAAGAAAATACTTCGCATAGTGAATTTTATAGGAAAACTAGCTGGTACCCGTCGCGTTGCTGCCGTTCTTGTCCAATGCCTGTTCCAGATTGTCAATAGAAAAACTCCACTCTAAGTTTCAATATTCTTTGACCATTATTTCCAAAGCTATTTAATAAAAAAATGTGTCTTATATGGGTGGAGCCACACCCCCTGTGCAATGCCCATTCTAGTCTTCCAGTAGCAGAACACCACCAAATATTAACTTCATTCTGAGTTAAAATGTTATATGAATTTTTCTTCCATAGCTATTCTGTATCAAAAATTCGAGTTGTATGAGCGTAGCCACGCCCCGTTTTCCAATGCCAGTGTCTTTTTTATAATTGAAAGACCTGACCAATTAGTTATTTCAAACTGAGCTTTACTGTTATACGACATCAAGTTCCAAATCTATTCTATATCAAAAAGTTTAATTGTGTGGGCGGTGCCATGCCTCCCTTTCCAAAGATCGCTCAATTTTGACAATCGAAGGGCGCGTGTCAACAGTAAGTTCGTACCGACTTTCATTTATGTGCGATTTAGAACGAAAGTAAAACCGAAAATTTGTTTTCTTGAAAAACTGCCACGCCCCTCATGGGTAGGAAGATAAAAAATACTTTATAACCTATTCTCATACCTACTTAATATACAAAAAAAATTTCATTAAAATCGGTCCAGCCGTTTCGGAGGAGTTCATACACTAACACCGTGACACGAGATTTTTATATATTATTATATTATATTATATATAAGAGATTTTTATATATAAGAGAAAAATAAATACATAAAAACAAAAATTTTACGACATCTGTCACTTTTCACTTCAAAATAAATAGGCAGTTCAATTTAATTGTCGTCAAAAAATATTGCAAGAGAAATGTTGCGAGTATTTTTCACATGTTGTGAAAAACTTCACACATATTTCACAGCTATAGTTTTTTGTATGTAGATTCGATTGAAATTCCACATGAAACTGAGCAGAGTACTAGGCTTAATTGATGAAAATTTCAGCGTTCAAAAGACTTGAAAAAACTTCAGTTGCTTTTGCTTTTACTTTGCTGTGCTTATTAAAAATCGAACAGCAACAGCAAAAGCAGCAGCATTAAAAATAATTTGTTTTACTGCGTAGTGCTACGAAAGCAGTAAAATAATTTGTTTTACTGCGTAGTGCTACGAAAGCAAAAGAAATTATTTTATTGCTTTGTTTTTCATTTTGCTTTTATTATTTGTCGCAGCACTACGAAAACAGCAAATTGTTTGCTTTGCTTCGTTTTGCTGAGGGATGAAAATAGTTTCAGCAAAACAGCAACAACTTGCCGCGGTAGTGCTACCGACAGTTTTTCAAAGTAACAACATACATACACGACTCCGCACAAGTGTACATATTATATAAAAAACATGCAAATGGACATGAGCCTCTGAAACGACGGAGCATAGAAACGACGAAGAAGTAATCACGAGAGCCAAACGAATACACAACATCCGAAAGCAAAGCTAAACTTAGCTGCTTAATAATTGCTGGTGTCGTAGTGCTGTGACAAATTTGAAAAGCAAAATGAAAAGCAAAGCAATAAAATAATTTATTTTGCTTGCGTAGCACTACGCAGTAAAATAAATTCTTTTTAATGCTGCTGCTTTTGCTTTGCTTTTCAAAATTCACACAGCAAAGCAAAATGAACAGCATAACAATGTTTTTAAAAACTGTCGGCAGCACTACCGCAGTAAAAATTTCATTGCTTTTGCTATTCTGCTGAAAGCAATTTAAACCTTGGAAAATTTTATTTGAAAAAGAGAAAAGTGTAGTGTACTGGCATTTTTTAAAACTAGTTCAGAACAATTTAAAATTTGGATTTTACATCAGATTTTGTAAAGATAAAATCAAGATGAGAAATAAAATAAAATTTAGTATCAAATGATAGTCCTTTTAAAAGAATGTAAATTTCTTTAAATTGAACAAGAGATAGAATTGATATTTCCAATACCAAGTAACCGGTGTTTTTCAACTTGCTCTTTGAAGATGAAAAATATTGGATAGAAATTTAATTTAAAAAAAAATGTTCAGATCATTTTATTAGTAAAGTTCAGACATTGTGAGTGAATTAAGTATTTTCAAATGCTCAAAACAAAATATCAAAATAAAATATTTCCTCCACTTGAAGGAATTGAAGGAGAGTGTGTTTTATTAGAAAGTTTTTACAATGATCTTTCTTCATCTTGTTTTTTTTTTTAATATTTTCAACAGTCTATGTTCTTCTTTGAGAACAAATCAGGCGCAGCCATCGTTTAGGAAAATTTATATTGCTTTTATGTGAATACACTTGTTTGAAATATAAGTTTAACCAACCATTTTGGCAGGTTAAAGTTTTTCAACCGTAACTTTCTTTTAACACACATACATAATACACACACACATGTACATGTACATAAGTTTAGTAATACATTGAGCTACACTTTGTAATGAATACATTTGAAATTTTATAGAAAGTTCAAAACAACCTAAGTTAAACTGTGGAACTAGGTTTCTTATGCATTTAGCATAATTTATGCAAAAGTAAAGCATAGCAAAATTTGTTCAATTGGTCGCATAATAGGTGCTTAACTCAATTTGATCTCATTAAATTATTAAATAGTTGAAGACGGAGAAATTGTTGTTCAATTTTATTAAAGCTTCAAACAATGATTGATGAATGATTTTTATTTCAACGACAGTGAGAAGATTAAAAAAAAGAGAACTGTTATTGTTTTTGACTAGGTTAAAAGATAATTTTGCTTTTAGGCAAGGTAAGTGTACTCAGGGAAAACTATAGAATAGTATAGACAAAAAAGAAAAATCTTGAAGTTTGGCTATTCACTAAAGTAACTAATTTTTTGGTATAATAACGAAAATTTAACCAAAAAAATTGACATAAAAAAGAAAGGTTAAAACGGTGATCACGATATATTGTTCTGTTAAGGGTTAAAGTTTTATTAGGCGCTTTATGCATACAGCTCCATTTCTTATGTACATTTTCTTAATCGAAATTATGAGCAAACCTTTAAATCTACACCCACTAATCGATTCTGTAAACATTTATTATCTTACACAGATTACGCTGTTGCCATTTTCCATGAAGCTCTAAGAACAGGACATTACAATTGTTACCTAAGACCAGATACACGCCTGCCAATGATGTATATTGAAGATTGTTTGAGGTAAGAAAATAATTCAATTTTCATTAAGTCTAATTTTTTTAAACCAAATCTATTTCACTAGATCGCTGGTTGAAATCATGAATGCACCAAAAGAACAATTAAAACGTCGCGTCTACAATGTCACTGCCATGTCCTTTACACCCGAAGAGCTTGTCCATAAACTAAGCAATTATGTACCAAACTTGGAAGTAACCTATCAACCAGATGGTCGTCAAATTATTGCGGATTCCTGGCCCGAGGTTCTGGACGATTCAGAGGCTCGACGTGACTGGAATTGGCAACACAAATATGACTTGGATAATTTGGTTGATTTCATGGTTAAGGATGTGCAGGAAAATTATATTAATGTGGAAAATAGCGCGCCGCGTGCCACCGCTGAAATACACGGTTAAATGATCTATTATTGTATTATTATATGAGAAAATGTAACTGGCAAGCCGGTCGTTGTTCTGTAGTTTTTATTTAGTTTATAGAATTGTAGGCTTTCAAAGCATGCATTTAAAATACCAAAGAGTATTTAGTATTTTTTTTTTTATATATATTATTTTATGAATTAAATTTCAAATTATTTCGAGAGTATTATATTATAATACTTCGAAATTTCGAAATATAATAAGTCGAGATTTTATTGAAAAAATAAAACCTATTCTATGCATTTTATTTAAACGCTCATATAAGTGATGCATTTATTGTTATTTAAAAAAAAATGTTCAAATATTCAAATTAAATAAAATTAATTGTAAATTAAAAGAAAATATTTACATATTTAATGCTATTTGCTAAAGCGAGAGCAGTCACCGCATTTACGCTATGAAATGTATTGAATGGAATAAAAGTAGTTAGTTAGTCTTAAGAACACGAACTTTAGCCGTTCAGAAAGGCACAAAACATGTAGGTCCAGTTCTCGAACAAATGTGTAAAAACATTTAACCCTCCTTCACTAAGCTTAGGTTAGAATCCACCCAGTTACACTTTCTATGTAAGATTTCTAATGCAATACTTGCGTGACAAACTAACAGTCAAAATCTTATCTCTATTCAATATTTATACCGTAAACCTGAAAGGTCAGGGTATATTAACTTTGTGCAAACGTTTGTAACGCATAGAACGAAGCGAGTCCGGTATAGAAAAGTATATATATTTTTGATCAGCGTCACCACGTGAGTCGAGCTATCTATGTCCGTCCGTCCGTCCGTCTGTCCGTCTGTGTGTTGTCCGTATACACAGGATAAGAAGAAGGAGTTGAGATAATTGGATGAAACTTAGTACAAATAGTCACATGAATCTAAGGATCTGCACTATTGAATATTTTTGGAATCCGCCCACGGACACGCCTACCTCCCGTACAACGCGAAAATTGAAAACTGCATAACTCAGCTCATAATTAGCCTACAATAATAAAATTTGGTATGTTTGTGTTTTATATCAACACAAAGATGTCTTTGAAAAATGGACGTCATCCGCTTACAGACACGCCCACCTCCCATACAACCCAAAAATTGAAAACGCAATAAATAAGTCTCTGTTTAACCTACAGAGCTAAAATTTGGCACATATGTTTTTTGTAACAAAACAAAGATAGTTTTGAAAAGTGGACATCATCCGCCCACGGACACGCCTACCTCCCATACAACGCGAAAATTGAAAACTGCATAACTCAGCTCATAATTAGCCAACTACAATAAAATTTGATTTGTATGTGTTTTATACAAACACAAAGATGTCTTCGAAAAATGGACGTCATCCGCTAACGGACACGCCCACCTCCCATACAACCCAAAAATTGAAAACGCAATAAATAAGTCTCTGTTTAACCTACAGAGCTAAAATTTGGCACGAATGTTTTTTATGACAAGACAAAGATAGTTTTGAAAAATGGACGTCATCCGCCTACGGACACGCCTACCTCCCATACAACCCAAAAGGTTTAAAACTCAATAAATAAGGTTATGTTTGTCATAGAGAAATTAAATTTAGTGTGCATGTATCTTATACCAAAACTAAGGTGTGTTCAAAAATTGGAAGTAATCCGTCAATGAACACGCCCACCTCCCATAGGGAAAGCACAATAAAGGCATTAACTGTGAGCTACAGGAATAAAACTTGGTATGTGTAACATTTAAATGTATATAAAATATAGGCTTCATCCGCCCTTGGATGAAAATAAAAATTTGTTGTTTTTGGAAAGTGGGTTTTGGTTATTTCATAGTCGGCCTAGACCGACTTTAGACTTTCTTTACTTGTTTTTTTCCTATTTTTGTTAGAAATAAGTTGTAAAACTTCCTTGAAACTATAAAAATGGAAACCAGAAACATGAGAAAATGTGTAAAAACTAATATAAATGCAAAATTTGAGAATATATTTCAATATTGTTAAAAAGTTTAAGCATGTCGTCAAGAGAACGCTAGACAAACAATTTTGTTTGACAATTTGTACAATTTTAGTCCGAGAAGCGTTCCCATACTTTTTTGTGTTTTTCTTTATCTGCGAGAGATTTTTACGCATTTGACAGTTTTCACATTTTTAGTCCAAAAAGTACGGGAACAGACCTAGTAATTCAAAGTTAGTTATTCGGTTAGCAAAACAGTTTTATAATTTTTTTATTAAACATTTATTTCATTATACGCTAAGAAGCAACGCTTGGAACTTTACTTTCAATTACACAGTGCGACACGAAAAAATAACTTCAAATATCTCAATGGTTTCTAGTAGTGCATGGTCTATATATTATGCCCTCATACTCAGTTTTATCGGATTAGGTCAAATAAGAGAGAAATTCAAGGTCAAATTTCACCTTTAACCGTTTCGGGACGAGAACTTTTGTGGCCATCAATCTTAAAAAAGAGTTTAGATATAGTCTCCTAATGTTGTTTTAAGAAAAGTAATTTCGTAATATATTTTTAGGACGTTCCGAAAAGGAGATATCGTCCTGGGACAAAAACATCCCAAACACACCTGAAAAGCAAAATTTGAATAATAAAATCAGAATATATTTTACTTTATTTCAATTTATTTTATTCTTTTATAATATATATTGTAAGGGAGAGTGTGGTGTTGTGAGACAGGTTTAGTTTTTGGACAATAACTTCTTTAAAAGTTCATATTTTTTTTTCTGGAAACATTTTTTGGATAGCTTATTCAATTACCTAACAACCTGCGATGACATTTTTTTGAAATTCAAAATATTTAAGAATTTTCTTGAAGCCTGAAAAAAAGATTGGAATTTTTGATTTTAAAAAATTATGGGGTGTTGTGAGACACTACTATAAATATAACAAAATGGAATTTTTTGCTTAAAGTCCTTATTGAAATAGGAAACAAATTAGGAAATAATTAAAATACAGATAAGAGAAATTGTTCACGTTAATCTGATTCGGCTAACAGTTAAAATATCCGGTTTTCATTTTGGCACACTGCAGATGAACAGTTCGATCACAGTTATTGCAACTAATGAAATTGTTTTCGTCCGGACTAATTTTAGAATGTAAGTCGTGAATGCGTATAGTACGGGCTATACGTATTCATGGGATTTCACACTTCCTTGGCGAATCCAAAAAAAAAAAAAAGACTCTGGCACGTTTGCCCTACAAAAGATGCAAAAGTATATAAATATTCATCATCTAATGACAAAACTTTTTCCGGTACGTATTTCGTATGATGACTACGCTTTGCTGGATCCTTCAGCGATTTTTTTTTGTTTAAGTTGTTTTTTCATTCTTTTGGTCGGATTTTTTCCTCAATAATGCCACATTCTTGGAAGTTGTAAATACTGTTGTATACATAGGCTTCCGGCCGCGTTTTGATTTTTGGAATAGGGGATCAAACTTCAGAGGACTAACCTTCTCTAGTGCACTGCTCAGCACAGACGCCTTGAAAAACCAATTTAATTTGTAAAATTTTGAAAAAACTGGTTTCCTGTCAGTTTTGACACTTTGATATGCAACAAAATCGGCTAATTTATCATTTGAAGCCGATGCGGAAAAAATTGTGTCTTCAACTTTTCCATATAACGGGTTCCATACATTCTAGATTTATCAAAATTATATGATTTGCAGACAACTCGAAAACAATTATTTTTTTTGGCAATTTCTTTGATGGCTGCCACTAGGTGGATGGATGCGACATTTCCTTTTGGCTTTGGCGATACTTTATATGCATTTAGTGGCATGATGGCTATAAAAATAATGAAATAAAAACAAAAACTAGTAAGGTATATCTTCGACTTGGCCGAAGTTAAAATAGCCCCACGGCCGATTCTTAAGGGTAGAAGAATCTTAAATTGGAGAGCTTTTTGTATGAGATTCTGAGAGATTTTATTATTTTTATGTGTCTAAAATACATACATATCAAATTGTTTTCCTGCAGCTTAAATATAAGCCTTTTTATAAAGTTTAAAATTTTGGGGTTGTATGGGAGGTGGGCGTGTTAGATTGTGTATGACGCCCATTTTTCTAACATACCTCAGTTTCGACATAGAATACACAAATACCGAGTTTCTATCTTGTAACTTTAATATTAGCCTCTTTATAGATTTTTCAATTTTGGGATTGTATGGGAGGTGGGCGTGTTAGTGGGTGGATAACGCCCATTTTTATAACACACCTCAGTTTTGGCATTAAATACACAAATACCGAGTTTTAGTTTTGTAACTTTAATATTAGCCTCTTTAAAGATTTTTCAATTTTGGGGTTGTATGGGAGGTGGGCGTGTTAGTGGGTGGATGACGCCCATTTTTCAAAGTCTTCTCAGTTTTGATATAGAATACACATATATCAAATTTCAGTATTGTAGCTTTAATATTAGCTTCTTCGTAGAGTTTTCAATTTTGGGGTTGTATGGGAGGTAGGCGTGGTTTTCATCCGATTTAGCCCATTCTCGAACTTGACCTTAGTTTTTTTAAAAAAAGCTTAAATATTGAATTTCATTATGATAGCTTAAAAATTACGGCTGTAATCGTGTCGACAGACGGACAGACGGACAGACAGACGGACATGGCTAAATCAACTCAGGTGTTGATGCTGAGCAAGAATATATATACTTTTCTATACCTACCACACCTCCTTTTGGGTGTTACACACGTCGTGACAAAATTAATATACCCCTTACGCAGTACGCGTGGGGGTATAATGAACTGTCTCACAACACCCCATATTTACTGTCTCACGACACCCCATATTCGACATTTTCAAATGGCCACTACGCCATCATCACCCGCATTTTTTTTTGCAAAATCACTTCGGTGGGCTGGAAGGCAATGGAAGAGATATCATTTTAATAAATATTTACCTTCATGTTTAATTGGCAATGTTTCTTTAAATTCCACTAGGCAAACTGTACAAAAAACTTTTAAGAGCGCGATCAAAACTCATAATTGTTACAGACACTAAGAACACGTGTCAATTGCAAGAGTGCACATAATAAATGAGATCCCATTGAGAAAATATCTTACAGTTGTTGTGAGCATTCATAACATTACCACTATGTCAGATATTGACGTGTCTTACAACACCCCATGTCTCACAACACCCCACTCTCCCCTAGCATAAAATTATTTTAATTAGTTTCTATGGCAAGGTGTGAAACATTTTTTACAAAACGCCAAGTTGCAGGCAATGCAAAGCTGATTTGTGCGACTTTTTTTTCCGTTTTTAGTACAATTTACGCACCGCTGTCGCTTGAAGGCAGCAGCTTGAAAAATATTTCCACAGGCTTCAATCCTCGAGGTATTCCTCCATGGCTAACGGTGCGATCTTCACTAACTGTAAATCGTGGTGCGAATGTTGGTAGGGGGTTTGACCAAATTATAACATTGTTTGGCCAATCAGAAACAATTTCTTCATCCAGACGTTCCACTTCAAATATTTCTTCGTCAGAGTCATCGGAAATATCATTTGCAGTTTCATTCGCATCAACAATTTCCATTCCTTCATTACTATGATCCGTGTCTTCTTCCTCTTCTAAAGCACTACTGCCTTTCTGACTGGGACTATAAGAAGAATCACTAGCAGCAAATGGATCATCCTCATCATTGCTTGAATTATTAAGAAAATCCTCAATTTCTGGAGTCGCTAGTTTACGTTTTCCGTCCAAATCTTTCTAAGAAAAATAATGTGAATGAGTACGGTTGGGATGTTAATTATATTTTCTATGAAATAACAACTGTTTGAGTAAAACTTTACTAAATGACACTTTTTTCCACAATTAAAACACTTGTTTTTTGAGCTTTTGTCGATGGTCTTATAAGCAACTCAAACCGTGCGAACTGATTTATGACTTTTGACATAAGCTTGATGTGTTATATTGACAGCTATATTAATTTTTTTGTAGATAAGAATATAAATAATGATTTGGGACGGTTTTCAACCAAATCGGTGAGAATTTTCAGAGATATGATTTTTCAAATTTTTCTGGGATAAAAACATCCCTGTCGTCCCGAAACGGTTAAGTCACAAATTTTTTCTTATAACTCTTAAATTAAATTCAAATCCTGTGTAGTAACTGTCTCTTAGTATTTGCAATGGATGGTTCTTAACATTTTGAGACCATTTTATTTTCAAAAGGTTACGTAAGAGGGTTAATTTTTTCTTCGAAAACAGGGCTTATTTAAAACAAAAAAAATTTTTCAATAGTTCAGTTACTTTGTATTTGTCTTCAAAAACAATCAGATTTTGCTGAATTTTTGCATACACCTTAAGTAAAATAAAGTAACCCACCTCTGAAAAGATCACAACAGTTACATGTGCGCATCCAAAGATATTCGGATTCAAGGATTACCAAAGATGGTAACTTCGTTAATGTAATCCCTAGAGTAAAATCAAAATTATAGATCCAACAATTTTCTTCAAGACTGTCCTTAACGTTTTTACCGAAAGAGTTACCGTTTTAAAGATATACGCGTAAATATGTAATTACAACATGTATGAAAAATGTTGATCTTGGGAAGAAATCGAAATAAAAATAATTTTTATTTTAACTGTTTTAATTTTTCATATATGTTGAAATTACATATTGACGCTCATATCTTTAAAACGGTAACTCTTTCGGTAAAGATGTTAAGAACAGATTTGAAGAAAATTGTTGGGTCTATATTTTTCATCTGAATGATTTTACTCTAGGGATTACATTAACGAAGTTACCATCTTTGGTAATCTTTGAATCCGAATATCTTTGGATGCGCACATGTAATTGTTGTGATCTTTTCAGAAGTGGGTTATTTAGTTTTACAATCTGATTGTTTTTGAAGACAAATACAAAGTAACTGAACTATTGAAAATTTTGTTTTTTTTTTTAAAAAGCCCTGTTTTCGAAGAAATAATTAACCCCCTTACGTAACCTTTTGAGCAAAAGATGGTCACAAAATGTTAAGAACCATCCATTGCAAATACTAAGAGACAGTTACTACACAGGATTTGATTTAAGAGTTATAAGAAAAAATTTGTGACTTAAAGGTGAAATTTGACCTTGAATTTCTCTCTTATTTGACCTAATTCGATAAAACTGAGTATGAGGGCATAACATATAGACCATGCACTATTATAAACCATTGCGATATTTGAGGTTATTCCAATTGGGCCTTAAATTGTCGCACAGTGTTATATGAAAGCTTCGAAACATACGAAGAGATTTTTGGAAAATATGGTATAATACTGCATTTAAGTTTGAGAATAATGAGTGTTTTCCGATTCTTATATGAGTCATATTTTGGTGTAAATGTTCGATTCGAACATAAAGCCAATAATATCAGGATTCAGCACACCAAAATAGATTTCTTGTTGTTTTAAAAATCAATTCCGACAGCTATTGGCTTTCATAATACCACCAAGTATTTGAAATTTTTCATATAAACTTTTATTTGTTAAATGTACGCTGAGTTTGAAATTCACATACAAAGTGACGTAATTCAAATATCAAAATCATAAAAAATTTCACTAAAATTAATGTATTGACTTGATATTTAAAACGTCTTCTCAGTTTGAAATTTGGCAAAACTGCGCTTATCCTCCATACAAAGTAAAGTAATCAAAATAAAAACACCTAAATAACTTTCAAAAACATACTTCAAAAAATAATTCCCAAATTATCCCCACGCCTATAACCGCTTTTATGCACTCTATGAAAATCTGTACGAGTCTTATCTTACTCAGAAGTTCGACACAAATTGCTGTCGGATCGTAAAAACTTCTTCAAGTTCATCAATATCAAAAATAAATCTGACTACCCATCCATCCTTAATTTTTCATATATCTTCTCAGACAACCTGGAAATAATAATTTTCATATTTGTTCAGTCAGCCATTTAAAGGCCATAACGATGAATTATACTATGATTAATTTTCATTAAAGCCTTTGGTTTTTAATCTGTGCTTTTATTATGGATTAAATCATATTTCGAACTAGCGGATATTACCCGGTGTTGCTTGGGATTGTGCCTAGAGCATAGAAAAAAATACTTATTTACTTAGGTAGCGCACATTCTATTTTTATGGTCTTGTAGAGTCTCCTCAAATTTATAGTCTAGAGAAGACATCGCCGATCAATGTTAGTTTGCCGTTTCCAGGAGACATCACTTAGAGGTTTTGAGTCGACTTGAGACGATGTCAACATGGATAATGCTGGCCTCTCCAAGTTGAGGCAATCAGTCACGCTGCCATGTAAATATCTCCCCCTTATCCACCGAAATAAGAAAATAGAAAAAATACGATTTTTACATTATTCTCATTTTAAAAGTTTTTAATTATTTTTTTTTTTGGGGTTTTGCCCCCTCCCTCCGTCGCAAGTGTTTAAGCAAATTTCCGAAAAACAATACCTGTCTGACATGGTTAAAAAAAAATTATATCTTCCACGTCTCGATCCGACGTCTGGTTTTCGAGAAAAATTATCACCCAGTTTGAAAAGAGTCATTTCGAGAAAAATGCATTTAAAGTATTTCTTAACATGCATTTAATATCCATTTTTATCTCAGAAAGTTATTCGAATTTTAGAAAATCTTTTTGGGCTTTTGGGTCTTCGTTCAACTTCGGTTTTGATCGGTACTGTTTGGTTGATTTTTGTTCATCTTTATATAGCTTCTGCTCATATTCGTTAAACTTCGTTTTTATACCCTTAACCTGAAAGGTCAGGGTATATTAACTTTGTGCAAACGTTTGTAACGCATAGAACGAAGCGAGTCCGGTATAGAAAATTATATATATTCTTGATCAGCGTCACCACGTGAGTCGAGCTATCCATGTCCGTCCGTCCGTCTGTGTGTTGTCCGTATACACAGGATAAGAAGAAGGAGTTGAGATAATTGGATGAAACTTGGTACACATGGTCACATGGACCCAAGGATCTGCACTATTGAATATTTTTGGAATCCGCCCACGGACACGCCTACCTCCCGTACAACGCGAAAATTGAAAACTGCATAACTCAGCTCATAATTAGCCTACAATAATAAAATTTGGTATGTTTGTGTTTTATATCAACACAAAGATGTCTTTGAAAAATGGACGTCATCCGCTTACAGACACGCCCACCTCCCATACAACCCAAAAATTGAAAACGCAATAAATAAGTCTCTGTTTAACCTACAGAGCTAAAATTTGGCACATATGTTTTTTGTAACAAAACAAAGATAGTTTTGAAAAGTGGACATCATCCGCCCACGGACACGCCTACCTCCCATACAACGCGAAAATTGAAAACTGCATAACTCAGCTCATAATTAGCCAACTACAATAAAATTTGATTTGTATGTGTTTTATACAAACACAAAGATGTCTTCGAAAAATGGACGTCATCCGCTAACGGACACGCCCACCTCCCATACAACCCAAAAATTGAAAACGCAATAAATAAGCCTCTGTTTAACCTACAGAGCTAAAATTTAGCACGTATGTTTTTTATGACAAGACAAAGATGTTTTTGAAAAATGGACGTAATCCGCCTACGGACACGCCTACCTCTCATACAACCCAAAAAGTTTTAAACTCAATAAAAAAGGTTATGTTTGTCATAGAGAAATTGAATTTGGATGTATGTATTTTATACCAAAACTAAGGTGTGTTCAAAAATTGGAAGTAATCCGTCCATAAATCCGCCCATCTCCCATAGCGAAAGCACAATAAAGGCATTAACTGTGAGCTACAGGAATAAAACTTGGTATGTGTAAATTTTTCATCAACATTTAAATGCATATTAAATATAGGCTTCATCCACCCTTGGAGACGCCCATTTACAATAAAAATTTTTGTTTTTGAAAAGTGGGTTTAGGGTATTTCATAGTCGGCCTAGACCGACTTTAGACTTTCTTTACTTGTTTTTCGTAAGTCTTTGGTTCTTGACTTCGTTTGTCTTATGTCGAGTTTTTATCGAAAGAACTTCTTAAAGCATAGGATCTATTTCAGTAACAGATACGAATGCTTGCCAAGTTTCATAGAAATCGATTCACCCATTTTGACGTGAATGAGCCAGGCACAGTTGATTCAGGATATTACACAGGTTCAGGTTATTTCACATACCAAATTTGAGAAAAATCGGTCAAATCGTTTGGGTTATTGAGTCTTAAAAATGCACTACTTAAAGCGCCCTATGGTGGAAGTCTTTTTTATAGCCTATGTTTTATCTTGAGTGCAGTTAAACCTTCATACCAAATTTTATTGAAATCGGTCCAGGCGCTTATGAGTTATTATGGAGTACCACGTCGTATACGTCCGTCCTTTTTTTAAAAGACATACAAACATTCGATTTTATATATTAGATAACGCCGTTTTAATGTCATCTTTAGATATGCAAATTCAGAATCTAAATAGAATCAGAAACAGCTACCTCCGATATCCCACAAGTCCGGACTTTGCTCCCTGAACCCTTTGTTATTTCAGTCTTTACAATTTCTAATGTTGATGGTATCATCAAAGAATCAAATCTTTCTGTGAATGCTGATTTAATGAAAATATATCGGCGCATACAAGGTAATGCCGAAAATTGCCGATTCTTCAAGACGATCTGGTCAGCTTTTCCACTTAAGTTAACTTAAGATCAGTAAATGTCAAGGTGTTACATTTTCTTGTAAGCGACTCCAACTTACCTCGAGAACGCATTACATTCTCGGCAAAACAGTTCCTTCTATAAGACTCATGTCTTAAATGCGACAAGGAACTTAACTTCAGGTCTCATATTAAGTATATCATTAGTGGAGCCAACTCTGCATTTTATTTGAAACACTGGTAAAGAGAGTTCTCCAATATTTATGTCACAAAATCTGTCTTTCTTGCCTTTATTAGAAAGATCCTCAAAAATGCTAGCCAGCTTTGGTCTCCCATGTATTACACCAATTCAATGCAAATCGAAGCTGTTCAACGAAGATTCATTCGTTTCGCTCTTCGTGGTCTTCCCGGTTCTGATAGTCTTAACTTACCTCCTTATGACGACTGTCTTGAAGTTGATTAACACGCAAACATTTATCAACTAGTATACGGAACTATTAACTGCCCAGCACCACTCTAATCAATATTCTTTAACTAATCAATGCAACTTTGGGTCTATAGCTCTCCTGCACCACACCGATAATGGATACAGTGTACCTATAACCAGGATTCTTCGTGTAACTAATAAATTGATCAACGAATTTGATTTTCATCTGAACAGATCTCGACTCCGAAAAACTCTTCTTAACTCCAACGCCTTAACTTCTTCCCCCTCTCTAATGTCTTCTTATAATTAAGATACAGTACATATATTTAATCCATTCTAAATAAAGGTACTCCCTGTTAATTATTAAGTTTTAGTTTTTAAGTTTATGGTTTAGGTATTTAAGCTGCTTGTATTAAGCTTAACCAATAAATTAATAAAACAGCTGGAGTATTTTGACTTGGGTCAAGCCCCAGATAATTTCAACTAGTTAGGGTCAGTTTCAAGAATTTGAGTTTCACAATCAAAGTTAACTAGAGGTTAAGCCACCACTGGTGTAGGTTTAAATCATCAGTTAGTTAACTAACAGCGGATTTATGTAATAGAGAAAAAAAAAGCAACAATAGATACGTAAAACAAATAATGATGGATTTCAATTGGGATTTCGGTGTTTATAGCGATTCGGACTATGTTAATATTTTCTAACAATTTCTTTTTGCTACAAATTAAGACATCTCGCCTTTACACTTCGTCTGCATCCATTGTTTTGTCCCTTATGCAAAAGAAAAGTGTTAAAAGCAAATATAAAAAAAGATGTTTTATACAGTGTTGCCTTATTTTTGTAATAAAATTTCCATTAGTTAACTAAAGCATTATGAAAGCCAAATTTTGAAAAGTTATAGTTAACTTACAGCCTTTAGTTAGTTAACCAATTAGTTAACTAATTGTCGTGAAACTGACCCTTATGCTACGTCTACACAGAGAGTTTAGTTTGAGTTACCAGTACAAAGCTGAGTTTTCTCATTTAACGAGAAATAAACTCTTGCGTTACCAGTACAAAAATGTACGATTTAACTCAACTTAACTCATTATATATTCTGAGTTCTTATGACTCAATGTAAAAAGTGCCTAAAAGTACACTACAAAATAAAATAAATGTTTATATTCAGTGGTATTTTTCATGAAAGAAACTTTTTTTTACAAGAACTGTCAAAATAGAACAGCTGATTCGATAATTATACAATTTATTTTTTTAACTATATGTTGTTATTTTCTTTAAAAAATGAGTAAAAGAACTTCGAAAAGGATTTGGGCAATAGTGGGGAAAGTAGTTTTCATCCAAATATGGGCAGAGCTTTCGCATAGCAAGAAAAAACACATGTGTACGCAGAGACACCAGCAGCATTGTCGGCAAATTTAACTCAATTCTGCTACGGTATCTCTGTGTGAACAACTTCGGTTAAATGTTAGTTAAAATTAACTTAACTCTCTGTGTAGACATAGCATTAGAGTTTAATTTCAAAATTTTATAATTATTATAAGAATAATAATAATAAGATAATAAACAAGCACGCTAGCAAAATATACCTCGTTTTCAACAGTTCTGCTATTAACAGCTATGTTAACAAACAACAATGCCTAAAAGTATGCAAGCAATGAGGGAATGATGCATATTTAGAAAACAGAAAATCTTGACACTGCACATAAAATTTGCTGTATGAAAAAAATTATTTAGAGAACAATCATTTGAAGTTTTAAACTAAATATTTATTTATTAAAAATAAAATTACATTCCATTTCAATTCATTACAAAGCATTTCATGAACATATAAAAATTAATTCATCAGACTTATACTAAATTTTTTTTTGTTTTTTTGTCAGTTTACTATTCATTATATTGAGCCTACAAAAAGTTACATTTCTATGAAGATCTCATGGTTGAATACTATTTTACTGGGTATGATTAACAATTGTTTGGCTTTGAGAAAAACAACCACGAAGTATAGGTAACAGAAAAAAGAAAACTTAAAATACAAATAATGCAGTTTATAATATGAAATGCAAATTTTTTTTTTGTTGTGCTTCGGGGGCTTTACAAATATTTTCGTGCTATTATATATTATCTTAATATTGTACACTAATAAAGCTTGTATTGTAAATTTTACAATTTAACAACTAAACTTTTTGTTGAAAACCTTAAAAAAACTGAGCTGAGCTGAACAGTTTTTGATTCAATTAACTAGAACTCCTCATAAAAATTGTGATCATCAGTTTTAGTGGGCTTGTTAGAAATAAGGTTGATGTTGCTGTTGTTATAGTTGCAACATTGCCAACAATGATATTGACTGCCACCATGCGTTGCGGCAAACAACGTTTCGAGTTTTGCATCTGTTTGCAACAATTGATTGCTTTCATTTAACTCTGCTGCTATTGCTGATGCTGTTGTTGCTGCTGCTGCATGCATTGCTTGTATTTTTATATGCTCTAGAGAGGAGTTAAAAAAATTATTTTATTTTTTAATTCTTATCTTTTTGAATAGATGTTAAAATCATTACTAGGCATGTAAGAGTCGGCTTGCATTGATTTCTTGTTGCTGTTTATAACTAATTTATTGTTGCTGCCTTTAACTGAGTTGGTTGCACTTAAATTGCATTCAACGTTGTCTGAAAAAATACAAAAAAAAAATTGCTTGCATTACATTTTTCGTTTTGCTGCTGCGTTTGAAGTTTTTGTTCTTCAAGTCTTGTATTGACGGTTTTGTTCTCGTTAAGAGTTTTGGCTGTTTTGTTAATATTTAGTTGTTAGACTGTTTGTTGTTGTTGTTCTTGTCAGTTAGAAAGCAAGTCAAGGCAGGCTGAGTTCCAAAATGCATTTTTATTTTTACAAAGCATCTGTGTGTTGTTCTTTAAATTGTTGCTTCGTAGATTCACCAAAACTGCGCAACTGGATTGTTATTATTAAGCACGCTTTAGTAGCGCACTATTGGTGAATCTAGTGTGCACCAAGCCAAAGAAAAGCGCACTGCTACTATGTAAAAATGCATTTTGGAATCACATTTTAAAATTAAATTTTTCTCATAAGTATTAAGTTTTTTTCATTATAACTATTACTTGAGGTTCATACATTGCTTCTTTTATTGTACAATTTTTTGTTGCTTATTGCGTTCAACTCTAGACTTTTGTTATGTTTATGATTACATTTTGAAATAATTGACAAAATTGCTTTAAATTTTTAAGATATAGACTTAAGTTGTTAATTACTTTTTTAATACAAGACAACATGTACAAAGTATAAGAATAAAATACAAAAAGACTCATTTATTTTTAAATTTATATTTATATATTGATAAGATACTTGATGTAGCATTTCTATTTTAATACATACGAGAAATTTTAAAGTTAATTATGTGCTGCTCGTTAACACATGGAAACAGCTAAATTTATTGCATTTCACATTCTTTATGAGCTAAGAGCGATTTATAAAGAATTGCTTTCACAGCATTTTTTGTTTTTTTACTAAACATTTCCTTATCTTTTTGAGTTTTTGTTTTACTATTGAGCGGCAAAATATGTTTTTATGTCAAACAAAAAACATAACGAGGAAAAATGAATGACGGAATATTTATATTAATTCTGTGTCGAAAAGGAAAACCAGCTTAAGTAATTTTTCAGTTTTCCGGGGGGCCTTTTAGAGATTAAAATCACTACCTTAAATCAGGGAATCCTGACTTTTGCTGTTTATATTCGATGGCCTCAAACAATTCATTTTCAAGGTAAAGGGTGATTTTTTTGAGGTTATGATTTTCATGCATTAGTATTTGACAGATCACGTGGGATTTCAGACATGGTGTCAAAGAGAAAGATGCTCAGTATGCTTTGACATTTCATCATGAATAGACTTACTAAGTAGCAACGCTTGCAAATCATTGAATTTTATTACCAAAATCAGTGTTCGGTTCGAAATGTGTTTCGCGCTTTACGTCCGATTTATGGTCTACATAATCGACCAAGTGAGCAAACAATTAATGCGATTGTGACCAAGTTTCGCACTCAGTTTACTTTATTGGACATTAAACCAACCACACGAATGCGTACAGTGCGTACAGAAGAGAATATTGCGTCTGTTTCTGAGAGTGTTGCTGAAGACCGTGAAATGTCGATTCGTCGCCGTTCGCAGCAATTGGGTTTGTGTTATTCGACCACATGGAAGGTTTTACGCAAAGATCTTGGTGTAAAACCGTATAAAATACAGCTCGTGCAAGAACTGAAGCCGAACGATCTGCCACAACGTCGAATTTTCAGTGAATGGGCCCTAGAAAAGTTGGCAGAAAATCCGCTTTTTTATCGACAAATTTTGTTCAGCGATGAGGCTCATTTCTGGTTGAATGGCTACGTAAATAAGCAAAATTGCCGCATTTGGAGTGAAGAGCAACCAGAAGCCGTTCAAGAACTGGCCATGCATCCCGAAAAATTCACTATTTGGTGTGGTTTGTACGCTGGTGCAATCATTGGACCGTATTTTTTCAAAGATGCTGTTGGACGCAACGTTACGGTGAATGGCGATCGCTATCGTTCGATGCTAACAAACTTTTTGTTGCCAAAAATGGAAGAACTGAACTTGGTTGACATGTGGTTTCAACAAGATGGCGCTACATGCCACACAGCTCGCGATTCTATGGCCATTTTGAGGGAAAACTTCGGAGAACAATTAATCTCAAGAAATGGACCGGTAAGTTGGCCACCAAGATCATGCGATTTGACGCCTTTAGACTATTTTTTGTGGGGCTACGTCAAGTCTAAACTCTACAGAAATAAGCCAGCAACTATTCCAGCTTTGGAAGACAACATTTCCGAAGAAATTCGGGCTATTCCGGCCGAAATGCTCGAAAAAGTTGCCCAAAATTGGACTTTCCGAATGGACCACCTAAGACGCAGCCGCGGTCAACATTTAAATGAAATTATCTTCAAAAAGTAAATGTCATGGACCAATCTAACGTTTCAAATAAAGAACCGATGAGATTTTGCAAATTTTATGCGTTTTTTTTAAAAAAAAAGTTATCAAGCTCTTAAAAAATCACCCTTTACAACCATACAAATTTGCATACTAGTGCATTTTATTGCGTTGAATGCAATGAAAGTAATAACCTAACTTTATCCTAGCCCGAATTTAGCGGTTATTCCTTGTCGGCTTAGAATATTTGCTTACAAGTGAACAAAATAATAAAATGATGTGAAGTTATTAACTAAGTACGGAGTTTGTAGATTGCATAAAGGGTCTAATGTATTAATTCACGTGTACACTAGAACAACTTGTTGAAATTTTTGAAAATAATTTAGCCTCAGCGTATTGAGTCTAATTGGGATTTAAAGTATATATACTTTCATGTTTTTAAAATTGTTTTCCTCTTCAAAACATAAAATGATGTATGTATGCATTCAGAAAACATGGTTAATACAGAAACTTACTTGAACTCTATGTGCCAAGGGACCCAAATTTCGCTTCGAGTTACGGAAAATTCAATGTTGCAGAGATCAAGAAAAATGCATTGAAAAAGCACGACTACTACTTCGAGTTATGGAAGAAGTGAATTATTAGAGAAGTTCGAGTAAGGGAAGTTTTACTGTACAAATCAAAATAAATATAAATGAAATAAAAACAAATAATAATAACAATAATAAGTACTATTATGAGTAAATTTTAAAGTTTGAGGTAGCAGACAAAGACATCACATTTGTTTTTATTACACTCGTGAATTTTCACGGTTAATGTCAAATTTGGATTACAAATGTTCAAAAAGTTCTGGAGCTTTATCTTCTTTTCATCCCATAGGGCTGAATAAAGATAGCCAGATAAATATAAATAAAAACAAAAGAAAATACAAATTTTGGCAAGTTGATTTAAAAAGTTGTTAATGCAGAATTTCCGATAAGTAAAATCAAATTGATTTTCAGATTCATTCAAAGATGAGTTGATGAAAAAAAGCATATTTTAAAGGCTTTACCCAACAGTATTTGAGACTAGTACGATTTCAGTAGCCCCTAGGTAACCAGTACAAGTTTTACTTCAATCTACTTTCTTTCCATTCAACTGGCGAATTTAACATGAAGATGTCATACGAAGCGGTCAATTGCTAAATTTTACATTGCTTTTAAATAGTTACTTCACTAGTGCTATAGGGCAAGCTTATTCGCTAGTCCGAAATATAAAAAAGAAAAACCTAGACTGTCAACGCAGACAAGAAAGACCGCATCTCCGTTGGAAAGATCAGGCATTGGATAACCTGACGATGCTTGGAGTTTCTAACTGGCGCCACCAAGCGCACGACAAAAGAGGCTAGCGAAAATTCTTAGACGAGGCCAAAACCGATCAAAGTTGTAAGCGCCATCTTAGTAAGTAGGTAAGTTGTTGGCTCAGCAGCACAATTTTGAATTCTTTACTAAGTCGATGCCGCATCTCTATATTCCTTTCAAAGTAATTTCATTAGAACTTCTCAAAGTTTAGGCTATGTAGCATGTAATATGTAACTTATAGAGCATTAGTTTTGTTCGTCGAGGGAGGGCTCTGCATCTCAGTTGTCCACCTACCAAAAGTATCAACTGTTGGTAAAAGTTCTTCTTAGTTTGATCTGATATCAATGGAAGAATTAATATTGGATTTCAGGTAAATGAAATCTTTGATAAACTCAAAGGAGATATTGTCACGCGATTTTCAATGTGGTGGGACTGTTTGTTTGTTGACACAAGACATTCCGTCGAATCTCCGTTTACTGCAAGACCCATTCAATTTAAATAGTTTACTATCTAAAGAATGGTGCACTGATTTCGCGCGTGTTATGGCCAATGATATCGATATCATCATCATACGCCAGCAGCATATAACTCTTGTAAAATATTGCCATTTGGTAAAAAAGTTGCACGATAAGTTATCACCTTTTCTGAAAACTTTTTTGGTATCGAATGGAGAGGAGAGGTTATTTCCGATTTTAACTGCGCTGCTGCTGTTGCTCAGTGTCATCCTGCCAAGACATACTAATTTTACTGGAATACTTAATTCAGACATGGTGCAATATAGGTGATTCCTTATTGAACTATCAAAGGCTCTCCTAGAATAAATATCTGGTCCTCGGTAGATTTTTCAGGTCGGATTTTTCACTCTGATGAGGTCCAATCAGTTGGATGACGATGGAAATCATATGCTATATTAAGACTCTTCGTGGCCACTCCAGTTTACACAAATGGTGGCACCATCTTTCTTGTGAATTGGACAAAGTTTGTAATGCATTCCTCCCATTATATTCTCCGTAGAAGCTTGTGAATGCCTTCAAATATAATTTTTCCTTTGTTATTGGTATGACCAGTAGTTCCCGCATCAAACCGACGAAATCTGATGACAACTACTGCAAACGAATAATATTATATTTGTCAGATAATAGGGGATATTCCGTAAATAATTGCAATACCTGCTCATATCACTCGTTTGTGGTTTTAGTTGGCTATGCAGTTTTCTGCAAATTTTTCACTTCTAAATTTCCCAATTTATTACGAATATCTTCGAATCTTTACAAATTTTGCTCCAGCGTTATTATTCTTATTGCGACATATGTTATTCTTCAATATATAGATAAATTATGATTAATAAATGCATTCTATGCAAAATTAAGGTAATTAAGTTGTATATTCAAAATACTTATGAAATGATTGTGTTCCCCAAGAATTGCTTTTCTATGTAACCGATACAAAGAAGAAAATATTACTAATCAGGTTCTTGTGAGACAGACTGTATAGAGAAATGCAATAAATAATTATTTGGTAGTGCACAGCACTGCCATCGTATGGCATAGGTTATGGGTTAAAATCTTCTAATTATTTAGATTAAAAAAATAATAAATACATACTGATTATTTTCAATGCATAGTTAGCTAAATGGGGGGCGATATTTAAATGGCAACATGTCTGACTGGTTTTCAACCTGGCGTAGCCAGCATTATCCATGTCGAAATCCTCTCAAGTCGACTCAAACTTCCCCAGCAACTTAGTTTGACGGCGAATTTGGGTGGCAGGCCCCTTCCTTTGGCTTTAAAATAAAAGTGTGTGTAAGGTTTGAGTCCCACCACATTAAAATGCATTTCAATAAAATAACAATAAATAAAATTAATAATCCTCAAATCTGATGACGACTACAGCCAACAAAAAACTAATAATGTTTTACAGATATTCACCCGGAATGTCCGAACTCTTAATTGAAAAGGTTGAACCTATCAATTCCATCGATTGATATATTGGAAATATTTCTATATAGCACCTAATTTGATTTTGGTTTTTACTTTAAGGTAACTTTTAAATGTTACTCTTAACTGATGGGTGCGGTATTCTAAATGCAGAAAGTCCTACTTATTTTTATATATGGGGGTATTATTACTGATCATTTGGAAGAGAATCGTTAATAATATGGGTGCTGTTTTGAAGGATATGTAATAAAAATAAACAGAAAATTAAAAAGCTTTTTGTATGACTCCAACCTTCCCAGTCATGAAAATTTCGAATATGAGCCTGGCAATATCTATGTTTCCAAGATAATGACCCCAAACATAAGGTGAAAATAGCCACAAAATAGATTTTAGAAAAGGTACAAATTGTTGTTTGGATTGGCCTTCACCGTTGCCCGACCTAAATCGGATTAAGAACTTGTGCAACAATTTGAAGAAAAAAATTATATTGTTCAATCCGTCGCCGAATAACGCTGAAGAGATCTGGATGGTTGGTACAAGGGAAAGGTCAAAAGATAAGTACTGGATATATGAAAAACTTAATTAATAGTATACCTAAAAGGGTGCAGCTGGTGATCGAAACAAAAAGAAGTCACATTAAATATTTCAAAATATAGAAATCATGATGAAAATGTATAAATTCAAACCAGTCACATAATTTATCATAACAAATCTGGCACACAAATGCAGTAAAAATATTGAAAAACTAGTAAGGTATATCTTCGACTTGGCCGAAGTCTAAATACCCCACGACCGATTCTTAAGGGTTAAAGAATCTTAAATTGGAGAGCTTTTTGTATGAGATTTTAGAAGATTTTGTTGTTTTTATGTGTCTAAAATACAAACATATTAAATTGTTTTCCTGAAGCATAAATATAAGCCCTGCAAACATTTTTAATCGCCTGAGAATCTCCAGCGAATCGCTTGGAAGATGAAACGATCGCCGGCGAGCTCTTCTGAGAGTTTTCCGGGAATCGCCGAATGTAAGCAGCTGAGGCCATAAAAGCGATTCGCCAGGAAGATTCGCCGGCGAATCGCCAAGAGGAGTCTTAAGCGATTCGCCTGGAAGATTCGCCGACGAATCGCCGAGAGGAGTGTTCAGCGATTTGCCTGGAAGATTCGCGCACGATTCGCCGAGAGGAGTCTTAAGCGATTCGCCTGGAAGATTCGCCAACGAATTGCCGAGAAGAGTCTTAGGCGATTCGCCAGGAAGAGTCGCGAACGATTCGCTGAGAGGAGACTTAAGCGATTCGCCGGGATGATTCGCCAATGAATCAGCAGAAGGGGTTTTTGTTTGTTGCAGAGCATCGTTGTTGAATGTTAAAAGTTGTTGCAAGTTTGAACTAGCGGGCTCTTCAGATGTTTTTTTGTCCCAGTTTCATGAAGTTTTTTAAAAGTCGAATTTTTTGATTAATTTAAACTATTTTTCAGAGCCTGCTTCATATTACAATGATAGATTTTGAAAGCTTTAAAAAAGCAATCTTCCAACGATCGCCGGAATGAGCGAAGGAAGATTTTGAACATTTTTTGTCAATCGCGCATTCATTGCCTGGGCGATCGAAAAGCGATCCAACTTCCAACGATCGCCGGAATGAGCGATGGAAGATTTTAAATTTTTTGAGAATCGCGCATTCATCGCTTCGGCGATCGAAAAGCGATTAATCTTCCAAAGAACCCTAAGGCGAATCGCTAGCGCGTCGCCAAATGATCTAATCTTCCAATCGTCTTCCAAATGTTTGCAAGGAGCCTTTTTATAAAATTTTTAATTTTGGGGTTGTATAGGTGAGCGTGTTATAGGGTGGATGACGCCCATTTTTCTAACACACCTAAATTTTGGCATAGAATACACAAATACCGAGTTTCAGTTTTGTAACTTAAATATAAGTCTCTTTATAGAGTTTTCAATTTCAATTTTCAACCCCAAAATTCGGGTTGTATGGGAGGTGGGCGTGTTTGTAAGTGGATGAAGCCCATTTTTATAATACACCTCAGTTTTGACATACAACACACAAATACCGAGTTTCGGTTTTGTAACTTTAATATTAGCCTCTTTATAGAGTTTTTATTATTTGGGTTGTATGGGAGGTAGGCATGGTTTTCAGCCGATTTAGCCCATTATCGAACTTGATCTTAGTTTTTTAGAAAAAAGCTTAAATATCGAATTTAAGCACAATAGCTTCAAAATTACGGCTGCAATCGTGTCCACAGACAGACAGACAGACAGACAGACGGACAGACAGACGGACAGACAGACGTACATGGTTAAATCAACTAAAGGGCCAAATAGACTACACAGACTGTCGGTCAGACAATGTTTTTTTCTTGTCATTGCGACGACTATACACTACACAGACTTCATGCACGCAGACTTGGTTTTTTAGTTCACTTTTGTTGCGCGATGAGTGAGGACAGCGATGCTTCATGATTTATATCTTTATTTTCATCACTAACACTTCATATTTATTGTTTTTAATATTTTTTCAGAATCCTTTTTGCTTTTAATCTTCCAAAGTGACGGCAAAGACTTAAAAAGCTCTATAAATTCAACAACATTTGCCCTTTGTTTCGCTGCAACACGTCTTTGCACAACAAAAGTTTCTCAAGTCTATAAGGTTTCACCATACACTACACAGACGGTCCGTCAGACAGGACCGAAAATCAAAATATTTTAATTTTTGTCAGGCATCTGAACAGACCTTCAAACAGCCAAATACACTATTACAAACACGTGTTTGTTGCGACTGTCTGTGTAGTCTATTTGGCTCTTAAGGTGGTGATGCTGATCAAGGGCGTTAAACACGTCGTGACAAAATTAATATACCCCTTACGCAGTACGCGGAGTGGTATAAAAAGTATTATTGTTTAGTTTTTTTTTTAAATACAGCTGAGAACACGTTATTTGAAGTTTTCAAAAAGTTCAAGTATAAACTGTTGTGTCCTTCAATAATAAATAAGTCAATATATAAAAATATGTAACGAATGTTTCATTCTTATACTCTTTGTTATTTATTAATGTTATTTATATGTATACGAATATTTAACTTTGCTTAAAATATTTATTTAAAATATAATTTGTATTTATTGATGTTTATTTGAGATATTTCAAAACTTATAAAATAAAATATTCATTCCGATATTCATCTCAAAAAGGAGACAACATTTTTTTTTAAATTATAAAAGGAAAGCTGTTTTTCACGTTCAAAAATTTTTTTAAAATATTTTAAGAATATTTAAAAATAACACGAGAGCGACTGTCGTCCCTCGTTACAGTCAAATAGCCCAAGAAATGATAATACTGCGATTAAGGAACCTACGCTCGATGATGAGCACAAACAGCACAGATACAGATACTGCGGCGGGGACAGGACTACCGTAAGCAATCGTACAAACAGTAGATGAATGGACGTTAGTGCGACTGAAAAACGTACGCTTGATGACGAGCACATATACAGATCTTTTGAGTATTACAATTGCCAGGGTTAATGCTGCAACACGTTGGTTAAAATAATTGGTCGTTGTTGCAGAAGAATTGAGCAGATTTTTTTTTATGTTCATTAAATGTTGGGCAGGCAGTAAGTAGTGAGCCAGCCCTAAGCTGATTTTAAATTTTGCAGCTAGATTTTAGTAATTTACTTTGGGCGCCAATGTAACGAGGGACAACAGTCGCTCTCGTGTTTTTTTAAAATATTTTAATAAAATGTTTGAACGTGAAAAACAACTTTCCTTTTATTATTTAAAAAAACGTTATCTCCGTTTTGAGATGAATATCGGAATGAATCATGATACAATAACTCCAAGGTAGTATTGACGTTTCTGTGGGAAACGACCTTCTGTGAAAAAATATAACAAAAAAGAGAGCGCTCACAATTCGTCATTGCATACAATTAATTTTCACTGGTCACATTCAGCGTACTCAACAGTTGGTAACTGTTAAGTCAAAACTTGATGCACATAAATATGAAGTTGAGCATTAAAATGCATTTAAAATTAGAAAATTTTTAATTTGTTGGTAAAATTTCCATTGGTATTTGATACAAAGCTTGACATTTCATAAACTTGACAACTTTTCTGAAACTTCAATACCGATAACAGAACTCTCCGATGTGTTGCTGTCACAACAGTTGACACAGCTGAATGTGGCCAACGCATATAACAACGAACAGCTGTTTCTGACAAGAGTTCGTTTACTTGTAGCTGAGAAAATCAACACTTGTCAATACTACCTGGTAAAATTATTATATCATGGGAATGAATATTTTATTTTATAATTTTTAAAAATCTCAAATAAACATCAATGAATTCAAATTATATTTTAAACAAGTATTTTAAGCAAAGTAAAATATTCGTATACATATTAATAACATTAATGAAAAACAAAGAGTATAAGAATAAATTTGATTTGATAATTTTGATTTTTGATGAAAATTTTGTGGCTCGCTGATATGGTAGAAGAATTGTACTTAAATATTCAGTTTAGTTATTATACATGGTTTAGACTTACTATTACCACATATTTCTTATAATAGAAGTGGAAATGGAATCGTGTATATAAAGTGCTGTATAGATAGAAAAACCAAACAATTGGATTGTTAATCTTGAACCATGACAATATCGATGGTTAAGCGCTCTAAAGTGATAAGTGACCTTTTGACGAAAATAGGTTTACTGCTTTTTTTCAATCTATCAATATAATATCTACCTTGTGTAAATTTATTGAAAATGCATAGCCAGTGAATGCGTGTCAGTATACTGTTAAAATTAGTGTTTTGTATTGAGATGTATTGAAATTTAAAAAAAAAAATCGACGAATCGAAAAATCGAAAAATTTAAAAATCGACGTTCCTGAACATTTGCAAATTTTCACTTATCACTTTAGTGAGCTTAACCATCGATATGTAATAACTATCTGTGCATAAACGTTTCTTTATAAACGACGCAAACTCTCAATGCTTTTTTTATTTGTTATATTCGAAAGAAATTTCGTATCGCTTTCAATTAAAAAATTTTAAATGGAGTAAAGAATAAAAATTGTATGCTTATTAGTTGTTATGAGATAGAGATAAACTATTAATTAATAAAGGGTTTTCTAAAATTGAATTTTTTTTATTCACATTATATTTTTGAGAAGAAAACTATTATAATTCCTGCTATAAATATTTGCATTTTCATATTCAATTTAATATGATTCAATTCCTTGCCTTAGCTGAATGCACTATTTTTAAAAGCAAAATTTTGCAATTCCATGTAAAAAAAAAATTAAAAATCTACGGCTTATTTATAAATAAGATATGTATATATCCATATGTATAGAACTATTTTATATATATATATATATATATATATTGCATAAGTACGTTACAGAATTGCATGTATCTATATTTTACAAACTAAGTAATTACAACAAAAAAAAATAAAATAATTTATTATATTTTTGAATTATAGGTATAAATAATTGCTATTTATGCAGAGAAAGCAATTTTTGTACAATCAATATGTGTAAAATATGAGATAAACGCGGAAAAAATATTTAAGTCAAGAGCAAACTCACAGCAAGAACAGGTGAAGTACCAGCGGGCACAAAATAGAAGAGTGAAACGCGCAAATGACGCCCACATGACTGTTACAAAAATACATATGTATGTACATGAGTTGTAGCAGCAGCACAATATTCGAAATAGTTGTGTGTGTGCGTTGTTGGAAAATTACTAAAATTATGAGTAAGTTCGAAATTTTCAAACATTTAGATTGTTCTTTGTTTTAAGTTGTTTCGTTATTTAGTTCAAGTGCATTATTGTTGTTGATGACGTTCTTGTGTTATAATACAACGAGGATGCTTATTGCTTCGAGTGGTTTAAGTAAGGATGCACACTTAAGGTTAGGAGTAAGCTTTAGTGTGTGGTCTTGTTTGTGTCTGCAAGCGACTAAATCATATGCGAAAGCATGCAACGACTAACATCTCGGTTAGCGCGATGCAAATGTCCTTGAAAATGAGCTTGTTGTTGTTGTACTTGGGGTTGTTGTTGTTGTTGTTGTTGGTGTAAGGAGTGGTATTCATTACTTGGGGCATAATTAGTGTGCAGGGAGGTCGCCGCCATAGCGACATCTACCTGTTGCTGCGGCGCTGAGTGCTGCTGCTGGTGATGTTGCTGGATTTGTTTTTGTTGTGTGTGGTGTGGTGGGAATGGCTGCTCATTTTGTAGCTGCTGATTAAAATCCTCTGTGTCCATCAGGCAGGACATAGTGCCAATTTGTGTGGTTGCGGCAGCTGTGGCAGCTTGCATGTTGAAGAAATCTGTAAATTGAAGAAAAAAGAGTTTAAATAATTATACAATTTCAGCCATTTACAATTATGATACAAAACGAAGTTAAGTTTAACTTTGAAATAATGTTCAATTTTACAACACATTTCATGTTAATTTTAACAAACGTGTTTTTTAAAATCTTCGTGATAATCTTTTGCTTTTTTCCAATTTATTACTTTTTGGTATCTTCGGGTCAGACATGACCAAAAATTTGATTAACACATTTGTTTTGTTAAAATCGTTATCCTGGAGTTGCGCCTTACATGAAGGTCACTATAGCTTCTATCCGAACAAGTTTTTCTTAAAACATCTTTAGGAACCACTCTAAAATTTTATGAATACGGCTGTTGGTTTTGAATTTTTATTCTTTAGCCTTTGTTTAAGACATAGTCTAGTCTTCGAGAAAGTGGACATGAACTTGCTCGAGCCACTCTTATTTTTTTACACGACATAGTTTTAATGCTTTTTACCATGGATAACATTGTAGTTCCTAAATCGCTACGATGGAAAGTGGTACAAGAATGGTACAAGAGTGGAACATGAAAGGGATGAGATGTCATCTTGGCGTTGATAGAACCATCGTGGGCTATACAAATATTTTTGGATTTCCAGGATGCGGAATTTTGTAAAATCTTTTATAACACATTCATCGAATGTGCTTACAACAAACAACGTGGGAGAGGGTGAAGCATACCGTTCACTTGGTGTAAACCATAAAATACACCATAATTCGTGCAGTTAAGAGCACAGCGACAAATCATGTCATCGATATTTTGAATGAGGTTAGTAGCTACGTTGGAGTGCCAAGACGAATAGTAACGGAATAGTAGAGAAACAGCGTTTACAGCGAAAGATTTTTTAAAAATTATTGCCATGAGAATGATACTAAACATATTTTAAATGCAGTTTGTACACCTAGTGTAAACAAACACTGGGATGAAAATCTTCGCAACATTCAATGGACAATAAACGCAAAAAAGCAACAGGGCGAACTCCGTAACAATTTCTGTTAGGGATTTACTTCTCACGATATTCTAAAGAATAAATTAATCTTGGCTTTTCAAAGTAACAATGTTATCACAGAAGAAGAACTAACGGAGATTAGAGAAAATGCTGCAACGAGAGTCAAGAGCGTGAAAAAGTTAAGATCGGTTATGACGAAAACCATCGTAAGCCAACAACATATGTAATTGGAGATCTTGTCTTAGCCTAAAACGAACCTGAAACCACATTTTAAAGGAGGTGGGCGTGTTCGTTGGTGGATGAAGTCTATTTTGCTAACAAACATTAATTTTGATATAAAATTAAGACTTATCTAATTTTACTTTTGTGGTTTCGACAGAAGCCTATTTATATAGTGTTAAATTTTGGGGTTGTATGGGAGGTGGGCGTGTTAGCAAGTGTATGACGCCCATTTTTCACACCTCAGCCTTGAACGCACAAATACCGAATTTGAGTTGTGTGTCTTAAATATTAGTCTCTTTGTAGAGTTTTAACTATTGAGGTTGTAAGGGAGGTAGGCGTGGTTTTCATCCGATTTAGCCAATTCTCGAACTTGATCTTAGTTTTTAAGAAAAAAAGCTCAAATATTGAATTTCAGTACAATAGCTTCAAATTACGGCTGTAATCGTGTCCACAGACAGACAGACAGGCAGACAGAGAGATAGACAGAACGACGGACATGGCTAAATCAACTCAAGTGGTGATGTTGATCAAGAATATATATACTTTTATATACCTACCACGCCAACTTATGGGCGTTACACACGTCGTGACAAAAAAATTAATATACCCCTTCCGCAGTACGCGTGGGGATATAAAAACCCGTCATTTTCGAATGACTCCTTATTCGAGAGTTTGGTTCTATTTTGACCAAGGTGCTATTTTCATAGCTGCGTAACCGAAATCATTACTAGCAACCTTCGAACAAAATTTTGTTTAAATGTCGGTTTGGCCGACAATTTGTTATTTTGAGAGAAACGCGATTAAAGTTTTAAGTACGTATGCAGAGGACAGTGAAAGGGACCGCGTTGTGATCAAGATTCGAGATTTTACAAATGTTTCCCGTAAATGAAACTTTGCAAAGTGATTTTTTCAATTTAAGGCAAACAATTTTACAATTTACTGAAAGTTTTAGAGTGATTAACTCTCTTAAAAAGTACGTTACAGTGCTTGAGCCTAATAAGATATAAGAGCAATGGTTCTCGGTTGTCTATTTTTTAATTATGTACTTTATTGTTTTTTTAAATACTTTATTATTTTTTAATTATCATAAGGAGTATATCTTCGCTGCGCCTTAAAATTCAGTTATGTGTTTTTCGACAACTTTTTAGGAGAGCAAAAAACTAATTTATTCTCTGCTCTTCCACATTTATTGCAATGACATAATTTTGTATTTTTTGCTATAAAATTCTAGAGAAAAATATTAAAAAAAACTTAAACTTCTTACTCCAGCACGAAGCGAGGATGCATTCTTCCATTTTCAGACACATAACCAATTTTTTGCGGGCATTTTGTTTTTACTATGATCAAATTTTTGGAGCACATACCTGATTTTTCAAATTTTTAATTAAAAATTTTAAAAATTCTACAAGGAATTTATTGCAAAAGAATTGAAAAAATGTCTCCAATGTGAGATAACGAAAAGCCGTTCAGCACACAGGTGGACATTGAGTAGAGCTATTCAATTATGCAATAAAAAAAAATCATAAAAAATCACATACCTGATTTTTTAGGCGCAGCGACGATATTAACTTTATCAAACCGTTTGTAACGCATTCAAGGAGGTATATGACGCTCAGAAAATCTTCAAGCTATTGTGGAGAAACCGTTGCATCCGTGATTGCAAAAAGTGACTGTCTGGAGTGCATTATGGTCTGGTGGTGTCATAGGTTCGTATTTTTTTTGAAAATCAAGACCAATTCTGAGCGCTATCGCCGATTTTTTTTAGCTTGAAATTGAAGAGATGGATTTGAAAGATTTGTGGTTTCAAAAAGACTTTCAGGACACTTTCAGGAACGATCTTATTTCAAGATTTGGCGATGTCAATTGACTTCTGAGATTGTGTGGCTACACAAAAAAAAAGTGTTGACGTGAATAGATCTCAAACTCTCGAGCAATTGAAAACCAACATTCATGATCAAGTCATGATGGAGCTAGTGTGCACAAAAATCAACGAAAATTTCCTCAAAAAGATTGACTTCTAAAAACAACTGCCTTTAACAAAATTTTAACTTGATCTTAATCTAATTTTGCAAGTGCTTTTTTACACATTACCTAGAAGAAAATGAATAAACCTGTAGTAGAATAAAGCTAAAGAATTATCAAAACTTTCAAGTTTTTATAAAAAAATGCTGTTCCAACTGTTGATGCTTCATTAGAAACATTTTTAAGTGCAAATTTATTGAAGACAACAAACAGCTGTAACGTAACAAGCAGCAGCGGCAACAATTGTGTGACTTTTGCGTGAATGTTAAGCGCGGCCGCATGACCCAATTGTATAAAAATAGCAAGCGGCGATGCCATGCATGTCGCGCCGCTGTCCATATCAGCAGAATAGCTAGCAATGCTTACTCAGTAGCTGAACTGCCGGCTGAATAAGCGACAGGCAGCTGTTGATGAGGAATAATAATAAATAAAAAAAAAAATAGAAAGAAAAAAATTGTTTGATTTTGTTTTGGCGCGATATAAACAAGTTGCACCTACAAAGTAGGGGAACTTAATTTTTGAAACGTTACAAATTGCTGCAATACAGTAAGTCATATAAGAACATTTATAAGTTCAATATTAGCAAATAAATCTAGCTGAAAGAGTGTCTGTTTGTACTTTGGAAATAATTAAAAAAAAATATTTCAATTAATGTGACGAGGTAGGTATAAAACAGTCATAGCAAAATCATTTCAAGTTATCAGCGGTCGTAGAGAGCTATAAAATAATGCCAAGACTTTATAATTAAAAAATTAAATAAGTATATAATAGCCTTGAGATTTGATAACTTTGAAACAGCAGAAATATTAAAAACATGATATTTTTTTTGGCTCGAAACAACAATAGCTAAGTTTATATCTTATCTTTAACTTCTACCCTACAACATTTCTGTCACTTTATATCTATTGATTTTACTCGCAAATTATCATTTTTTCTACTTGCTGTAATTTATTTATCTTTTTTTCAAAAGCATACTGCTTTTAATTTTTCAAATTTCAATTGTTACTTAAAATCAAAACATCTTGCAAAACATCTTTAAAGGTATTTATTTTATCCACTGATAATGATAACAGTTTTTGTTCTCAACTCCAAACACAAGTTTAATAACAAAACCGCCGTTGAAAAAATTTAATTGGGTTTTAGTGCAAGGTATATTTATTCAATGTATTCTTTTACTAAATTTAATTTAACATCATAGCATTGATTTATGGCGAACATTTCAATTTAACTGATTTTTATATCGCTCGCTTTCTATACAAATATGCATTTTTCAATTTAAACTATAATTAAAAAAAAATATCACGATTTTTGGACCAAATCTGACTGACAAACGGCCATGCTTCAGAGAAAATGATTGCTGGAAAATTGTTTTTGAGTCAGGATTGGGCCGTTGTAGCTTTAATGATTAATGATTAAGTTGCTTTATAACAGCTTCCAAAACGGTTTCTTGGAACACTGTGGCCGATGTTTTGATCTCTTGTTCACAGAAATGGGAGTCAGTGACCCCATCGTAAGAAACGACCGGTTGCGGTTTTAAATATCTGCTGCCTCGTCAAAATGTAGAATGCAACGGTAGACGAAAGCATTGTGTACCAATTTTAAATTTCCGATACAAACTATGGATTTGAAGGTCATATTTCATTAACAGAGTAGACCGAAACAGCACGAAAAAAGTAGTAATTAGCAAACATTAGCGCAACCAAAGGGTGGTTTCGGGGTTTAAACCCCCCCCCCCCAAAAATTATTTTAGTACCAAGCAAAATAGTATTCAATCAAAGTGAGTCACTTGAAAAGCAATCACACGTTTTATGAAATGAGTGAAAACCCCAAATGTATATTTCAAATCGATTCTGGTTGATGCATAATGTACTAAATTAGTCATATTTTATTCCTTCTTACTTTACTTACTTAGATGGCGCTCACAACCGTTGGTCGGTTTTGGCCTGGTCTAAGAATTTGCGCCAGCCTCTTTTGTCGTGCGCTTGCTGGCGCCAGTTGGAAACTCCAAGCGTCGTCAGGTTATCCAATGCCTGGTCTTTCCAACGGAGATGCGGTCTTCCTCGTCTGCGTTGGCCACCGCTGGATACTGAATCCAATATTTTTTTCGCTGGAGCTTCGTCGTTCATTCTCTCGACATGACCTAGCCAGCGAAGCCGCTCTATTTTAATACGCTTGACTATATCGATGTCGGCATATAGCTCATACAACTCGTGGTTCCATCGTATTCGGTACTCGCCATTGACGCAGATTGGATGGATAGATCTTGCGAAAGATTTTTCTCTCGAACGCTCCCAAAGTCCTTTCATCAGAGCTGCTCAACGTCCAGGTTTGTGATGCGTATAGTAGGACGGGCATGATTATTGACTTATAGAGCGTCAGTTTTGTTCGTCGAGAGAGAGCTCTGATTCTCAATTGCCTACTGAGCCCAAAGTAACACCTGTTGGCAAGAGTTATCCTTCGTTTAATCTCAATACTGATATCGTTGGAGGAGTTAATACTGGATCCCAGGTAAACAAAGTCCTTCACTACCTCAAAGGAGGTGTTGTCAACAGTAACGTGGTTTCCAAGACGCTGGGACTGTTTGTTTGTTGACACGAGATACTTCGTTTTATCTGCGTTCACTGCAAGACCCATTCGACTCGCCTCTTTTTCTAGCCTGGAGAATGCTGCACTGACTTCGCGCGTATTTTGGCCAATGATGTCAATATCATCAGCATACGCCAGCAGCATAACGCTCTTATAGAAAATTGTCGCACGATAAGGTGATTAAAAAAGTCGCACGATAAGGAATCACCTTGTCTGAAACCTCGCTTGGTATCGAACGGAAGGGAGAGGTCCTTCTCGATTTTCACTGCGCTGCTGGTGTTGTACAGTGTCATCCTGCAAAGACGTATTAGCTTCGCAGGAATACCAAATTCAGACATGATGGAGTATAGGTGACTCCTTATTGGACTGTCGAAGGCGGCTTTGAAATCGACAAAGAGATGGTGCGTGTCGATCTGTTTTTCGAGGGTCTTTTCCAAGATTTGTCGGAGCGTGAAGATCTGGTCAATGGTGGACTTTCCAGGTCTGAAGCTGAATTTTATTCCTTCAGATTCCTCATTAAGACGGATCGATTTTGTATGGAGAACAAAAAATGAGCCGGACACCGACTCAAAAGTAAGAAAAAAAAAAAACAAATTGGCCATTTCAGCCCTTGAAAGGACTTTGACCGAGCTTCTTATCATCAATTGTGTTGTGTGTGTTATTAAATGTTTGCACACAATTAACCGAGAACTGGACCTACACGTTTTATGCCGACTCCGAACGGCTAAAGTTTATGTTCTCAAGAAGCTTTACATGGCATTATTTACTCTCTGAGGTTTGCCATTGTCTGCAGAGAGGTTGTGACCGATCTGAAAAATTTTTTTATTGAAAAAACTTTTCGCCGCGACTGGGGATCGAACTCGGGCTCCGAGCGTGCTAAGCCACACACTTAACCTGCACGCCACGGTCACCCTCAAAAGTAAGAGGTACTCTTAAAAACTATAAAATGTTTTTTTAACACCTATAAAAAATTTTGTTTTCTTGGTATTCAAATGCATTTAAGATTGAAAATGTATTGAGCTCTTCTTTCTTTTGGTGTATCGTGTAAACCCAAATGTACCCACTAGTATATGTATACCCACCAAGATTTGCCAAAATCGAACAGTTATTATGGCAATTAAATAATAATTGAGCTGAAGGAAGCTTTTGAATATCAGTTTTGGTTAAACCGCACTATTTCATGTTATGAAATGACGAAATATGGACTTTTTGGGGTCTCAAAAGAGTTTGTTTGTAATCGCAAAAAATTTCAAAATTTATTTTTAGTAAATTTAGTAAAAAGTGTGTACCATACAAATCTTTAGTTTTTTGCTTATCTTGGTTATTCATTCTGAAGAAAAAAAAGTTTATCCAAAAAAAAAACCGTTTTCTGCGGAAAAGACGTCCAGAAGAACCAAAACCACAGAAATTAATTAAGAGTCCTTTTAGCTTTTAAGTCGGTGTCTAGTGAAATTTAAATTTCGATCCAACTTACTACACTGTTTAATTTTTGTTATGTTCTGATTCTGACCACTTGAGGGGTTGTTCTCAATACTTCGATTTGAGTTATCTTTTCAACTTTTAGCATGGAGCCCACTAAGGAAACTTGAAACATTTAGAAACAAATTAATTCGAAAGTAAGACAAAATAAAAAAACCCAAATTTTAGAAAAATCGGTTGAGTCACTCGCCACTTTTAAACATCGATAAAATATTTCCGATTGACTTCCGAAATTGGAGAAAAAAATTCACAATTTCTAGTTTTCCATCGTATTTTCCAAAATCCGTTTCACAAAAATTTCTCTTAATTGTTAAATATCCGATATTAAGAAATAATGTCTTATTACGTAAAAGATATTGGTTTTCTTTTTCTTATGGTCGCCCATCTAGTGACATATTATAGTTTTACGGTATTACTTATCCAATGAGCACATGCTGACTTAAATCGAAATAACATATTTTTAACGACTTCACCTTTTAACGATAGGTCTTTTCTACATTTTTCCAAAATCGGATAATATTTGCGCAATTTTGAGGGATTTTCATGAAATTGATTTTGAAAATCCAATGGAAGACTTATAAAGAACTTTGTATATATCTAAAATAATGGAATATCTTTTATTTATCTGAAGGATATTTTTATATTTTTGTATAAAAGTGCATCAGAATCTTTATCGCTGAATTGTTCCATTACAGTTTTTACTTCATCAAAATGATCACAAAAATAAATGGCTATCGTACCCTATCGAATTATAATAGGATTTGGTGGCAATGGAGTGTTTGGGAAAGCAAGTTTTAGTTAACGGTAAGAAAGCAATAGTCGGTTTAGCCCTTTCACTTCGTGTCTAGGGAATAAAAATATAAGATAGTGGTTACTTTAAATAAAGTCATTTTCAATTTGATATTAAACTATTGATTGTTTGAAAAGAACGCGTATAAACTAGGCAATTTGATACAGACCGTGTGAAAAACATGTTAAATAAATTATTTTCGGATAAAAAAACTTATAACGCATGGGCAGCGTTTAGCATATAGGCTGATGCATCCGTAACCAGCACTTTCCCATATTCAGTGCTTAAATATATGCATATCAAATAAATAAATAAACTGAAAAACAAATGTACCATTTGGCTCAACAAATCATTGAAAAATAAAATCTATTACTAGCGTTGGCTGAATCAACTGTTGCCACATTAAACAGGTACGATGTTTTACGTTCAAAATAATTTTCGTCGCCATCTAATAAGCCAAAAACAAAATTGACTACCAGGCGCTATTCTACATTCGTCGTTTCATTAATCGACGTAACAAATATAATTATAGGCTGCTTTGGAAAATATCGCGTCCATCTTCTTGTTGTATAAAGTGGGCACACTATTCCGAAATAAAGACTGTCCCAGAAATAACTGTCCTTTCGTTTTTTTTTTATTGTAAAAAACCAATTAGGTTTTTAAAAATTCATTCAGTTTATTATTAAGTGAACATTATTAAATAAATGAAAATTTTATTTACTCTGAAAAAAATACACTTGAAAAAAATTATGCACTTTTTGATTAGATTTTTTACCGACTTTCGTTGACCTTAGTGTATGCCCGACGCAATTTACGCCGAAATATTTCGAGGTTTTTCTAAAGTTTGTTTGGTCTTCTTAAGATTTATTTTCATTAATGACCAATATCTTTCGATTGGACGAAGTTCGGGGCAATTCGGAGGATTGGCTTCTCTTGGTACCACAGTGACATTATTGGCTAGGTACCAATCCATCGTTCCTTGGGCGTAGTGACATGTTGCTAGGTCAGGCCAAAATAGTACTGAACCTTGGTGCTAACGTATAAAAGGCAGCAAACGCCGCACCAGACACTCTCTGATGTAAATTTCGGTGTTGATTGTGCGATCTGTCTCAAATTTCTTACTTCGAAGGCCACATTTGCAAATGGCCTGCCACACCATGTATTTCTTTGGAAATTTGATATGTTTTTCGGTGATAAATTTAGAGGATGCTCCACCCCTTCTAACCGCAGTATAATATCCGTGTCCAGGTAACTACTTCAAATCCGCTTTACAGTACGTTTCATCGTCCATGATCACGCAATTGAATTTAGGCAGGTAATCGCGATACAGTTTTCGAGCCCTCCTCTTGGCTTCGGCGTTCTTTTTTTCTGACCTATAGGGGCTTTTTGTACTTTATAGCTCCTTAGGTTGTAAAATAACCACCGCTTAGTTCGGATTTTTCAGGTATTTGCAAATAATTGCTTTCCGCTTTTCTTCTTGTTGAGACGACATCGTTTCAGTAGCTCTTTTGTTTTACTTATGAGTATTTTTTTAATCTGCAATATTTATACTTTATTTAGGTACCAAATATGTTGCTATAGAGTTAACACTTTTTTATAAATACCCTAAAAACAAAAGGACGGTTATTTCTGGGGCAGTCTTTACTGTTTCACTTGGGATATAAGGAGACAGCGTTGGATTTACACTAGGTGCTCTTGGTGCTTAGGCACAGGGCGGTAAATTTCTGGGTGCGGCAATATTTGAAACGAAAGTAAAAAATTTGTTCTGTCATAAAAAAATGTCGTCGGGACAAAAGTGTTACACACTCCTGAAACACATTACATTATCACTAACATTTATTAATAAATAATAAATGTTAGTGATAATGTAATTTTATCTATTATTTATTAACAGTTAATTGTCTACAGCTTCTCGGTAATTCCGTTTTGGTTTTACTGCAGTTGAGTTTATTAGCTTTTCAAAGTTAGTGGACTGCATAAACCACAGAGACTTCTGATAAGTCGGAGTAGCGTCCGACGAAACCATGGTCTAGTCTGCTCGGTTTGTTCTGCAAAGAACATTGTTGTTGTAGCAACATGTTTGGCTTTACAAAATTTTATTTCTTCTTTGGATTTCGAATTTTATCGAAGATAAGATAATGCAAAAAGAATTACCACACTTTGCCATATTCGAACCGTTCAATTAAAAATTCAAGCTTATTATGTAAAACAAGAAATTAAAATCATCCACTCATCTGTAACAATTTAATAATAGAGTGCACTCCTGTCAATAAATAATAAAGTTTCGTTTTCAACGAAAACGATTATGAAAATTCATAATTATCTTATAAGTCAACTTCAAGTTTTATTTTCTTATAAAAAAGCCTTAGTGAGTATTCTCTTACTATGGCACAATAAATTACTTCAAACCAAACGTTTCAAATGCATTTCATTTGTTAATTATATAGTTTACGATTTCACTGACATTTCATATAATTTTAAATAAATAATAAAGGCGGCATTTTCTACAGTGCCCAGGGCTGCATTTTACAGAAATTCGGCCCTGTACGGAGATGTTAGAAAAGTTATGTCCCAATAGGCAATTAAGCCAGCGCTCTTCATACGAAGGCCTGCAAATACTGCTACTTTTGATGACAAAACACTTACTTTCCTCGCTGCTCGTATGAGCACTTCTTGAAGGCCTTCTTTTTCTGCACAAAAGGCAGCACAATAAACCTTTTTTCCCTTCAAAAACTGACTTTTCATATACTTCAGGGCAACTTTTTCGATTAAAGTTACAATATATATCTGTTTAAAAATATGACTGGCCCTTCTTACTGCTTTAACAAAGATTAAAGATTGAAATTAATCTGACTTAAAAAAAAAGAGGAGAGAAGATAAAAACATTGAATATAGTATAACAGAAAAAGGTTTAAAAGAAAAAAATATTTTTTCAGCACTTTTAGTTTACCCCTTCTTTTAGCCATTCTTAAGCAGAGCTTCTATTAGGCCTCTTTAGAGTGGCGACAGAGGAAGGCCTAGAAAAATTGCTCGTTTCATATAAAAAAGTTTATGGGCTTGGATTGAGTGTGGAAGGTCTACAAAATCGATATGAAGGCCTGCTAGTAGCGCTTCAAAGCCCTGCTTTTGCCCACTGGGGATAGGATGTTGGGATGTGTTTAATTTTGTACATGAAAAGTAGTTGCCACTCCACAAAAAAAAAAAAATCACAGAGTTGCTTGTTTGCAAAATTAACAAAAAAATAGTTTTTTAGTAAAGTAGAGCGAAAATTTTGAAGATAAGTACTTATAAGGAACATAAGCCGAAAAAGCACAAACACCCTGAATAAGCAAAATGCTGGAAAGTAAGCAAGAAGCATTTAAACTCGCTCTATTCATAAGACATATGATAATAACGAGGTATGTTCAACTTTTCTATTGGAATGCGTGCGTTCAATGTTGGAACAGAATTTATATCTCTAAGTATATAAAAAAAAAAACAAATTGGCCATTTCAGCCCTTGAAAGGACTTTGACGGAGCTTCTTATGAACAAATGTGTTGTGTGTGTTATTAAGGCCCAGTTTCACCAACTATGCTTAAGTTGTACTTAAGTTTATCCTCAGCTAAGTGCAACTTTTTCACAAATTTTTTTTCACAATTACAAAATTGTTTTGCAAAATGAAATCAGCTATTTGCTGTTGACGACTTAGTTAAACTTAAGTGACGAATAATGAAATCCATTTTCAGAGTTTATACTTCAGTTTAACTTAAATATAGTTGGTGAAACTGCCCATAAATGTTTGCACACAATTGACCGAGGACTGGATCTACATGTTTTATTCCGACTCCGAACGGCTAAAGTTTATGTTCTCAAGAAGCTTTACATGGCATTATTTAGTCTCTGAGGTTTGCCATTGTCTGCAGAGATGTGGTGACTAGTGTCCAACTGAATATTCGGTTTCGGTTTTAGCCAGTTTCGGCTCTTTTAATCAGTTTCGGCTATTCGGCATCAATATGGCCGAAACCGAATATTCGGTCGGACACAACTTATTCGGTTCTTTCATATATTTTAAGTAGAACAAAAACGCAAAACTTACAGTCATTTGATTGACCGTGTTGGGCCCAGCACAAAACGATAAATGCATTTTGTTTCATTTTGTGAATGCAGACAAGCTCTTTTTTTAGACTATAATATTAAGTTATATATTAAATAAATAAAAAAATTAAAAGCGGTAACACGTTTTGAGCTTGTAAAGTTTTTGTTCTGTATATTCGGCGTTTTTATTTGCACTCATATTTTTCTGTGCACATGTGTATAAAGATAAAATGGAATGAATGAACATGTAGCTGTGAATGTAAGAAAGGTCATCTATATTACAACTAGAATTTTTAAATTAGCTGTATAAGACACAAGTAAATGCCGTCAAAGTAAACTTAATTATCGACAATGACAAAACGTTTGAAGAGTAGCGATGATAATAGGACAAATTAATAAAAAGAGTGGAGTGGAGTGAACTCAGCTTCACTCGAGTTTACTCTGATCGGTATGAATAAAGCATATTTATAAAAATAACTCAACTCCACTTCACTCATGTATTTTTTGACGTTGAGTGTTCCCTCAGAATAAACATCGCACACTCCAGTAGACTCAGTTTTTGTTTATTTCATATTAATAAAAACTGAGAGCACTCAACAAAAGTTGAGTGTACTATTCAGCTGCCTCAGTTTTGTTTCAAATTTCATATTTGCCATTTATTTTGCATTAAAAACTTTTTAAATATTTGTTTTTTTGTTTAATTTAAAATAAATAGCCTCTTTGCTGTATTTTTTATTTGATTCCGATGAAAAAGACGAAGATGGAATACACAAAATTTTATAAAAATTTGCAGGTGACAATTCTTCAAACTCTTCAAAGTTGACTGATTATTCATTGTTTTTTAAAATTTTGACTTTTATAAAACTTTGTTTTATACCTTTAGATGCTCTTGTCATCCCTAATTGTAAGTAATATATGCTCCGCTGAAGCTTTTGCAACTCGGAATTTTTCCGGATTAAATCTTTATTTATCCGTTGGTCAAAAGTTCTTCGACATCTTAAATTAATTTTTAATTTATTATCACTATCACTTGAGCTTTCCATTTCATTGTCATTGAAGTGTAGCTTGACACATTCCTATGTGCTTGTCAAGCAGTTATAATGAAATCTTGACATATTTGTAAACTTGACAAATTTTTCTGATTTATAAAAAAACATTATTATTATTATTATTATTATTATTACTATAACATAATTCCGTAAAATGTGAGTGAGGAACGCTTGATTTTTTTAAAAAATTTCATAGCATATTTTTAGGCATTTTTGTTTTGTGATTTATTGAAACTTCAAAAACGTTTTATATTTTTTCATTTTGAAAATTTCAGTTTTATAAAAAATTTTTAAACTTATTTCGTCGCATCTACTATGGTTTCCGTTTTTTCTTTACAGTCATACCTAAATTGGAGCGTTAGGCGTTGTGCTATGTAACGCTTCTCAAAAAAGGTAAGCGCCATACCGTAATTGAAGCGTTACGTAAAAATGTCAAAATCTTATTTTAATGCCAAATATTTATGAAGTGTCTCAACAAAATTAAAAAAAAAACGGTTTTCATTCATGAAAAGTTCATGATTAGCTCCAAGATGACTTATGTGCACTTTTATGGTTTCTTTTCTGTGGCGATAAGACGCTGCATCTATTTTTGATGAGGCCTTCACAACTCTTTTCGGTTTGGTGGTCTTGTTAGACATAAGTAGGTGGTTAAGAGAATTGTTACCAAAGCGCCAACAGGTCCCATAATATTTCTTAGCTGCCAATATTGACGATATGTTGCTTTTGGAACCTATTGCCCGTAGATTCATTGATCAGAAATTTTATAAAATGTGAAAAAAACAATTTCGATTTATTTTTGTTTGTCACTTACTGACAATTAGTTCTTAACGCTCTGTCAAAATTGGAAATTCAGATGGGTTGGCGTTAGAGCGTTGTTTCTTTCGGTATGCTTCATACAAAATATTCGAACATGAGAAAACTTTGACAGTTAAACAACGCTAACGCTCCAATTTATGACTGTTAAGGTATTTTATAAATATTTAGAACTAAAAATGTGTATTTGCACAATTTAAAATCGAATATGTGACCAACGCTGATTTCTAATTCAGCTTTAAGAAAGTCAATTTTTCAAGGTTTTTCCTTCCGGAAAACCGGGGCCGTCATTTTTGACGGGAAAGAACTAGTACTATAACATAATTCCGTAAAATGTGAGTGCGGAACGTTTGATTTTTTTAAAAAATTTCATAGCATATTTTCAGGCATTTTTTTGTTTTGTGATTTATTGAAACTTCAAAAACTTTTAATATTTTTCATTTTGAATTTTTCAGTTTTACAAAAAATTTTCAAACTTATTTCGTTGTACCTACTATGGTTTCCGTTTTTACTTCAAGGTATTTAATAAATATTTGGAAGTAAAAATTGATATTTGGACCATTTCAAATCGAATATGTGACCATCGCTGATTTATTATTCAACATAAAGAAAATTCATGTTTCATATTTTTCCTTTATAAAAACCGGGCCCGTCAGTTTTGGCGGGAAAGAACTAGTATTTATATAAAATGCTTGACAATTGAATTTTCGTTTCTTGTGAATAAGTTATAGTTATAACTTTGCAAATACAAAATAATATAAATATAAGATTATAATTTAAGTTATTTAATTTTAAAAATATGACGTTGAAAACCTAAATCAATAAACAAAAGGCAGCTTAAAGAAACTTTTAGCAAAACTAAATAATTTTTTAAGTTGTGAATTTGTTAAAAACGAATATAACAAATAAAAAGGAGACATTAAATTCAAAAGCATTGATCTGTTAAAAATCGAATCACGTTAGTTTTGATTTGAATTTTAAAACATGTCTGGATTATTATAAAATGCTGTGCTTTAGAATGCATAAATTAGATGTCTCAGCAATTGTACTTTATTATAAGTTATGTTTTGTTATACAATAGACGGAGAGAAATTTTTAAATTATGTGAACGATAGTTAACGAAAAGCTAAAATCGAAATTCAGTTTAAAGAATTAACAGCTGCTATAAGCAAATTCATGACAAATTTTGTGATTTTTGTGACAGTGAATAATTTGCTGATCCATTTAATGGCATATTTTTAGCTGATGGCATGAGTGTAAAACATGTGGTCGGTCGGTCGTACATTTATGGTTTATTTAATCTATGAAGTTACTTCTAAGTTTGAAATATATTTTTCTATTTGTATAAATAGAATTTATATGGCATGTATTGGAAATGTTTGATGCTTCATTAAACGTCAAGACTATTTTAAACATTTACTTTTGCCAGAGAGAAATCAAATATAAACCAAGGTGAGATGAGCGTCATGTTTGCACGGAGACACAGGCTAATTATATAAAGAAATGTTCAAGCAGTTCCGTCAGACGGTGATTTGCTGTCATGGTCTGTTTAAGTCTGAATTTCAAGGTATTTGACCTTGAACGAACTTAGCGCAAGTTAAAATACAAGCACAAATATGAGCAATAAAAAGTTGTTTCGCTGCAGCACATATATTTTGCATATAAGCCAAAAACAATAAAAAAAAAAAAACCAAAAACAGAAGACCAACGCTCGCCTCCAGAGCTTAAAGAAAAGTCATTACAACTAATTATTTATGTAATTAAAATGGTGATAAATAACATTAACAAGGCGAGGGGAAAGGAAAGTTAGCACGCAGCGTCAAGCGCTGACCTTTAAAAAAAAAAAAATTATAAAATCAAGTTACAAAGCAACAAGCAAAAGTAACAAAAAACATGTGCGTCCAACAAAGCTAATAAATAAAAGAAACAGCAGAAAAGCAAAATAAACATAAACAATTATTTTTTTTTTTTTGTTTGTTTACCATTGAAATACTGAGCGGCAAAATCATCATCATAGCGGCAGCGTTTAGCCACAGTTGGCTCTGCAGCAAATTGACCATGAACCGTCTTGCTGTCGATAGCGGCAGCAGCATTGCAGCCAGCTATGTTGGCAAACAAGTCATCATCGTTGACAAAGAAGCGTTTCTTGCAACGCACAGCGGCAACATTTAAATTATGATTGCACATGTTGTTGTTGTTGTTGCAAGCAAATTCATTGTTGTTATTGTTATTATTATTGTTGATGTTGTTGTTGTTGTTGTTGTTGTTGTTGTTGTTCATCTCATGCGCCGTATTAACATAGGAGAAGCCATAATAGCCATTGGAGCTAATGTGCGAAACGACAGCATTGGGCGACATAACTTGTGGAACCTGCCCCAAGTTCTGCTGCACAGCACGTGGATTGAAGAGATCAACATGACGCGAGGCAGCGACGCCAGCGCCAATGTTGCCAGCGCCGCTGAGCTGATGATGTTCAATGTCGGCAGAGATGTTGCCAGCGCTGCTGGCGTTGGCCCAACACTCGAAATTGGTCAAAACCATTGTTTGCTGTTGTTGTTTTTATTGTTGTCGTTCTTGTAGATGTTGATATTCTTATTGTTTTTTACTGCAGCAGCGTAGCGGAAAATTCCCAAAATCTATTTTTTCGTTGTATACGTCGTCGTTTTATCCGTTTATTCAACTCACACTCTTTTCCAACTGTACTTTATTTGTCTACAACAAAAGTTAATGAAATTGATTTTATTAAAATTAAATTGCTGATAATTAATTAATTTTAAGCAAAGTTAAACAAGAAAAAAAAAAGCTGCTAAAGACAAAGCTGACGTCGACGTCAATGTCGGCAATGACAGCAAACGTTAAAAATAAACCAACAAGAACAGCAAAACAAAAAAACAACACAAGAAACCGGCAATTTTGCCAACTTGTTTCGGCTTATCTTCCTCTTCCTTCTTTCCATTCATTCTCTTACTTCGCTTCCTACAATACTTTTTTCTACACTTTTTATTCACACGCGCAACTTTACGTTTATTTCTATACTTTTGTAGCTAAACACAACCACCCGCAATCACAACGCAACAACGACTGATTCGATTCAATCGCTTCCAAGCGAATTTCTTGTTTTGCTTTCAATTTTTCATCCGTTGGCGTCGTCGTGCGCCGCTACTGGCGCTGCAGTTTTTATATTTTTCTTGTCGTATTCGTAAAAATCGATTTTAGTACAGCAAGTTTTAAACTTTATAAGTACGCTAAAATTTTCCACTTTTCCCAATTTGTAGAATTGGGCAATCCAAAAATCTTTAGAAACACCGAAGCACGAAATGTTGCAAGTCAACATATCGTGTTGCTCGGCCAACACGCAGCATGTCGCTAGTTTTTTCGCTTGCTATGTTTCGCAACCAAATTTGTTGCACGAACTTGTCTTGCTTTATATATTTTTTCCTCCTAATTATACAGCTTTTCTATTGTATGCTAAAAACTTACTTTAATTTATAACATTTATTTATTCTGCTTACATTTTAATTTAATTATTATATTCTGGTTTAATTGCAGCGGCTCTTCTCACGTATACGTTCGGCAAAAATTGTTCAACTGAATAAGCAACATTTTTTTAAATTGCGCGAAGCTTTCAGTTGTCGCTACAAAATTGTCGCTTTGCAAAGTGAGGTCAACGGCATAAAAAAGTATTCATTTTTTATTTTAAAAGCAAAGTACAGCAAATATTAAAAAGTTTGCAAAAACAAAGAACAATTTTTGAAACGTACTTAGCTCTTTGGCATTAATTATAAATTACTCACCACTTTTTTTTCGTGTGGATTAACATTATTAGACTGACACGAACTTTTTTTTATTGGTTTTAGTGAGTGTAAATATAAAAATATTCTTTTTAAAACTGGACTTCGATGAGCTACTCAGAATTGGCTTTTAATAAAACACGTAAGGAAACTCTAAAATCGGTCTAGCCCGACTATGAAATACTCTCAACCTCTTATGATATTTTAGCATATGAGCGATTCCCTCAATTATCGGTCAGAATAGAATAGAATTATTTGGGAAGATGAGATCGTTTTCGCATTATAAAATATATCTCTTTAGAACAGTTTTCAGTCTGCATGCGCCTTGGCTTTAATTATGAAAAAGTTAAAATAATTTAATATAATTATTATTTAATAATTATTATAAATAAATAAATAAATAAATAATATTGCCTTGAGTGGATCTAAGATTAGTTTTAATTCTTGTTAATGTCGAAAATTATCTCTCTGGCGTTACAGTTGTGACCGGGAATGTTGCAAATATTTGCAGAAGTACTTTAAAATTAAGGAAAAGGATGAATCGCACAATGTGAGGACCTGGGCATTTTTATATTCTCCCCAGCTATTCCTGCGAGAAAACAAATACTTTTATATATATTTTGCCAAATTCTCTGTAAGTATTTGCTCTCATCTTTGAATTTATTTTCATGTGTTAAGTTAACCTAGTTCATTCAAGTCAAGCTTTCTAGTTCACTTAAGTCACAAACCTGAAAAGGGTTTTAGAGTGGGCTGAAATGGATTATAGGGTATATTTTTATTATTGACCCATACAAAAAATATATATATATATACAAAGTGGCGTAGCTAGGGTTGGTGGCACCCGGGGCGATTTTTTTTTTATAAAATAAGTCGATGAATCTTTCTACATATTTTCGAATCAACCTCTACAAAAATTACGTTTTTTAGAAGAGATTAAAAAAATAAACAGAACTATGCTATCCATGAATATTTGATAAAAGAAATAAGAATCTAAAATTTTCGGAAACTTAAAGATTTTTTCTAAATTGTTCCAATATTTTTGTCTTGTACTATCAGTAAACCACATAATAGCAGTTTTATGTAATTGAAGAATTGAAGTTATAAAAGCTTAAGTTAGTTTAATATAGAAAATTTTGAAAAATGTACGAAAAATTTTGATTGATTGGAGACAATATAGGACCTGGAAGCAAAACGTTGACAAATTTTGCCTAGTGACCCTGAATAACTATTAATATAAATATTTTTTCGAAATCGACCCCCATTTTCTTCATAAAATTTAAATGAAAAGTTAAAATAAAATATTAAAATTCATTACTAAACATTTTTCATAATTTATATTAATTTTTTTTTATAATATCTATATTAATCTCCGCTTCGACTTTGATAGACAAGTCTGAGGTTTGTAACACTTGACTGGCTTATTCTCGGCCATAAATATCACAGTATCACAAAATCACAGTGATAACAAATTGATATCAGAAATTTGTTTCATTCTCATTATCTACATAGTTCCCAAAGCAAACTTGCCCAGGTTGGACAAGGTCAAAAGTCATGAATGGCTCAACAAGAGCTGGCAATTCCAAGAAATCTGTTGATTCTTCACATTCGGTGATTGAGAATAAAATTTAATTTAAATAATTAGAATTATTTTTAAGGAACTGTACATCTTATCTTCTCTAAAAAAATTTTTTTTTATTGTTTTTGTTGGTTGATTTGAACATAATAATAATTATTTTAGTAAAATAAAGGAGTCAGAAAACCATCTCAGAGCTTTTAATAGACATCTTCAAAATAAAATAATAAAAAGTCAGAACGCCATTTCTAGCAACTCACTTTGTAAAAAACCAGCTAATAATATGGCAAAGAAAATATTAACCCTTTATTGCATGAGTTAAAAAAACAGAAAGTTGCCTTATGAAATAATCATCACACTTACTGGTATTGTGTATATTTTTTGCTCTTTGGTGGTTTGATGGAATTTTCCATCACAATGCAATAAAGGCTTAAATCTTGTTGGCTCTTAATACAACACAATGTTCAATTGAATTAAGATTTGTTCTTTTGCTTTGTGTCATTCGACAAGTAACCAATTTTGGTATTTAAGTTCAACAAAAAGGAGCACGTTTAGCTCAGCCTCTGTTTGGTTGATGATACTATGTAATTTGCCACATTTTACGAAGATACGAGGCAGTGTTGCCAGAGAGCCAAACTGAAATTTAGAACTATTTGGAAAAAAAATTACCACTTTCTGAGAAAATTTACCTTTTTCTAAAAAAAATTACAAAATTTTAAATGATTAACAGTCTTTATAACTCACTTCACTTCTTCCACAATAAAAAATTTCTTTGCTAGCCTTGAAAAATTCGTTTCTTCCTATTGTCAACAACTTTTCCAATTCACGATGTGTACTTTTTTTGTAGGAACTGGTCATGGCTTTTTATGTAGAAACTGGTCATGGCTTTCTATAACCGATATTCTTTAAAGCAATATTCAATGCAATTTTAAAACATTTGATTACTTCTTTTGTCTTGGTGTGTTTCAACAATTTCCTTAGTTTTTAAGTTAAAATTTGCAGCAAATCAAAATTTAAAACAATCTTACATATGTTATTTTTTTGGTACAAAAGGGGGCTCCCAATAATAAAGGACTGCTTGTGAGTACGTTCAGTGAGAAAACAAAAGTGCAAAAAACTTAAAATGTTTGGAAATCTAAAAAATAAGGAATAATTTTACTTTAGCGACCATGCCCGAATTTTTTTCTTATTTTTATTAGACGTATATGGACCTCCTAAACCCAATAGTGAAAGAAAAAATTGTCGGTCTCGATTGATTTAGGAGATAAAATTCGCGAAAGTTTGAAAATTCAGTGCAAATTTGTGTGTGTTTGGAAGCTAATATAAGCTTTTTTTTACGATACTTACCCAAAAAGGGGCTTTTTACGGCGTAGTAAAAAAAAAATCCACAATTCATTCATTTTAAGAAAAAAATATATATATTTATTAAAAAATACATAAGCCTGAGTCGGTATCAGAAGCATCAAGTTCATTCGCAGACTGTGCCTCTTTATGAGCTCTAACTGGATTGTACAGCTCACCAGCAATTTTAAAAAATTGCAAAAGTGGATCGACATTCAAGGCGTGGCACTGCTTTGCAAACATATATTTGGCCAAATAGCCTTTAAAAAAATGTTTTTTTGCGATTGCGATGAAAAAAATCGCGGCGATTTTTATTAACAATTTTTTGACATTTCTTACAGGTTTTACAAAACTCAATATTTGATAAAAGAAAAAAGCGCCGCAGGCGAAAAATTGTTATTAAAAATCGCGGCGATTTTTAATAACAATTTTTCAACATTTCTTATAGATTTCACAAAACTTAATATTTTTTTAAAGAAAAGAGCGCAGCAGGCGAAAAATTGTTATTAAAAATCGCCGCGATTTTTAATAACAATTTTTCTATTCTCCTTAAAATATACCAATTCTCTTATAACTCAATTTCGTATTATGAAGGTTCAAGTTTTTGTGCTTTTCACGATATCGCATTGTTTCCTTTAATTAGCCCTAAAAATCCACATTTAGGTTAAGAAATCATAAAGTAAAAGAACTTTCGCGAATTTTATCTCCTAAACCAATCGAGACCGACAATTTTTTCTTTCACCATTGGGCTTAGGAGGTCCATATATATATTAAGCCGCCTCAAAAAAAAAAGTGGTCCGGGTCACCTCCTGAAAACAAACTTTGGTTTATTTTATGATGATTCCCAAAATATTGCAACTCTAGCTTTAGCCGTTCGTGAGCTGGAATGGTTTGAAATAACCTCTAAAAATCGCGTTTTTGATTAATACTATTTATACCACACTACCTTCGGTCAAAAAAATTGCCACAAATAGTGTAAATCGATGAATTACATAGTTTTGTTTTTTATTTTGTTTTAAATCTGCCCACACACTTAGTTATTGAGTTATTTGCAGTGATTTTTTCAATTTTTTTTAATGCAGTTTTTATAAAAATATATATAACTTCCCCATTTATAGCCTGATTTACCATTCCGTGGTATCATTGGAAAGGTACTGAATGCTGCTTTTCATTTCTGTCGTTAATTAACCCTTATAAGCACTTTTATAAAAATGCATATTATTTTATTTTTATTTTTTGTGATGGCCTTTGCCTCAATTCCTGAATTTGTTCAAATATAAGAGAAATAAAATTAAATCATGTAGATAAAGAATGCATTTTTTAAATGGACTTTGGAATAAAGTATAGGAAAATACTTTATTGTACTTAGACAAAACAGCTAAGAGTAAATTTTACCACAGTTCTTATAAGTAGTCAGTCATGACTTTTACATGACTTTTAGGTTTGAAAATGAGTTATATTATATTATATAAATGTGAGTTTTTGAATTGTGATCGCTTAATTGTTCAAGTTATTCATAAAAAAAATGATTTTCGTTTCTCGCGAGTTAAATAAAAATCAATTGCCAACAAAAAGTGATGTAATAAAACATTTATTATTTTTGCGCGAAAAAATTAATAATCGGTCTTACGGGCTATCTAATTATCATCAAAACATGCTAAATGATTTAAGCAAAATTTGGAAAAGTATTTTCCTATACTTTATTCCAAAGTCCATTTAAAAAATGCATTCTTTATCTACATGATTTAATTTTATTTCTCTTATATTTGAACAAATTCAGGAATTGAGGCAAAAGCCATCACAAAAAAATTAAAATAAAATAAAATGCATTTTTATAAAAGTGCTTATAAGGGTTAATTAACGACAGAAATGAAAAGCAGCATTCAGTACCTTTCCAATGATACCACGGAATGGTAAATCAGGCTATAAATGGGGAAGTTATATATATTTTTATAAAAACTGCATTAAAAAAAATTGAAAAAATCACTGCAAATAACTCAATAACTAAGTGTGTGGGCAGATTTAAAACAAAATAAAAAACAAAACTATGTAATTCATCGATTTACACTATTTGTGGCAATTTTTTTGACCGAAGGTAGTGTGGTATAAATAGTATTAATCAAAAACGCGATTTTTAGAGGTTATTTCAAACCATTCCAGCTCACGAACGGCTAAAGCTAGAGTTGCAATATTTTGGGAATCATCATAAAATAAACCAAAGTTTGTTTTCAGGAGGTGACCCGGACAACTTTTTTTTCCTCCATACAAGTTGAGGCGCCTTAATATATATATATACATTTGTTTTAAATACGTTTTTATTTATTTTTACTACAGAATTTTTTTGGGTGTACGTCTAATAAAAATAAGAAAAAAAAAATTCGGGCATGGTCGCTAAAGTAAAATTATGCCAAAAATAATTATATTGCAAAAATAAACCATTTTTAGTTTACCTCAATTTACCTTTTACAAAAATTACCTCATTTAGGGAAATTTTATAAAATACGAGGTTGTCTTCTAGTTTTGACCACTTTTCTTTACGACTTGTACCATTGTGCCATTTTGTGAGTAAAAAAAATGTTGATCCACTGTGTCGGCAACAAAACGCTGCGCCACAAGCAGCGCTTCATTCGCCGTTGTTGCTTTTGTTTTGCTCCAGCGTTCTTCTTCAGTTCATTTTAACTTACTTCGCATTTTAGACGTAATTCTTATTCTCTTTTCGCAATATAAATAAAAAAATTTGGAATTAAGAAACGTGAGTTGATATCGGAATAAGTTCGGGGTTATATACTTCGTGAGTTACATTCCGTGTTATAAAAGTTTTGTGTTTGTTTTAAAACGTTATCTATTCTTAAAAAAAATTTACCCACGCGATAAGAGGTAAGAACAAATTCGAAGGATTTTGCTAATAAATTCATGCTGTAGAAAAACTGATTGTAAATAGTCATTGATTGCAAATAGTCATGATATATATCATAAATGTGATAAGTGAAAAATTTTAAATGTTCAGTATTTCATATATTTGCCACAAATTTTAACCACTTATGTTTCATTGCATTTCATTAATGTGCTTTATCAGCGATGAGTAAAATAAAAAATTTGATACATGATTGTTTGGTTATGTGCGGCGAATTTATTCTTGTTCGTAGTGTTTAAGAAGCACTGAAACCAGCTGCATAGATGCCATATTGATAATGCGAATAACTGTTAATTACAGTTAGATCAGAACGGAACAATAGTATAACAATTAACATGCGTTTTGCAATTTATTTGAGTCAATATTAATTAAAAATTAGTTGTCAAGCAATTGTTCTTGTATTCAATTTTAATTTTCGTTGGAATGATCATATATTCGATGTTTTGAAATAAGCTAACTGGCCAATACAATAATCCCGCGGCTCGTAAATTTTCAGAATACCTTGTTCTCAATAAATGAAAAGGTTAGTACAGGTGTTAAAAAAGTTTAATAGATAACTTCCACGTTCAGTTTCAGTTTTGTCTTAAAATTTGATTGATCGAAAATAATAAAAAGGTTTAGTTAACTAGTAACAATTGCTAATTGGCGCTACTATGGGCTCAGAAAGCAATTAGATTGAAGAGTCCTCTCGATCGACAAAACTGACACTATGTGCATCTCTATGGCTCTAAGACGTGAGTTGTACCGCAAACAGATGCAACAGCTTTTAGGGTGTTCCAGAGTAAAGTTCTTTGCAAATCTTTGGTTCTGTACGAGTTACGACGACTATCGCATTCGAATGAATCACGACCTGTATAAGCTCTACGACGACGTTGACTTGGTTCATTGTATAACAATTCACAAACTACGCTGGCTAGGTTATGACTATCGTATGGATGAAGAAGCTCTAGCGAAAAATGTTTTTAAAAGTTGAAAGCCGAAAAATCAAAAATGTTCATGTTACAACACCTATCAAAATTCATGTCATAAGTTGTACCTTAGTAATACCTTCACTAAGAAGAATTCCAAATTATCAATGCAAAATAAATAGTAAGTTAAATGTGAACTCCAGCTCTTTAAAGTAAACTCCTTTTTAAGCAATTTTATTGTTGTGAACTTTTCGTATTTGCGCTTCATCTAACAAAAAAAAGCTGTAAACACATTTTTTACACTTTTCCATTAACTTGTTTTTGTAATTTTACAAAAATAATAAAAATTAGTTGTAATTTTATATTTGCAAGAAAATTTAACCAAAAGTAATAAAAAATGAATTTAAAATTATCAAAAAAATTTCAAATATATTGAAATACAGATTTGCTGCTTTCAGCAGTCAAATAAAAAATTTCTGCGTGTTTCACCTTTAATTTTTACATATGGGCATTTCCATAGTCGCGAACGCGACATTCGTACGCCTTTGAGGAGCAAAATAATAAAGAAAACTCAAAACAAATTTTTCTTTTTTTTCAAGTTTTAGATAGCATTTAATTAGCACTATATTAAGAAAAAAAAGTAAGGTTCTCTATATTTTATGTTTCCAAAATATTAGCAATAAACATGGCATCGCCAACGCGACAAAAAATGGAACTCGTTTTCGACTACATCTAGAAAAATGCAAATATCTGCGAAACGTAACATAATAGGGGTACTCACGATGTGGTGTATTTGCCCTTGTATTGTGTATTTTTGATAAATTTGATATTTGAAGTAAAATTACAAAAACAAAATGTACAGTGTTCAAATACAACCCTGTAGTAAAAATACAATGGCGAAACCCTATTGTATTCTTTGTAAATATCGTTGTATATTTGATCAACTGATCACAAAAACTTTTTGACTCAGCGTGGATGAAAGTACTGGCTGGGTTGTGTGTTTATTAAATAAAAGTTAATTTAATTCAGTGCTTCGTTTCAATTCTTTTTTTTTCTCGTACTGCTAAATGATGAACTACCCAGACTTTAGTGAAGGTTTGTTCACAATGCGTTGTAAATATTGTAAATTTTGTAAGAATTTATCAAAAATACACCACATCGTGAATACCCCTAATATTTTAAAGCGGTTAATTGTAAATAAATAAGATTAATGTGGCTTTCAAGAAATATTTGTCATTTTTAGATATTTCCATTAGTTTTTTTTGTATTGAGCTTAAGCCTGATCGCGAACGCGACATCTAGCACGCGACATTTTTTCTCATCACGTTTTAAATAAGAATTAGTTAAAGTAATTTCAGCTAAATATTGCATTACCAACCAAAAACATCGTAAATATTATTTGTGAGTTTTATATTAGTAATAATTAAAAAAAAACAAATACATAAGAGGCTAGTGAGAAAAATATTATATATCTTTGTAACACCACCCGCCCTACGTATGTGGTTATTAACTTTATGAAGACTTTTTACGCCCACAAGGAGGCGTGGCAGATATAGAAAAGTGCATATATTATACTGCAGTATCACCTTCTAAATTGTTTTAACTATGGCATCCCTGTTTTTATATGTCCCCCCATCTGTTGACATGATTACAGCCGTTATTATTAAGTTATAATTATGAAATTCGATATTTAAGCTTATATCGTAAAAATAAAGATCATGTTCGAAAATAATCCCAATAGGATGAAAACCACGTATACCTCCCATACAAATTGACGTTCTCAAATAGGAAAATTTCTTAAAAATCTACTAAAAATCAATCCAATGACTTGAGAATTAGCTCATGAGCTTTAATTTGAACTATTAACACTTAGCAAAAAATTCAGAAAAACGAATGAAACCTTTCCATACTTTGCCATTCAAAGTGTATTAAAAATACGACGCATGATCGCGAACGCGACACATTTTTATGATCAATATTAAATGTTTAGTATGATTTTTACCTGTAGTAACTGTTTTTTTATAGTAAGGCGACCAAATTTGATTTAAGTTACAATTTTCAGACACTTGCTAAGAACGATCACGAAGTTCTGATAACATATGATGATTTAGGTACAAGAACGCGACATTCGAATAGTAGTTAAAGCAATATAAAAAATTTACCGTAAATCGTGCTTTGTTTGGTATCTTTTTATTTTTTATTTTTTATTTGTAGTTTATAGATGGATTTTATAAGAAGAGTGCAAACATAACGTTGATAAATATACGAAAAATACTTAAGAGAAAAAGTCATTAAAAGCAGCTAAAAGCAAGAAAAACATATTTCTCAGATATCAGGCCAATTTTCTCAGAATAAAAACTGAAATTAGTTGTACATGCAGTAAATTATAAAAATTCAAGCATTTTTTTAAATAATAACAAAAAAATTATTTGTTTATTAAACAATTTGTTCTCGGTCCCAGTCGACCTTTCTGTGGAAATGCCCATATATTATTATATGACTTTATAATAATATATTTTTCTTTTCTTTTATAGCGTTTTCTTTTCTCAACGAAAAATTCTGCCCTCTGGAGATGCAGAATTTTTTCCATTCTGACCTGAACTCACAGAATTCTGACCTGTTTTTGGCTGAGAAATTATCACAAAAAATGCAAATTTTTTTTTATGTTTTCGAGTTGGCACTCTTTTTGAAAAACTTCAAAAAAATTCAAGATAAAAAAAATTTAAAACTTCAAATTCAAACATTTTATTCCCGCTAAAAAAATTTTTTTTTTCATAGAAAAATGTTGACGTTTTTCGTAGAAGAGCTCAATCTTTTCTGAACTGTAACTTTAACTATTTTTCACAAATGCCATTTATTTTTTTATTCAGTTGGTAGCATTTCAGGTCAGAATTTTTCGAACCGTCGAAGTAAAGAGGGCAGAAATTCTGCATTTTTTCTACTTTTAAGGTCAAAATTTTCGAGAAATGAACACGATTCAATTTCAAAGGTCAGAATTTTTTTTGAGAAAAGAACGAAAAAAATGCAATAAAATCAAACAGAGCAGAAAAAAATCAAAATTTTTTTGAGAAAAGAAAACGCTTTTAGAAACATAAAATATTTTGTCCTGCTTTGAACCACTTTTTGAGCAATCGCGTTTTCAAAATGAGCTAAATGTTAATGTATATTAACATAACCTATTATTTCAACTCTATGACCCATTTTACATTGATCAAGACTTGAAATCAAGTCTGTGAGCTTGTTGGCAATTCGCCGCACATCGGAAGCGACGGAAGGGAAAAAGAACATTTAAGCTGTACCGTCAATTTTTTCGTATTTGTTATGTTATTTTCGCGTTGTTGGCTGTGCTCTTTCTTTTATTTTTCGCATATCAGCATGCGTTTGTTGAGCTGCAGCAATAAATTCATGATATTTCATTGCATGTTTTTTGGTATTGTTATTATTTTATGTTTCATAATTCATTATATGTTGTTTTTAAGCCACAACAACTTTTTATTTGCTTCTATTTGCTGTTTTTATTTCATAGAAAGCAAACAAAGAAGAAATAAACTTGAAATCAAGTCTTGAACAATGTAAAAGGTTTCGTCAAGTCCAAAAGAAAACGGTAAAAAAACTTGCTTTCAAGTCTTGATCAATGTAAAAGGGGTCTATCTAACAAAAGGGCATATCAGTTTACAAAAGTTAAGCTCTTACAGAGAATAATGAAACTGTAATTTTTTGCAGAAATTTTAGAAATTTTTCTTAAATTGTAATTCATATATAAACTCATTTTTCAAAAGAATGTTTGAGTAATCGAATTGAATATTGATAACTTTTTTTAATATTACGTAAAAGTAATTTTAAATTGTAAAAATAAAGGGTAGTCATATTCTCTCAATACTACCCTATTTTACCGTTTTTCTTAATGACAGCCGAGAACTGGCAAAAAAGCTAAAGAAGTTTAACTCTATTTGCAAGTGCATTAAATAATGATATATTAGTTTTTATCAAAAATGGCTATAATTTTTACTAATAGAGATTTATTTGATATCTACTGGGCCAAGAGATAAATTTTTGATTTTTAACACGTTTATCGCCAAGATAATATCAGAAAAAATTTCACATGGGCCATGGTAACTTTATTAGATAAGACATATATGTCAGACATGGCTCATGTAGAACTTCATAGCGTTAGACACATATGATTGACATGGCTGTTAACGTGTTAAACAGTTCTGTTAAAGACAAAATTGGTGAAAAACTGTTTAATGAAGCAACAATAGAAAATTTATACTTATCAATAGATAAGCAACAATAAATTTTTACCTTATTTACTTTCTATATTGAAAGTGAGAGAAATAAAGATCTCTTAAATTTCAAATTATTATAAATTTTAGCTTAATCTGTAAAAAAAATTGTTCACCAATCATTTGGAACCACGATCAGTGTGTTAAGTTTATACATAAATCTCTTAAACTAATAAAGATCCCACTCTAAAATTTTGTGTGCATTATCTTTATACCTTAACATGTATTTTAAAATTAAAATGAAAGAAAAACTGTCGAAGTAAAAAAAAAATTAAATTTAAAATTTTTACTTCCGGTCTGCTTATAGAAAAAAAAATCAAATTTCAAATCTAATTCCAAAATTAGAAAAAAACAACCAAATTTCTATATAAATCACTATTTTTATTAATTTTTTGAATTTTGTTTGATAAAAATAATTTCTTTCAAATGTTGGCCACGAATAGCTCTTAAATGGTCCATTCTGTGGGTCCAACTCTTTCAAGCATATCGGCCAGTATTCCCTGAATGACACGAGTTATGTTTCGTGTTACTTTTAGGTTTCCAAAGCGTCAGTAGTTTCGGGTTTGTCGACGTAAACAAGGGATTTAACATATCCCTAAAAAAAGTTATCCAATGGCGTCAAATCACATGATCTTGATGGTAGATTTGCAGGATCGTTTCTTGAGATGATATGTTCATCGAACGTTCCCCTCAACAAAGCGCTTGTTTCTTCAGCTGTGGTATGTTGCCATTCCTGTTGAAATCAGAGGTCGGCTTTTTCAAGATTAAGTCTTTTTATGATTGAGTCCTATTGAATACAGAACACAAACGTCATATGGACAAGCCATTTGACAAATAACAGCTGTCCAAACAACCCAGTTGAAAAAGAGACCTCGTATTGGATCACCCTTTAGTTCGCTCAAAAATTCACAATGTGATATATTTTTAAAAATCGATTCCTGGATAGTAAGACGATATATTGATAATTCTTTCCGTGAATTTTATTTTTCACAATGAGTAAGTATTTCAGAAATGCATACTATCTTTGCGCCTCGATACCGTAATATTACCTTTTCAGTAAAGAAATTGTCATGCAAACTACCTTTTCAAACCTCAAAACAGGTTGTCAATACCGTGTTTTGTTCAAATTTTATGACTTACAACTAAAGTAGATCCACTTCCTCTGTATATGGATTTTTAATACAATACGTCGGGGTTTATTTTTAATACATTTTTGCATTTTAATGTTGAATTTGTAATCAGCGTCCTTGCTTAAATCTATTAAGTACATATGAAACAAATAATTTTGTAGTCGTAGTTTTGCTATTCCTATTCGTGTCTGTGTGTGTCGCCTGAAAATACGAACCTTAAGCATTATCAATCTGGCCAACGCGCCATTGCAACTATGGTTGTTTCACATCAAAATGAATTAAAAACAATTCATCATAAATAAAAGACACAAAGTATCTGTCTCTATACCAAACTACTGTATTCATGGGTCTGCAAACGTCGGAACAAATTCGCTGTAATGGCCGCTTTGCTTTATTTCTTGTTGCATTGAAATGATCTCTGCTTTGTTTTGCCTACAAGCATCGTAGTAATTTTTATCAAATTTTTGATTAAAACATGTTGTTCTCGATTAACTTGTCAATGCGTTGTTGTCCAATATGACCTAAACGATGATGCTGATTTTTTAGCTCGTACAAATTCCAACGTAAATTTCCAGTATGCGTTTCCCATTCCTAACTCAGGCTTGTTTAAGATCAATGCTTTGTTTTTGCAAAATTTGACTTTTATACTAGTGTTCGTAAGTTTTCGAACTGATAATAAATTATTAAAAATTCTGGAATATATATGACATCCGTCAACATAATTTCCACACCCATATTAGTGTTTCGTTTAATACTTCCGAATAGTTTTGCAAGTAAGAATTTATTTTTCTGTGCAACGTTAATTTTAAAAAGAATCTTGAGTTCTGCGAAGGCCCACTTTTCGTTGCTTAGATGACCACTTGTCCGTTGAACTTGAAAACAGCCTTTTTCTTTGGAATGTTTCTACCTGCCATAAAAGTAAGACTTGCTCTTCACACTTCTGGCATCTTCTTGTCTACAATCCCTTCTTTGTTGGATAAATTTGTTGCACTTGGAACATTTTCTATTCAACTTTTTCTTCCTAAAATTCTTGCTCTAAAAAGCAGTCTTGCATCCAATTCTTTTCCAAGACGGTCAGAAAATTTTGTTTATTCCAAAATCAAACTTACTGTAAGTAAGTTTTCCATTATTTAGGTTTAGCAAGCCAGTATCCTTATTTCTCACCGACCAAGCGATATTTAGCGATTTTCTTTGACTTTCCTTACTAATTCTGCTCTAGCTACTGTTTCTTCAGGAAGATCGCCGGTGAGAACGTCCAGTAGATTTTTCGAGCTAATGTGGATTTTTGCCCGGAACTACCAGTTATCAAATCTAGAGACGTTAAGCTTCTGAATTCCATGTAATGATCTATATATAAAAAGGCGAGCAAGCAAAAGTTAATTACATTTTTTATTTTTTAAAAAATATGATTTTCCAATCATTTTCAAAAAACATATTTTTTAAGAATTATTTTTTGAGCTTTATGCCAAATAATTAATGAAGCAACAGGTTGTTACAACAATAAAAATCATTTGCAAAACAAACCGAGCAGACTAGACTTTGGTTTCTAAATAAATAATTTATTGTTCCGGGATGCAATTTTCATAAAGAACATTTTTAGTTCTTTCCGTTCACAGACTGCTTTGATATTTTCAAAAAATACGTAGTGTAATATTTCAACTCGTTCTTAAACTAAAGTTTTGTGTGATTCTAAATTTATAAAGACACTGCACCGTTCGAGTTTTTCAATTTTTTAAAAATACGACCCAAGCACTTTTCATTCTTAAGTTAAGAAAGTTAAAATAAAACAAAAAAAAAACTAAATTAATTCAGTCCCTTTTATCTTACAGTTGAAACAGCAGTGTACAATATATATTTTGTGTACAGATCGAGTTCTAACTCACTATCAAATCAGCCAAACAAGCTTAAAAAATGCCTAAAGTATGCCTTAGCTTGAAAAATGTTTTTTTTTAATATTGCAGAACGCTTACATGTAACTTTAGGATAAAGACACCATTGGAGTATTATTCCTCTCTTCAAGCTTAACCAAAGTGTTTTTTACAATTGGAAATAACTGTTTCAATAAGCTTTTTCCAGGTGTTCAATATTCAAGGAAACAGTGCACTCAAAAAATGTTTACTTCGTGGCTCAGATGCTTGTTATTTTTTTGTTGATATTTAGTATCCCAGATTCAATCCTCAACCACATCTTTTTATTTTTTTATATTCGGTTATTCAAATTTTATATAATAAAATATTTATTGGAAAAATTCAATGAATGTCCACGCGTTGCATCTGTGAAATTTTGACAGTACGCTTACCAAAAGTCATACCATCATGTTTTTCATGATAGAGAGATTATCGTGTTTTATGCCAACTACTCAACACAAATTCAAGGTAAATATGTCAGTCGTGTTGGATTAATGTTGCTCTTAAAACATATAAAGTGTGTGCAATTAATTATTAAGTGGTTGTGTGATGCCAGCCGTGGTTTCAACCAAAGATAACAAGATAGGAAACTTCTGTGGGGAATCCGAAATCACCAAAAAGTAAACACACGTATGAGAAAAATTTGTTCACCTCGAAAGTGAGGTGAATATGCCAGTTTCTAATTTTAAACTTAACCCTTCCACCACATTTTATAGTGATTGACTTCATAAGGACAACAAAAATCTGTAAAGTGCACTAAATATTGTCAAATATTGTAAAAATATTTACTGCTGTAGTTTAACTTCATGTTAAATTAAATTCTATACATGATAAACCGTATTGTTTTCTTTCGAAAAGTACAAAATGATTAGATGAAGTGTAAAGGTTAATAATGTCAGCTGTTGAATTTATGAATGAAATAAATTCTTTCCATTCTGTTGTCAATTGTAGTGTTGCCAATTTATCTTTTTTGGGGCTATAGCTTTTATCATGAAAAAACAACATAACTGCGACCACATGTGCAAGAAATAATAGTTAATGATAGTGAAGTTTTTGGTTGGTTTTGTTTTTGGATATGTACATATATAAAAAAAAGAATTATTAGACCAACATTACTATGGAAATTTGTGGTGTATTTTTTAAATTCATATATGGGAAAATTCGACTTTTTGTGGTTATTTGGTTGGCAACTATGACTAAACACGTACTTAAGTTCTTAAATGTAATTTGGCTGATTCCACACTTATGAGGAACGGACACATGAATCCTAAAATGCTTTCATTTTTTCAAAAAAATTTTTTTTTTAAAATTAATACATTAATTAAAATCATATATTTTTTTAATTTTTGTGTCAAAAATATATGATTGTCTTATACCCATTAAGTTCTTATATATTATTCCCACATTATTCGCACTCGCACTGATTTCTCACACGAAACTGGCATCTATGGTACAGGCTATAGTACAACAAATAAGGTAGCTGCAGCGCTGGTTGTGCTTTCTTTTCGTTACTGTGGATATTGTCAAAATCAGTTGTGTGACGAATATATGGCTTGCAGTTAATTTCTTTAAATTAATTTTCAATGATGTTAGAGTTGAAACACTTTTTAATTGCTTTAATATCATAAAACACCGAAAGAACAATTTTTAATTTAAGACGTCTTTCTCATAGCTTTGAGATTTTATATGAGTTGTCAACTTCGTTCTGACATTTGTGCCAGTACGCTCTCATCTAGCGAGTTTACCTTTAGTTTTTGTATCATGGTTCAGGCAATGTGAACGAATGAGTTGAATAGCTTTTTTGCTTAATATGTTAAATTAAGTCTATGTGAACGTACAATAATACTAACTTGGGAAGAACAGAATATTGTCCACAAGCATGTTTAAAGACAAAGTTTTAATTGAATTAATAAAATAATTAGAGTTCTCAGCCTTATTGCTTTGCGTATTTTTCGTGGTTAGACATGTCAACTGTTCTATCTTTTATATCTTCTTAATTTCTACATTAAGTTCTTATGTTAACTGAATTTTAATGACTGGATTCTGAAAGTTTTATAAAATTACATGATTTATGTAGTTTTTTAAACATTAAAGACAAAACAAATGCCATAAAGCCAAGAAAACACCAAAAAAATATATATTCCACCCAAGCAAATTTTTAAGGAAAACATGAGTAGTTGACAATTCTGATGGCATGAAATATAACAGGACTTGTACAAATCGGTTGTGGTGAATTTAAAAAGACATTGACAAATACAACAAGTGCCAAAAATTACAAATTTCGTTTGGCGATAAAGAGTCAAATAAGAAAATGCATACAATTATTTGAATGCAGAATATATTCCTGTAACTCAACTTAAAGATTTAAAATATTAAAACACATAATCCATACTGTATTTTACTTGCGTACAAACGATGTTCTATCTTAAAAATGCAGGAGAAGAAGAAGAACGCTCCTTTTTTAAATTTCACCTCAAGTAGCGGGGGTTTGTGTAAAATAGCGGGGGTTTGTGTAAAAGCAAAATTTTTAAAAATGTTGACAAATACAACAACTGAAGAAATTGGCAAACTTTGCAAGCTTGTATAAACAAAAATAAAGAGACTTAAGAGTTAGTTTTGGTTGCAAACAGCTAATTGCAACTCAACTTAAATATTTATATCATAATAAACTGGATATAGGCATTATTTTAAGGGGGTGCAAAGTGATTTCTTGGTCAGTTTGCGGCCGATGAAGAACAAGAGTGAATTTCAGGGTTGCTTTTTTTGGCACACTAATACATACAATCCTCTTTTGAGGTTATGTTTTTCAAGTTTCCCATCTTGTTATCTTTGGTTTCAACATGTAACGATTCACCCCAGAAACTCCATTTCAATTCGTATTTAGTGTTTTTGTGTGTTTTTAGCCCTTTGGCGAGTGGTGCACACTTTACTGTACATCGATTTGTAAAGCCTTTTGCTAACTCGCCTATGCGTTAAATCGTTTGGTTTCAATTTTATCCCGTTATTTATTTCATGATCAACCAACTGATGCATATTTTTTGTTCTTTTGTTGTCAACAAGAGATCAGTTTCGTGCATACTTTAGAGGTATCAAGAACGTAAACGAAATTGTAGCAAACTGCCTTTTTATAAAATTAAAATATAATGTTTTTGAAAAAAAAAATGAGTTTTTGTATTTAAACAAATTGGCCATTTCAGCCCTTAAAAGGACTTTGATCGAGCTTCTTATGATAAATTGTGTTGTGTGTGTTATTAAATGTTTGCACACAATTGACCGAGAACTGGACCTACATGTTTTATGCCGACTTCGAACGGCTAAAAGTTCATGTTCCCAAGAAGCTTTACATGGCATTATTTACTCTCTGAGGTTTGCCATTGTCTGCAGAGGGGTGGTGACCGATCAGAAAAATTTTTTATTGAAAAAACTTTTCGCGGTGACTTGGAATCGAACTCGGGCTCCGAGCATGCCAAGCCACACCCTCAACCTGCATGCCACGGTCACCACGGAGTTTTTGTGTTAATCATTATAAAATATTTCAATTAATTTTAAATTGCTGGAGTGTCTAAAATCCATCACCGTCGTGGGTTACAAAAAATTTTAAAAATGGGTAGAGATAGGCTTTTTTAACAAAATAAAGTCATTCCCTTGTCAAAGGGTTAATATATTTTTAAAAATTTTTTTGACATTTTTGAATTCATTGCAAAATAGGATTCGATATGATTTTTTATTTTTGATATAAAATTATTGCTCTGAAATGCCCGGCATAAAATTGGAAAAAGAGATAAAATTCGAGTGTTGAAGCGTATTAAAATTCTCTCAAAAAGTTTGAAAGCAACTGTTGTGTCGCTGCTTATTCATACAATCGCGGCGAATTGTAATGAAATTTGGAAATGTCATCACGTGACGTTTGATATGTGCAGCCGGTTGTCAAAACCATAAAAATTAAAATTAATGGAAAATAAATAGTTTTCAACAACTAAAAATACTCAAATAAATAAAATTGAATTGCATTTATTACGAAAAAAATAACTCTAACAAAATGCCCAACAAAAAATCGAACAATGGAGGAGGAGCAGCAACGACATCAAAATTAAGCAAGCAACAATCGGACGTAAGTTTGTGGTCTTATGTTTATCTAAATATGTCTTGATTCTAATCTTTTCTTCGATAGGACTCCCAAGATTACAGCTCTTTGAAGACGGTGCTTTTTTACTGCTCTCTAATTGTATTTCTGCCTGTGGGCACATTTTTCTTGCTTAAATCTATGGTGCTCGATCGGTTCTTCACAATTTCCGATATGAAGAGCAATATTTATTCGGCGGTGGGCGCTGTTGTGTCCTTGCATTTGGCGCTGTTCCTCTATATCTATCGTGCGTACTTTGGAACTAGTGAAACGCATACGAAGGCGGACTAGTGGCACGCAGGAAAATGGGCGTAAATGGCATGCAACAAAATTATTGAAATAAAAGATATGGCGAAAACCCATAATGCGAAAAGACTACCTTTAGCTAATAGGTGTTTTTTAATTTTTTTTGTTTTTTGATTTCACTTTAATTTTTTAAATAATTAAAAAGTAAACAAATGTATTTCTGTTTCTATAAATGTAAGATTTATTAAATGCTGTTGTTTATGCAAATATGTATGTAAATAAATTTGCAAAAATAAAAAAATCAAATTCAAACAAACAATTGAAGTTTTGTAACAGTTTTTTTAGAAGTTTATGTTTTAGAAGAATGATTGATTAAGTAAATAGTTTGATGTTTGAACTATATATTAGTTGCGACTTTTTTCTTTTTGCCTGCAGACAATGGACTTGCTCGCAGAATTAAGCAATACTTTGCAATTTGGCCAATTATTGATGGTGGAGACGCGTAGTGAAATACTGATTGGCACGCTTAAACTCTTCGATCAACGCTGCAAAATAATCGAATTGCATGATGTGCGTGACTTCAATACTAACTTTGTCTATTCATCTGCGCAAATATTGCCGCTACCACAGATAAAAAGCATAAAAATTATAGAAAACTCTGAAGATATAGATAACTCTGAAGATACCGAAGAAATTTCAAACTATAGAAGTAGCATCAACTCCACAGAATGCTCGGAAACATCTTCAAATGCATCAGCATCTCCAACGCAGCCAATTCTAAACAAACCAAAAGTATTTAATGCAACACAAAATGCTTTACCTGCATGTCCTAGCATTAGCTTGAGTAATCGCGAGTTGCTGCTCATACAAGATCAACTAAACCATGTCACTTACATCTATCAAACCGATCAGCTTTATCACAAAGCCTTGGCTGATATTAAGACGCAGTCTGTCGTAAGCCTGGTGCTGGATCCCATGGAGTATGGACGTCATAATAGAACTTCACTACTTACGGTGGGTACCAATCGCGCCGTCTATATATTTGATATAGTAACGCTTGGTAAGGTATTTCGTGAATTTAAAGAAATTCTCGAAGCGAAGAGACCGCGTAAAATCTTGCACTATAGTCATCGTATTGTGGATAATCTAAAACATCGTCAGGGCGTGACGTTGTCAGGTGTGTTTGACACCTTTGTGGCACACTGCCTGCTAACGGGCACAAAGACGCATCTAAGTCTGCTTGAAACGGTGGAGCATTATTTCAATATCTCTGAGCAATACTTTGCGGAACAAAACCAACAACAAGCAGAAGTGGTGAGTAGTTTAACAATTAATTGTGTTAATTTTTGAATGCTTTTAATAATTTCTACAGGAATCTTTCGATGCCTTTAAGCGACCCGTAGCAAAGCGTCACTTGCAGTTGTTAGCCAAACAGGCCATCTTTCAATACAAGCTCTATGAGCATTTGCTACACGAACAAATGCTGACCAATTTCTATGCGCAGTGTGAGGATTTTTCCAACTCATTAAGCAGCAATATGGATGCAGTTGATGTTGTTATGCAAATGAAACCACACAGTCGTCAGGGCTTTGATCACATAAGACCGAAACAAGGCTGGAATGAGCTGTTAGAAAAGCAGTTGTAAAGCTGACTTAGCAAAAGGAGTGGGAGCGGGCGGATGAGGTATCTTTATCTCTCTGTGCTCTGTATGCTTAAGATCTTATATCTTAAAATCGGTTTCGATAGACTGAAAATATTTTTTTTAGTTAAGCTAAGATCATAATTAATATCAATTTAAGCTAGAACTAAGTTTTAATGGAATTTTATAAACAAATGATGTGGCTCTTATAGTGCAATTTATATATTCGTAAAGAGCCATAGATTTTTAAGTATCCTCTTGCACAGCTCTTAGCACCGTTTTCTCAAAGTTGATAATCCAAACTAATCGTTAGATTCTTTTAAATATTTCAACACATAAAAATCTTCGTTATCAAAAATTTTCAATTGCGGTTTTGCGGTTCTATCTGCACGGCTTTAAATTATTTCCACATTATCGTTCTCTTAAGTATTCTAAAGAAATGGATTGCTATTGTATACAGGATCATAGAGTTTAATGACTCAATTATTTTCTTTTTTGAAAACGTTGATTTAATTGATATCTTTAAATTAATGCAAACAGATGTCATTGAACCTGTTTTGATCTCTTTTTAGTTTTTTTTTTTTTTAACCCAGCAATATCAATAACAAATTATGAATTTACTTTTATTAAATTAAAAAAAAAAATGTAACTATTTAAGTTATTTTTTCATGTTGGGCCCGAAGCCAGAATTCAACATGAAAGGAATTGATACGTGGGTAAATAGATCAATTTTCATGCCAATTAAATTATTTTTAATATTATTCTTGAATGTTTTTTTTAGTTTTAAATATAAAAGAGGTCACAATGATTAATTATAAATTCTTTCTATCCAAAATGATATCAATTGAAAAGTTTACAATAGCTCTGACCCGTATGCACTTCATACAAAGTTCGATTAAAGTTCTAGCTGTGAGTGTGATTTGATTATCCGTCAAAATCAGATAACTAACCAAAAAGTACGGAAACAACTTCAAGTAAGCTTCATTCACAACCCAATAAGCAATTTTGCTTGATATCCAATAGTAGTCAAAGATCTGCAGCACTTTTCTCCAATCTCCAGCGTAGATATCCATTTGATCTCAGTCTAAGAAACAAGGCGTTCTCCAGGAAAAAGGTGCATTACTTCTATAAAGTTTTGTCTTCTTAAGTTCCAATGGATTTCACCCTTTTTTCTCCATTTTAGTACATTAGTAATCTAATATTTTCTCTGCGATATCTAAGTTTATTCTCAAGGTTGATATAGTTTTGAATTCCAATTTGCTTCTCCATTTTAGAACATTGGTGTCTCAACATTTTCTCAGTTTTTTTTTTACACTTTTTCTCAACTTATGTTTGTGGGATTCACTTAGAAAATGATTAAAACAGTCTGCAGTTAATTTTTCTATTTATTTTTGTTTAATTGTTTGCACATAGATAATATAAATTAATAACGCAGTTCTTGAAAATACTTAAAAAAGATTCAAAATACAAATTTTGTGACCTCATTTTGAGGCAACATAGGGTTCAATAATTAGGCAATATACTAGATCCACCAGCAGTGGTAGTATCCGAACCGACAGAAGATCTAGCAAAATTGAAAACAGTTAGTTTTCACTGCCTCCTTCGCTATCTCTTTCTCTGCTTTCTTCGCTACTTCTTCGAACCGTATGCATCTCCACCACCAGCCACACTCCTGTTTTGATTTTTGTGCATTTTCATAAAATTAAATTCACTATTAAATAATTAATGCACCTTTAATCCTTAATTTGCTTTATATATATTTAATTTTTTTTTAACACACAACTTTCACGATTTCTTTTTTTATAATTTGTTTTCGAATTTTGTTTACATGTATTTCATGGCCAACTTTTGGTCTGTTCGAGTATTTATCCAGTGAAAAATATTCAGCAGCAACTTTCAAGAGAGTAACGTACAATTCTCTCTCAAATAGTACACGAAGAAAGTACACGAAAAAGTACACGAACGCAAAATTTGCAAAAACTTGCAAGCCACGATAGCAGCTGATTAACGTCTTGCTTACATTTCAAGTGGAATGGAAAGCAAACGGAAATTGGACGTGAAGTGTTCTATTGGAACATTTCGCATGGTTGAAAGCGACGAGATTACCATATAATCATGCTGACTTTTAATAAGTTTTACAAAATTTTTACTAAATTTGTTTGGCTTTTTTGAAACTTCAAATTGCAACTGTCTTAAATCAGCTTTTTTCTTGCTTGTAAATTCTCGACAGTAGAAATTTATCCAGCAGCAATTTGCAAATTCCCCACCGAGTCAAATGTCATTTTGTGCTCTCAATTTCTCTCATTTTACTAGTTTCTTGCGTACGCGAACGCCAAAAGCTGATAATTTGTGAAAATTATCATAAATTACCAGTATTCGAATGGACCATATCGTCGCTGCGCCTAAAAAATCAGGTATGTGATTTTTTATGATTTTTTTTTATTGCATCATTGAATAGCTCTACTCAATTTCCATCTGTGTGCTGAACGGCTATTCGTTATTTCACATTGGAGACATTTTTTTATTACTTTTGCAATAAATTCCTTGCAGAGTTTTTAAAATTTTTAAATAAAAATTTGAAAAATCAGGTATGTGCTCGAAAACTTTGATCATAGCTAAAACAAAATGCCCGTAAAAAAATCTGTTATGTGTCTGAAAATGGAAGAACGCATCCTCGCTTCGCGCTGGAGTAAGAAGTTTAAGTTTTCTTTTAATATTTTTCTCTAGAATTTTATAGTAAAAAATACAAAATTAAGACATTGCAATAAATTTTGAAGCGCAGAGAATAAATCAGTTTTTTTGCTCTCCTGAAAAGTTGTCGAAAAACACATAACTGAAATTTGAGGCGTAGCGACGATATGTTTCAAAAGTACTGAAATTACGGCGTTTTCAAAAAATTACTGTTTGAGTAAACTTGAAGAAAAATACTGGATATCAGACCGAAATCTTAGATATTCTCCAGCATTGGAAAAAAAAAACGGTAGAATTAAACTGGATATCAGATCGAGAAACTTAGATTTCCTCTAACATTGGAGAATATTAGTTTTTGTGCTTTTTGGGAATAGCTGATCACACAATTAAACAATAGAAACAATTAATTATTTGTTTGAAATTCATGAGTTATTCTTAGAAGAACCACAAATTGCATCATACTTAAAACACTAGCACTTATATTTAAGTATAATAAGCGTATTTATTTAAAAAGAAACATCACATGTGTCCCATTAAAACCCATATTTTGAAATTTGAAAAATTGCAGTTTGTTTTAACCTTCCGTTACTAACATGCTGTGTCACAGATCAAGCACATATACTTTAATACAAAATTTTGTACGCCAGAGTTCAGCTGTTTGAGCTTTCGTTCTTTGCTTTTGGTTGTCCTTTATTGTACTTTAATAATTAACTCTTGTACTTCCACCCTATTTGTAAACTGCCTTGTAGTGACACTAGTACAATATATTTAGAGCAAAGTCATAACTGTTATAAGATATATCTTTAAAAATTGGACCATAACAGTTATATTGTAAGAAAAAAAATATTTATCAATAATAACTATTATTTAAAAAAAAAATATAATTTTTCTCTGAAATAAGAGTTATGAATGAAGAAAATATTTTTTCGTTGCTGATAACGTTTATTTTCAATTTTTATTTTTTTTACGTTGCCTCATAACTGTTATAGACGAGAAAAATTTTTTTACGTTGCTCATAATTTGTATGAAATAAAAAATCTTTGTTACTTTTTTACGGCAACATGTGTAAGATTATCAATTGTAATTTTATTTTCTTGCTCTCAGTAAGAGAATAAGGAGTTTTCACAAAATTAGGCATTCATAAAAAATGCAGTTGTGAATGCAACGTAAGTGTATTCTTAAATCGCATTTTAGGGCAACAGCAGTACAAGTGATTTTTCAGAAAAAAATTAGTTACATAAGTATGAGAACGCAAAGAAGAAATTGATATTCATTAAAAAAATCATTAATTTCAGTAATTTCACATGTCATTTCAGCGAGTAACCGCGGATTTCACAAGGCGAACAGTAGTATAATTGCAGTTGCTGTACTTCTTTTTCTGATTTTCTTAACCATAAAAGTAAAAAATTAAAATTTTGTATAAAACTTAATGACACGAAGAACCAACTACTCATTTTAAGAAAAAACAAAAATACAGTAAAAAACAAGCAACTAAAAACGATGCAAATGGAATATTTTTATTGGATAGTGACAATAAGGGCGGTGCCATGCCATGCCCCCTTTCCAAAGATTGCTCTAATTTATTAGTCGAATAAATAGTTAGTTAGACTCAATAGTTAGCTCTAGGTCAGTTATTGGTCAAAACTTGTGTTTACCGAAAATTTGTGTTCTTAAAAAATGCAACGCCACTAGCGGGTAGGAGGGTGAAAACAAACTTTACGACCTATTCTCATACCTACCAAATATATAAAAAAATTTCGACTACAAACACCGTGACGCGAAATTTTTATATATTAGAAATAACGTAAAAATTTATTTCTCTACAATAACTCTTACCAGTAAACGTAAAAAAAAATTTTTGAAAATAAAAGTTATGAGCAACGTAAAAAATTTTTTCTCGTTTATAACTGTTATGAGGCAACGTAAAAAATATAAATTGAAAATAACTGTTATGAAGCAACGTATAAAATATTTTTCAAAATATCGACAACTTTTTCGACCTAAAAAAAATAAATAGCTGTTATTTTGGGTCTCTGATTTAGAGTATTAATTTATTTTATTGAAACAAAGAAAATTGAATATTTGTGAACATTAATTGCATTCGAGAATTTAGTTATTAAAAAAAAAAGGAAATTTTATTTAAATAATTTGTAATTAAATTATTTATTTATACATGTTAAGTAACCGCACTATTCTGTAAATGTTCGATACACTCGATCGCAAAACTCGAGTTTCTGACAAATACTACAGCATTGCCTAAAAAAGAGTCTTCTCGCATAAAGGCAGCAGCAACATACAGTCCGCGTCAGCGGATTAGGTTCGCTATTTCAATGATATACAAAAGATTTTCTCTCTATAAAAAATTAGGTGCAGTGAAATTTTAAATAAAGTAACCGTTAATTTTCTGTTGTTGTTTAAGCTTAAGCACAGCAAAATTGGTCACTTTTTGAACGAAATCGAAATGAAAAACTTTGATGTTTTATTCTAATTTATTTTTTGTTAAATTTAATAACTTTTTATAATGAGTGCTACTTCCTTTACTTAATATAGTTTGAAAAATCCGGTTTAGAATGAAATCATAAAGTTGCTCCAAATTATTCAAGGAAATTTCACTCCAAGTCATTTTAATGGCAGAAATGAGTGACTCTTGGTCTTCAAATTGTCTAACGGATTCATTCATTCATTCATTCCGAAAGAACCAACCCAAAACATTTTCAATAATTTTTAGGTCCGGTGAGCATGGAGTTCATGATAATAGTTGAATATTCTGTTCACTGATCCAGTTTGTAAAGATATGTGCCGTATGATAAGGAGCGTTATTATATTGGTAAATCCTTTCCAAGGGTCCAAACATATATTGAAACCTTGGAAAAGCTTATCTTAGTATCGCTTTATACAAATTTCCCATCAATCTGCAAGTTGTAAACTTGAGGTCAATAGGATCAAAATATCCAAACAATAACACCTTCCTTGCGGCTATGGCGGCGAGTTAAAAATCGTCTCTCTTTTCGCAGATCATGAAAGTAATAGTTATAATCAGCTGGTCCATCCAAATTAAACTTATTTTCGTCGGAGAAAACTACCTACTGTCATTTTCTCTTCCAAATGATGTGATTCTTATAAAAATTCAACCGATTTTCCTTCCGTTGAGGGTTAAGTTGTTTTTTTTTTCTGAATCCTATGTATTGAGAGGTGCTGAACACTATTAATTACCCGTCGCACGGTTGACGTTTTCCGCAGCATAATGTCTGATTATTGTCGGCGACAGGCAAGAGTTGGAGGCTTATCGAATAATTGCTCTCTTATCTGCAGCTGCAACTGCAGTATCAGTACACCTTTTCACGTTTTTTCCATAGTCGGTTTTATTTCTTAAAAAATTGCATGGTACGTTTTGACTTCTTCTGATTTGCGAACGATTTCACGAGTACTTTGGTTTTGTTCCTTGTACACCGTGTTCCATATTGCCACAATATACTTTAACCACTTTTATAAATTTTTATTAGTACCGGTTTTTATGAAACCGTGAAAAACTACATATTTACTGTGAACCTATTCTAATGACGCATCAAAAAGTGTATAAGTGTGTAATGATAAAACTAAAACAACAACATAAAATGAACGGTACCTTTATTTACCATTTCTCTTAACATAACTTTTCATAATAAAACACTTAAGAAAATACTACAGCAAATAGTTTCCTGTTAGGCTTTTTTTGTGAGAAAAAATTATTTTTATCTTTATTGGAGCAGTAAACCTATTCTGCTGATGCGGAGTGTATTTTTATATTCTTTGATTATACATTCGAAGATGAATTTGATAATTATACAGTGAAACAAGTATTAAAAAAAAGTCAAAATTCTATAGAGGTGAAAGTATTACCCCATGAGATCATTTAAAGAAATAAAAATGATCAGCACTTCAGTCTGAGAGACCTATGTTAGTAACCATGTTATGAAATTCATGTTGGTAACGGAAGCTTAAGACTTCTAATGTTTTTATTGTAATATAAAGATTGTAGACATGGAGCTTATGTACTATAGATCAAAATATGCAATAAATGGTCAGCTAGTAACTGTTGACACTTGTTGGTCCTTTTGTCGAAACCCTAGTTTCAGTTCAGGAAATGCTATTGGGTTATTGGCATTCAAAAAACCCCAAAGAAAGAAATCCAACGGCGTCAAATTGCATGATATTCGTGTTCAATACACATCGCCACAGTTTTGAACAGTCTTCGCAAAAACCTTAAAAAGTTCTAGTGGATTTTTTTTTATTTCTATGCGTTGTCCGTTCGTCTAATTCTCCTTGACATTCATGTTTGCACAGGACAGCAGTCATACAAAACCATACTGTAGCACCTGTATAAAAAAAAAAATGGCGCTTAATTAAGATAGATTTATGGCATATCCTTTTTAAATTAAAGTAAAAGTCCTTCATCACAAAATTTTATTTAAAATATAATATTTCAAAAAATATACGGTCTGAAAAATAAACTTCAAAAATAAAAAGATGAAAAAATGTACCTTCTATGGCAGAAGTTAAAATTTTTAGTACAAGTAATTTTTGCAAAAGAAACGGTAAAGTCTCAATCAAAATAGATGAGTTGCTACAAAAGCTACGAGAGCAAGCAAGCAACTATTCGATTAAATGCTTTTATATGTTGTTGCCCAAAATGAATAAAAGTATCTTATCGAAATTAAACAAAACATTTCGCTAAAAAGTATTGAGGCATAAATTGCTAACTATAATGGTCACCAGCTGTCTTGTGCGCTAAGGCCAATAACGGAACGGAAAGACAACTGGCTGTTTCTTAAATCCCAGAATTGTTATATATTAGCTCTGAGAAGTATCGCAAAATAAATAAGTTTTTGCTTGTGCTTTTTTGTAAGATTTTTTAAAAATTATATTAAAATATAAAAATAAAAGAACGCAGTAGTCCAAGGCTAAAAGAATTCATAAATATATAATGCACGATTTTTCTTCCTCTTGGGCGAAATAAAAATTGACGAAAATTTCATATAAAATTCCCAAATTCGTGCACGAACGCCATCAGAACCGTTGAAACGCCGATGCTCCAGATCAAGCCAACGCTGGACAAAAAATTTTATTTGACAGTTAAAAGAATTTTAGTCCGAACATTTCGATGTTTTTCTGTATTTTCAAAAGTGTTCTTCTTTTCAAGCTTTTGACAATTTTATCATTTTGAGTTCATAAAGTACGGGAACAGATCTAATATTAAACAGATGCAACGTATGTATTTAAATGATAACTGTTTTCAATTTTGTAAATTTTTGGTTCAGAAAACATTTTCAGTATTAATTTGAGTTTTTCTTTGCATCAGAGCTTATTTTGCTATTCTCTTAATTTTGACATTGGTTGATCGAAGCAAAAAGGAAACAGACCAAAACTTATTTCTATTAAGACATATTTTGATTTGCTTTTAAACATAAATTAAAAACAAAAAATCGTCACCCTAATATAGAAAGGACGAAACTCATAATTTTTCGAAATCGTAGTTTTTGCATTTTCTGTTAGAATACACTCCATGAATTCAAAAAAACTGAAATATGGTTTTAAATGCTGAATTTGTTGACAATTTTCATTACAATCTACATTAAATAATTTTTAATTACATAACATTATAAGAAGTTATTTACATTTTTTATGAGTTACGTCCTTTCTATATTAAGTCCTTTCTATATTAAATTGACGATATGTTACATGTTTTAAAAGATTTTTCAAAATATATTAAAAAACAAACAAAACCAAAAATATTTAAAAAATTAAAAAAATAAAAATATTTTAAAAATTAAAAAAAAACACTTAAAATTACAATTTTAATTAAAATAAAAAAAAAAAAATAAAAAAAATTGAAATTTTAGTTAAAATCGAAAAAATTAAAATCGAAAAATTAAAAAACAAATAGAAAAAAAAAAAATTAAAATCGAAAAATAAAAAAAATACGAAAATATAAAAATTAAAAAAAATCAATTAAACAAAAAATACGAGAATTTTCAAGTCATAATCCCAGCAAAATTTTTCGTTAGGCCTTATTTTTTATTCGATTCTAAAATGCATTACATAAATGCGAATGCAATTGTTTAAATTTAATCTGTAATAAATTCACGGCAATGCCTTAACCATCAACTTGAAAGTTGTTACTTAAGTATTAATTTCGTGAAATCAGTTAGTAACCAACCGTTTTTAAAGCTTTATCGTTTCAAGTGACAGCGCTTTATAAAAATAATGGGTTTCGTGAGGGCAAGCGAAAGGGAAATTTTCTGGATTACTTTTTCGACTACATGTAAGCGAAGATTTTGCTGGGATGTTCCCTTATTTGTGTTTTTGTAGGATTTGGTTTAAATATTTGAATTTCATTTATAAATGGCTTAATTTTCTATTTCATCTAAACATTTCATGCAAACATTTTCAATCGCCTGAGGATCTAAAGCGAATCGCTTGAAGATGAGACAATCACCGGCGAACTCTTTTGAGAGTCATCCGGGTATCGCTGAATGCAAGTAGCTGAGACAATAAAAGCTATTCGCTGGGACGATTCGTCAACATATCGCCGTGAGCAGTTTTAATCGAATCGCCAACAAAAGTGACAAACAAAATTTCTAAGATTTTTCAGAGTCTGCTTCATAATCCAATGATAGATTTTGAAAACTTATTAAAAAGCCATCTGCCAATGATCGCCGGAAAGACCGAAGGAAGATTTTGAACATATTTTGAATGACACATTCATGCCTTGGGCCATCGAAATGCGATCCATCTTCCAGCGATCGTCGGAATGAGCCAAGCAAAATTGTAAAAATTTTTCGCCAATAGCGCATTCATAGCTTGGTCGATCGAAATCAATCCATCTTCCAACGATCGCCGGAATCAGGGAAGTAAGATTTTAATGATTTTTTGAATCGCGCATTCATCCCTTGGGCTATCGAAAAGCAATCCATCTTCCAACGATCATCGGAATGAAAGAAGCAAGCTTCCGTCAATATTTTTCGTCGATGGCGTATTCATTGCTGGGCCATCGAAAAGCGATTCATTCGAACGATCGCCGGAATATGCGAAGATAGATTTCGAAATTTTTTAAGAATCATTCGAACGATCGCCGGAATGAGCGAAGATAGATTTTGAAATTTTTTAAGAATGCTTATTAAAATGTGACTCATCTTCTATCGATCGCCGGAATGAGCGCAGGAAGACTTTGAAATTTTTCAAGAATCCCGTTTGAAAGGCGTTTGAAAAATGATTCATCTTCCAAATAAATCTTAGGCGAAACGCTAGGGCATCGCCAAATCAACTAATCTTCCAAATGATTGCAGAAATACAATTATTTTTTTTTATGATTGTGCGATTGCTTATAAATACAGGTATGCATTATCGATTCAGAGATTTTGAACAAGTTTTAACCCCGAAATCCTTCATCTTAGCTACGGGCCTGTTCCACAGAAAAAACTGTAGACAGTAGAATCCGGATATAACGACCTTCAAGGGATCGTCGTATTTACCGGACGAAGCACAAAACGGACGAATATGTTTTCTTAGTGCTAAGCTTTGAAATGAAACTGGTGATAGCTAAAAACGGATCTTTTCTATCTAAAATACGATCTTATCGTTAGTGTTTTGATTTGAGCTTTAATTTTTTTTAACGAAAAATTTACCTTTTCTAAAAATTCAGCTTTTCTTGAGTTGGAAAATTGTAGAGTAAGTATTTCAATGCTTCTTCTTTAGTTTTAATAACTTCATGACATCTTCGCTCCATAGAATTAACCATATTGGCACAAGCAACAGCCGGTATACCGTGCCGGAGTACCAAGTTTCCTTTTTTTTTATGGAAAACTTTTTTTATTCTTTGGTTTTCTTTTTTTTATATACTCTAATTGTATGCTTTAGAACTTTCCACATGTTCTCTTTTGGATTCAGGATCCGGGCACTGTGAATGCCATTCTGTAACACTCATTATACTTCTACGAAAACAATTTTATCAACGTTTTGAGAAAAATTTTGTATCATAATTCTACAGTAACTTCCTTCTTAAAGGCATTTCCTGCTTAGCCAATGGCAACATATTTTCAAGTATTTTGAACAAGTCTACAGCATACATGGTATCTTTAATAAAGAAAATTTGTTATACAAGAAATAAAGAGAAGTTATATATTATATTTCCGTCGCACTTGTTTAACGGTCTTTGTGGTGTGCTTGTGGCGTATACCATATTTTTTGGTCGTCTGACCTGCGTGGTCACGTCAGATTCCAACATATTCATCTTTTTTCATCTAACCATAGAACATTTCGACAATTTTATAGAAAGATATGTTTGTTTTGCATATACAATTGTCAGTTTGATGTCCTTGTTACTTATATACAGAAATTTTTTCGAACTTCTATCCATTAATACTTCTTCCCATCAATCGATACCTAATGCGGTTTGTTGCCGATCAACTAATTTATGAGTTGTTATGAGCTGTAAATGGGTTCTGATTTGATTTTCCCACCAACAGCTTATTGAAGGAAGATTTAGTTTTGCGTTTTCTGACCATTTTTTATAGTTTAGCGATTGAAGGGGTTTCACTTAATACCTTCTTCGTTAAAATTTCAAACAGTTATGCTAAACCTCACATTGATTTTTAATTTTTTTCTCAGATTTTAATGATGGTCCTTTAATTTTTTTCTGAGATTTTAAGGATTTTACTTTCGGAACCGGCGCAATGAATTCTATGTTCAAAATTTATTATTTCTTGCTTAAGAAGCCTTTTTAAAGAAGTGAGTTTTGAAGTTATTAACTTGATTTTTACGATGAAGTAAACAAATACAATAAAAAGTAAAAGTAAATAAAAAATATATAAAAAATATTAAAAAAACATAGAAAAAAATATATAAAATATATAAAAAATATTAAAAAATATATAAAAAATATTAAAAAACATATAAAAAAATATAAAAAAAATATATAAAATATATAAAAAAAATATATAAAAAATATGTAAAAAATCTATAAAAACATATAAAAAAATTGAACAAAAATAAAATCAAATAAATAGTATCGCCAAAAAAAGTTAATTAGATTTAGTAAAAAAACGTACCGTATTAAAATAATATAATACTGAATTCAAGCAATGATTATGTAAATAATTTTCATTTCAGACGCTTAACCGTTGTTGAGCTGCTCTCATGATTTGTCATTAACTTTTTTACCAATTTTAATGCAAATGTCAACTGAATGCACTGAGTGCTGAAAATAAAATCATTGTTTAGTTTGTTTTTTAAATTTAAATTATTAAATTTTATAGAAAAACTTATGTTTTTGTTATGAACTTAAGTATGAACTTATTTAGAAATATCGGTGACAGTAATTCACTGATATTAATTTCTTTTATGATCCTTTCACTTAATTTTTTTATGTAATTAAACTCATTGATAATGAAAATCATTCAAATCATGTACTTACTTTATCTATAAAGCTACTTATTGTTTTGACTATAATACTAGTTTATAATAAACTATTTCAGTAAACATTTATGTACAAATGTAAAAATAAAACTTATTGCTTTGAAAATTATTTGTTAAAACAGCTGTGAATACTTTTGGTTGTCTGAAATATACTTATTTTTATGTACTATATGTAAGCTCAAAACAATAAAAAAAAATGAAAAAAACAAGTTCTATACATTTAAGTCGGTATAGCTCGACTTTGAAATCCCTACCTACTATTTAAATATGTAGTAAAATACTAAACATCAAATCTAAATAAAAATTATCTTTTAATTACGTTAAAACCCATGTGTTTTTATGTAGGTATTTATAAAGTTTTTAGTATTGTAGGTATGAAAAGTGTTTTTTGTTTTGTTTTGTATGACTCGGCCAAACATTAACTTTCAGAACAGTGATAAAATTTCGGACGTTTTTATATGGGTTTCGTGTTCTATAGACCAACAGTCAGCCAACTGTTGATTTGGAAGTTGCATTTGTTGGATGGTATTTAACAGTGAAATCTGTTTTTTCTCAACCCATGATTTGTTTCTAAGAACATGATTTGTTTTCCCTGAGTATACAGCCCTTGAAAGGACTGAGCTTTTTATGATCAATTGCGTTGTGAGTGTTATATATGTAGAACGAAGGGAGACAAGGGGCGATCTTCACATGACAACGTGTCTGACTGCCTCAACTTGGTGAGGCCAGCATTATCCATGTCGAAATCGTCTCAAGTCAATGCAAACCTTCTGTGGTGTCTCTTGGAAACGGCAAACGAACACCCGTTAGTTGTTGGCTAATTTGAGCGGCAGGCCTCTTTGGCCTACAAGAAAAGGCTGTGCGTTGAGTTTGAAGCCCACAACGTAAAAAATAATTTCAATGAAACCTTTAAGAAAGATGATCTCCAATTCTGATGACGACTACCGCAAACGAAATACTGATTAAGATTCACGAGATAGTGTCTCTATTCAACTGATTGAGATTAAGCTCCTTTCACTGCAATCCAAGAAAAGCGATGGAACGGACAGGGTTGCTACAGCGGTCATGCGGAGAAGAACGACTTTGGATGCGGGTTTGTAGTTGGCAAGAGAATTCGACATCATGTCCTGTGATTGACACCTACGAACGAAACAACTATTATCTTATCGCAGCCAAGATCCATACACGTCTGTGCGCAGTAAAGAATACTCCTACACAGACAAAGCTAGACGTCGACAAGCTGCAGTCAAAATGGACAGCCGAAGCCTTCGCTACTAGACTCTCACTCCTCCTATAAGAAAGCACTCCTTCGATGGAAGATATATGCGTGTAGTGGACGCACATATACCACTTTATGCATACGCCTGTCAAAGAGGTGATAGGCTATGACCACCTTCATCGAAACCAGTGGCACGATTAATAGTTTTGCGACGCCACTGCAGAGCAGGACGCTGTCTACCAGGGCATCCCTGCAGTCTATTGTAGCGCGTGCTGCGAAGCAGCGATACCGTGAGAAGAGGAGGATTGAGTGCAAGATTACTAGATACTCTGTGCCTTAAACTCGTCACCTGAAATGCAAAAAGACGTACAACACTTTTTATATTTTCAAAGCAGAAAACGAAAACGTCATTGAAAGGCATATCTTAAGATTTAAGAACCAATCTCTCTTTTGAATTTCGTTAAAAAATAGCTATTTTTGGAAGAATGTGTTATAGTCCAATCGTCATTTATGTCTCAAATCGTCAAAATAACCATGTCATCGTCCATCTAGCAACGTTGGGTGCGAGACGCCTTTTCAGCGAAAAAAAGTGAGAGGCAAAAAAGCATGAGTGCAAGAAAATGCATGGCGACAGGAATGAGACTCGAAAATTTTTCGAAAAGATTAGACGCCTGACTGATGGTTTTTATATCGGAGCATCTACAAAATGGAAGAGGCAAAGTCAAAATGGAAATCTTGTGAAATATGAATACTTCTAAAGTCCATGATAGAATAATAAGCTAGGCGCATATTGGAGAGGAAGTGAGCTAGATGTCAAAGTCAGCTGTTCGAATTTAAGTTTTTCTAGTTGTTGTTGTTGACTTTATTGTTTGACGTTTATAGCACTCACAGCTTTGTTAGTGTAATATAAGAGATTTGAGCAGCCGTGAAAATATGAGCCTATCTTATTATTCTGTCATGCTCAAGTCTTCTTAATAGTGACTCTGACAACAATCCCGCCAATAGAGCTGATCTTCCGGAAACCCAATAATGGATCACAGTGTTGAAGTTCTCTGAACGAGGTCTAAACAGCTATAGCTCGGCTTAAAAACAACAAAGCCGATGGCCTACCGGCTGAGCTGTTTAAGACCGGTGGCGAAGCTCTGTTCAAATGTATTCTCAGACTTCTATGCAGAACATGGTCGGAAGAATGCATTCCAGATGATTGGAACCTCAGTGTGCTCTGCCCAATCCACAAGAAAGGCGATCCCAACATTTGCGCCAACTACCGTGGGATTAGCCTTCTTAATATCGCATATAAGGTCATGTCGAGCGTATTGTGTGAAAGAGTGAAGCTCATCGTTAACCAACTGATTGGACCTTATCAGTGTGGCTTCAGACCTGGAAAGTCCACCATCGACCAGATATTCACTCTCCGACAAATCTTGGAAAAGACCCTCGAAAAACAAATCGACACACACCATCTTTTTGTAGATTTCAAAGCCGTCTTCGACAGTCCAATAAGGAGTCACCTTTACTCCATTATGTCTGAATTTGGTATTCCTGCGAAGCTAATACGTCTTTGCAGGATGACACTGAAGAACACCAGCAGCGCAGTGAAAATCGGGAAGGACCTCTCCCTTCCGTTCGATACCAAGCGAGGTTTCAGACAAGGTGATTCCTTATCGTGCGACTTCTTTAATCACCTTATCGTGCGACAATTTTCTATAAGAGCGTTATGCTGCTGGCGTATGCTGATGATATTGACATCATTGGCCAAAATACGCGCGAAGTCAGTGCAGCATTCTCCAGGCTAGAAAAAGAGTCGAGTCGAATGGGTCTTGCAGTGAACGCCGATAAAACGAAGTATCTTGTGTCAACAAAAAAACAGTCTCAGCGTCTTGGAAACCACGTCACTTTTGACAACACCTACTTTGAGATTATGGGATACAGCATTAACTCCTCCAACGACATCAGTATTCAGATTAAACGAAGGATACTCTGACGACAAAGATCGCATCTCCATTGGACAGACCAGGCATTGGATAACCTGACGACGCTTGGAGTTTCTAACTGGTGCCAGCAGGCGCACAGCAAAAAAGGCTGGCGCAAATTCTTTGACGATGCCAAAACTGACCTATGGTTGAAAGCGCCAGCTAAGTAAGGCAGTAAGAATTTGAATACATATTTTCTGATTTTCAGTTGAAGTTTTCTCAATTTCAAATTAAATTTTTGAATATCAATTGATATTTTCTGAATTCCAAATAAAATTTCAGAATTTCAATTTGTGTGTTTTGAATTGCAATTGAAGTTTACTGGTTCAAATGGAATTTATGAATTTCAATTGATGTTTTCTAAATTTCTAATTTGGAATTTCTAATTTCAATAGAAGTTTTCTGAACTTCAATTGATCTTTTCTAAATTTCAAATGGAATTTCTAAATGTCATTTGAATTACAGATATATCAAATGCATTTGATCGAGTGTGAAATAAGCGCTCGTATCGAAACTAATCGTATTTGGTTGTCGAATTGGTGTTCAACTTTTCTCGTTGAATTACGAGCTTACTTAAGCACAGATCGATTCGAGTCGTGGTCGACAGAAAAAATCTCTGAGTGGGGTTTTGCTTATAGAAAAGAGTTTAATGCAACCAATGTTATCTGTAAAGTCACAATCGAATGGATTGCCCCTTAGCTTTCCTTAACGAATGGCATGGATGTTGCGGAGAAAGTCTCTCTTGACATTCTGGGCATTTTGATCCAATCTGATCTTTATTGGAATGATCATATCTTTGATGTGTCGATAGAAGTGCATAGGTTTCTAAAAACAGTGCAAAAAATATTTAATTTTCGCTGATCTTCGCACTATCTACGCCTCGTATATTAGGCCGAAAATTGAGTATAATTCGCAAATTAAAATAGGTGGCTTCAAGGCGTTATTTGCAGCTTCTGAACTAGAATCAACGTCGTGCGATGTATATCAAAGGACATGTTAATCTCTCATGCTCTCTCAATTCTCTTGGGCACCGAAACAATGTTGGTGCTTAAGGCTTTTATTAAGGTATTGCAATGGGAATTGTTCAAGGGAGACGCCTCACCAGTTTGAGTAGTTCCAAGGTCTACTCAGGCGGTTCTGAGAAAAAATAAAATAAGCGTTTCTACATGTAAAGAAAACATGGCTTCAAATGATAAAGTTATGACAATTCAATTTGGAATTCATGCGAACTCATTTTCAATATGAACTAATAGTTTCATTTAATTTTTATGGTTTTTATTTTTAATTTTAATTTTCATGTATATAAATGTTTGGTGAAGGCACGATTAATTTCATTTAAATTTTGTACATTTTACTTATAGAAAATTCTTAATTAATAATCTTAGTTTATTCTGAAAATGCTTTAAAAATGCCCACTATCTTTTTAAGTTACAAAAACTATAAAAAATGTTTTTAGAACTATTGTTCCTTAACTGCATTAACATTACTCCTAAAAATCCCTTAAGTGATACAACAAAAAGAGCTCTAGGAAATAAGGCCCCAAGAAATACGGTCCCACTAGCAAAACAAAATAAAGCCTCAAAAATGGGATTCAATTTCGTAATGATATCAGACCCCACGAAATAATGCCCTTATGCGATGAAATAACATCCCAAATAAAATACAATAAGGCTCTAAATATTGTATAGGAGTGTTTTTTTATTTTATTTAGAAATTTTTGATGCCTTTTTTAATTTTAAGTTTGGGGCCTTATTTTACAGAGCCACACAAAAGTAGTTTCTTAAATAATTAACTAATATTATTGGGATATTTTTGGTTTTTTTACAAATTTTTTCAAATTTGTTCTTAAGAGTTTTTAAAACAATACTGTTAAGAGCAAATCTACGTTGTCTTGTCTACAATATCGACCTTGAGCTCGATCATTATCTTGTTTTAAATCTTCTTTTAGCTTAAAATCTTAAGCAAGCAAGTAAACCTTAAAATCTACATAAATCTTGTTTAATACTTAAAAATATCTTAAATAATCTATTGAAGTATATATTTATGTAAACATTTATATATATTTGACTTTTTATTTGCAAGAACTTCATGACTTGAAGTAATCTTTAGTCGTTAACCTTCATTATAGGCTCTTTATATAAACAAAATTCTACATATCCTTAAAGCTTTAAAATAGTAAAGCTAAAACATAAAATATAACGCCTATCCTAGCGTTTTTTTCGTTGTCAATTCTCTATATTCAATACTACTCTATATGACTATTCTTTTAAATCTAACGTTGTTGGTGTTGTAGCCGCAGGGTTTATTTCTTTCAAACTTGGCGCTGTCTTTAAATCCTCTGTGGCTGCAATTGTTACTTCTGAAACTATGGTTGTTTCTACCGGCATCTGACAATCACTGGCAGTTTTCTTTAGGTTCTCCGCATTTTTCGCCAATGTGGTATCGGGACAAGTTCCTACAGCCAAACTACCAAGTTCATTCGTAGACTGCGAACGAGTGATAACGTTCTTGAGCTTCTGTAGAGAAGATATTTTCAATTCTTTTGGTGGTTTCTGTGACTTATTTGTGGCTTGACCAGCATGATGGCTATGTCCATGGTGATCATGGCTATGACCATGTTTCTTGCCTCCACTGGGACACACGCTCACCTCTCGCAGATCGGTGCGCGAATCCTTACAACAGACTTTCTCAGCACATTCAGGCGCTGAACACTGCACCAGGCACTCCAGTGATGGCGGCGACTTTGCGTTAAGAAATTCTGGCTGTATTGTAATGATCGTTATACCTTGTTCGGTAAAGAAGGCACGCACATCATCGATTATCTTGGCATACAATTTTGGATTTTGGAATTTTATGTGCACCGTTGAGACATATTTGTGTGCCGAAAGCTGCCAGATATGCAGATCATGATAGCTGACGATTTCGGGAAATTTTGAAACAAGTTGACGCTCTAAGATTTCCATGTCAATGGAGCCAGGTATGGTCTGTAGTAAGATAAGACATGATTCCTTCACTAAAGGGGGAATAAAAAATGTAGTTAGTTAGAAAAACTAGTAATAATTATCGCAATACTTACTATATGGATAACTGAGCGATACCAACAGAACACACGAAAATATCGATAGCACTGGGTCAATAAATTTGGCCGTATGTTCCTCATCCTGCGCCATATAGACAATGAATGCACACACAATAACAAATATGGTGCTCGAGATATCACGTAGCATTTCAACCCAACCTTGCCGCTTGGGCTGATAGTGCACCTTTCCGATTTCTTGAAGTTCCGCCTTGATTATCTGATCATTTGTTGTCTTGGATAATTGACGTTCATCGGCTTTCAGTGCCAGTTCACCACTATTTGACATGGCTCGATTAAGCACCACATCGCCATTGGGTGTTATATGCAGAAAACTACCCTGATGCATTGTATAGCCACCAATAAGCAAATAGGTTAGTCCATTCAGTATTAGCCCAACGAAGCCGAGTATCATAACGGGTATCGGCAAATGCATTGTATCCTGATGATCGATGTGTACCAGCGTCTGCAGCGCTTCGACAAGCAACGAGAAGGAAAGTGAGGCGAGTATGATGCACACAATCAACATGGTGAGTATATCAATGCGTGTCCATCCGAAGGTGTTACGCAGCTTCATTTCCAAACGCTCACGCTTCGCCAACGACTGCTCCTCGATGCAAGCGACAACGGTTGGCTTATCTGTGTTATCCTCCTTAGTGGTGGCATCATCGAGTGCGTGATTTGTCGTAGAGGAGTCTCTTCTTTCCGATTTGAGTTTACTGTGCTGCAATGAAATAGACAAGGAAAAATTAGGTCGAACTTTGCTGGATTTGTAATTGATTGAAGGCATGAAGGGACATAAATTGTGACCGTGAATAAATTCATCTGTTGCCAGATTCATCAAATTTGGTCAAACCTGAACTTAAAACGCTTAAAAGAACTAATTTTTCTTACACGCAGAACAAAAAAATGGACGAAAATCAAGCTCAAAGCGTTCGTAACTGAAATCAGCTCAATATAGCTCAAAACCATCTCAAAACATGCATTTACGTTCGCAGTTTATGCCAGAAACTGGGCTTGAAATTTTTTTTTGATAAACATGTCAATTTTTAATTAATAGGTGTTATCTTAGACTTGTTTGTAAAAAATTAATTTTGTTGTAGTTTATGCACATAAAAAATATGAGCAATCGAGCGATATAATTCTCAATTGGTTGTTGTTCCTGTTAGTATATAATTGCATAAAAGTGAAGAGAATAAATTAATATTTTTTCCTCTCCGAAATTTATGAAATATACATATCGGCAAATCCAGAAAAAGTAAACCTTAACCTTAAAAAATAAAAATGCTTTTAGTTCAATAAAAATACATGGATCGTTAAGGATATTGATTGTGTTTTCCTGCGGTAAAAGCATTTTGAAAAAAAAAAATATTGTTTTCTTAATTTTTAACTGATTTTATTGAATGTATTTTTAATCTGTAGCAAGTTAAAAAAATGTAGATTTTTTATTTTTTGTAATTTGATATTCTGCGATTTAAATATCAAAGCACCGTTGTATAATATTCACAATTGAAACATTTTCTTTTGAAAAGTGAATATTAAAATTTTTAAAAAAACTTATTTTCTATCGAAATATAAAATTTAAAAAAGTGATTCAAGAGTGAAACGTGAGTGATAATTTTTATTGATAAGTTGAATTATCTTGGAAAATAATTGGCTGGCATAATTTATGTCTCGGATTTACTTTGAACATAAGTTAATTTTGCATTTTTTTAAATCAAGCAGACGCAATTATTTTTCATTAAAAAAGCATTTGAAGAAGTGAAACGTGAGTGACATATAATTTTTTTCTTTGTTAATTTTTGTATTAGAAATGAAAGAACATGACGAAAACATCTAGAAAAAATTAAACGTATGAAAAAAAAATATAGAGAAAAATTATAGTTAAATCCGGATTCATATAAGAAAACAATTTAGCAAAGATTAAAAAAATCTAATTAAATCATTATTTTAAGTCGTTGGCCTCGACGGAATTGCTAATAGGCCAGTCATATAGTCAAATTTGGGGCGGTCTTTGGCTTTTAATGAACGTAAGGATCACCGGATAAGGCTTAGTGATATACATACAGATTCGGATGCAGAATCGAAATAAATTTTGTTAAAATTATATATTTCTGAATTAGTTTTTGTGTTGTTTTTATATTATTAATTATTTTTTTGACTATATTATGCTTTACATAATTCTTTCCATACAAATTTTTTTATTTTTTATACAAAAATGTCCTTAATATTAAGAAAAAATTTGTTTTTATAAAATATGCTTAATAAAGTTCACCAGATTAACCACGATGCAAAGAAAGGACAATTAAAATTGATTTGAAACGTAAGTGACATCGACGTGAAACGTGAGTGACAAAATCAGTATATGAAAAAATCTTAAAATTCTGAGAGAAAACTAAATTTTTTTCTGCAGTTAAAATTTCTACTCAATTTCGTTACGGAAAATTACTTTATTCCTTATATTGACTCAAACAATTCGCAGATTTTAAGCAATTTGATAGAAGAACTCAAAAAATGAAAATCGTAAGAAAACGTGAGTGACACACCATTTAAGGAGAGTTTTTCGAAATGTGTAAATATATATAAAACTTTTTGCATGAACTTATAATAGTGAGCCTAAGACTTTTGTACCCATATAATTTTATATGAAAAGCTTTTATATTTGATGGAGAAAAACTGATGTTTACTGCTATGACTGAAATGTGAGTGACACTGGATTTGCCGATATCTAATTTGGACAATGAAAATATAATTTTTAGCTTTGAACCAGCTCCAACTGGTTCAAAGTGAAAAATAATTAAGATGGTAAAATAATTAACTCCTGATACCACAATGGTACTAATTGTCCTAACCGAGTCTGAATAGAGACAGGCGTTGCAACCTAACCTCATCTTACCTTAAAAAGATTCGTATGGAGACTGAAGGGCAGAATGACAACACAATTTTTTTTTCTAATATTTTAAAGTCTCATGTTTTAGAATGGTACATTTGTTCAAAAAAAAAAAAATATGAGTGTGGCAGCCACGCACGGTATAAGTGAAACTTTAACCCAAAAAAGTACAGAGTTTAAAGTGGTTAATTATGGTTAACTCCTTAATATGGTTTAACTACAAAAGTTAAAATAAAAGAGTAGTTTAAGGGTTATCTACCATCAATTAATCATACTTTATCCATCATACCATACCACTAGTTTTTATTTATTTTAAAAACCTTTTTCCAAAAATTGTATGTAGAAAAAGGGCTACCGAAAGAAATTATTTTTTTTTAAAGAAAAAACAAATGGCAGTTTCCTTTTTAAGTGGTGTAGGGCAAGTTTAGCTTCCTTGTTATGAAACTATGTTTAATTTATTTCATTTAGACGAGACAATTTTGGGCCTGATTTAAAACAGATTCAATGCAATTAGCTGCAATGCAATGCAATCACCATTCTAAAGTGCTTTATACTTGGCAATAGAAGTACAAACTCCGAGGTTTTAAACCTTTTAGTTTTGTTTTACTCCCCGTTTCAATTCGCCATATTGCTCTAATGTAAACAAATAAGCTGCTAATGAAGTTTCACTTCAAAAAAATTACGGACTTAAACTTTGATGATTAGGTATTTTTATACCCTAAACCTGAAAGGTCAGGGTATATTAACTTTGTGCAAACGTTTGTAACGCATAGAACGAAGCGAGTCCGGTATAGAGAAGTATATATATTCTTGATCAGCGTCACCACGTGAGTCGAGCTATCCATGTCCGTCCGTCCGTCCGTACGTCTGTCCGTCTGTGTGTTGTCCGTATATACAGGATAAGAAGAAGGAGTTGAGATAATTGGATGAAACTTTGTACACATGGTCACATGGACCGAAGGATCTGCACTATTGAATATTTTTGGAATCCGCCCACGGACACGCCTACCCCCCATACAACGCAAAAATTGAAAACTGCATAAGTCAGCTCATAATTAACCTACAACAATAAAATTCGATATGTAATTGTTTTATACCAACTCAAAGATGTCTTTGAAAAATGGACGACATCCGCTCACGGACACGCCCACCTCCCATACAACCCAAAAATTGAAAACGCAATAAATGAGCGTGTGTTTACCCTAAAGAGCTAAAATTTGGCGCATATATTTTTTATGACAAGACAAAGATGGTTTTGAAAAATGGGCGTCATCCGTCCACGGACACGCCTACCTCCCATACAACCCAAAAAGCTTAAAACTCATTAAAAAAGGTTTTGTTTGTCATAGAGAGACCAAATTTGGTACGTATGTATTTTATACCAAAACTAAGGTGTGTTCAAAAATTGGGAGTAATCCGTCTATGAAAACGCCCACCTCCCATAGCGAAAGCACAATAAAGGCTTAAACTGTGAGCTACAGGAATAAAACTTGGTATGTGTAAATTTTTCATCAACATTTAAATGCATATAAAATAAAGGCTTCATCCACCCACGGACACGCCCATTTTCAATAATATTTTTTATTTTTAAAAAAGTAGGTTTAGGGTATTTCATAGTCGGCCTAGACCGACTTTAGACTTTCTTTACTTGTTCTTTGTTAAGTTTGTTTCGTTAGTTTGTATTCAAACCATTTCACCACAATTTATGGTGAGTTATTTATTTTGTTTAGTTTCGTTAATTTGAATTTCGTTGGTGGCGCAGCACACTTGAATTGTTGACTAAAGCTATGGAAATAATGTTATGTTATCCATATGCTTTAGTAATACTTATTAAATATAAATAAAAAATTGTAAGTTCTCAAAATATATTTTTGGGGATAACAGTAGTCTTGTTAGAGTTTGGAAAGTATTGTCGATGCTTTTCTAATATTTGCTAGTGAGTAAGAATTCCATTAAAGGATTCGATAAGAAAAGCACAAACAGCATAAATACACGAGTTCCTGAGAGTTATTTGGTAGTCAGCTTACTGTGAACAAAGCAGGTATATTTTAATACTATGTATATATCAGCCATCTATTTTGCTCGATGTTAAGCTCCGGGAGCCTATATTTTATATCTGCCAGCATCTTCGTCATCTAAAAATATTAGAGAAAGTTGGAACGGTTTCTTGCTTTCATCTCTTACTTCAAATATTGTAAGCTAATATATAATAAATTTTATTAGTCAAAATCATTCGTTATTCCACTTTCGAACTAGCTTTTGTCATTTGGGTCCAAAATTTTTTTTTTTTCTAAAATTTTTTAATGATCTTGATACTTGGCCCACATGAAGCTCCCATCACTGCATTAAACTCACTTTCAATTACTAGCTCCATGATACGATGTCGACAAACCAAGCTAATAAGATCTCTTAGTATTTTATTTTCTAGAAGAATACAAGTACCATTCTTAATTCCAGTATTATAGCTGTCGTATCAAAAGACATAGTACTGTGCCCATAAAATACTGGAAAATTTGAATTTACATTTTTTGAGAATTTTGATAGAGAAAAATGTTATAATTTTTAAGTTAGCATTACTGTCATTGATATCTGTGCCAAATTACACGTCTAAATATGCATTAATGTTTCAGATACGCGTCCTTTTCTTAATACCTAAATATTAATTTTTCGCTTTTTATAATGTTTGAAACTATTCATCAACGATGTTTCATTAAATTTTTTGTATGGAAATTTGTTGTTTATTACTTGTTGTTATTTCTGTAATTCTTATTACATGTAAAAGACTCTGTCTTATTTGTAAACATTATTTTTAAAATAAATTGTAATTGAAATTCAATGAAATTTCTACTGTTTAACATGTTGCAGAAGGCCTTCGGTGAGCAAGCTCTATCGAAAACAGGAGTTCATGAGTTGTACAAAAAGTTCAAAGAGGGTCGAAAAAGCGTTGAAGACGAGGTACGGCTAGAACGAAAATCAACATCAACTGATGGGCCACACGTCAACAAAATCAAAGAATTAGTGCAGTTCAACACCTAATTGACCTTGTTGGAATAACCGAAGAATCAGTGAAAACCATTTTGAGTGACCATTTGTGCCTCAGAAAATTGAATTCTTGATTGGTGCCAAAAACGCTCAATTTCATGCTCAATTTGATGGTAGGAAACAATGCTTTCCGAAAAAAACACGACAAAACAAATCAAAATGCAAGGTCATGTTAACAGTTTTCTTCGGTTATCGTGGTGTGGTGCATTTTTAATTCCTTCGAACCGGCCAAACTGTCAATAAATAATACTACTTGGGTGTTATGCGTCGTTTGTGTAATGCTGTGCGTCAAAAACACCTGAAATGTGGAGAGACAATCATTGGTATTTGCATCACGATAATGCATCATCTCACACTGCACTCGTAATTCGTGATCATTTTGTCAAGAACTCGACCCAAATCGTTCCACCACCACTGTATTTGCCTGACTTAGCACCATGTGACTTCTGGCTATTCGCTTAACTTAAGATACCGTTCCGTGAACACCGTTTTAAATCGATAGAAGAGATAGAAACCGAAACTAAGAAGGACTTAGGAAGAACTTTAGAAGAAAAAACAAAGATTTTTTTGTATTTATAAAAAAATTCCCGTTATTTTTTATCCACAGTAATACACTGAATGCGATCCATCAAATTCCACTCTTCCAATAAATTAAACAGCGTTTGCTTGTGCCTTCGCTGTTCCATTTGGAATATGCGTGACGCCAAGTGGCTTCATCACACCTTCTCTTGACATAATAACTGCGAGTCAATCGACTTTCTTTATTGGCATTAGAGCTGATAGTAGTTCTCCATCCCAGGGAACAAGTGCAAGGGTCGGTAGAAACAAAGTTCTTATTTCTTTGGAAATTGCCTCCCTATACTCTTTACGAGTTTGTCTGACTGACTCCCTATTAATCCTATAATCTTGAGGATTTTGCTCTAACGATTGTGCACTCCCTGACAAAACATATACAGCATTCCTTTTACTAATTTTACTTTTATCTAAGGCAAATGCTTTCTTTTAAGTAACAATCATTGAATCATCTTCAATGGATTCAGGAAGACAACACAGCTTCTTACTAACGCTTTAACAATATTTTAATTGTTCACGACATGATGACATTTCTCTTCTACGCAATGATGTCGTTGTATCGTCATATTATTTCTCCGTCCTAGTGTCTCCGCTCTGAAATCTTAATTTCTATACTTTGATGAGTGTCCGAAATAAATTTTTTTCATGTTCGCCGATTTGGATAATTTTTTGTATTTTGTTGTCAGATATCTGAATATTATGATTCTGTAATATTAGGCTGATATCTATATAATTAATAGGCTAAGGTTTTTTTTGTGACTTCAACTCCTCCCAGACAAATAGACTGATTTTATCAATTCAGATGTCATTAAATTAGGTTTAGGCTGTAGATGTGCAAACCACTTTTAAAAATTGTGATTTCGCTTCAGTGGGTTCCCAACCTTTTAGAACAGAAATTTTTGTACAAAAATTCGCTATTTAATCGATTTGAAATAGTTTGAGAAAAGCTTATAAATTGATCGAATTTTAATTTTTTTCGAAACTAAAAATTTTTCACCAAAATTATCTTTTATGCATTCCTCAAGTGTCAAATGTCCGAAAAATGCAGTTCCAAAATCAAAAGTTCCACTTTCCGAGCAAACAACTCAGTCAAATTTTAACGGTTTTAAAAAAAAATTTGTTTTTGGTTTTTTTGGCGTTTTTTTATCAAAATGTGTTATAAATTGATGTTGAAGGTGTTCTGGAAGTATTTTTTATTAAGTTTTGAATTATATTATTTATTTATTTCTTAAATTAATTTTTTATTTGGTTTTTACTTAAATTAGTTATGTTTTATAGCTTGCATAGTTAAGCAGCGATGTTTGAATAGTAATAATAAGGTGTTTCATGTCACTTCGTAAGTGCTTCGTAAGCTCGTATTTCGTAAAAATTAACAAAACGTCATAATTATTTCTATGCATATTAGGGATGTCAGTGGGAAAAATACATCGATGTTTTTCTGTGGTTCGATGCATCGAAATGTACATCGATATCTTTCGCTGCATTGAAGGGCATACATCGATGCATCGATTTGTAGACGATTTTTAAGATTTTACTAAACAACAAAATATGTTATAAGCAAAATTGAACATAATTTAAAATTTATTACTATACCTTAGCTATTTATGTTTCTAATGGACTATCGAATTAGGTCAAAAACGTTTTCGTTAAACCACAAAAATCATTAAAATTTAAATTTTTAAGTCCTCCAAAACTCTCCCTAAATTTTACGGTTTTTATAAATCTATATTTTAAAAATCTATTCTCAATTTGACTTACAGAGAGAGAGTTATAATAAGAAAACCTGTGAATGCTCGCTTTATTAGGCACAATTGAAAAATATAAATGGCGGTTCGCTGTCAGTTTTCGATATTTAAAAAACATCCATGCATCGATGCATCGGCTTTTCAAACATCGAGTGAAAATTTTTCGATGCATCGAAGCAAAACATCGATATTTTCGATGCATCGATGTTTTTCCGACATCCCTAATGCATATTGAGATACGAATATTTGTCAACTATACGCAAGAAATTTGATGCTCATGTCGTAAATAAGCATCCGTTTAATCCCGTTTAATTGACCATGTGAAGCTCGGCCAAAGTCCTTCGAAGGACTGAAATGGCCAATTTTGTTTTTTTCTTTGTTCTCAAGCACCGTGGTAGATCTCTGGGCGTTCGCATGAAAGTAATTTTAGACGAGGTGTCTCGTCGGATGGTTTATTCAACATATTTTGCTTACTATTGTCATAAGTTTCCGACATCCCTAATGCATATTGAGATACGAATATTTTTCAACTATACGCAAAAAATTTGATGCTTATGTCGTAAATAAGCATCCGTTTAATCCCGTTTAATTGACCATGTGAAGCTCGGCCAAAGTCCTTTGAAGGACTGAAATGGCCAATTTTGTTTTTTTTTCCTTGTCCTCAAGCACCGTGATAGATCTCTGGGCGTTCGCATGCAAGTAATTTTAGACGAGGTGTCTCGTCGGACGGTTTATTCAACATATTTTGCTTACTATTGTCATAAGTTATGAGTCGTACATGTACTCACTTCCAAGTGTTCATGAAATAAGTTTTCAATAAAGAGTCTATCTGCGGTTTTGCTTTCCTTTTCTTCACTTTTATGCTGGCTTCTGGACAGCTCCACTGTTTGCTCCTTATAAGCAGCGCTTCAATTTAATCTGCTTTTTGTAGTTATCTTGAAATTGCCATAGTTTTATTTATTAGGCTCTGGCAATAAAAGTCATGGGTGTGTCGAACTCCACCTTCATTTCATTGGAAGAAGGTTTCTACCAATGAAAGATGTATGTACTTTTTCGCCTTGTTCTCGCGGAGGCACGTTATCGATAGGAAGCAATTTATTTTAAACGACGAAACGTCTGAATTGTTTTCGCAAATCGGAAAAGTTTTCAGTTCCATGGCAGCTTTCTTGTATTAGCTCTCCTAACCCAGCCTTGTCTTCTTTCTATACTTTTTTTCAATGGAACAGCTATTCTTTCCGGGAAGGTTACTGTCCTATAGCAGTAGCTGTTCTTTGAAGCCCTGAACTCCCCTATCGCTTGCTCCAAGGAGTAGCGGTTGAATAACTATCTGCGGATAGTTATTCAACCGCTCCCTCCGGAGCCCCCCAGTCATATGATTCTTGGGTGATTCTTGATAACACGATATTTGGATGTAATTAGTTTAGATAAAAATTTAATTAAAATAAGCGCATAGTGCTACATCGCTATCTGAGCGCTCAATCATACGGAATGCGATCAATTTAAGTTTACAAAAAAAAGGTACGAGCGTTCATTCATGCCAATTTCAAATACGAAGAATACGGTTTACGATATACAAAATCTTACGAAGTGACATGAATCACCTTAATGTTTATCTCAGTAGTAATATTATAATGTTTATCTCAGTAGTAATATTATAAGTGAGCATGTTGTCATTGGTCAGATGAGTCATGTCTGTAGCCACTACCAGGCTCTTAAGTTTAATAATGAAACGAAAGGAATGTGTTGCGCTGGCGGTAAAATTAAATTGCCTCAACTTGATGCACCACCAGAGCCATTGAAAACTTTACTTGCTGGATCTACCGCTGAATCGAAGCATTTCCTATCGAACATCAGGAAATATAACTCTTGCTTCCAAATGACATCATTTGGTGCGGAAATCGTGACTGCTTAATTCATGCCAATTTTTAAAATCAATGGGCAAATATATCACAAAGCTGGCTCCCTGCTCCCGTTCTCAGATAGTGATCATAAATTTCTACAAATGTACTTCATTGGTGATGATAGAGATGAAATAGATGCACATTGTGGAATACATACCTCGCTAAGAAGATCCATTATTTTGCAGCTGCAAGAGCTTCTTCACGAAAGGAACAGTAAGTCCGTCTTCGTATTTTGACAGTTAAATTTAAAAATTGTGGCAGATCATACGTTTTAAGTCAAAGCATTCAGATAATGATCTTTTATATTATTATTGAGACTGAATATATCGTTTTTAAGGAAAAAAGCTTCTTGAATAGAATATCATATATTAAACTATAATGTTTCTTACATTTAATTTTTATTGAATTGCTCGAATTCGGGTAACAGGTTTACTAGTATTTATTATTTGTTTGGACAGACATGTTCGAAGTTCATATATGTTCGCTTGTTCAAAATGGCATGCAAATTTACTGTATATTCAATCTTTTGATACAATCACAGTTTACTTATCATTTGACTTTGTTGTATATATTCGTAAATGACAATTGTCATAGATGAGATTTGTATTAAAAAAAGTTGGAAAAAGTGTCATATAAAAAATTTCGTAGAAAATTTCAATGTTCATCAACTTCAGTGTACTGCATCTTTTTAGCGCTGTGAAGCGCTGTTTAATGAAAGATGTCAAATTAAAGCTTGAAGTTTCAGCTAAAAGTTAAAAAACAATTCAGCTGCTCCCACCTGCTCTTTTCCAAAAAAAAAAACAGTAAAAAAATGCTGTCCGAGGAAGCTCAGGAAGCGAGGAATAAAGACTATAGATTACATCATTCTCGATGAATTGGACATGTAGCCACTAATGAAGACGTAATGCATAATTTGTTGTCTTCAGGCCCTTTGATAAATAGATTTCGCTCAAAGCTACAAATCAAAAAATTGGATTACGATAATGATGTTAAAAAAGTATTAAAAGACTATGCTTAAATTACTTATTCATATTTTTTGTATTTGTTTTTTCTATGGGAGGTGGGCGTAAAAGAGGGCGGATCAGGTATATATTGAGTTGATTCATTAAAAATCAAGGGAGGTATGCCACTTTTTCGATACAAGTATGGAAAGTGGTCGTAAAAGAGGGCGGATATTTTTCACACAAATGATTGTGAGTGTTTAAAAATGCTATGTGCCAAAAAAACAATGCCGTAGGTCAAAATTTAATTTGCACTTTGTTTGGGAGCTGGGAATAAAAGTAGGGGGATCATTCTTAATTCAAACAAAAAATGCCTATGTGCCAAGTTTCATTATCCTTCGACAACTTCTTCTATTTTCAGTCGCTCGTTCTATGAACCTCAATCAATGTGCGCCGCTTTGAAATGACAACTGAATGGGATAAAATTTTTGTAGATTGTGTTTAGCACTAAATGGGAGTTCTGACAGTTTTGAAAAGAACAACTTTGTTTTTACCCATATATAAAATTGCCACTCTACTGAAGGGTTAATCTAAGTATTTAATATTTTTTAAATAATATTAAAATACAATTTAATTTTATTTATATGCTTTAAAATAGATTTAATGACTTTTGTAAAGATTGTTTTTTTGTTATACCTACTCTTTATTATTTATTAAGGTTATTAATATATGAATATTTAACTTTGCTTAAAATAGTTGTTTAAAATATAATTTGTAATTCATTGATGTTTATTTGAAATATTTCAAAATTTATAAAATAAAATTTTCATTCCGATATTTATCTCAAAGAGGAGACAACGTTTTTATGTTTTAAAAGGAAATCTGCATTTTCACGCAAAAATTTTTTAAATATTTTAAAAAACACGAGAGCGACTTTCGTCATCGCCTCGTTACACTTTAGGTTTGGTTTGTTTGTTTTGTTTGAATAAAGAAGTACCTCCCCCGACCAAAATTAAAAAGTTATCAACTTTCCGTATTTCTACGCTGTTTTACCCATATTTTTGGTTATGTTTTGCGTGCAATTGTTTATCATTATGACATTTAAAGATCAAAATAATTTTTTTCAAAATTGTATCCGGAAATAATTGAAATTTTCTATGATTATGAGCTTCACTTCGTAATCATTTCGCATAAGTTTTACTTAATTTTCAGTGAGCTGTATTGATTCATTTAGACCTCTGATGATCGACAGTAGCTAGACGTATATTTTTTGCCTAACTGCTTACCAACGTAGAAATTAACTCTTCCACCTTTCCTCTCACCGCACTCCCCCTACAAATTCCCACACATTAAGTTTACAAATTTTACACGCACGATGATACAAAAAGTTTTATTGTTGTTATTGTTCCAAATGACTGCCAATTAACTGGCCAAACTATTTTGTTATACTATTTATTATGTCTTATTATGTCCCGTTTTACATAATATTGTTTTTGAAAAAAATATAAACAAACCCAGCAGAAAATTATTTCAACGCTTTTAAGTTTTTAGAGCACCTCGACTTGATAAAAATTAAAGAAAAAATGATAAAAATTTTCTAAATTTAGTTCTTTGAAGTTAATTTTGATGATAAGAAGATTTTGTACTTATTTGATTGGCATTATTTGAGGCTTTAATTAAACATTTGATAGCTATGAAAAAAATTTCTTCGCAGGTATTTGAGTCTCTGATTGTTTTTGTCTTGGCACAAAAAAAAATTATTTAAAACGTGATTCAAATATGCGTTTCAACTTCTACTTATTATGTTTATGCGTTCATTTGCCAAATTTTAATAACATAACATTTATTTGCATTTGCAGTACACTGCCTATGAAGATTTCATTCTATTTATGTGAAGTTCTTGGTTTATAATTTCTTTTAACCAATTGTTGAAAAAAGCAATTCAAAACTATTAAATTCTTAACCATTTGAATGAGTTTTTAAGATTTCTTATATTGTTTTCTGGCTTTTAAGTCTAGCAAATTAAAGAAATACCTGTAGTAAATGCTCTTAACTCTTGTTATTTGACGGTAACGGTAAGTTTTTTTTTTTTGTTTTTTTAAGTCACATATTAAAGTATGTCAGAATTTTTTCTATATTAAGTATTCTGTTAGGAATGCTGTTTCACTTTTATATTTACACATCATTACTATCTAAGCTGGTAACAGTCGTTTTGAACTCAAGAGTTATTAATCTAAACAGACACAAAAGAATAACAACAATTTTATCTCGAAATGTGAGAATATTTTGCAACGTTGGACTTGGTTTTAGCTAAAAAAAAAATAAAATATTTATGCTGTAAAGATTAAAGATGAAAATATTAGACTTGAGAACAATAGAAAAGTATTTCATAAGTCAATATTTGTAATGTTATACAAATATAAAAAGTATGCAGATAAAATTAATAAAAAAAGCAATAACAAATTTAAAAATGTCTTATTTCTGGATTTCATACATAAAAGCTCTAGAAATTTTCACGCGTTTTAAAAGTTTACACTTTACTTATATTTAAAATAATATAATTTTAAATTATATATCATAAAATGCAAAAAAAATCTATTTTATTTTTATAACTCTTTAAACCATATATTTTTTTAGAATTTTATTTTCTGTTTCCCAGTGGCAAAAGTTGTCTTCGAAGACGATGACTTTAAAGACATCATTGAAGACAAAGGAGCCAGAGAGTTGATTTTTTACTGAACCTGTGTACATAAATTCAGAAAAATGTTTGTAAATAAAAAACTGCTTCAAAATATATTTTTCTCAAGTTTTGAATTTTTTAAAAATATTAAAAAACTATATATTATAGGTACTAATTATAGTTCCAACAACAGATTGATATATATATAGAAGGTCCACACTAAATTTAAATACAATCGGTTTATTAGACCTTCAGAAATCACGCCAGACGTATTAAAAAAACTAATTTCGAAAAAACGCGTTTAACCTTAGGATTACTAATACCCACTCAGGTGACAAGAAAAGCAAAATATTATTAGTCACCCAGGTGGGTATTCGTACAACTCGCATAAAAAAAATTATTCAGTAATCCTAAGGTTAAAGATTTAAATTAAAAAAAAGAACTGTAAGAATTTGTTTGTGTGCACCTAAAAACCCATATACCTATACCAAGATTTCAAAATCGAACGGTAATTATGATAATTCGAAGTAATTATAAACATTTTAAGACTTACCACAAATTAAGTATTTCTACTAAAAATAAAATTTTTTGTCAATTCCTAATTTTTTCTTTTTCAAGTATTTAAGGGAAAAACATTTCGATGTCGATTTTTTATAGAAGGGCACGTTTTTCGGATTCTGGTATCCTGCAAAGTTATAGATAAGATGACGGCAATTTTTTTATAAAAATAATAAAAATGATATAGCCCAGAGATTTCGAGATAAACCATTTTATTTAATTTAAGGGGTTTTTGGCCCCCACGTTTGAATATTGTTCCCAAAATTAAATCTTACCCATCTTATGTATAGGATTTAAAGACATTTACTACGGCCCCATAGTATAAAACGTGACCTTGAAATAATCGGTTAGCAGACGGACTAGCAAAGAAAGGTGCCGGGCTGGGATGAGAGCTCATAGAATACGCATCCCACTTCAGAATTTGTACACAAATTTCGAAACTACAACCAAGCATACAGTGAGTCTTAGATGGAAAGAAAAGGCAACTTGCAAGATATCGAGAATCACTGGAAAACGGACTTCGTTTATCCTGCCACGCTGCCGAAAAGACAGCAGGATAATGGTGGAAATCCTCACAGGTCACTGTACACTCAAAAAGATGGGTATTACCACAGATGACAACTGCATGAAGTGCAAGGATCCGGGTATCCAAGAAACCTTGGAGCACCACTTTGCACATGCCCCGTCTTATTTAAATCTAAACTTAAACACTTAGGCTCACTGACGTTATCGTTTCTCTCGAATCGACGAATCTCTCCTAAGATTTACAAATTCCACGCGAATCTTTGAGGTTTTCCACTTATGGTCTATGTGAGACTCCAAAGAGAGCCAGCTTGATTAATCTTACCTATTAGTGAACATTATTTTCAAAGTAGGTATTCTCCAACATGACTAATAGGCTTTTACATAAGTTTGAACCAATTAACGAAACCGTTTTCACTCCAAAGTTGGTACCGCCGAAAACAGGTTTTTGAAGAACTCAATGACCAGTGCGGTTGTAAAAACCACAAAAATAAGCCATCAGCTAAAAAGTCGGGTCTGTAAGATGGATGATCTATATCTGGTTCTTTCCTGCCCAAGTAACACAGTTGTGGTAGCCAGCGTTGCCAGTCTAGCCTTTTTGAGGCTAGATCTAGCCTTTTTTTGTCGCCCAGCCTCGAAAATTGCCATCTAGCCTCTAGCCTTTTTATACCCTAAACCTGAAAGGTGAGGGTATATTAACTTTGTGCAAACGTTTGTAACGCATAGAACGAAGCGAGTCCGGTATAGAACGTCCGTCTGTGTGTTGTCCGTATACACAGGATAAGAAGAAGGAGTTGAGATAATTAAATGAAACTTAGTACACATGGTCACATGTACCCAAGGATCTGCACTATTGAATAATTTTGGAATCCGCCCACGGACACGCCTACCTCCCATACAACGCAAAAATTTAAAACTGCATAACTCAGCTCATAATAAGTCTACAACAATAAAATTTGGTATGTATGTGTTTTATATCAACACAAAGATGTTTTTGAAAAATGGACGTCATCCGCTCACGGACACGCCCACCTCCCATACAACCCAAAAATTGAAAACGCAATAAATAAGCCTCTGTTTAACCTAAAGAGCTAAAATTTGGCACGTATGTTTTTTATAACAAATAAAAGATGGTTTTGAAAAATGGACATTTTCCGCCCACGGACACGCCTACTTCCCATACAACGCGAAAATTGAAAACTGCATAGCTCAGCTCATAATAAGCCTACAACAATAAAATTTGACATGTATGTGTTTCATACCAACACAAATATGTCTTCGGAAAATGGACGTCATCCGATCACGGACACGCCTACTTCGCATACAACCCAAAAATTGAAAACGCAATAAATAAGCATGTGTTTAACCTACAGAGCTAAAATTTGGCACGTATGTTTTTTATGACAAGACAAAGATGGTTTGGAAAAATGGACTTCATCCGCCCACGGACACTCCCATTTACAATAATTTGTTTTTTTTTGAAAAGTAGGTTTAGGGTATTTCATAGTCGGCCTAGACCGACTTTAGACTTTCTTTACTTGTTTTACCCTAAAGTTGAAAGGTCAGGGTATATTATCTTTGTGCAAACGTTTGTAACGCATAACAATAAGCGAGTCCGGTATAGAAAAGTCTCGTGAGTCGAGCTATCCATGTCCGTCCGTCCGTCTGTCCGTCTGTGTGTTGTCCGTAAACACAGGATATGGAGAATGAGTTGAGATAATTGAATGAAACTCGGTACACATAGTCGCATGGGTCCAAGGATCCACACAATTGAATATTTTTGGAATGCGCCAAAGGACACGCCTACCTCCCATACAACGCAAAAATTGAAAACTGCATAAGTTAGCTCATAACTAACCTACAACAATAAAATTTGGAACGTATGTATTTTATATTAAAAACAAATATGTGTTCGAAGAACGGTTGTCATCCGATCACGGACACGCCCTTCTCCCATACAACCCAAAAATTAAAAACTCAATAAATAAGCTTCTGTTTAAACTACGGAGATAATATTTGGTACGTATGTTTTTCATAAAAATCAGAAAATGTTTTTAAAAAATGGACGTCATCCGCTCACGGACACGCCTATCTTCCATACAAACAAAAAATTAAAAATTGCATAAATAAGCTTATGTTTGTCTTACAGAGATAAAATTAGGTATGTTTGTATTTTATAACAAAGCAAAGATGTTTTTGAAAGATGGGCGTCATCTAACCATGGACACTCCTACCTCCGAGAACACCCAAAAAATTTAAAACTCCATAAATGATAAAAGTATGTTTAACCTACAGTCAAGGCTTATTTATATAAGGTTGCACACATTTTTGACGTTTTCTCATTTCGGCATCCTTATTTTGAAATGAGAGCAAAAGAGCGTAGTCATTTGAGTAAAGAACTGACACGGTTGCCTGAATATAATACTATTGGTAGTTTTTTGTAGTACTAGTTGCTAAATAGAATACTAAAATTTTTGTTTAGTACTTTTATTGGTCCTTTTTTTATTCGAATGCCCTGATAAAATTAAGTCATTGAGTTTGATCTATGCCCATAATTTTAGTTTTGATTGAAGGATTTCAGTACTATGCCCTAAAAAAGGTTTAATGAAATAAATATATATTAAGAAAATCAAGCAAAACAGACCAAATAAATATTTTCATATTCGAAACTTTCATTGCATTGGACAACGGTGATCGGAAAAACCACTTTTACTTCCAATTTTGACAAAAATCAAAATTTTAACACATCTTGACTTAGTGTGTACACAATAAAACAGAAAACTGCACAAAACCCTGAAAAATACTTTTTTTTTCTCGAGCAGCACAAAACCCTACTCTGCAAACGTCAAAATATTTTTGTTTACATAAAATAAGGATGCGTCAAAAAATGTACGCAACCTTAAATAAATCAACCTTGCCTACAGTGATAAAATTTGGTATGTATCTTTTTTATGTCAAAACTAAGATGTGTTCACAAATTGGCCGTAATCCATCCACGAACACGCCCACTTCCCATACAATCCACAATAGCGAAAATTCTTTAAAGGCATTAACATGTGAGCTACAGGAATAAATCTTGGTATGTGCAAATATTTCATAAAAGTTGAAATGTATATAAAACTAGCTGGTACCCGGCGCGTTACTGCCGTCCTTGTCCAATGCCTGTTCTAGTTTGCCAATAGAAGATCATCAGCACATAGTAACTCCCCTCTGAGTTTCAATATTCCTTGACCATTATTTCCAAAATTTGCCATACCCTTTGTCCAATACTCAGTTTAGTTTTCGAGTATTTTCGAGTAGTAGGAGACCAGCAAATAGTTACTCCAAGCCGAGTTTCCTTGATCTTTGTATATTATTTCTAAAGCGATTCAATATAAAAAATGTTTTTTGTATGGGCGGAGCGTCACCCCTTGCACAATGCCCGTTCGAGTTTCCAGTAGCAGGACACCACCACATAGAAACTTCATTTTGAGTTAAAATGCTTGTAATTTTTACTTCCATAGCTATTCTGTATCGAAAATTTGAGTTGTAGATCCACTCCCCGTTTTCCAATGCCCGTGTCAGCTTTAATGTTGAAAGAGGTGATCAATCAGTCATACTGAGCTTCATTGTTATACGTCACTTAGTTCCAAATCTATTCGATTCCAAAAAGTTGAATTGCATGGGCGGTGCCATGCCCCCTTTCCGAAAATTGCTCAAATTTGATAGTCGAAGGGTACGTATCAAAAGTAAGTTTGTACCGAGCTTCATTGACATATTATTTATAGACAAAAGTTAAACCCAAAATTTCTGTTCTTGAAAAAGTGCCACGCCCATCATGGGAAGGAAGGTGAAATGTACTTTACGACCTATTTTCATACCTAAATAATACACAAAAAAAATTTCATTAAAATCGTTCCAGCCGTTTCGGAGGAGTTCATACACTAACACCGTGACACGAGATTTTTATTTATTAGATGGGCTTCATCCTCCTACGGACACGCCCATTTTCAATGCTATTATAGTACTATAATACTACTATTTTGGGGTATTTCATAGTCTTGCTAGACCGACTTTAGACTTTCTTTACTTGTTTAAGCCTTTTTTTTGTTTTGTTCTAGCAATTTTGCAATAATTAACCTTGTATTGTATACTCTTATTATACTTTTAAAGTTGTTAAATCCAAAATATTTTCTACTATAAAGAAAGAAAAATCCAGTAACTCTACAGAATAAATATCGATAATTGAAATACAATAGCAAAAAATTGTAAATCACAAGTGGAATGACTTAACTTCCACGACTGAATTCAGGACAGAAGTTAGAGAGTATAAAAATTCTCTGAATGAAGATCCGTTTCAAGAATTTTTAGTTTTCTTATTTTGCCATTAAGGAACGTTGAGGTACCAACGCACATGTTACTATAATTTTGCAAATAGTAGCGGTTTATATGTAAATTGTGATTCTTCAGAACATGAGGAAATATTTTTTGAGATATAGACTTAAAAAGCGATAGAGGTTCAACATATTTTTACTAACCGAGGCAAGCACTATGATTGAATAATACATTTGTTTTTTTTAATCGTTTTTATTGTAAAACCTTGTTGGTGCTATTTTTCAAACTGTAAGATTTTAATGCTTTTTATATATTTAAACTTAAAAGGCTGAATTCAATTTAAAATATGTTTTATTTTTGGTATTGTTCCTTTTTATATCATACTAGCCGAGTACCCGACCTTGTTCGGATTCAGCTAATTTGAGTAGACTTGAATTAATAGCAAAGGATAAATTTATACTAGTAAACCTATTGCCCGAATTCGAGCAATTCAATAAAAATGTTAGAAACATTATAGACGTTTAATATATGATATTCTATTCAAGAAGCTTTTTTCCTCAATAACGATATATTCAGTCTCAATAATAATATAAAAGATCATTATCTGAATGCTTTGACTTAAAACGTATGATCTGACACTAAATTTTTAAATGTAACTGTCAAAATACAAAGACGGACTTACACTAATATCACTACTGAGACAAACATTATTACAATTCGAAAGGAATGCGGCTTAACTTTTAAAGCTATAAAACATAACTAATTTTAATAAAATCGAAGTAAAAAATAGATTTAAGACAATAATTATCCTAAGATATTTTTGAGCTGCGTTTTTTTTGGACAATTGACATTTGAGGAATGCATAAAACATAATTTTGGTTAAAAATTTTTAGTTTTGAAAAAAATTCAAATTTGATCAATTCATAAGCTCGTCTCAAACTTAATTTCAAATCGATTAAAAAGCGGATTTTTGTTCAAAAATTGTACTTCTATTTTAAAAGGTATTTCTATTTTGAAGTCACAAAAAAAACCTTAGCCTATTAATTATATAGATTTTTTTTGTTTGAAAAAATAATTTATTAAAGCCTATGTACACGGTCTTGAAGAGTCTGCTTAACAATTAATTAATTAATTTTAACATAACTTTTATTTCGAAATAAAAAGTAAATTTATTTTTTTGTTTTTGAATTTTCATCAGTGTTTTATTAAAAATCAAGAGTTATGAAGAATATCAGTTTTGTAAAAATAATTGTATTTCAACATTGAATACATATGACATGTCAGTATTCAAACTTAACCGTAAAGAAATCTACCATTGTTTTAGCTTTTTGTTTTGAGCGTCTAACCTTTTCTAGCTTCCATCTCGCTTCTTTCCTCAAAAATTTCTGGCGACAGTGAAAAAATTGTGAAAAAATTGAATCTTGAATCTTTTTTCGTTCACAACTTTTGTCTCATTTTTGCTCACTTTGAAAGGCCTAAATTGTTGAATGCTGCTTTGTTAAAATGGAAAGAAATGGAAGAAGTTAAAGAGGAACATAACATTCGCGGCAGAGAAAACAGACCTTTTTTTAAAAATTCATAACTCAGTCAAAAACAAACATTTTTCCAAAATTTATTATTGTAGAGAATTGAACAAATTACAAGAAAAAAACTTTAAAAAATAAAGGCCGAGAAAAAAACGGGGCCTTGTGGTTGCTGAGCTGGGAGTCACAAAAATTGTCCGATCTGGAAAAAAATGACTTTTAAATCTTAACAAAATTGGTTATCGTATGACAGGCGCTTTTTTTTTAAATTTTTTTTTCAATTTTTGGTGATGTTCCAAATTTAAAAAAGCTCGTGTCATACGATAGCGAATAAAGTTTAGCAAAATAAAAAAAAAATAAAATAAAATTTCGTCAAAAAATGAACCCGCTAGTGCCGCAACCAGTACGAAAAACATGGTTTCGAGATAAACGCGTTCAAAGTTTGTAAACAAAGAAATTTTTCCATGAATTTTTTTTCTTAGAATCTTAAGAATATTTACTAAAATACAAAATTATAAAAAAGTCGATTTAAAAAAACGGCAAATGTCATTTTCCCCGTTAAAGTAGAAACGTCAATCTAAAATGTGAAAAAAGTGGTGTAAACAGTCGTGTTTTGTGATAAAACGCAAAAGCTATGGTCTGCTTCCAACAGTACATGAACAGCACCGATATTTTCTGGCACAACGGCCTCGGGTAGAACGACGAGCACGCTCGAACTTTCAATAGAAACGTTTTTTGGATATTACATATTTCTTGGGCAAACAACGAAAATATACGTATCTCCATGAACTAAAATACCTTTATAAAAAATAAATCCGGGTTTTTTTTCAAATCAAGCCAAATTCAGGAGAGAGTACAGTACGTGCTAACAGATCTTTATAAAGGTCAGGAGGATCCTTTTTGCTTCTAAAGTTAGCCAAATTGATGTCGATATATTAAATCTTCTCGAGTAACTAAAAAGCTTATGTTTTTCAAAATTTGTACAATTGCTTAATAATCTCCGCACCGAACGCAGGCAAAAAAAAGCGTTAGCAACAAGCAATTAATGAATAAATATGTTAGAAAATATTTAAACATGTGTTTTTAGTATAATCAAAAATATAGTTATTTCAAGTACGCTTTTGAAGTAGTGCTAAGTTTGGTTGTCATGTCCAATGCACATACATATATATTTAAAAATATTTGCTAGGCAATGGTAGCGAACTACTCTATATTAAAGGCTATTCACCTGGTTATTGCTAGAGATAACGAAATACAATTTTTGCTATCAGAGCCAAGATAATTTTTTTTGCCAAGATAATCCAAATGTTATGAAAACAATTCTTCAATATCAATATCTAGAAAGATTGCCAAATAATTGCATCGACTTTATGGAACTAAGTATTTCAAGGCGAATCTCTTCGGACTATTGTCTATATTAGTGATGCGTAATTGACTTACCTTAATCGTTATAATGCAACCGGTTAATGCAAAAATATTGCATAACATGTGATATGAAGCCATCAGGAGTGTCAACGCGTGCGTGATATGGCTGAATACTAGTTGAACGCTGAAATAGCATATCGACAAGACCAAAACGATGTAGAGCTGGGCAGGTTGAAAGCGATGGATCAGGTTTTTAATTGGCATGGTGGTAGCTGTACGTAGTTGTAGCTGCTAATAATGACTATATTGATGAAGTGAATAGTAGCGTTGAAGGCAGCTGTCAAAAAAAGTTGGTTAAATGTTGGATTGCCAGATGACTGAATGCACAGCTAACAGGAAGGAAGTTGGACGGTTTAGTTAGCTTGACGAATTACTTTAATTTAACACATTTAGACATTTTGAATGTGGCTAAATTAAATTCCTTCGCACTCATGTATGTAGGTGGCAAGTTTTGGTGAAGACTATGTCGCTATGTTGCTAGGTCACTGAAGTGGTTGACAGTGTTACAAAAACAACAACTGTTGCATATTAATTACAATATTTTTAATTTGTATGCAACTGACTTTGCTTAAACGTTTACAGCTTTTTATTTCTTGTTGACACGGATTCAATTAGATTTAAAACACCTGGAATAAATAAAAGGTTTAAAAATTTTAAATGAGTTGTGCTAATAGAATAACGAATATTTAGTAGGTATTAAGCTAAAAGCACTGAAATATTATTGTATTATTGAAGTTTAGCTAAAACTAATCATATCTTAATTAAACAAGTAAAGAAAGTCTAAAGTCGGTCTAGGCCGACTATGAAATACCCTAAACCCACTTTTCAAAAGCAAAAAATTTTTATTGTAAATGGGCGTCTCCAAGGGCGGATGAAGCCTATATTTTATATGCATTTAAATGTTGATGAAAAATTTACACATACCTAGTTTTATTCCTGTAGCTCACAGTTAATGCCTTTATTGTGCTTTCGCTATGGGAGGTGGGCGTGTTCATGAACGGATTACTTCCAATTTTTGAACACACCTTAGTTGGTATAAAATACATGCATACCAAATTTAATTTCTCTATGACAAACATAACCTTATTTATTGAGTTTTAAACTTTTTGGGTTGTATGCGAGGTAGGCGTGTCTGTAGGCGGATGACGTCCATTTTTCAAAACCATCTTTGTCTTGTCATAAAAAACATACGTGCCAAATTTTAGCTCTGTAGGTTAAACAGAGGCTTATTTATTGCGTTTTCAATTTTTGGGTTGTATGGGAGGTGGGCGTGTTTGTAAGCGGATGACGTCCATTTTTCAAAGACATCTTTGTGTTGATATAAAACACATACATACCAAATTTTATTGTTGTAGGCTGATTATGAGCTGAGTTATGCAGTTTTCAATTTTTGCGTTGTATGGGAGGTAGGCGTGTCCGTGGGCGGATGATGTCCACTTTTCAAAACCATCTTTGTTTTGTTACAAAAAACATATGTGCCAAATTTTAGCTCTGTAGGTTAAACAGAGGCTTATTTATTGCGTTTTCAATTTTTGGGTTGTATGGGAGGTGGGCGTGTTTGTAAGCGGATGACGTCCATTTTTCAAAGACATCTTTGTGTTGATATAAAACACATACATACCAAATTTTATTGTTGTAGGCTGATTATGAGCTGAGTTATGCAGTTTTCAATTTTTGCGTTGTATGGGAGGTAGGCGTGTCCGTGGGCGGATTCCAAAAATATTCAATAGTGCAGATCCTTGGATTCATGTGACTATGTGTACTAAGTTTCATCCAATTATCTCAACTCCTTCTTCTTATCCTGTGTATACGGACAACACACAGACGGACAGACGGACAGACGGACGGACGGACGGACGGACGGACATAGATAGCTCGACTCACGTGGTGACGCTGATCAAAAATATATATATTTTTCTATACCGGACTCGCTTCGTTCTATGCGTTACAAACGTTTGCACAAAGTTAATACCAAGGCAAAAAATGTTCCTCTTGAAAAAGTAATGGGGGTCGGTCATATTGATTTCATTAACAGTTGGGCGATAGTGTTCTGCCTCCTCTGTAGCTTATAAACCTAGGGTGACCCGAAAATTCTGACTTCAGATTCGAATTCAGCGATCCCAAAACCTTAAGAAACCGTTGAGAAACCTCTTGGGATTTTTAAAACTTCAGTTTTCTTGTACAGTGTAATTAGTGTTAACGTATGAAAAAGAAGGTTAACACTCTAGGGTTAAAGGACTTTGATCGAGCTTCTATGATCAATTGTGTTGTGTGTGGTATTTAATTTCAACACATATGACCGAGAACTGTTTTTTCTCTGAGGTTTGCTATTGTCTGCAGTAAGGTAACGGTAGATCAGAAAAATGTATATCTATTAAAAATAATATTTTCTGTTACAGGTGATGATTCGAACCCGAGTCTACCGAGATTCGTTGGATGGCATGTCATACTCTCTCAAAATAACACGTTGTTCGGAGCAAACCTCTCAAAGTTATAGAGTTTTACTTCTCGCCCACTTCAAGGCGGTCGGTTCGAACCGACCTTTTTAAACTTTAAAAGCGTTTTGTGGCCGCGAAAACTCGAAAATTATTTAACCGTTCTTTCTGAAATTTAAGCTTATTAAATTGGGTGAGCCCCTTGGGAGCAATTTTTTGATAATTATATATTTAAATTGTCCCTAGGGAGAGGCAAAGTTATTCTTTAACTAAGTCATACTCATTTTTGCATTTCAGATGAGTCTCTGACGAGGAATCGTGTCTCCAGAAATATGTTGCCAGCGTTAAGGCCGACTTTAAATTTTTTTTTAAAATTTTCGATTTTTTCTTGGAAAACATCTTCGCATATGTAAAATTAATTAATAAACTTAAATTTCAAAGCCGTATTAGAGATATTTAAGTTTTTATGAGTAGTTCTTAAACGCATTTTTCTCGAAATTACATTTCGTAACGGGTATTAAAATCGATGTTTCAATTCAATGAAACGGCGGCAAATTAAGGTGATTTTAGGTCAATTTAGGTAAATTTATGTGAATTTAGTTGAAGTTAGGTGTTCGCAACACCTTATAAATTAGAATTCATAAAGTGTTCGGAAGGAAATAAATAATCAAGCAATGGCTTGAGTTCGAACTAACAGACAAATTAGTCAACAAAGTATTAGACCGTACTTTTTTAAGGTGGAATTTCCAACCTGTATAATGTAATGACCAATAGGATGCAATAAGATTATCTCAGGTCACAGACAATTTGCAATATCATGGATTCCATGGATCAATTGGACAATAAAAGATGATTCTATGGCCAATCGGATGCAATGGTATTATCAGATGTGATAGGCGAGTCATTGGCACTTTTATGGATTCCATGAATCTTCTGGACCAAAATGGATGGTTATATGGACAATCGGATGCAATTTGATTATCAGAGGACACAAGCGGGAATATTTCACTTATATGGATTCCATAGAGAATTTGAACAAATATGGATGATTCTATGGTCAATCGGATACAATGGGCTTATCTGAGGTCACAGACGGGTCATTGGCAATGTCATGTTTCCATGGATCATTTGGACAAAAATGGTTGATGTAGTGATTCTATGGTCAGATCAGGTGCAATGGGATTATCAGGGTCACAGGCGTGTCATTGGCTTCTTGTCATTGAAGCAAAAACGGCCAGAGTGCGATCAAAGGCACGACAAGGTAATTTTGCAACATGACAACGCTCGGCCACATGTTGCGCAGCCGGTCAAAACATACCTTGAAACGCTGAAATGGTAAGTCTTACCCTACTATTTTCTTTCTTTGGTGACGCATAACCTTGAGGATCTGCACTTTCGCTCTTTTAAAATAGACTTAATCTTCTCATGGCTTTATATGAAATGAGACTTTTTTAGTAAGACTTAATTAAAAACTCTCTACTTTTTTGGGTTAAAGTTTCACTTATACCGTGCATGGCGGCCACACGCATATTTTTTTCATTTTTTTCTTCAGGCTATCTCCAGGAAATATCGTGCAAACCGCAAGCGACGTTAAGTTTGCGACCTGCACTTTTACGCGCTGTATAACCACAACTATGGATGCAAAAAAAAAAAATTGTTAACTTAAGACTCAATTAAAAATATAAATAACTTATTTTGATGTTTAATAAAATAAAAAAATACATTCATTCAAAACATCCCGCTTTTCAATTCAAAAAATTTTAAATTGACCTTAAAAACATCGAATGGTTAACAAAAAAATAGTTATTTTTTTTTAAGTGTACAATGTTAACCCATATTATTTATATTATAGAGTATTTATTATAAAATTTAAAAGTTTTTGTAAAACATCTTTAAAAATAAATCAATTTTAAATGAAGTCAAATGTTTTAAAACTTTAACATGTTTTTTTTTTTTAAATCCACCAAAGAAGATTATTTTAAAATGCATTGGGCTTATGTAACTAAATTTGTTTGAGCAAATATTATTTGCTTAAAAAGGCTTCAACTCCTTCAACTCAAAAATATTCGAATTTTGATATTAACAAAAAAAAAAGGTTTAAGAATTCCACAAATTTTTGTATAATTTTGTTTAAAGTACTAACTTATCATTTCCAAAATATTATTTTGCCCATTTCATAAATAAGAAAGGTTTCAGGGTTTCAAAAAGAGAGTGTTTAGCGAAAAATGCCAATTTTGTATGAAAATGAAAATTTCGACAAAAAATTTAAAAAAGGATTCTTGAATTTTGATGAAACATTTTTAAAATTGTATATGAAGTATTAGCTTTTGACTTCTTAAGTACTATCTGCTTCTTTTAACCAACAAAAGAAAGTTATGTAGGTTTCAACAATTGAGTGTTTTCAAAAATGGTAAATTTTGTATGGAAAATATTAAAAATTTAGCACATTTTGAAAAAGGAATAAAACAAAAGAAATTAATTTTCTGACTACTGATCGAGCTTTGATAAGGTCGGTCAACTTTTGCCTATACCTGTCATACAAAATCATGAAAAAATACTTCTGTAATATAGCTTCAAGAGTTTCTATTGAGTCTAATCGATTTCGACCATTTTCAGTAAACATCTATCATGTGCACCCCAGTGATAAAAAAACGTAATAAAAATAATATTTTGATTTCAGTTTTCTTGTAGTTTCATAAATCTCATGGCCTTATTCTTGAATTTTATGAAGTTTAGTTTATTAAACACTAGTTGTTATATCTAATTCTCAGTGAATACAAAAATGTAATATAAAAATGTTCAAATACTGCGACCCGTGCTATCTTTATAGTAACCATAAGAAAAAATCAATTATTCACTCTACAGTTTAGCCGTTCATTGCGCTAGAGAAACTAGCAACAAAAAAAGAAATAAAACTAAAACTCGTACTAACACAAAAGTCTCCAACCCCAACATTTAATGACAATAAATTATTCAATCAGCGATTCCCAAAGTGACCTTGCGATCGTATTGATTGTCCACTATAATGTTTTTGAATGCTTGTAAAAAAACTAAAAATGCCAATAAAACCTCGCTACTCCAACGCAATCAATCAACACATAAAACAAAAATCGACCGACCCAAAACAGGCCAGGGACCTTTAAAGGAATTTTAACTACGTTGACGCTGAATTTGCATGCAAGGCACAAACATTTTTTTGGAGCTTCGTCGAATAAGCTTGATTGAAAAAACAAAAACAGAGTGCAATCAAAACAGATCATTAACCTATTGAAATATTTAAAAAAAAAACGCTTATAATGCATTTTGGCTGACAGTGGTCAAGTATAATTTTTATTTTTTAATAACAAAATTCATGCAGTAGATTTATTAGACAAAATAAGATAATATCATAAAAAATAATATAAGATAAGATCTGATAAGATAAGATAAGATAAGATAAGATAAGATAAGATAAGATAAGATAAGATAAGATAAGATAAGATAAAATAAGATAAGATAAGATAAGATAAGATAAGATAAGATAAGATAAGATAAGATAAGATAAGATAAGATAAGATAAGATAAGATAAGATAAGATAAGATAAGATAAGATAAGATAAGATAAGATAAGATAAGATAAGATAAGATAAGATAAGATAAGATAAGATAAGATACGATAAGATAAGATAAGATAAGATAAGATAAGATAAGATAAGATAAGGTAAGTTAAGATAATAAAAAAAATTCTAAAAATTGGCCAAGACAGCTCTTTGTTTTGACTGTGGAACTCAGAGTAACTTTAAATAAACACAAGTAAACAAAGTCTAAAGTCGGTCTTGCCCGACTTTAAAATACTCTAAACCTACTTTTTGAAAATACAATGGGCGTGTCCGTGAGCGAATGAAACCCATACTTTATAAGCATTTCAAATTTGATGAAAAATGTACACATACCAAGTTTTATTCCTGCAGCTCACCTATTAATGCTTTTATAGTATTTTCGCTATTGTGGGTTGTATGGGAGGTGGGCGTGTTCGAGGACAGATAACGCCCAATTTCTGAATGTATCTTAGTTTTGGTATAAAATACATACATACCAAATTTATCTCTGTACGTTAAACATGAGCTTATTTATTGAGTATTTAATTTTTGAGTTGTATTGGAGGTGGGCGTGACCGTGGGCGGATCACATTCATTTTTCGAAGACATCTGTTTTGATATAAAATACATACGTAACAAATTTTGTCTCTGTACGCAAAACATGAGCTTATTTATTGAGTTTTTAATTTTTGGTTGCATGGGAGGTGGGCGTGTCCGTGGTCGGATTAAAAAAATATTCAATAGTGCAGATCCTTGGGTTCATGTGACCATGTGTACCGAGTTTTATTCAATTATCTCAATTCTTTCTTCTTATCCTGTTTTAACGGACAACACACAGACAGACGGACGGACGGACATGAATAGCTCGATTCACGAGGTGACGCTGATCAAGAATATATATATACTTTTCTATACCGGACTCGCTTCGTTCTATGCGTTACAAACTTTTGCACAAAGTTTATATACCCTGACCTTTCAGATTTAGGGTATAAAAAAAGATAAGAAGAGATAAGATAAGATAAGATAAGATAAGGTAAGATAAGATGAGACGAGACGAGACGAGACGAAATGAGATGAGATGGAATGAGAAATAAGTTCGTTTAGAGTTAAAAAAAATTCTTTGCTGGTCTTACCGGGGATTGAACCTATATCAGTCGAGTATTAAACGCAAACGCCAGCAAACTCGGCTAAATTTGAACTTTGAAAACAGCGATTAATGCCATTGCACAGGTCCGTATCATTACGGATCACAAGACGTGATAGGTTCTGAACCGGTTCTTTTCTCCGTAGGTTTTGTTTTGTATGCGTTAGATTGTGTTTGGCCGATTTATGCAGAATATGGTCGAAAGAATGCATTCTAAAAAATTGGAACCTCAGTTTGCTCAGCCTAATTAAAAAGAAAGGCAGTCCCCCAGCCTTGCGTACATCAACTGATTGGATCTTATTGATTGTGGCTGTAAATTTAACCATCGACCTACCACATAATTCATCTACATACATTTCATCACACACCCCATCTTATTGCCGATTATAAAGTAACCTTCAGCAGTTCAATCAGTAATCATCTATATTGCACGATATCTGAAATAAGTATTTCAGTTATATAAGTACGTCTATGCAGGAGGACACTGAACACCAAGAGAACAGTTAAAATCAAGAAAGACCGTTCGACACCATATGAGGCTTCAGACATGCTGACTTTTTCATCTTATGATGAAGAAGGTCATGCGAACAGCTGATCTGAGATGTAGTGGGCACGATATTCTAACATATGTAATGCTGCTGACGTATGCTGATGATGTCGATATCAGTTAGTGCAATCTCTGCAAATCCATCCATAAATTCTTTACCACCAATTAAAATTTTTTTTTTTCAAATCGTAAATATTTATACATTTTTAATTTCAATTGATTAGGGAATGGTGAAAAAATTAAGAAAGGTGTCTTGGACGAGATTCAGATTCAGAGTAGACTCCTCCCTCCCCTTTGCCATCCAATTTTTATCCATCAGTGTAGATTTCAATGGCATTGCTATGTAAAGGGTTTCCAATCTCCCATTCGTTTCTGGAGACAATGCACCAAACTTTCTGTAGAAGAAAAGCTTTTGCGTGATATAGTCTACGGTCTTGGGTATTGGAGAAGAGGGTTTCCTAATGCTAGAGTGTGCTATTGTACCTCCTCTTTATTGAAAAGTGGCTTCCAGACGTATCGCTGTATTTTCAACCATCTGGTTTGTTAGGATATCAAGGGGTATAAGGTTTAGCATTGTGTCGAGTTGGTCTGTAGTACAAGGACAGTTGAAAAAAATATTGATAAAAATATAAAAAAATTTCAATAAGTTTAGTGTACCAGCTAACAGATTATCAAAATTTTGAACATATAAGACTCTCCTCCGCGATGGTGACAGTCGATGACGCTGGTGCTCTCATTTTCTGATAAAAAAATTTTCTTTGTTCTACAGAAAATGATACTCTACACCTGACTCTTCTTAAATAGTCTTTTTCGAGTTGATTTTTGATCTTGAAAATACCAATATATGATTAAAGAAAGACTCATTTTCGAGTTAAGACAATTAAAATAATATGCTTCCGGACTGGGTATGCATCTAGTTTTTATTGACCATCAAGGGGAGTAAAAAAAGAATCGTATCGCCTGGGGTTCTGCCTATCTCCCATCAAATTAGCTCAATAATAAAGTTAATAAAGTTTATTTTATTGAGGGTTAACCTGCTATTTTCCGCAACTCTAGCAGATCATATTCTTCCTAAGCTACCTGTTGAATATAAAAATTTGTTCAGCGTTGTTCAGTCAGTCCAAGAATTCAAGCCTTTGTACAAATATGTATGTAAAATGAGAATCTCACAAAAATGTTAAAATTATTCTGGAACACAAAGTTGTTTATTTAACTAAATTCGCAGTAAAAATATCTTCACCTAATAACTTGAAAGTTCAATAAGCTTATTCAGAAAATTATTGCCAAACTTTTTGTGACAGCTTGTCTGATCTCTGATCAGTGCTTATGTTGTACAGACTTTTTCCCATATCAAATACGAACGTGAGTAAAATTTTTAATTAATGTGTAAAACAATATAAAACAAAACAACCATTTGAAATTGACGTCTTAACAATTTATAGGGGCTGACGTTTAACGTTAACTTGAAATAATTATAAATGTAACCACTTATTTAAGTATTCAATATATGAACTTATGTTTCAATGTGAAAACATCACTATTTTTGGATAATGAAATCAGTGTTAAATCAAAGTTTATGCTGAGGAATCGAAGCTTTATAAATTTAATTGTGTCGTTAAAATGTGTTACGTAGACTAATGAGAGTTAATTTTGATTCACACCCACCTACATGTAGTACGTTATAGCAACAAACAGAAGAATTAGTCAGGAAAAAGATCAAAGGAAATTTTATTTGAAAAACTACAATCGACATTTAACAATGTGACATGTAAACGAATGACCGTTGTCATTGATAGCGCCTAGAGTTGCCAGAAGTTGACATTCGAGCAACGTGTTTTATTTTTTAAATTTTGTAAGTGTGCTTCTGAGTTAAAAAGTTAATGTATTCAATATTCTTTTGATGCCTTGGAAAGATTGCCTTGCTTTAGCTTTGGTTAAGTCATATAATGGCAACTCTGTCACTTACTCTTAAAGCTACTTTAATTTAATTCTACGTTTGTAATCAAGTTTGTGCTGTTTTGTAGTTCGTTTGCAATAAATTGGATAATTGCGGAAATATGTGTTTAAATTTGCAAATCACGGTATTATTCGGCGTTTATATTTCATACAAATAGATGATGCGTCGCACACAATTGGCTGAACGAGCATGATGCACTGGATGCTGATCTTAAGTTGACAGTTGTATATAATATTAAATGACGTCGATTTTTGTAAATTAAACGTTACAAATAATACAAATTTAGCTTAAAAATAGCTGTGAAATATCAATGAAATAACATTCCAAAAGCAAAAACTAATTTAAAAAAAAATATTCATACGAGTTTAAAAAATAATTGTATCACTTAATTAAATAGGGTGCGACGTAATTACAGATTTAATTAGATCACAATAACTTAGGTAGCATCTGAAGCTTCATAAATATTGTATAAAAACGATTTTCGAATCTCTTAATAACATTATCAAGATTTGCAATGCAAATGTGAACTTGCTCTTGATAGGGGCTCTGCTTTAACTATAATTGTGTCCCTTTTTGCTTTAACTGCACTTTATACTCGTATAAGAGGCTATAATTTATGAACACTTGTTTAAAGAATAAAATGTGAACCACCATTTAAAGGAAGTGGGACAAACAAAGTTTCTGTTAAATTAACGAAACGAACTAAAATGAAAATTGAAGCTTAAGTTGTTATGATAACACAGGCCTACGAAAATGGTAAATCATTGCTTTTAGGCAGCTGATGATACCCAACTGAGAATAGAACCGGTTCAGAATCTATCACGTGCTAGTTTCCAAAGGGAAGCGAGTTGTTCCAATTCTACCACCAACATATATAATGAACCGGTCACTTTCTTTAAACAAAAAATGAAATGTACATTTTTTTTAGATTTAAAGCAAACTTATTTTAAAGTTTATTTTTCACCATGCAGTAAATATATTAGTAACGATAAAATAATTGTAGCAAAACATACTAAAAATCTATAAAATGAAATATATCTTTTCTAACAGTGGACTAGTCATGTATCTTAGAAGTAATTTTTTGTAAACATTATAAGGGCTTAATAGGTAAAAAGATGTTGGCTTGTTGAAGTGAAACTTCTTTGGCGGCGAGTGAAATTACAAGGTCTCTTATTCGTGACGCTAGGCTAACGTTTTCAATTCATATGAAAATTTAAAAAAATTATTTCCGCTGCCGGGAATTGAACCCCGAACATCGTTGCTGAAGAGTCGGAATCTATACCATTACGTCATGTAGGCACATGAAAATGATCAAACAAAATGTAATTAAAACTGAACGCGTAACATACTGAAAATAACATAATTAACATTAACATTATATTATTAACATTACCGTAACATTAATTTTCATCCTACAAGTATGAGCGAATTAGAGCTCTTATGATGAAGGTAAGGTGATTGCAACATCGGCTGAGTTCCAAAATTCATTTTTACGAAACATCAGTGTATTTTGGTGAATCTACAAAGAACCAATCCCCAAAAACACACTGATGCTTTGTAAAAATGTATTTTGGAACTCAGCCATCATCTCAAGAAAATTTAATAGCCAACCAAGTTGATACACTCAACAATCAACGTTCGCTGCTTTACGAGGCCCTCACTCAACATAGCAATTATTATGATCAGGAAGCAAAACACAATAATCAACAAGATTTGTCTCTGCTTTCGGAGGCTCCTTCAACGAGTACTATGCAAATGCAATCTAACATTCAAAAAGTGACAATGTTGAGAAGACATTCGAAAGCAACTAAAACACCAACTGAACTAAAACAAGGAACGAAAATAACTGTTATTTTACAATTTTCAAATGAAAAAAATTGTTGAAAGACTTTTTCAAATATACCATTATGTTACAAATGTCCTCAGCCTCATGAATATTAAGTTCCTTTTAAATTTAAGACTGATTCTTTAAAAGTTCAAATTTAAGTGTTATTTTTTGCCTTGTATTTTTCGAGGAAAAATAAAGGTTCTTTTAACTTTTCGGTCAAAATTATCAAGCAATTTGTGTTTTTTTTAAAGGCCGCTTGACAGATTGAACTGTTGACACCATGTGTAAAATGTCTTACCGATGAGATGAAAATAATAATGGTATCAACATTTTTTTATTCGGTAAAATGACTTTAACAAATATAAACTACCTGATATTTTTGACCGAAAAAATAAACGGCAGAAAATAACTGTTATTTTCGACCGATAAAATAAAAGTCAAAAGTAACTGTTATTTTTGCCCAAAAAACTATAAGGCTCAAAATAACTTTTATTTTTGTCGGGAAAAAAACAAAGAGATAAAAGTTAATATGTGACACTTTCGATAAAAACCATAGCCGATACGGCCCCTGGATGCAAATATTGAATCAACAGATTATTATTCCATTTCGTATTGATTGAATTTCTTTTCAGATACTTTCTCTCTCTATTTCACACTAAAATCTCTCTTATTTCTTACTGTTAAAGAAGTTTCACTTCTGCCACATGTACGTTGCTACACGCGAGTTTTTTTTTTTTTTTTCTGTTCACCCGTTTATGTCCAGAGACATATTATAGTTATGTATACGGCATTACTTATACCAATGAGCAAATGCTGACTTAAATCGAAAAAATTTTTTTTTTACGATAGGTCTTTTTAACTATACTTTTCCAAAGAGCCCGCATTCATTCAAATCGGTTAATATTTGCACAATTTTGAGGGATTTTCATGAAACTGATTTTGAAAACCCAATGGAAGATTATGAATAAGAATATAAAAGTCAATATTAGAGGACATTTCATCGGCTATTTTGATGGCGAGGGACTCAAATGATTTTTTTTAAATTCAGGCTCTTAGTTTTTCATCCCAAGGTGTCAGAAATTTTGCATTTTTTTACTTTTGGCATTGAACATAATTAGTACTCACCAAAGAATGACCTAGTACAAATGAAAATATTTTAGCTCAAGCCTTACAACCTTCGTACAGCTGCTGAAATCCGTAAATCGTTTTTATATATTAGTTCTACATTTGATAATATCCTCCCCGTAAAATTTTCTGGTTGCGCCCCTGGTATGACATAATAGGCATCACAAGAAGCCACAGTGTCAGAGCTCAGGCAATTTTCGGATACCATCTCGAAAAAGGTTGCGTCTCTTGATGCGATCCACGAAACGATACAATTTTCGAGTTCTTCGAAAGGGCATCCGGCATTGGCGAAAATAATAAGAAATCGGAGGGGGGGAAATGTCTGGGCTATACGACGGGTGGGGTAGGACTTCCAATATCTTGTTGTGCCCTTGCTAGTATTCTGGCCGTTTTTGCTTTAATACTGGGCTCAAACGCATCATTTGAGTTCGGTAGAGTTGCCCTGTGATAGTTTCAACCGGTTGTACACGGAAACAAATAATTTACTATAATCAAGAAGAGAAATAGCTGAACTGAATCTTAGAAGCATTAAGTGGAATTTCACTTAATTTTAGTGAAAAGAAGAAATGTGAGTTTCTTGCAACAAGAAAATAATTTATTCAGTTATCTACGAAAATATTTTCTTATTGCCAATTCGAGGTCGTTATGTCTTAGAAACACCTGTTAATATTGAATTAAAAATTTTGACTTCCCATGTTAATATCTTAGTCGAGTTTTAACGGTTTTCAAATTTTTCTTATTACTTCTAAAAGTTTGTTTAACTTTCTTTCAAAAGTATTTTAAATAAAATTTCCTTATATTGTCGTTAGTTATTTAGCGTGTACTTCAACCAAATTCCAAAAGAGAGAAAAAACTCCATCAAATTGAATGTTCTGAATTGGGAAGCTAATGTCTCTGCAATGTTTGAATATATTTCATTTACGTCTTTTTTGTATTTAAGTCTTAAAAATTTTTTTAAAACAAGACCACAAAATTTGATATTTTCTCAAAATATTACCCCATATAAAAAAATTTTTGTTGTAAAAAGAGAAAAACTCAAATTTGCATTTCTAATTTTCTTTCAAAATGTATAGCACATTAAGGTGTTTTCTTTTTGTTTTGGCACTAAATTAATAAACTGTTGGTGCCATAAAAAAATCAAGGCTTGATTTGATCAATGATTTTTTTAAAACGAAATTAAATTTTTTTAAAATGCTGCTTTTCTGTTTTTGAAAAAAAATAATAATTCATTGATTTATTTAAAAACATTTTATTTAAAGAAAATCCATATCTCCACTCATTTAAAAGTTATAGCCTCGAACTTATTTGAACCATCTCGCTTATTCTGCATACAACAATTATAAATAGGCAAATAAAAAATTGGTCGAATTTCGACCACAGGCGATACTAGTTAAAATTAAAAGTTTGACTCAATGAATCTTATCAAATTAAATATATCTTCAACCTACATCCTACAAAGGAGGTAAATCATACATAGGAAAAAAGTCAAATAATTCTATTTGTATTTAATTCTTATGACCTTGAATTAAAATTATCTAAAAAACAGTGCTTTTGCTCCACTGTGCCAACCCCCAATAAGATCTATTATTTATTTATTTTTATAATATTTGTAAAAAATAAAAAAATAAAATTTCAATTCATCAGTTCAAGCAATTTACATAAAAATTAAGTCGATTCCACTAACAAATAACAGTTTTTTTGTATTTGTTGAATAAATCAAGACAAGACGTATCTATGTTAATATTAATCAAAGATATTTATTCACACAGCTCTGTATTGTTATTAATTATATTGCTATACATCTCATTATATATATCAACTCATCAAATATAGATCGACAGATATACATGTATGCGGAAAAAATAAGTTGATAGCAAAAAGTAAGTAATATTCTGCTGAATAATTCAATTTTTTTGAAAAAATGTTACGTTTGCGCGTTAGCTTGGGCGGCCTCATCTGGCCTGTTTATGGCATTTGTCAAGACATAGGCAAAGAAAGTGAAGAGCTAAAGACAATAACTGCTTTGAACTTGACACATTTTTGTATTGGCTTATATAAAAATGAATAATTATGGCATTGCATTACATTATTTAAATATAAATGTGGAAATTCCTTACATATTTTATGGATATTTAACGATAGGTGCTGCAAAGGTATGAAAGATGAAGAGTGAGTTTTAAGCAATAGAGTAACTTAATAAGCTAAGAATGAAAACGCATCTTCTTTTAAAAGAGCAAAAGTAAAATACATACCTAAAAGTAAAAGTAGAATAGTAGAAGATTTTGTAAAATAGTGTTTAAATCAGAAAAACATTTGTTGTTTTTGGTTAAAATTTAGCAAAACAAACAAATGAATTATTCACTCATATCAAAACATTTGATAAAATAAATAATAAAAATAATATAATAAAAATAAAATATTTGTATATTAAAATATCGGTCAAAAACATTGAATTTGCATATTAGTTTGGTTTTTTTTAAAAAATGTTTGTGCTAATAAATAATTTTTTCCCAAGCAACTGGTTTATTTGCCGATAAGTTCACAAACGTGTCGGTCGAAACGTAAAAACAAGCAGATGCACTTAACAATGAAACACTTGGCGTTTATGTTGATTGAAGTGAGTTCATAAAATATTAAAGATTTTCAACTGAAAACCTCCCAAGTTACTCGTACGTGAAGCATCTAGATTCTAGACTCAACTATTGCTGAACAGTTTTTTCGGATGTGTGTGAAATACACTCTCATTTTTGCGACTGATGCCAAATGTTCTTAATTATTTTTGACAGAATTATTTCAATTGTTTTGATGTTTACTTAGTTGTACAAAATCAGGTCAACATCTACAACTGTTGCGATTGCCTGGATTGTCTTTAAATTGCACGCAACGAAAGTGAATTTGATCTAAATTTGAAATTAAGATGTTTAGTTTCGAATTTCGAATTTGTTGACAAGATGTGTGGGCGGGTTACCAACTTGTAGACTGTTTTGGCATTATTTTTGTTTCAATATGTGATGAAACCATAATAAACCATAATAAGCTATATATTGTCGGTTATACGTTAATATAACTATAGAAAGTAACGATGAAAAAACAAGAAAAATCCAAAAAAATCGTCAATGAATAAATTTAACAAATCGTTTTTTAGTCGGCTTGCAATGACCATAACTGTGGGTGTGTTTGTTGTTTGGTTTTCAACAAACAGCTTAATCTTTCTTAGCATAAGCTGAGTGTGTATTGGTGCTGCTATATTTTTAATACCTTTAAAACAAGTCAAAAGTAAAATTTATAAATTTCAAAAAATATAAAATAAGAAACTAAAGAACTTATTTTATTTAATATCCAAATCGATCAAATTGAAAAATTAAATTAAAGCATACATTTAAAAGTAAAAGTTAAATACGGCATATCTGGCAACACTCATGTTTTGTGTCTGCTACTGTGGCACCATACAATCTGCTGTTTTGTCTGCTGTTGTTCATCCACGCCATGACGTTGGTTGTTAACGAATGGTTGCCAAATAATTTACCAATTAATCGACTATTAATTGTCAAAAATATGGTTTTGGCCAGATCTTTTCGCATTATTATTTTATAACTGTTGTCTTGCGTGAGTTGACAAAACAAGTTTCTTTTGTTGTTATTATTCACTTTTGACATAGTTGTTATTTGTTTATTTTGAGAAAACATATGAAAAGTAAAAAAGTGTGTTTAGGCTTAACTGGGAGATGATGGCTCACGTGCCTTTTTATACCCTAAACCTGAAAGGTGAGGGTATATTAACTTTGTGCAAACGTTTGTAACGCATAGAACGAAGCGAGTCCGGTATAGAAAAGTATATATATTCTTGATCAGCGTCACCACGTGAGTCGAGCTATCTATGTCCGTCCGTCTGTCCATTCGTCCGTCCGTCTGTGTGTTGTCCGTAAACACAGGATAAGAAGAAGTAGTCGAGATAATTGGATGAAGCGTGGTACACATGGTCACATGCACCCAAGGATCTGCACTATTGAATATTTTTGGAATCCGCCCACGGACACGCCTACCTCCCATACAACGCAAAAGTTTAAAACTGCATAACTCAGCTCATAATAAGTCTACAACAATAAAATTTGATATGTATGTGTTTTATACAAACACAAAAATGTCTTCGAAAAATGGACGTCATCCGCTCACGGACACGCCCACCTCCGATACAACCCAAAAAGTAAAAACTCAATAAATAAGCTCATGTTTAACGTACCGAGATTAAATTTGGTACGAATGTATTTTATATCAAAACGAAGATGTCTTCGAAAAATGGGTGTCATCCGACCACGGACACGCCCACCTCCCATACAACCCAAAAAGTTTATTACTGAATAAATAAAATTATGTTTGTCATAGAGATATCAAATTTGGTATGTATGTATTTTATTCCAAAACTATGGTGTGTTCAAAAATTGGGAGTAATCCGTCCATGAACACGTCCACCTCCAAAAGCGAAAGCATAATAAAGGCATTAACTGAGAGCTACAGGAATAAAACTTGGTATGTGTAAATTTTTCAAACAAAAACAAAACAAATTGGCCATTTCAGCCCTTGAAAGGACTTTAACCGAGCTTCTTATGATCAATTGTGTTGTGTGTGTTATTAAATGATTGCACACAAATGACCGAGAACTGGACCTACATGTTTTATGCCGACTCCGAACGGCTAAAGTTCATGTTCTCAAGAAGCTTTACATGGCATTATTTACTCTCTGAGGTTTGCCATTGTCTGCAGAGAGGTGGTGACCGATCAGAAAAATTTTTTAATGGAAAAAAACTTTTCGCCGCAGCTGGGGATCGAACTCGGGCTACGAGCATGCTTAGCCACACACTTGACCAGCATGCCACGGTCACCACATTCAACATTTAAATGCATATAAAATAAAGGCTTCATCCGCCCCCGGAAACGCACATTTACAATAATATTATTTTTTTTTTTGGTAAAGTAGGTTTAGGGTATTGCATAGTCGGCCTAGACCGACTTTAGACTTTCTTTACTTGTTTGTGTTTAAATTTGTGAGCAGCAGAATTTCTGTTTTGAATTTGTCGAAGATTTCGTATTTTATTAATGCTTAATTTTTTTATGAATTTCACTTTTAAGCCTGGTTTTCACTATGTCAATTTCAATGGTCAGTTGTTGTCAGTCACATGAAAAATGCCAACACGTTGTCATTTTTTTTCTGTTTGACAATGGCGAAAAATAGGAAAAACTGATCTCTTCACATGTTTATAGCAAAAATTGGAAAAAAAAAATGTTATTTATGTGATTTTTTAAACTTTTAAATTTCATGTCAAACAAAAAATGACAAGTGAAAACCAAGCATAATTTATATTTTTATCATATGGATCGCATTAGGCCAGACAGAAAGCTTGTTTTAAACAACCGACGATTAGATTTTAACGCTTTTTTACGAATTTGAAATTAATTATGACATTAAAGCATAACATGCACATTTACGCGACTGAGCTTTGTGAAATTACATATCTTCAAACAATTTTTATATTTTTTACTTGGTTTAAAATTTGAAAAATCGTCATAGGGATGATATAAAACAGAATATATATAAATATTGATATATTTCTATATATATATAGAAGCGGCCTCTAAATATAGAGGTTAGCCGCTTTTTGCGGTCCCGGACAAGTAGCGGGTAACCAGTGAGGGTGTGGAAGGTCGTAGTATTAGACAGGCACTGCTTCTTGAACGAAAAACCTATAAAACCGCCTTAAAAACTCCATGTCCAAAACTCACTGTCTCCTCTAGACTCAAAACTTGAGTGATCTCTCCATGATATTAAAAATGGACTGTGTGTAGGGCTTGGGTCCCCACCACATTATTAATCCCCAATGAAAACTAATTGAACTTCGGATATGTACTCCCACTACGTTGACGACCACCGTAAACGAAAAACGGATAATGATTAACGAATATGCACCTGGAATGACCTGACCCTTCAAAAGGAACGTGCCTCTGTCAAACAAGCGGAAACCCGCCATCGAAAAAATAAAGGCTGAAATCATTGCCAACCAGGAGATTCGATGGCAAGGACAAGGCTGCTTTAAGAGACCAGACTGCAATATCTATAGGGTGTTTTTTTAGACGCATAGAACTTTAAATTGGCAACACTGTTTTAACTGGCGGTCATTTTGTCATCTGTCAAGTGATTTGCATTTACTTTGGTTTGGCATTTCAACATAAAAACACTCACACCTGAAAACGCTACCAAATTGTGAAAATTTATTTTGAAAATAATGGTTTACTGAAGAAAACGTTTAGTAAACGCATAATTTCATGTTTCGGGTCTGTGAATTGGTTTCCAAGCACGTCCGATTTGGCGGCCTCGGTAGCCGAGTGCTTAGCGTGCTTGACTGCCAATCCAGAGGTTCCGGGTTCGAATCCCGGTCTAGCTTATTCTCATTTCTAATCAAATGAAATTAAAAAATCATCAATATATACGACTTTGGAAGTTGTAATTGATGGAAGAGATGTTTGAAGAATGAGATTGCTTAACTCGATTTGACTGAGGTAAAGGCATAACACTTGCCTCAGACTCAAATTCGCATGTTGATACGCATGTTGATGAGCACTCCGCCACACATAACATTCTACATTTGTTTCACTTGATTTCCCTTTCTCTCCTACTTCTTCAGACTTGACTGAAAAGGTTTGACACCTGAAATCCTTGGTTCAAAGATAAAAAAAAAATGATCGTCCACTTGGAGGACAAAATGCGCCACGTTATTGCCCATATATGGCCACAAATGTTTGAAAAAGAGATTGAAAATTGGACCCTCAGATTAGATTACGTCCGACCCAGCCGTGGCGTTCATATGTCACAAATCATATTCATACTCTAATGCCAAAAAGTTATATTTTGAATAAAGTCAAATTCATATCAATTTTAAAAAAATGCATCCTTGTTTTATTCCATTTCAAAGTTCTATACCTCTCAAAAAAACACCCTTTACTACAGCAACAATCCGGAGAAGCGCGATTCTTCTAGATAAGCCTAAATTAAGCGCATGCCCCTACGGAGGAAAAGGACGATGCTGTCAATGACGCCTTCTAAGCAAGCCTAGAGGACGACGTATACGATCACTGAATGTTTAAATAGTCCTCAGCGATTTTAACGCGAAGGTCGGAAAAGAAGGCATTTTTGGCTCTACTGTCGGTCAGTTCAGTCTCCACGAGACCACTTTGAACAACGGTCTAAGACTGAACAACTTCACCGCGTACCGAAACACGGTCGTTAGGAGCACCAGATTCCACACCTCGATATGTACAAGGGCACCTGGTTGTCCCCGGATCAAAAAATGCGAAACCAAGTTGATCATGTTGTCATCGATGGAAGGTACGCTTCAAGCACATTGGATGTGCGCACATCTATGTGCGGGGAGTCAATATTGACCCCGGCCATTATCTTGTTGCAGCCAAGATTCGCATGCTATTGTGCAATTCGAAGAATGTACGCACAGGTACAGATGTCAATAAGCTTGAATCACAACGGACCACCGAGGCCTATTCTGCGCAACTCTCGGTTTAGGAAAACCAACCTAACTCTTGCCTTGATGACGCTGGCGGAATTTGTTCGCATATGTCTCTCTCTATGCACACTGCCTTTGAGGAAGCCATTGGTTTCCGGCTCTTACAACTTCATTACCAGTGTTGCGATCAGCAGTGTCGCGACGCGGCGGCATGCGTGAAAATTACCGCGAAAAGAGGAAGGAAGAGACACGGCTTTTCGGACGCAAGAAAAAGGAGCAGGAAAAGCGTGAGTATAAGGAAATTGTGGTGTATCAAGGCAAAAAGGATGCTCGAAAATTTAATCAACAGATTAAGCGTCTAACCGAAGGTTTCAAGCCTGAAGCATCCACTTGCAGTGATGAAAATGGTGGTCCGGTTGCAGACACGTGCACTGAGTAAACAGGAAGCATTTATCCAATCTCTTTTCGGGCGACGATATCAACAATTTCGCCCTTACAAAATGCAGTACGACACCACAATCGATGATTATGGTGTGGAAATTAAACCACCTAGCCATGACGAGATTAAAGTTGCTATCCAGTGACTAAAAAACAACAAAGCAGCAGATGTTGATCCTGGTAGCTGAAATGTTTATAGTCGGCGGTAGTGAATTGATAAGGTGCATGCATCAACTCATCAGCAAAATATGGCTAGCGGAAAGCATGCCCGGCGATTGGAATCTCAGTGTGATATGATCTATACTTAAGAAAGGAGACCCGACAATCTGCGCCAACTACCGAGGTTTCAGTCCTATTTCCATTGCATACAAGGTTCTTTTAAGCGAATTGTGTGAAAGATTGAAGCCTCATACCAAAACACTGATTGAACCTTGTCAGTGTGGCTTTTGTCTTGGCAAGTCCACCATAGACCTGATTTTTAAACTAAAATCGAAAATCAAATTGACACCCACCATCTCTTTGTCGATTATAAAGCTGCACTCGATAGCCCGAGAGAGATGTAACTGCTGCTTTCGCCGCTATCGAAAAGGAATCAGCCAAAGTGGGTTAGAAGGTGAACGAGGGCAAAACAAAGAATATGCTGTCTGCAATAGGGAAGCGTGGCGTCTAGGCTCCCATGTTACAGCAGGCAAATATAACTTTGAAGTTGTCAAGGAGTTTACATACCTTGGCAACGCTGTAAACAGCAACAACAATGCCTGGAGATAAAGCGAGGAATAAAAATTTCTAATAGGTGCTACTACTGGCTAAGTAAGCAATTAGGTTTCAGAGCCCTCTTTCGAACAAGAAAACTAACACTCTAAAAGACGCTCATCATAACTGTGCTTCTCTATGGCGCTGAGGCATGGGTGGTATCGCAAACAGATGCAAAAGCTTTTACGGTGTTCCAGAGTAAAGTTCTTCGCAAAATCTTTGGTACTGTTCGACGACTATCGCATTCGAATGAACCACGAACTGTACGAGCTCAATGACAACATTGAATTAGTTCAGCGTAAAACAATTCAGTGACTACTCTGGCTAGGTTATGTCTATCATGTGGATGAAGAAGTTCCAGCAAAAGAGGTGTTTTAGGCGAAAGCGAAGGTTGACGATGAAGAGGAAAACCGATGTCTCCGATGGATTGACCAGACCGAGGAAGCCCTTATTACGCTTAGTGAAAGAAATTGGAGATGACGCTCGCAAAGCAAAGGCGCCTGGCGATGAAGCTGATGAAGTTGACAACCCGTGAACCGACCACGGGTTCTCATGGCCACTTAAGTAAGTACGTAAATATTTGAAATCTGCAACTTCACATTATCTTGGAACAAAAGTTCATGAGGATTTGACGTCTCCTTTTATTTATTTCCAAAATTTTTACAGACAAAAAACAATGTGCGATGCAAGGAAAAATACATCAAGTCAATATTAAACTTAAACTCAAATCTTTAAAGTGTAAAATCGTCAAAATGTATTTTCATTACCTGACTGATTGATTTCTAAAGTACCTACGACAGATTTCTATCATAACGCATGGAACTTGCTGAAATAATGATAATTACGGTCATCAATGGTTATTATCTCATTTTCAGCCTACCTACCTTACATAAAAATACACACGTGCCCTAAGTTAAGATAGAGAAATCAAAATAAAATAACAACAACCACTTAATAATGGAAATCTTTAACAAACTTTTTTTTTATTTGCATGTCAGTCTGTCTGCTCTGCAGTTATAATTTGACAAAAAATTAGCATAACATTTGTAATATATATAAATTTTTTTTTGTTTTGTAAATATAGCTATGCGTATTATATTTACCTTTAAAATTTGAATCCGATTATTTATAACTCAAAGAATATTGATATTAAGCAGATGTACAACAGTGGCTAATAATAAAAATATAGCTATAATTTCCAGAACATTTTATTAAAAATTCTATCATTTCGTTAAAAAACATGCTAAGCCATAACAATGATAATGATAAGAGAATATAAAATATTGTTTAAAAGAAAGAAAAAATCGCGTAAAAAGCATTCTTTATTAAAATTAATGTGCATTGAGCTAAAATGGCTTAATTAATATGAAGTAAAGTCATTTTGTGGCTACTCACGTTATGATTATAATTAAATACGTTCTTGAATAAATTTTCAATTTCAATAATAATATAATTTTATATGCTATTTTCAATGATTGCAAGCAAAAAACAAAAAAAAAAAAAAAATGCAACCAATTTTCCATAATTTTCTTACACGTAAACTTTACACTTTTCAATGAGAACCAAGAACTCGATGCTAAAAAATTGCAGCTATTTTAAAATTTATTTACAATATTTATAAAAACAATCAATTATTGCCATAAATTAATAGAGTTTCTACTCAATGTTTAGTTTATTGCTCTTTCTTCACACACTCCTCACCACTACCCTCTTTCTAGCTAATAATTGAAATTTGATAGATTTCGATTGTATCGTTCAAATAAAAGGCAATTAACTGCGATTACAAACGATTAGCTTTTGTTTTTGTTATATTTCGTTTTTGTTTATTAGCCAAGATAAGAACCATGAGTTGTGGTTTTTCAACATATATTCATATCTACATTTGTGGTTTTAGAACAAATTCTCTTTTTCTTCAATTTAAAATTATCTAATTTTAAGTGTTTTAACAGCACGCATCTAAAATTGTATTTGTTTTAAAGTTATATTTTTTTAAATCGGTAGCTTATTTTGCTGCTCGATATTAGTAAAGTTGAAAGTGTTAAGCGTTGTTTTTGAATATATGATTACCAATAGTTTGGTGTCAGCACCCTCTAAATATTTATACATATTAAGAAACTCAATCAACTGTCAAACTTAAATGATGGTAATTAAAGTAGTCGATTTTATTGTTCTAATGACTGTACTGTAAGCTAGTCGTACTCTGTCTAATCTCACTTTTAAGCATTTGTTTTTTGTTGTATTTATTATCAAATCGACACTCATAGAAATGTGCGGCCGACATGTTAGTGACGATGTTCAACAAGTATCTGACAAAAATATACAGCTGATAATCGGAAATGACGTACTTGCATATTTTGTTCTTCTGTTTTTAGATAATAGTTATTCGTTTTATGTTTACTGGATATGATGAGAGCGTCAACTTGTTGCGTGTGTGCAACAGTGGCGTATATTATGGAATGATAAGGGGACTAAAAAGTTACTTATTGTACAGTTTTTGCTTTATTTTTTTTAAAATACAGTAAAAAAAGTGTTTTATCGCGAGTAACATAAGCAAAAATTTTAGAATTTTGCAAAAAAACTTTAAAGTGTGAGGCAAAATACATACACGATGAAAATCTTGAACTAAATTTAAGTCAATCCTGTACTGTTTATATGACGACACTGAAATTTTATTAAAACTTAATCCACTTCAAATACTCAAACTAAGTTTTAGTCCCGCATGGGCTTAAAATTTAAACCACGTCGTATACTAAAACTAAGTTTTAGTCTCTCATGGCTTAATTTACACAATTAGCACGCGTAAAAAATTTTTGTATTCTGTGTCTTAGTTGGTTAAGTGGTTGTCGATTTGATTTTATGAATCGAGTGACCCTGATTCGATTCTCAGCCAGGCCGTTTTTTATTTTTTTTTTTTGTTATTTTTATTTTAGTACGATCTTATAATATTGATTATTTGATGTAGGATCAAACCGCGGACTGCGGCAATCATAGCATATGAGTCGCGAGTTCTAACCTTGGGCTAGTCTGTTGCCTGCTAGAGCATGAAAATTTGAACAAAATACAAAATAGATTTTTTTATTACTTTTCAGTAATTTTGTATTAAATTTTAAACCTTAGGTATTAAAATGCAAATTGTATTCCCAATTTATTAAATGTTAGTACAGCTTTGTCTAAAAAATTTATAGTATTTTGAAGAATATCAGTTCTAATAAAAAAATGATTTAAACAAGCAATATTCCAATGATTGGTTTAAAAATAACTCCAAGATTTTTTATCATTTAGTTATTATGTATTAAATTTAAATCCCGAAGTACTAAAATTTAAATGTTATTGCCAATTTATTAAACTTAAATACAGCTTGGACAAAAAACGTTTCTAATATTTTGAAAAGTATCAAATCTAATAAATAAATGACTAAAAAAATGCATTAGTCCGACGGTTGCACAGTGCATAGATCCCATATAAAATTGGTACAAAAATAGAAGGAGTGCTTCTATGATAATTAAATTTTGTGTACTTAGTTATTTTAAGCTAATTAAGCTAATAATAACCTCCCTTGGACCTATATTAATTTTTTACATCATTTTGTATGGGAGGTACATTCAAAAGTTGGCTGATCTTAACAAAATTTGGTCAAAAGGCACTGAAAATGGTAGAAATTAATAACACCTAAGGGGTACCTTCCTTGGACCTATATTAAATTTTAATATCATTTTGTAAGGGAGGAACATACAAAATTTGGCCGACCTTAGAAAAATTTGGTCAAAAGGCTAGGCAATTAGAGAAATAGATGTAAACTGAAAATGGTTGAATTGCTATGACCTAAGCGGTACCTCCCTGGGACAAATAATAATTTTTTAAATGATTTGTATGACAGGTACATCTTTTACTCATAAATATCCTCATTTGTGTTAGTTAAAAAAAATCCTCTTTTAGGCACATTTTATTTTATTTACAATAAAAAAATAAAATTGATAACTTAGTTTTTATTAACAATATGTAAAATAAAAAAGTCAAAAATTTATCCGTGCATGTGTACAAAAAAAGAAAAACTCATATCGCTACTGACTTTCATCACCACTGACTTCTTCATCAGAATCACTACAAACAATATAAGAATCATCAACTAATATAATAAGCTGCTCAATTTCTTCATCAATTTCGCAAATTTTTGGGCTTTTAGGTTTTTTTTTTTAAAGTAAAGAAATCTTTTTTTTTTTTTACAAAAAAATACATGCTCTAAATAACTATGCATGAAAAACTACTTTCATTATCAAAATACAATTTAAAATAAAAAGCATATGTTTAACATTAAATATATTTTAAAAAATCTTTTAAATTTTATATATCTACATTGGAGACAGCACTATACAACCTAGTAGTCCATGTAGAGAAAGCGCTCCACAACAAAGAATTCGCACTAGGGGCTTTCCTAGACATCTCAGGTGCATTCAACAATGTGTCAACTACGGCCATTCTAAACGGATTACGCGCGATCGATACACCACCAGCAATCGACCTCTGGATAGACAACCTACTAAGTTGTAGAAGAGTCCAAGCCGAGTGGGGTTCCACAACCATGGTAAGAGAAGTGCACAGGGGAACACCCTAAGGAGGAGTCCTCTCACCCTTACTTTGGAATCTAGTTGTTAACGAACTACTCAAGAACTTTGAAGGCAAAGCCCCCAAGATAACAGCTTATGCGGATGATATAAGCATAATTATAGTGGGAAAATGCATTTCGACATTAAGCTCTTAAATGGAGCATACACTAAAAGAGGTACTTAGATGGGCGAACTCAGTCGGCCTCAGTATAAACGCAGAGAAAACAGATCTGGTATTGTTTACGAATAAGTACAAGATACCACCATGGATTCCACCAAGAATAAACAACACTCGGCTCATCCCGAAAACTCACACGAAATACCTGGGAGTTGTACTCGACAGCAAACTGACGTGGAGACTCAATGTAGACGAGAGGGTTAGGAAGGCTACCAATGCGCTATATGCATCCAAGAAGATGCTGGGCAGCACTTGGGGCCTCTCACCCTCTCTAATGCAGTGGATATACACCTTTGGTTGTTCGTCCAATTCTACTCTACGGAATCATTATGTGGTGGCCGTCGGTGAATAAGTCAACATACCTCAAATACTTGGAAAAAACTCAGCGACAAGCTGCGCTATGCATATCCGGCGCGCTGAAGTCAACTCCTACGAAAGCTCTTGAAACCATTCTATGTCTGGATCCTCTAGACATATATGCAAAACTAACGGCTAGTAAAACGGCACAGCGGCTTACGGCAGCTGGAAGCTTCCGCAAACAAAATTTTGGACACTGTAGAATTGGCAAGGATGCAATCAATAGCACAGACTACATGATCCCTAGCACAACTCTCGAACCCAAAATACCCACACTTCTTGGACCAACCGACTGGCGCAAAGGTATTAAACAGGCCCAGAGGGCGGTCAACATATTCACAGATGGCTCCAAAATGAATACGGGAGTAGGTGCGGCAGTGTATTGCGCAGAGCCCGATATAAGGCAAGCATACAAATTACCGGACCACTGCAGTGTCTTCCAGGCGGAGGTTTTTGCCATCAGGAAGGCCGCAGAGATAGCTCTTAGTACAAACACTCAACACTCTTTAATTAACATCTTTGTTGACAGCCAAGCGGCAATCAAATCCATGCGTTCCGATACCGTCAAGTCCAGAAATGTCCTAGCAAGCAAGGACGCACTAGATGCATTGAACACTTCAAAGAGAGTGTGTATCTTTTGGGTTCCAAGCCACAGGGGCATTGAAGGAAATGAGATGGCAGACGAACTAGCAAAGGAAGGTGCCGGGATGGGATCAGAGTTCACAGAACACGTAGCTATTCCACTACAGGAATTGTACAAAAACCTCGAAACCGTAGCCAAACAAGCAGTGAGTCGCAGATGGAGAGATACGACAACATGCAAGATCTCAAAAACCATGTGCGATGCAGCATGCGGAAAACGAACGTCGTTTATCCTGGCTCGCACCCGAAGGGACAGCAGGACACTGGTGGGAATTCTCACAGGTCACTGCATGGTGGCGGCCCACGCTAAAAAGCTGGGTATAACCATGGATGACAACTGCAGAAAGTGCAAGGAACCAGGAGCCCAGGAAACCCTGGAACACCTTCTTTGCACATGCCCCGCCTTACTTAGATCGAGACTTAAATACTTAGGCTCACCGACTTTATCGTCGCTTAAGGATGCAGCCAAAATTCCCCTAGAATCCCTCCTAAGATTTGCGAATAAGGCGAAAATCTTTGAAGACTTCCACTAATTCCCTCAATAATTTCACAAACCGGCACCACTAAGGACCATATGGTCTATGTGAGACTCCAATGAGAGGCAACCGGACTAACCTAACCTAACCTATATATCTACATTATTGCGACTTAAATAATTAAAAAATCTTTGGAAGCGAGAATCTTTTCAATGATAGTTTCTTGGATCAATTTGCCGCAAAGATCAATGAAAATTCCAAATTTCATGTGAATATTTTTGTTCAATTTTTTTCTTTGAGGATACTTTGAATTTGGGATCCAATCATATTAAAATATATATTGATATACTTAAGCATATATAAATAACTTGTTCTTATTTTTTGTAAATACATGTTCTTTTACAGTTTTTCAGGTTTCACTAATGTGGGAGTTGGACGTGTTCGTGGGCGGCAGACGCCCATTTTGTGTACACATCTTAGTTTTGATATAAAATCTTCCCGTACCAAGTTTTATCCCTGTGTGTCATAAATAACCGTTTTGATGGTATTTTCATTATTAAAGGTTGCATGGGAGGTGGGCGTGTTCAAGGGCAGATGACACCCATTTTGTGTGTACACCTTATTTTTTATATAAAACCCTCCCATACCATGTTTAATCCCAGTATGTCATATACAAAGTGTCCCGCAACTGAGTGCAACTATTTACGGATGTGAAAGGTAATGTCGAGTTTAGCAAAAAATCGTATTGGAACGGCAGGTCTATTTTCACATTCTTAGGAGCTACAGGGTTAATTAGTATTTCAAGATTTTGATTCAAATTATTGTTTCTAGCATAAAAACTAACTTACAAAAAACTTACTTTGAGAGCTCATTGTAAAGACAATAAAATCACCTTTCTAACGGTATATCAACAAACCCCACCGACTTAACCGTTCCTGAGCTGTGCTCGTCTGAAGACGAAATCAATCGGTGGAAACTTCTAAATTTCAACTTTGAGTCCAAATTTCTCAGAATTTCACGTAATAAATTTATTTTTTTTTCATAATAAATCTTGTAATTTATTAAATTCTCTTTTCAATGGCACTTAAAACATAAACATATAACATAAACCTTTTCATGGTATTTTCAATATTGTGGGTTGTATGAGGAGTAGGCATGTTTGTGAGCGGATGACCACCATTTTATGAACACGTCTTAATTCTCATATAAAATACTCACATACCAAGTTTTATCATTTGAGGTGGGTGTGTTTGCAGGCGGACGGCAACCGTTTTCTTAGCACATCTTTGTGTTAATATAAAAAACATATCTCTTGAATTTTATTCCTGTTGCTTAAATATAAGCCTTTTTCTAGAGTTTTCAATTTTGGGGATATATGGGAGGTAGACGTGCTTGTTGGCGGATCACGCCCATTTTTTGTGCATGGCCTAGTTTTGGTATATAATACATACAGCTACATCTGTAGCTTTAACAAAACTCAATACAGTGATTTCAATATTTTGGTTGTATGGGAAGTAAGCGTGTCCATAGGCGGATTTCAAAAATATTCAATTGTATAGATTCTTTGGTCCATATGAACATGTGCACCAAGTTTCATACAATTATCTCAACTCCTTCTTCTAATCCTGTGTTTACGGACAACACACATACGGACGGACGTGGCTAAATCGGCTGACGAGGTGACGCTGATCAAAAATATATATACTCTTCTATTATTATAAAAAATTCTATATAAAAATAATAACATCTCTTAAGTAAACTCAATTATCCCTACAGTTTGTTTATCATCATATTTTCAAACTTGAAATAAGTTGATCTTATTGTTAATGACTTAAATCAAGTTCACAAGATTTTCCGTTTAAATAAAGAAAAAAGATTAAGAAAAATATAGAGTAACCGAGTTTGAACTGTAACTGTGTAACTGTGTTTATTTGATTAATAAATTTATCTCAAATAAAAGAATAAATATTCGATGATGTGTCGATGAACCTTTGTGTTCGATGAATCAATACTTTGTGGATGTGATAAAAAATCACTCTTTCGTTCGAGATCTTTTTATCAACAAGATAAAACATTCGTAAATATTAAGAAACAAATATAATATGAAAATGAAAGTTTTATCAAATTATTGTAGCATAATTATTGTTGAAAAACTGTTTAAAGAACAAAATAAGTAAAATGGTCAGGTTTACATACTTTAAAATAATTTATTTTTAAATTTTAAATCAAGGTGCTACCCCTATTTAGGAGTGTCTGTTTTGTTCGAAACGAGTTGATAAATTAGTGAAAAAGTAAGAAAATCAAGTAAAAGAAGTGTTGCATGTTTTCTGATTACTACAATTAACATTTTATAATTTTTTACACCATGTTTATAAGAGAAATCATTTCACGGTCATTTTATATAATAAATATGGCATGATTATATAAGCCTTAAATAATTGTATGCAGAAGAGACTTTTGCTCAGTTTATTTGAAAACTCAGTTAAATGAAGTCACTTTAAATGCATTGTTGATGAATAAATTAAAAAGCACCGTGTCAAAAAAATGCACACTACGTCACTGAACGCAGCTGATAAACTGCAGTCATGCGTACAGGCGGTTTAGTTTTAATTGAAATGTATAAAAAAAAAATAAAACAAACAAAAAAGGAAAAAAAAAGAAGAAAACAAGACAACAATATAAATAATTATAAAACTCAATCAAAACAAAACAAACTGAAACAGTTTTTACACAAAATCGTTATTCAACTTATAACTGATCATTTGTTGATATATAAACAAAACTGAACTCTAAACAAAATACAAACATTTTTAAAGCATGAAAGTTAAAACATAGATGATTTAAATTTATCATTAAATCAGATATTAATGCATTAGTCAAGCGCAAATAAAAATTGCTGATATGCAGATGACAACTAATGACAGCAGGTACTAAAAAGAGAGAATTTAGTTTTGAAAAATTAGACAGTTGGAATTTGCGTTAAATTTAGACGCAATAAGTAACATATTTATAAAATTATTATAAAAATCTTTGTTTTTTCAAATAACCAAGTGTCATCGAACTGTTTAAATGTACCAATTAATAATGAAGCTTTTATCTCATTAACTAAAATGAAGACTTGTTTATTTTATTTCAGGTGTGATTATAAATTAGTTGAAATTTTTTTATGCCTCTTTTTATTTCACTTAAAAAATATTTTATATTGGCTTTAGTATTTTCAGCTAAATTTTTTAAATATATAGAATTCTTGAAACTCACCACAAGCCAGCACTGTTAAAAACTGTTATTTAAATTTGAATTAAAAGCACTGTTATTTTTGTTAACTCCAATTTTCAATAAGCCACATTGTTAAAATAAGTAATAAGTTTGGCCTTGTTTGCTTATTTAGTTATAAAATTTAATTTTTTTTTTATTTGGCACAATTACAAATTTTTTCCCACTTTTTCACATTTGCTGTTGTAAATAATATTATTTGATTTGATATTGCAGTTATTTTCGCGCCGTACATCCGTTGCTACCGGCTACTTGAATCGAACTGAACGTTATTTAATTTGTTGCTTAAATTTTAACAACAATGTTTGGCACACGCTCTCAAAGACAACAAATGCAATACATGTGTCTAGTAGTAGTATTAGTACTAGTAGTAGTGAGCAGCGCAGGAGTAGCAGTTGTTGGTACGCGTTGCTAATGCAGAGACAACAGGTAACAAGCGGCGCTATAATAAAATTTTAAAAATTACTAACTAATGAGCACTTTTGCCATACTTAAGTGTTAAGTAAATATGTATAAGCAAAAGGCAACCACAGTAAGGAATAATATATCATGACATAAAAAAGTTTATTATTTGAACTGACTGTTGCTGCTTAGTTAATGCAAAGAAAACGCAAAAGAAAAGTAAAAAGAACTTACATTAGCCATAAAAAGTCGCATAAAGGTGATTGTTTCTTTCCTATAATTAAGTTTTATACTTAGGTTTTATATTAATTGTACAAATAATTCGCATGTAATAAAAAAGTGAATTGGGAATTTATGTATTTATTTATCACAAAATCGACTAGGTATTTTATAACTTGCGTAATAAACAGATCAATAAAGAAAAAGTTAGGGGGAGGGTAAAGTTTGTTTCGTCTAAAAAGACATTTTTTCATGAATTTTTTTAGAAAAAATTATAACTCTAGGTTTATTTAACATATCTTCTTTCTTATATATAAAATCAAATGTTTGTCCTCCCGTCTGTCTGTCTGTCTGTCTATAATATAACTCTATAATAACTCCTAAAAACCTGGACCGATTTCAATGAAATTTGGTATGAAGGTTCAACTGCTTCCAAAATAAAACACAAGCCATAAAAAATTCCAAAGACTTCCCCAAGAGGGGGTTTTAAGTAGTGCGTTTTTAAGACTTAATAACTCCTAAACTCCTGGACCTATTTCAATGAAATTTGGTATGAAGGTTCAACTGCAACCAATATAAAGCATAGATAAAAAGTGGGCGGAAGTATGTGGGCGTGGCACTCTTTAATAACTTCTTAACGCCTGAACCGATTTCCATGAAATTTGGTATGAAGGTTCAACTGCTCCCAAAATAAAACATAGGCAAATAAAAAATTCCAAAGACTTCCGCAAGAGGGCGTTTTAAGTAGTGCGTTTTTAAGACTTAATAACTCCTTAACTCCTGGACCGATTTCAATGAAATTTGGTATGAAAGTTCAACTGCACCCAAGATAAAGCATTGGTAAAAAATTAGTCGTGTGTTTTAAAGACTCAACAAGTCCTAAACGCCTGAACTGTATGAACGTTCAACTGCACCCAAGATAAAACATAAAATATAAAAAATTCCAAAGACTTCCGAAAGAGGGCGTTTTAAGTAATGCATTGTTAAGACTCAATAACTCTTATAATAACATGACTTGATCGATTTTACTAAAATTGGGTACGTGAAATAACTTGACTCTGCAACAGAATTGAGCTATTTAAATTTCAGAAAACTTCCGTAAGATGGCGATTTATTCAATCAACTATGCTCGGCTCATGTCAAAACGGATGAACCGATTTTGATGAAACTTGGCAAGCATTTGTATCTGTTACTGAAATAGATTCTATGCTTTTAAAAGTTCTTTCGACAAAAATCAAGGAATGAGCCGAAAGTAAACGAAGTCAAGAACCAAAGACGAACGAAAAAAAAGAAGTTTAACGAATACCACCAGAAGCTATATAAAGATGAAAAAAAATTAACCGAATAGTATCGACCAAAACCGAAGTTGAACGAAGACAATCCAAAAATCGAATCGATGCTAATAGGATTTTTTAAAATTGGAATTTATTGGAGATAAAACTGCATATTAAATGCATGCTAAGAAAAACTTTAAACTTTAAACTTGAATTTTTCTCGAAATGACTTTTCAAACTGCACTCAGAAAAAAGTTCATCGGAATATGATAAAAATGGTATCATATTTACTGAAAAATGGTTTGACCATGCTCCAAAAAATGCTTTTCTCTAAATGCGATCCTAAAAATGATAAAAACCTTCTATGAAAAAGAGAAATATATAAAAATAATTCGATTTTAGAGAAAAATACTCTTTATTTTTAAGAAAAACTTTGTTTTATTGAAGAAAATACTTCTCATAGTGAATTTTTTATCAAAACACAGTAAACATTTTTAATTTTCTATATATTTTTCTCTTTAAATGAGAATTTTTTTGTGCGAGAAATATATTTGTCATTATAAGAGACATTGAAATATTTCCATTACCTTGAAGTGAAGAAATATTTGTTTGATAATGTGAAAATTTATTCTAATTGAAGAAAATTTTATTTGAAAAGAGAAAATTGCTGTTATCGAAAATAGAGAAATTTTTCACTGGAGAAAGATTGTACGTGTTTTTTTTTCTGAGTGTGGGTGCCCATTTTTCTCATAAACCATTCGTCAGATCGAGACGTTGAAAATGTCATTTTTTGTTTTAACCGCGTCTGGCAGGTATACTTTTATGGAAATTTGACTAAACACTTTCGACGGAAGGAGGGGGCAAAACCCCAAAAAAAGGTAAATTTAAAAAACGATAATTTAAAGAACGTTAAAATCAGAGCAGTTTTGAAAATCGTCCTCTTTTTGTGCTCGAGGCACAACCCCGAGTAACACCGGGTTACATCCGCTAGTTATTATATAAAAATACAACATTTGAAGAATATTTAAAAAAATTGTTGTTAAAAAATAGAGAGAAATAAGGGATATATTGTAGATCTTCTCAGGTGCCTCGAAAAAAGTTTGTGTGCGGTGACCAGCCTACAGCATTAATGGATCATCTGAATATCAAAATGCTTTCTTTAGCTTATTACTTTATCTTTCCAGTCTCGTCGAGTTTTTTTGTAAATTTTTGGCACCATTCTGAAGCCAAAATTGTTATTGTGAAATTATTAGTAACTTAAAAAGTTTAATAAACTCGACGTAACTAACTAGAGCTATTTACATGTAGAATATGTGTACAAAATTTCAAAACGATCGGTTCAGTAGTTTTTTCTGTAGGCTGGTCACCGACTTTAAAAATTACATGTCTGGGTATATCGATTTAAAGTACACGTGGGTGTATAAATTTCTTAAAAATTCATATCTTCGTTAGTTTTACTCAGATCGACTTCAAATTTGAAAACAATATTTTTGAGATGTTGTACATTCATATAAAAAATGGTTGAAAAAAAAAGTTAAAAAACCTTACCCTCCCCTTAATGCACACTTCTTATAATGGGTGATCCAATAAGAGTTTCCTACTTTGTTTTCTAAATAAAATACATGACATCAATGTTTTGATGCAAATTTTTATTTGGAATGATAGTTATGGTTCGGTTCCTACAACTCAATGTTTAAACACAAGTAAAGAAAGTCTTAAGTCGATCTAGCCCGACTATGGAATACCCTAAACCTCCTCTAATATTTAAATATATATTAAAATACTCAAACAAATAGACACAACTTCCTATCAAAATTCATGTAATCTTTATACCTATAGAATTAAGACTCCGAACGGCTCATGTTCTCAAGAAGCTTTACATCAGTGTTGCCGTTTTGGCTATTTATAGCCAAAAGTGGCTATTTTTTTTGCTCGTGATCAGTTTTGGCTATTTGGCGATTTTATTTTTCATTTGGCTATTTTTTTACCCGGCATAACATTTTTTTACATATAACATTTTCAATTGCCTGAGAATCGCATCATCCGAGTATCACCGACTGTAAGCTGCTTAGGCCGATTCGCCGGGAAGATTCGCCAATAAACCGCCGGGAGGAGTTATAAGAAATTCGCCGAAAAGGGTGGCAAACGAAGTCCATTTAAGAGTCCTCAGCAATTTGCTCTGAAGCATCGTTGTTCTGTCCGAATTCAATGAATGTTTTTGTGAATTTGTTTTTATTTCGCTTCGATATAATGCGACGTTCGAAACAATACTATTTCAACTTTTTCATTAATTTTTTACGATTTTTCAGAGCCTTTTGTCATATTCCCATAATTGATTTTGAATATTTTTCAAAAATCCATCTTCCAACAATCGCCGAAATGAGCGAAGGAACATTTTGAAAATTTTCGTGACTCGCGCATTCATTGCTTGAGCATTTGAAAAGCGATGCATTTTCCCAAAAACACTTGGGCGAATCACTTGAAACACTTGGGCAATCCACTTCTCTGCCAATCGTCTTCCAAATGTTTGCAGGGAAATGATTTAAAATTTGAACGTGAGGGTGAATTCTCTCTTCATTTGAAGACGACCTGCCAGTGATGCTAATCGTGCAGCCTAGCGCAAAAATATCCAATAATTTGACATGCAACATCTCGAATCATGTATCACATAAGAGTATGCAACAATGTATATAACTTTGATCATTGAAAGTAATTGTGGTTTGTTTTCAAAAGTAAAATTAAGCAAGTCAGCATTTAAAAATAAGTTGATATAGCATTACGCCACATATAAAACATTCTCCACTGGTTTCACTGATTTCACTTTCTCACCTACTTATCTATCTCCCATTTCTGAACCAAGGCAGACTTAACTGAATACGTTTATCACCTGAAATCCTTGGTTCGAAGCTAAAAAAAAAAATGTAATACTGTTGTTACTTCCGAAAATGCAAACCTTATTTTTATTAAGTTTTTTTTACTCTTATCAAGTAAAACATTAATGAGCTAAGGTCCTTCTATATTAAAGGGTCCGTCTTTTTAAAGGATGTTTGCCCTAAATGTGTTTAAAATATGCTCTTATATTTTTAACATATTTAAGAACAAACATGTTTGTAAATCTGTTTCCAGTAATTAAACGGTACTATGTTGTACAAAAAACTAGTTAGTTAAAAAAGGCATGAATGTTGGTTTTGTTTCTTTTTTCTAATACAATTAATTACCATTTGGCTATTTTTATTTTCTGTTTTGGATATAAAAATAAATTTACTCCGGCAACACTGCTTTACATGGCATTATTTACTCTCTGAGGAGCATTATTTACTCTTGCCATTGTCTGCAGAGAGGTGGTGACCGATCAGAAAAATTTTTTTATTGAAAAAACTTTTCGCCGCGACTGGGGATCGAACTCGGGCTCCAAGCGTGCTGAGCCACACACGTTACCTGCACGCCACGGTCACCACGAACCTTTTAATAGTGTTTTTAATATTGTGAGATGTAAGAGAGGTGGGCGTGTTTATGAACGGATGACGCCCATTTTGTGAACACATCTTAGTTTTGATACAATAATCTCACATACTAAGTTTTGTCTTTGTAGCTCATATATAAACCCCTTTATAGAGATTTTACCATAGTGGGTTGTATGGGAGGTGGGCGTGTCGGTGAGTAGATGGCGCCTATTATTTGTACACACCTCAGTTTTGATCTGAAATTCCCCCATACCAAGTTTAATCTCTCTAGGTCAAATATGAACTTTTAAAGTGTTCTTAATATTGTGGGTTGTATGGGAGGTGGGCGTGTTCGTGGACGGACTATGCCCAATTTTCAAACACACCATAGTTTTTGTATGAAATATGTTCATACCAAATTTTATCTCTGTAAGACAAACATAAGCTTATTTATGCAGTTTTCAAGTTTTTGGGTTGTATGGGAGGTATGCGTGTCCGTGGGCGGATAACGTCCATTTTTCAAAATCATCTTTGTTTTGTTAAAAAAAACCTGCAAAACAAATTTTATCTTTGTAGGTTGAACTGAAGCATATATATTGAGTTCTTAATTTTTGGGTTGTATGGAAGATGGGCGTGTCCTTTGGCGGATGAAACCCATTTTTCGAAAATATCTTTGTTTTGATAAGCAATACATACGTACTTAATTTTATTGTTGTAAATTAATTATAAGCTTAGTTATACAGTTTTTAAATTTTTGGGTTGTATGGAAGGTAGGCATGCCCGTGGGCGGATTCCAAAAATATTCAATAGTGCATATTCTTGGGTCCATGTGACTATGTGTACCAAGTTTTATCCAATTATCTTAACTCCTTCTTCCTATCCTGTGTTTACGGACAACACACAGACGGACGGACGGACGGACGACGGACTCACGAGGTGACACTGATCAAGAATATATATACTTTTCTATACCGGACTCGCTTCGTTCTATGCGTTACAAACGTTTGCACAAAGTTAATATACCCTGACCTTTCAGGTTTAGGGTATAATTATTACCTTTAAATATTGCCCACGACTAGCTCTTAAATGTTCCATTCTGTGGGTACAATTTTCGGCAACTTTTCGAGCATATCGGCCGGTATTCTTTGAATAACACTATGGAACAAATTCTGGTTAGCAAAAGTTAGGTCGCCCAGCGGCACACTGGCGGAAATTTTTTTTGTGATCAGTATTTAATACGTCTCAATCATGAATAGATTTACTCCTGGAAAACGTTTTTTATGTCGACAAGCCCAAAACTAACTTTTGGAAACCAACATAACTCGTGTTACACTATGGAACAAATTCTGGTAACCAAAAGCTACTCGTTTCACTACTACAACTAATATTCTACCGGACCTCTTTTTTGTGAATGACCTAACTTAAGCACTTCTCTACGACCAACTTTCAGTACCAAATTTTCCAAAAATGATCTTATCTTCCTAGTTTTTGATTTTCATGTGGAAAATGCGCTTTCGAAAATTTCAAACATATTGATTATTGCCATCTGGATCAAGAAACTCGAAATGTAAGTTGGCAAGTCATCCAGTAGTGGATGAAATGTCAATAATCTAGTTAATGAATCCGTACCTATCAAAACCAAAACACCAGTTCCATTAAAAATATGATAGAAAAACGAAACACGTCTTACAATCGTTGGAAGCAATTTAAAATACCAGAGTTGTATGCTGAATTTAAAGAATGAAGGAGAAAAAGGTGAATAATTAAATAAATGCATCCAGGAGTAGTATTTATAGTGAAAAATACAAAAACCCAGTTGATTCAAAAAAGATTTGGAAAGAAATTCGATATTCCGACGTGAATGATCTCAATTAGAATTTTGTAAACTTACCGATGACTTTAGTTCATGATTCCCGGTATTTCACTTTACGTCCAGATAATACTTTTTCCTTCCGTTGCGTAGTTGCAAAGTCAGGTAATCTCCAGTCTTCTGTCAATCAGATCAAACGCCGTAGGTTTCGATAAAATCCATCCGCTATTCCTTAAAATTTTATTACCTGTGTTATTATCGTATATAACTTACATCTTTAACATTATTACAGCAACATCTATTTTTCCAAATGGCACATTCGAATTCTGTTTCCGCAATAGCTTCAGCACGTAGTCTTGCGACAGCACATCCAGCTGAGCGCCGTCATTAGAGCGTCGATGCTACTGCCTTTACCCATTTCAGAGTCGGGTTATAGTTACATTTAAGGATTTTGATCCCGTTGTGCCATCCAGCACCATTAAAAGTGGGCATGGGAGCGTCAAGTTAGGATCCATTCTCGAGAAGCTTCTTCTCTTCCGATTTCCACCGTTCAATAGACATTTGCCTTTGGGCATCGCTTCAGTCAATGAGCGCCACGATCAGGTGTCGTTTGGCTACGTTACTTGCCTTGCTTTTCTCCTCGGTTGTGGATGTGTTTTTCCTGCCTGCATAGATGGCCTGCATAGAGGAGGTGTACAGTGGTGACATCGCTGGTGACATGCAGTGAAGATTGCTCCTCACCGTGTCAGCCGATAATAGCAGACATGCATTCCACCGACGTTTGGGTTGACATTCCAACCCGAGTTCTTTCCTTTTCGACTATCATCATAATAAATAAGGGGTATTCACACTGACTTGGGTAGCTGGGTACGGGTAGTTTGAGTATTTTGGTTACAGCGAGCACCCTTAACTGCAATTGAGTACTTTGTAGAATAACCGCTGATGGGAGATGATTGACAGCTAGAAAAGAGGTGCCACCATATTATTCATGTCATTTTATGAGCGCAAAATTTAGGCCATTGTACGGGCGTAAAAATTTCTTTTATATAGGAGTAATTTTTAACGTGAACTTAAAACGTGAACGTGCGGCATTTAAAAATTTTGATCTCAAAAATTTAAAATAACTGATTTTAACACATTTGTCTATTTTATTCACTTATGTTTTAGTTTTTTGTCAATTCAATTATTGCCTACTTTTGGAAAAGGTGGTAACCCATAAAAAAGTACTCAATAAATCTACCCAAACAAGTCAGGGGGTCAGCTAGAGTAGATTGGTTGATGGGTACTTGGGTAGAAGGGCACTTTTACAAAAACAAAATTTATGGCATTTGCCAATCTACCCAACTACCCAAGGCAGTGTGAATACCCCTATTGTTTTTTTTTTGGTGAATCTGGCTCCATAGCGTCTTAGAGCTGCTAGGTAGGTATAAGCTTTAGTTCATTGCTCCACAATAGTCTGTGTGGTTGAAGCTACCAGGATCTAAATAGAAGGTTCCCGTTGTTGTAGCCCGTTGGATCATTGCAACCTAAGCCTCTACTACACAACGACAAGGTAAAAGTAGAGAGTAAAAACTTAAAGACGTCAATTAAAATTTGTTTAAACATCTTAAATGTGCCCAACAGGAAACTATGGGCAAAAATCGAAAAGTTGTGATCCATTCAAAAATTTGCAACATCGGCAAATATCCTAAAAACTAAGTTCTTTTTTGACTAAGATTATCATTTATCATCAAGATTATTATTATTTTGGCAAATAAGTATGTTGATCTTAACTTAATTTCATTTCAATTCATTAAAAATCAGGATAAAAAGTAGAAATGGTAAAAGCGTAGCATTTTGAACTGGCCGGTGTTCGAAACCTGGAACTATTTTTTTTTATACCCCCACGCGTACTGCGTAAGGGGTATATTAATTTTGTCACGACGTGTGTAACGCCCATAAGGAGGCGTGTTAGGTATAGAAAAGTATATATATTCTTGATCAGCATGACCACCTGAGTTGATTTAGACATGTCCGTCTGTCTGTCCGTCTGTCTGTCCGTCTGTCTGTCCGTCTGTCTGTCTGTGGACACGATTACAGCCGTAATTTTGAAGCTATCGTGCTGAAATTCGATATTTGAGCTTTTTTCTAAAAAACTAAGATCAAGTTCGAGAATGGGCTAAATCGCATGAAAACCACGCCTACCTCCCATATAACCCCAATATTGAAAACTCTGTAAAGAGGCTAATATTACAGCTACAATACTGAAATTCGGTATTTGTATATTCTATGTCAAAAATAAGGTGTGTACGAAAAATGAGCAACATCCACCCACAAACACGCCCACCTCCCATACAACCCCAAAATTGAAAAATCTTTAAAGAGGATAATATTAAAGTTACAAGACGGAAACTCGGTATTTAAGTATTCTATATCAAAACTGAGGTGTGTTAGAAAAATGGGCGTCATCCACCTACTAACACGCCCCCCTCCCATACAACCCCAAAATTGAAAACCCTATAAAGAGGCTAATAATAAAGGTACAAAACGGAAACTCGATATTCGTGTATTCCATGACAAAACTGAGGTGTGTTAGAAAAATGGGCGTGATACACAAACTAACACGCCCACCTCCCATACAACCCCAAAATTGAAAACGTTATAAAATGACTTATATATAAGCTGTAGGAAAACAATTTGATATGTATGTATTTTAGACACATAAAAATAATAAAATCTCTCAAAATCTCATAAAAAAAGCTCTCCAATTTAAGATTATTTTACCTTTAAGAATCGGCCGTGGGGGTATTTTAACTTCGGCTCAGTCAAAGATATACCTTACTAGTTTCTCCTAACATTTTTATTGCAGTGAGAAATTGAAAAATTCAATTTGAAAGTGGGCATAGCACTTAAGCTCATTTAGTAGAATGGAACAAACTTAAAATTCCTTCGTTTAAGACATAATTACGTGATTTAGACGCTTTCCGCCAAAATTTGATTTAATTTGAATTGAGAAAACTGTATGATTATATGTTACAAAGCAGCTGAGAAAAAATTTTTGAAAAAAGTGCCTTTAAATGCTTATCTAAAGTTTAGTAGTACTTTAAATAGTGTAGATTTTCTTTTATATAAAGTTTTTACTTTTCTACAAAGATTATAATCTTTGTGAATCTGATTTGCATTGGTATCAGATATGAAAAAGAACAGTAGTCAAGACTAATTCCAAGAGTCTGTTCACAGTCTGTGGTTCTTTAGCCCATCATAAATTTAGTTGATAGCTGTTATCTATTATGTTATCTGTGCAAATTTTATCTTCGTTGAGAGCTTATCTTCTGTCTTATTTCTAAAAACCATAGAAGTAGATTTTTAAGATTTATGACACTCTCATTTTTAGTTGAAAAATATTTAATTAAAGAGTTAGAAAAATGGGTCAATGCTTTTTTTTTATATCGAGAAATGAAAAGGGTTTAACTTTTAAAAGTTAAATGTAAAATAATTGCCATTATAAAAGTCTACAATATAAAAAAAGATATATTGTTGAAATTATACAAGTTAACTATTTATAATAAATTTTTTAAAAATTTTAAAATAAACTTACAGTACTCGTGTTTTAAAAAATCTGATAATAGTTCTACGAGCTTACTGTAAGGTGCATACAAATCAGAAAATTATAGGATTTTCAAACTGGCGAACTGGCTCGAACATTATCCACGCTCGACGAATTCGTTGATCAGTTCCTTGATTTGTAAGGTGCTTAAATGAAATTGTTTCAAGCTCTTTTTTAAAAATAAATTCCTTTGATATGAACACAATTTCATTTAATTTTAACACATACATATTTCCTTCAGTGGATATGTACATATAATTTATAAACATGCAATTTTTTATAGTTTTTCTTCAACGAAAATTTAAAAACCGGATTTAAAAAACAACTGCCGAAACCCTGGTAGAAATTGGAATCCTGAATACCTGCTCAAAATACAGGTTTAACTGCCCATATGGCAACACTAGCTACCCTGCAAAACAAGTCTAACCAAAACTCCAACATATTTATTCATTTTTTGATGAAAACAAGTAATCTACTTGTCATTAATTGTTTTTCTTTGATGCATGTGAGAAAGTGAAGATGCAGCAAACTTGACGAATTGCGTTAGGTTGTATATGAGAGGCACAGAACACTGATGGACGCGTCTAAGTGCGCCATTTTCAATTGAGTTCCTAAAAATTCAAATAGTTAAAAGCGCATGAAATCCAGTTGGAAATAATTCGCCGTGAATAGTACTATAAGCAAATAGTGAGTTCTGAGTGTTTATGACTGACAATATATTTTGTGGTCAATAACTAACTAAAAAGTAAATTAAATCAACTGGTCTGAACTAACTCATATTTTCGTTATGAGAGAGAAACTAAATATTCTTTGGGGTTTAATATACTTGAGCAAGAAGGTGATAGATAATCATAAGTTCTCATTAAGAATAACCGATTATCCAGTTAATTAACAACTTATTTTGCAAGTTTGTTCGTCAGTTCGTTGAACATATTGGCTTGTTGGCAACAATATTTGATTTTCTCCGATCAATTTGTAATATTTTGGTGTGACAGCATGTTTTGATAATGTTCAAAAGGGGAGATTACGATTTCCGGGACGCCGCAATTTGACGATGGATTCGAAGAGTACTCTTAACAAAAATAAGAATAGCCAAAGGAAATGTTGTGTTATCGATTTGTTTTCGAGTTATCATTTTTTAAAATTTTTTTTTTGCTATAAGGTCTATGAAGAAAATCGGCTATATTATTCTTAATATATAACCGATATTAATGATTAAGATATTATTTAAAAGGTTATATATAAGGCCTTTAGAAAACTTTTAAATTGATGAAATCTATTGAGTACTTTATATTTAATAGGTATTTTTGTGCAATAAAATATATTTTCTTACACAAAACCGTTATTTTCTCAAAAATTGCCGTTATTACTATGAATTATAAAGAGTAAATTATTAAAGATTGAAAATGCATCTTTCATTTGGTATATAATATATATAATTTATTTGACTTTTTGTGGTGTTTTTTTATGATACAATGATTTGCCCTTGTACGGAAAATTACTTATTTCACTCATTTTTACCTAAGATATTTTGCTTTCTTACTCCATATTTACAAATATCGCCATTACAATAAACAATTGTTTTTAAGGCCACATTGTAGCTACAATATTTATATGAATTAACGGGATTTTCGAGTCAGTGAAAAAAATTTTTAATTTTTATTCGATCAGTTAATAAAAAATATACATATTTTTATCTATCGAAAAAAAGGTAAAATTTTCAGCTTTTTAAAAAATATACTAGTTCTTTCCCGTAAAAAATGACGGGCCCGGTTTCAATACAGAAGAAACATGAAGTATTGATTTTTTTAAGCTGAATTAGAAATCAGCGATGGTCACAGAAATCAACGATGATCACATATTCGATTTTAAATTGTGCAAAGAACAATTTTGAGTTCCAAACATTTATAAAATACCTTGAAGTAAAAACGGAATTTCTTGTAAAACAGAAAATTTCAAAATGAAAAAATTATAAAAAGTTTTTGAAGTTTCAATAAATCACAAAAAAAATTCCTGAAAATATGCTATGAAATTTTTCAAAAAATCAAACGTTCCACACTCACATTTTACGGAATTATGTTATAGTATAATATTTTAAGTATCTTAAAAACGTAAATTTTGTAGAAAAAAACGGTTCCTTTAATTAAAAAATTCAAATCTGATATTTATTCGCTTATAAACTTAAAAACTTTTTTGACATTATATTTGTATTATATATCGTTGAAAAGGCATTTAATTACCTTTCAAATTGCATGTCAATCTTTAAGATTCATTGGATATTGGCAAAGATATAGAAAATTTTGTGAACAGATTTTTAACAAAGAAAACACTTGGAAAATTTAAATTTTATGTAATATAATGTGAAATTAAATAAAATATGTATATTTTTATATGTCAAACAAAAGGTCTCACTATAAGCTTTTCAAAAAAAATATATTTTTAGTAACTTAATAAGGTAAATTTTTTAGAAAATAACGGTTCTTTTCATTAAAAAAGTCAACTTTGGAATAAATTCGCTTATAAAACTAAAAATATTGTAGCAATGATATTTATAACAAATATTTTTGAAAGGTCATTTAATTACCTTTCAATTGACATATCAAACTTAAAGATTCATTGAGTAACGGCAAAGATATAGATGTTTTTTTGAACAGATCTTTTAACAAAAAATTAAAAAAAAAATCGATAACTCGATAACTAATAGAGTTATCGATTTTTTGTTCAGCGAATCATGTTTTTTGTTGTTCTCTACCAGAAAACATCTTCAAATTTTGGCGCCCCGGAAATCGTAATCGTGCCGTTCAAAACAGCATGACCCGTATTTTTCTTCAATGGACTGTATAAATGCGACATAAGGGTATTTCACATTGTCAAATTCTCGTCAAATTGTTAGTCAATCAATGTGACAACACATTTGTTCACATTTTCATCAAACGAATTGACAAATTAAGCTTTTCAAGCCATTAGAAGATTTATTTGATCGACATTTAAAAAATCTATCCACAAAGTTTGCATTAAGCACTGCCATGACCTTGTATCAAAACTTCCATTAAACTTTGAATTCTTTTTTTATTTTAATCCAACATATTGTCAAGCCGCTGTTTTGAGAGTTTGGACGGCCATATACGAGACTTCTCCTTCCATGTGGTGCAGCATGTAGGATAATCTGAAGACGCCTATTGATCAACTTCTCATCAAATCCATATAAATTCCCGTAACACCACGTTTCTACAATCAATTTTCTTGCGTAAGGTGAGTTGTAGTAGCCAACCAACTTTTTTCTTAAACTGCATGATATTTTAAATATTGTGAGCAATACACGGTTTAAGGCCTCTGCCCACTTACGGCACGTAACGAAAAGACTGTCGAACGGCGACGGTAAGGCAAAGAAGTGCTTCATGCACACTTAGCGTAACGGCGCTAATAACAAATCAAAACAAATCAATCTAAAATATGAGCAAAACACTCTACATTTGATTTTTTAAAACTTTATTGCTATCATGTTTGCAACTCATGTCATATAAAGCAACATTATCGCTCAAAAATTACATTTTTTTTTCAGAATTCATGTTTTGCAGCTAAGTTTTTGTCAACATAGCGAACGACAAGTCGGTCAGAATTCTTTGCAACGATTCCCACCGGCTTTTTCGGCGGCGTCAACAGTCGTCGCCGTTTCGTTTACGGTTAGTGGGCATGTATACATAAGAACACAGGCTAGTTATATTTTGAAGTTTCGTGTCGTTTCGTTACGTGCCGTAAGTGGGCATAGACCTTTACACGTTAAAAATTGCATGCAAACGTCTGAAAAATGGAATTTGACAATCGTTTTACATAATAATGACATTAAATAAAACAGCAAATTTTGCGTAACTTTCATCGCCATTCATTCATCAGGCTTACTTTTGGATATTTTTTTTTGTAAAAAAGTATATGTCAAATTTTAGGCAAACTGTTTCGATGTTAAATATTGACAAGGCACCAAACAATTTTGTAATTGTAGTCGCGTGGAATTAACTCTGCGGACCAAGTAGACATACCCAATATTATGATATTATTGTCTGGTTTTTTAAAAATGACGAGGGCTCAACAGTCATTTCAGATATTGAATGTCAAAATTATAAAGACAGCAATGCTTCTCGTATTGTTGGCAAGAAAGGTTAACAATATTTCTTATATGCAATATATTTTCATTTTAATACTATTTATAATTCTTTTTTGCGTTATTTCTATTAGTTTTGTTTTATATTCGTATAGAAAATTTGTGCAAAAGTGTCTAAATGAATATTTCAAAATAAATAAAATCCCTTTTTCCTTGTTTAATGTTAACATTACTTGTATATGGTACTTTATTATGCCCTCGTCTTGATAACACAGTCGCTAATTATAATATCTGGTTATTGTATCATGACACAAGATATAAAATAAAAAATTTTAATTCTGACAAACTTAATTTTTGCCACTGTTTTGGCAACTCATGCGCTATTTATAATATCTCGTTAATGTATAATGACATAATATATTGAACTTATACATATATTATTTTAGCAGTGCAAGCAATCTTACTATATACTTTATATAAATATGCACACATTTTTACTTATCGTTTCCTTACCAACACTTGTATCATATTTTGCTCATCTAAATTTTATTACAAATGTTCTCTCAAGTAAAGATGTCGCTGCAAACCACAAGGTTTCATTCGTACTGTACTCTACTGTATGACAGCTGAAAACATTACAATTTGACAACTCGTCGCTGGTCTTGGGAATAAAAATTTGCAACAATTTTTGGATGATCAGTCTCTTCCGAACTTAAATATAACTATAATTAAATTTCAACCTTAACGGTCAGCAACACAAGCTACCAATGGCATCAATTATATTGATGAAAAATGTGCAGCTGGCAAGTAAGTCGGTCAGTGGTGTCAAAACCTCTGCAATACAGCTATCCAAAAGAACAAAATTATGTAATTGTGTGCCTGCGATTGAGCTTCTTTGGTTTTATATTGGATTTTATTTAAACTAAATCTTTTGTTTGCAGAGCAACAGAGCGGCGTCTGTGGCGTGCTCTGCCTGCGCACTGCCTCCTACTCTACGGAGGGCCCACGTCCGCTCAAGACAACCAATCTGAGTTCTATGAAACGCGGCACTGGTGGACGTAGCAGCTTCAATGGCATTGTTGCCACCGTCTTTGGTTGCACCGGCTTTGTTGGTCGCTATGTGTGCAATAAATTAGGTAAAATTGGCAGCCAAATGATTTTGCCTTACCGTGCGGACTTCTGTGAAGCAATTAGACTGAAGGTTTGCGGGGATTTGGGACAAGTACTCTTTCAATTTTACAATCTTAACGATGAAGAGTCCATACGCAAAGCTGTCAAGCACTCCAATGTGGTTATCAACTTGGTTGGACGTGAATTCGAAACTAAGAACTTCAAGTTAAACGATGTTAATGTGGATGGCGCCAGGCGCATTGCTAGGTATTTGAAGGCTATTTAGAAACAATTTGCTTTTATTGTTTATATATTAAATTTTTAGAATTTGCCACGAGTCTGGTGTTGAGCGTTTGATTCATTTGTCCCATTTGAATGCAGACCCCAACCCACGCAGCCATGTATTGAAGAATGGCAGCAACTTTTTGCGCAGCAAATACTACGGCGAGATGGCGGTGCGTGAAGAGTTTCCCGAAGCCACCATCATACGTCCTTCCGACATTTATGGCTCTGAAGATCGTTTCTTGCGTTACTATGCTCACATCTGGCGCCGTCAGTTCCGCAGCATGCCTTTGTGGTATAAAGGAGAGAAGACATTCAAGCAGCCCGTTTATGTTTCCGATGTTGCACAGGCAATTATAAACTGCGCCAAGGATCCCGATACTGCTGGCAAGGTCTACCAGGCTGTAGGGTGAGTTGTTGAAAGTGTATGAAAAAATAGTAAAATAAAAACAATTAAAACATTGCTTTTCGTTGCTAACAGACCAAAGCGTTATCAGCTCAGCGAACTAGTTGATTGGTTCCATCGTCTCATGCGCAAGGATGAGAAATGGTGGGGCTACTGGCGTTATGACATGCGTTACGATCCCTTCTTCGTTTTGAAAGCCAAAATGACTGAAATGATTCCCGGTACACCCATTGGTAATGTACATCCTGAGCGCATTGAACTTGAATGTGTTACCGACAGAGTGTTGCCCGGTGTGCCAACGTTGGAAGATTTAGGCGTTCAGCTTACACCAATGGAGAACCAGGCGCCATGGGAGTTGCGTCCATTCCGTGCTGCCCTCTACTACGATGCTGAGTTAGGTGAATTCGAGGATCCATTACCACCAAAAACTATCGAACCACGACAGGAGCTGCGTATGTCTGCATAAAATCATGCCAACTGGCGGCGAGGCAATACAAAAAAGCGTTTACGTTTTCGTGAATTTTTTTTTGTTTTACTTGTTATCCGCTCAGTGTTGTATGGAAGTAGTGAAAATAAAACCGATATTGATCAGTGATGAATATAATAAAATTACAAAATTTAGCTAAAGTGAAAGTAAATGTTGAGATGAAAGTGATATTATTGCCAGAGGATGATAATGTTGCTAGAAATAAAGTTGACATCAGTTAAAGGAGCGAAATGATCATGTTTTTTATTAACATTTCTGAATGTATTTCTTAAAAAAGGGTTTAATTTGTTCAAAAAACAATTAATGGAAAAAATGTTAAGAAAGTAAAGAATATAATAATCATTTTAAAAATAAATCCAATACCAATAACGAATGTCAACTGCTTTGACCTGTGCAAATGCAAACGGCAAATTTTTTCAAAGTTAAGGAGAAGATGAAGAAGGAAAACTACAAGTTCTAGCATTCGAAAAACGTGAACCATGAGGTAATTTCATAAATTATTATTACAGTCATGCAATAACAAAATGCAATAACAAAAGAGTTTAGCTACTACAGCTTTTTCGCACTTTCTCAGCATTAACTCATTTGAAGCCACAGTCCAAAGCATCAAAAAGTTTTAATGATAAAGATTCCAGTGGCTAAAAACAAAGTTAATGTGGAAAAAATTTACCCACCAAAGTTTGGGTTGGGCTCAGGGACAACACAAGACGTAACTACTAACCATGCACACATAGATCTAATTACAGAATAGCTTTTAATCTACTTTTGAGTTGACCTTTTGACAAGTTAACATCAAAAACGCTACAGTTGTTAACAAAGGTACTCATGCGGTTTAAAGGAGCAGTTGACATATAGATCGTTCTACTAAAAGGTAAATAAATTAAAGTGTTAGCGTTTCTACTGCTTCTACGGTTAGAGTTAAAATTAATGAGAGAAAGAATTTCCGGAGAATCGAAAACACCGGTCATGAGTTGGTGTAAATACACGATATCTGCGGACCTCCTTCGCTCACTTAGTGACTGCATTCTTAATAGTTTCAAACGATCCTCATAAGGAGGAAGGTTTAAGATATCAGTTCCACTTAAGCCCCTTAGAGCAAACCGAACAAAACATTTTTGGATCCTCTCTATTCGTTCAACATGCACATTATAACTTGGGGACCAGACTTGACTTGCGTACTCCAAGTGAGGACGCACAATTGCATAATATAACGTTGTAGTTGTAATCGTGCTATTGAATTCTTTGGCCCAGCGTTTTATAAATCCAAGCATTGAAGACGCTTTTTTACATATATTATCAATATGAATATTGAACGATAACTTAGGATCCATGCATACACCAAGGTCTTTGACCACATCTACACGACTTAAAGCAGTATCTTTTATATTGTAATCAAATAATAAATTATTCCTTTTTCGCGAAAAGGTCATAGTTTGGCATTTACTAGGATTGAGAAACATATTATTTTTAGAACACCAAACTTCAAAGGATTTCAGATCAGCGTGGAGTAGGTTAGAATCATTTTCAGTATTTATTTTTCTGTATATTTTCATATCGTCTGCATAAATCAGCAGACGAGAGTGTTCAATGACGTGTGTGACGTCATTAATTGCTAAAATAAACAGAAGTGGACCAAGGTGGCTACCTTGAGGAACACCTGATTCAGCAATAAATTCTGAAGACAACACCCCTCGGAATCGTATTTGATAAGATCGCTCAGTCAAATACGATTTTATCCAGCATACAAAATAATGTGGAAATCCCATTAACTTTAGTTTGAATAAGATTAAATCATGAGGTAATTTATCAAATGCTTTACTAAAGTCAGTGTAAATACAGTCGACTTGGTTACTAGATTCCATTGAATTTAAGCAGAATGTTGTAAAATCGAGAAGATTAGACACAGTGGATCTTCCATTAACAAAACCATGCTGACGAGTTGTTATGACTTCTCCACAATGAATTTTAACACGATCGTCACAATTCGCTCAAAAAGTTTGGGAATAGACGAAAGCTTAGCGATGGGCCTATAATTATTAACATCATTTCTGCAACCTTTTTTATATATAGGACTTATAAATGATTTTTTCCAAAAAACTGGAAAATAACATTCTGTAATTGATTTATTAAATAATAAAGAAAGTGGTTGACACAAAACGGATCCGCATTGAGTTAACACTGCGGCAGGAATTCCATCAGGTCCAGCGCCAAAATCCTCATCGATTGTCCCAATATACTTTAAAATATCCTCAGAGGTAAAGGATATAGATTCCAAAGAGACCCTGGGTGAAGAGTTCATGTAGTCAAAGTAAACTTCATCAGGGTTAAATGAATCTGAACAAAAAGATTCCTTGAAGAGATTGGCAAAAAGGCCACAAATTATAGAAGGATCGTCCGTAAATCCATCAAGAGTTTTGAAGGATGAAGGAAATCCATCAGATTTTTTCTTAGTATTTATGAACCCCCAAAATCTCTTTGGATCAGACAATATTCTCAGCTTAATATTGTCTAAATATTCATTATATAAAACAGCTGAAAGATTTTGAAATTCCAGAAACAAACGTTTGTAGATTTCTAGGTCATTTGAGTCCAAACTACAGACATATCTCTTCCATGCCCTATTCCTGTTATTGCGAAGTGTTTTCAACTCTTTTGTGTACCAAGGGTACGCCGAGTTCTTTGCAAATTTGAGGCTATATGGTACAGACTGAGAAATTACAGCAAAGAGTTCCAAATAAAAAAAATTAATGGATTCATCCAGATTATGTTCATTTATATATTCTAAAATAACGTTAAGTTTACTGTGAAGTAAATGATTCAACTTCAAAAAGTCAGCTTTTTTAAAATTGAATTCATAAACCTTGTCCATTGAACTCGAATTAACTATATTCTCCCTATCCGATTTATACCAAATACTCAAAGGTGGATGATATGCATCAATAGTAGTAAGAGCATGGAAGGCCCTCTTAACAATGACATTGTTACTGTCCGTAGTTAAGACCAGGTCAAGAAGTCTTTCCAGACTATTATAAATACAACTCACTTGTTGTAAGTCAGAACATATACTGTCAACAAATATATGCTCCCCAAGAGTCTTCGCATTAGATGCACAAAAAAATGTATCATCGTCAGAAGAATGCCATTTTAAGTCGGGCAGATTAAAATCGCCCAACAATAAAATGTCGTCATTAACGTCAAGAATATTAAGAATATAGTCTAGACAATCAGCCAGACTTGTATAAACCTCTACACTACTGTTTGGAGGAACATATGCATTAATTATGTATACATTTAAGCTACAATGTATAACCTTAACGCATATTAGTTCAATATTAGAAGCGCAGGGTATATCAACAAAGGAACTAACAAAGCAGTTCCTTACAGCTATAAGAACACCACCACCAACAGAAGAAATATTGCTGGCGTATCTGTCCTTTCTAAATACTTGGAAACTATTGTCAAACAATTCCAAGTCAGTAATGCTTTCATTCAACCACGTTTCAGTAAACGCGATAATGTCCTCAGAACAATTCTGAGTAGAAAGAAATAAGTCTCGCGTTTTGGAGCGCAATCCCCTTACATTTTGATAGTAAAGTGACAGCCTATTTAGTTTTTTTGGTTCCTACGGGCTATATTATTTGAGCGCCTAGCCTTGTTTTTAGGTTTAAATTCTGAAACGAGAATAATAGCTGCGTTTTTTCCAACATCCTAATCCGGATTTTGATTTTGTTTGCAACTCTGTTAACTAATCACAGCAAGATGGCATTGTAAAACAACGTAAGACATGTCAACACATTGTCATAAATTATTTACAAAACAATTTTATTTTAGTTGCACGACATTTTCAATAACATTAATGGAAATAATTTAGGACAATTGAGCTAAATAGTGGTCAACTCATGTAGTGCATCATGTACAGTTCAATTGAGCGGCGCTAGAACCAACCAGAGAAAAATCGCTGACTCAGGAGGATCCTCTAAAGGAATCGAAGCTGCTAAATTACAACTGAATTACATTGCCTTAGATGGAACAATTGGATGCATGGTCAATGGTGCTGGCTATGGCTGTGGCTACTATGGATATTATAAAATTGCATGGTGGAGATCCAGCTAACTTCTATGATGTTGGTGGTGGCGCTACTGCTCAGGCTGTCAAGGATTGCTTACAGCTATGTTTTTGAGGATTTTCAAAGCTTGAGTTTTTTTCTCAGAAAGCTTTCAAGATTATCACTGCTGACTCTAAGGCGCAGACAATTATGGTAGCTATTTTCGGTGGTATGCGCTGTGATTTCAAAGCTGAGGGCATCATTTCCGCTGCTAGGAATTTGAAATTGAAAAAGCCAATTGTTTGTAGGCTGCAGGTAAACGCTTATTTTGTCTGTCTTGTTACTATTTTGCAATCTTGCATTTTTTTAATCACACGCAGGGTACTAACGTCGATGAGGCGCTTGAATTGATTTGAAAGTCTGGAATCCTCGCCACGACTTGGATGAAGCTGCCAAAATGACCGTGCATCTTGCCAAGATTTTTGGTTTGGCACTTAAAATTAACATGGATGTTAGCTTTCAAATTCCCGACAGCGTCAAGTAAAGACCTATCAAAACTATCTTAACGACACAAACACAACTCTTCAACGTTGTTTTGTAATAAGTAGTTTGATCTTATACAGTGAATGTTTTGCACCAATTGCTAAATATATATGCTAAAAAATAAGTGTAAAAATTTTACAAATAAACTCAGAAAAGAAAAAAAAACTTTTTTCTCACAACAACTTCACTTTGTAACCAAAAATGTGCCAGAATAACCACATAGTGCCAGAAATAAAACCTATCTTGAAAAAAACAAACACGTTTATTAACTTATTATTTTATTTATTAACTCACTTCCCGTTTGTATCTTTAAGTAAGTGTTATTTAAGTTATCTTTGTATTAATTTGATAAGCTTTTTCTTGTTTCAATTTAATACAATACTTTTATTTTCTTAACAAGTTAAATATGTTCAACGCTGCATTAAAAATTACAGCACAAATTTTGAATTCGTTGCAATCGTTTCCTCCAGAACGTGAGCCATTGCTACCTTTCTCTTCATGGCTTGCTCAAATTCATCTGCCTGTGTTTAAGCATTCTGCCAGATAAATGAGTTTGTTGTTTTTATTTCATTCATCTACAAGCTCTTCATATTAGTGCTTCTCTATGGCACTGAGGCATGGGTGGTAACGTAAACTGATGCAGCCGCTCTTGGTTACGGCAATCAAATTCCGATGAACCACGAGCTGTATGAGCTCTACGACGAGATTAACTTACTTCAGCGTAAACAACTCAGCGACTACGCTGAGGGTCTATCGTATGGATGAAGAAGCTTCAGTGATTAAGGTGTTTGAGGTGAAAGCCGAGGACGACGACGAACAGTAAGACCATGTCTCCGATGCATTGATCATTCTGAGGAAGACCCAACAGCAGCTGGTGACACAAATTAGAGGCATACGCGTTGCATAGGCTCCAGCGAGAACTGCTGAAGTCGACCGTAACCAGATTACGGGTGTTTATGGCCACCTGAATAAAGAAACATTTCTTTATTTACTTTAAATATAATTTAAACAAATTTAAAGATTTTTACTTACTTTCTAGTTGTCTTCATATTTTTCAGTCAGCTGTCATTTGCTTACATTTGTTTACGTCTCTTGTTTTTTTTGTTCGGTGTTACGTTCACTTATGCGATCTTGCGCCACCTGGCCGTGATACAATTAAACGTAATCTGAATCGTACGCAAGATTTTCTTTGTATGGAAATCGGATTTGGATGTTGGAAAAAACGCAGCTATTATCGGCCCACATATTCGAATTGAGAACAGCTGTAAAAACTTCGGCTGCAACTGTGAGAATAAATGAGGCGTGGGTGGGCTTATTGCCAATTTTCTTACATGAACGGAAAGCATTTTGGGGTATTAAGTTACATTGTTCGACAAACGTCAGAATATCATAAGTTGATGTGTCGGGTTGTAATCTCGAAATGAAAATGTTCTTAGTCCTCGAAACTGCTCTTAGAGTAGTTGGCTCAGTTGAAGGTTGAAGTGCAATGGATGGCGCAGTAACCAAATTTATGATAGGAATATCTGAAATTTCAGATACAGCATTATCATTAGTTACAGAAATAACTGGCACTTCAGATAAAGGGGCAATCAACTGAGGTCCTACAGTAATATTATTATTACTAACATTATTATTAATGTTTTTTTCGTTATGATTATTATTATTATTTTTATTATTTTCATTAGTATTATTATTATCATTGTTATTTTTATTATCATTATTATTATTGTTATTTTTATTATTATTATTATTATTATTATTATTATTATTATTATTATTATTATTATTATTATTATTATTATTATTATTATTATTATTATTATTATTGTTATTATTATTATTATTTTTGCTATCATTATTAATGTTATTAATATTATTATTATTATCATTTTTGTAATGAATATTATTTATATTATTACTATTATTATTATTTGAAACAAATTCAGAGACATGTGACGAGGAGGTGGGAACTGAAAAACGCTTAGCCTGGGGAATAGAAGACAGGCTTTGATTGGCACGTTTGCGCTTATTATTTTTTCGTTTATTTTTAGAGTTATTTTTAGAATTATAACTCTGCTTTTGTACTGAACCCCTATTTAGGACTTCGTTTGTGGATATGATTGCTGAACCGAGAGTTTCGGACTCCGTCAAAGGAACGTCAGCACTGGTTGGCGAAAAAATTTTATCCGTTATACTGTCACAATGGTCAACACTTAATTCGCTTAACGACGTCATAATGAATTTAAAATTATTATTAAGCGAATTAAGGCTTTCCCCAAAGAGCTTTATTTTTGAGTATAATTCAGCTGGGGAAACGACCCTGCACGTAGTACAGTACCAACGAAGTCCTGAGTATGCCGAAATTAAATCATCAATGCATGAATTCGAAATTTTAGCACACGAAGCGTGAAACATTTGCTCGCATGGTCCAGAACAATGAAACATAGTATTCAAAATGTTCTGGCTTCTGCATTGCCCATTTAATGAACAAGCAGCGAAATTTTCGACTTGAAAATAAGTCATGTTAAAAAATGTTATTTCAGAAGAGCAAATATGTTAAGGAGAAGATGAAGAAGGAAAACTACAAGTTCTAGCATTCGAAAAACGTGAACCATGAGGTAATTTCATAAATTATTATTACAGTCATATGTTCTTTTAAACTTTTTTTAGGGAATACCTGAAATTTTTGTTATATAGTTTTAGATCGATACATTTTTATCATCGATAGATACATTTTTTTTAGATCGATTTTAGATCATGCACTCCGTTCTATTGGCCTCGCAGTTAATTTTTGATCTGCGGGAATAAGATGAAATCATTCGGTGCCAAGTCAAGACTGTATGGCGGATTCGATGTTTTGAGTATTCAAAATCGTTTTTGTTTAAGCTGATATGTGAGAGTTTGTACTGTCGGGAAGGAGAGTGATTCGTCTTCTACGATTGGTTTCTGTGATTTTTCACTCTAACACTTCTGGCAAACAAATGGTGGTGTACCATTCATAATTTACCGTTCTACGTTGCTCTAATGAAACGATGGCCACGTGTCCAGCTATTCCGAAAAAACAAATTACCATTTCCTTTGAAGTACTTCGTGCGCGAACAACTTCTGTTGGTCGATTGTTGGCCTTAATCCATGATTTGGCATCTGTTACGAGGTCACAGACATGTTTTGAAGCATCGCGGTTATATTTTTTTTTCGAACAATTGGCGCCAGCCTTTATTTGAGCGATTGTCGAATTGTGCGGAAAGCAACGCGAACAAATCTTTTAAACGGTCAAATATTAAGGCAATGTTAAAAATAAGCTGGGCACACATATCTCCAAAGAAGCCTTTATCTCATGGTAGTTCACATAACGATCTTGCAATATTAGTTCACGCAAAGCATCGATGTTTTGCCAACAGTTGATTTTGGATAACCTTAACGAAATTCGTCCTGTCGCAAGGTGCGACTACAATTGGATTCCGAAAACCATTGAAGCACGTTGTTTTGAGATGGCGCCTCATCACCAAAAGTCGAAGCGAGTTTATTGGCTCACTGCTCTTGGTTTAATCCACATCGAGTCTTAGAAAATCAGCGTATGAAAATGTTCACGATTTTATTTCATTTTTTTTGCTAAGATGAATGTTCCGAGTATCTGCAAACAACACAAATAGCACTCGTATACAATATCTTCTGAGTACGTTGAGTCGTCGCTGAGTTGTCCTAAGGCTTGAGAGTCAACCTGTGTAAATCATAAAGTTTCTTTCAATACTTAAATTACATCGTTTTAGAATTAGGCCGATAATATGTATGTGACTCTTCACAGGAAAAGGGACCTTATGTGTCAGGATTCAAAATATGTTTTTTTCATTTCCTAAAATAACATTATTTTGAACCAAAAGTCACGGCGATTTCAATAATTACAATATGTATAGCATTTTGAAGTTCTATATGGGCATCTCCCAAAAAAGGTTCACCAAAAGTAAAGAAAAACATTAAAATAAAGCACTCTAACAGCTTTTAACTTTATTTTTTTTTATTTTGATTAGTATTACTGTTATGTAACTTGAATTTAACTTATTATGATTTATTTTTATTAAAATTTATAATGAATATCATTACTGAATTTTACTAACGTTGGAAAAATTTGTCGCGTCCATGATGTCGCGTCCGTATTCGTGCTATATCTATTTAAAAAAAGGTAAGAGATAATTCTCATATTTCATAAGTCTACCAAGAAAAGTTATCCTTTGACCTCCATTAACACGGCCTTTATTTAATTTTTTATTGTGGGCTTTATTTCATTTTTGAAAGCCCAAAATATTTTCGCAAGGCGTTATTTAATTTTTTATTTTGGGTGTTATTTCACTTAACTTGAAATAACGCTCAAAATTTGTATTTGAAATGCTTGGGCGTTGTTTAATTTTTTTATTATGAAATAACGCCCAAAATCAAAAATGAAATAATGATCCAAATAAATGAAATAAAGCTTAATATTTTGGGTCTTATATCATTATTAAATAACGTCCAAATTCGTATGAACCTTTTTTGGGCATTATTTAATTTTTTAATTGGGCAGCCTTTATTAAAAATATTACCAACGATGCTGAATTTCATCTTGTTAACTTTCCTCGTACCATATCACGGAAACGATTTATTTACTTTCCTCCATTTACAATTGGTTGTCCTAAAAGCTCACCAGATAGGGCATCCTGTTTAATAGTTATGTTTGTTGTAAAATTAAAATTTTGGTTTGTTTACTTCAATAGCGGAAATTGCGTCGTTTTACTCGTTAAACATTCTATGGAACAAAGTTATTGTAACACAATAACCCGTCAGCAACTCTACAAGGCTTCTTTGCTCATCTTCACACATTTCATCTCTTTATTCATTGGTTATACTTCTCAATATTGTTTTTGAAATAGCATCTCAGTTTGGCATGTAATACTTGCATAATAAATACACGAGGTGGCTAAAACTAGCAACATTTAAAGTTATCTAATTTTCCACCATGGCTGTCTGCGAGTAATTCACCCCACATCTTATAGCTATTATTTAAAAATTTCAGCTGTGGAACTTAAATGAAAAGAGCGCTTAAGATGAAAAAATACAACCTTTATAAGTATTCGGCAAAACAATAACCAATTCACACACAACTGATTTCATATATTTTGCAAAGTATTTCCGCAAAGTAAAGGTCAATGTAAAACTATGCAACATCTACTCCGAAGTCCAATTATTAATTATTAATTATTTTATTTTTTTTTTGTTTTCCTCATGCTTGCATACATATGTATTTATTTTAAAAATTTGCTTAAACTGTGTACATAATATTTGTCTTTTCAAGAGTTGTGCATTATTATCCCAAAAACAAATCGATAATAATACAAAATAATGAGAAAACTTCAAAAGAAAGTATTAATAAGAATGAAAATAGAAAAAAAAAACAAAACAAAAATTCAAAACGACTAAATTATAAAAAAATACTACTTCATCAGCGACAACAACATTGTGTGTCTGACCGACTACTTAAGGTATCACTTAAATAAATTCATCATATTTATTGCTAGAATTTAATTTAAATTTAATTATTTTTGTATATATAGGTACTTATAATTACTTTAGCAACTACTTTAAGTACGCTTGAGCCTGCAACTGTAATAAGTAAAAAACCAAAAACTGTCACGCACACTCCATCACCGCCGCTATTGCCACCGCTGAAACAAACGAACGTTGCAGCCAACACTATTGTGAGTCGGACTGTCGTTGGGCACAAGGTGGAGATGCTGATTTGGAATCTACGGTAGCAATCACTTTGACTACTACAACTTCATCCTCAGCCAACTGCGGTGGCGTGTTCAAATCCTGTTCGAATTCTTCTAGCTTTGCAAATTCAGCATCATCTGCTAGTGGCAGCGCATTCAAATCATGCTCCAACTTGTTCAAATCATAGTTGGTTTTCATCTGTACACCTGTAACATCAGCCAGACGTGTGCGCAGCCGCTGTGAAATTTGTTCCAAGTCGCTATATTTACGCTTGATGGCTTGACCAAGATTTAAATGCGAGAGTTCCAAAGATTTTTCGAATTGATCGATAAAATTGTTCATGGATGTAGTAGAAGTTTCTATACCAGCAGTCAAAGGCGACGGCTGTGGTGACTGCAGTAACTTCTGCACATCGTCAAGGGGTTGACACTGTAGTTCCAGCTGTCCAATAACACGACCGTTAAAGTCAACAATGTTAAACCAGCCACCAATGTGCAGACCACGTAGAAAGACGCTCAAATCGATTGCTGCAAATCCAAGTATAGCATCTTCCATAGGCGTAGGCTGTAGACGACATTGTGCCAAATCAGTAGCGGCTTTCTTCCAAACTTTGAGTATAAAACGTTTTTGGGGCTGTAGTTAAAAAAAGGGATTTTATTTAAACATCTTTAGTTGTGCGACTACAAGATAGTAGTTAACTTACATTATTCAGGTAATCCATGGTGACAGCAATACCAAAGCGTTGCTGCCATACGGGCTGCGTGGTTTTCTCCACAATATTTGTGGCGTAAACCATGCCTTCGTGTGACTTGTACAGCTTTCCCTGGCCACACTCATCAGCCTGAAAGGTGACATAAACGCTAGGTGGCTCGTTGGGAGGAAAACGATTCTGTTTGGCGGACATATTCATGGCGGCAGCAGCGGAATTACGTTTAGCGCTGCCCTTCTTGCCACCCTTAACCAGCGGATTAAGGGGTAAATTTTTGGCACCCAGTATGTTGAGCGAAAGTTTGAAGCATTTCTGATTAAGCTGTTGCAAAGGCTGCGCTGGCAGAACGTGCAAGGCAGCAGCTGCGGAAGCAATCGGTATTTTTGGAGTAGCTAAAGGTGCAGCAGGCGGTGTCATGAGTGCGCTCTGTAGCATATCTAATAGCTCGGCGGTATTCTTGCGCTTAGTAAGATTTGAGTTGGTAGCATCGGATGCCGTCTTGGCTGGTGAGCCACCGCCGCTACCATCGCTGCCACCAGTCATGATTTGTGCGAGTTTCAATTTTAATTGTTCAGCCACAGCGGCTGGATGTTCGAGTGGTTCATTCGAGAAAAGTGTGGCGAGTTTTACCGCCGCATCGCCGACATTGGCGAGTGTATCGGAAGGACGCATAAAGCTGCGCGAGTCTTTAAGATGCTCTATTTGTGCCTCACTGCCAATGGCAAGCAAGCATTTTATTTCGCCTGCTACTTCGTTGGTTTCGTAGCTCATGATGGGCGCCCAAGCATCAATGGAGATCACTGGAAGCTGTTAAATTTAGTTACAACAATATCTGACTTCAAATATTAATTTAAACGCTTACTTTTCCCTTGCATAGATGATTCGTTATGGCTGCATCGCGATAGGCTATAAAATATTGATGCAATGGAAGACGCACCAGACCATAGGGTTCCATGGTATTACCGTTATCTGCGTTGTTCTTCTGCCAAATCTCTAATTGCAAAAACTGCTTTTCAACACGATGCAGAAATAATTCATCATTGAGAACAGCAAATTGCTGGAATTTAAGTAAAGCTTTGAGTGTTTGTATAAAAAATCAATTGTGTTAATAGCCTACCTCTTGATATTTGAAGTTACCAAGATCATCACTCTTGGCAGTCCTGTCTGCTGCTGCTGCTTGCATTGCAATAGCTGAGGCTTCGCTGTGCCAGAAACGTCGACAGACCAAGTAATAATTGCGTGTTTTAGCTTCGGGCAGATGACGTGTTTCATTGGCATAAATATAACCTTTGAGCAGACGTACTTTAGTCGTCTCCGCCGTAAATTCCAATGTGCCCACTTGAGAATTATTGTTATTCGAAGCTGTGAACATACAAATTTTAAAGTATTAATGTAAAATTTGTTTAAAAATTTTTGTTAACATAAAAATGTGACGAAAAATAGAGATAACCGCATGAGTGCCTCTGTCGACAACTGTACATTTTTTGATGTTAGTTTGTCATAAGGTCAACTCAAAAGTAGATTGAAAGCTATTGTGTAATTAGGTCTGTGTTTGTGAATGCATGGTTAGTTGTTATGTCCTGTGTTGTCCCTGAGCCCAATTGCCACATTCTGTGGTGGGTAAATTTTTCCCACATTAATTTGTTTGGAGCCACTGGAATTCATAACATTGAAATATATCAATGAGATCTGGATTGTGGCTTCAAATAGATTAATGCGAAGAATGTGCGAAAAAGCTGTAGTAGCTGAACTCTATTGTTATTGCATGTTAAATGACATTAACGCAAATTCGTTGCAATTTTTTTCTTTTTATTTTTTCCAAAATTTGGCATAAGTTTCGGTAAGGTTCATGTCGGTAGTCCATCATAAATACTCAAAAGGATAGTCAAGAGATCTAGACATTGGAAAATACCTTGGAAAAGACCTTGAAAAACTTAAATATTTTCGAAGTTTTCTTTTTCAGTTGTACAGAAACCTACACTGTAGCTTCTGCAAAACACCTTTTGGAGGACGGGTAGTCTTCGATCGAGGTTTCTGATTACACTGATAGAAAAGCAATCATAGTAATGATTTGTTACCTTTAAAGGGGAAGAATTTTTAAGTATAAATTGGTCAAATAGAGATGATAGCCCGGAAGCACCAATAAAGGATGACAGCGTTGAGGTGCGACCATAATAAGTTTTGACTGCTTAAGCTCTGTTTAAAACCACAAAGCCGCGGGAGACAATGGCATACCTGCTGAGCTGTTCAAAAACAGAGGCGAAGCTTTATTTAAATATATTGACGAGCTTCTATGGAGAAATTTTACGGAGTAATATATTCCAAACAAATGAAACCTCAGTTTGATCATGATCTTCTCATGATGACTCATTTAACGATTGTATTTTATCATTATAAATACAGGGTTTTCCATTAAGAGTTATGGTCTTTGATTTTGAATAAAAAGCACGGGTTCAAAATTTTTCCAAATATTTATTTCGATCGAAAGATCACTAATACGATTATGTGTGAAAAATTATTTCGGGGATATGTTCGTCGCGAGTATTCCGTAAATATCTCACTTTTCCGGCCATATTTTTGATGAAATTTTGCAGTATGGCCTTCGGAATGGCTCAAATCACCGATTTAATATTGCTTTTCAAGCCTGAAATCGTCTTCGGAACATTCACATAGACTTTTTTTTGGTGTAACCTCACAGAAAAAAAAAGTTAAACTGCGTCAAATCGCATGATCGGGCGGCCAATTTACATCACTGCGACGAGAAATTTCACGGTTCGAGAATTTACGACGGAAAAAGTACAAGTTGAGGCGAGTTGTGTGTGGTGTAGCAACGTCCTGTTAAAACCACATATTGTCCACACCCTGAGAACAAAATGATCCTCCCGCATAGTATGGTACTGCTCAGAGTTGACATTTTCGGTGTTTCCGTCCTCATCGTTTAAATTTTTAACGGCCTTCGTAGTTCGCCTAGAGGTAGGTATACCACTTATTTCTTATTCTATCAATTCTAGTTTTGCAGTTATCTGGTTAAACCCGATGTTCAGAAATCTAACAAATGCAGCTTCTAAATTCTTCTGTTCACTCGAGTTTAAAGATCTGCGGCAGCTAGGTACTGTTTTGGATTTGAAAGGGGAAATGCATACAGCAAACTTCTTGTAGTAGGTATGTTTTTGGCTGATGTCTTCTTCAGTTTTGGGTATAGCAGAAAAGTTAATGTTGCCTTGTATTAGAGTTTGTTGGGAAGTCTGCGTGTCTTAGGAACGCCTACAAACAATAGCAGCGGTTTATACTGAACGTCAGAACTGTCGTTTAAAACCATTAAGTAAAGTGTGGTTGGGGATTCCATTTGCAACCAACTCTTTTTTCTTCATTAGTAGAGGGGCTGTAGGGACTTTTCAGCTCACTCGTCAAATTAGCCCGAGAAAAATTTGTATCCCTGCCAAAGTAATCAGCCATAAAAGCCCTGAATATCACACTCAATTTATTTTTGAAAAGCTACGAGTTGTAACAAAAAACTAAGAACTTTTTGAAAAAAATAATTCTGCATTGATATTTATTTAATGGAAACGAGCTAGAGCGAAAAATAAGAAAAATTCATATATTTTAACGAAACTATTATCGTAACTGGGCTAAGTCTTAAGTACTTGAAACATACCCAACAATTACCTCGAAAGTCTCTAAAACAGAACCGTAGGTAATGGGCATTTTACCAATAAAGTGTTAAAAGACGAGCGACTCTATTCGGAATCAACGACGAGAACCTGATTAGGTCTTGGTTCGTATACTGTGCTTCTCCCCTCGTAGCTATTAGCTTTTTATAATGAGGCAATTAATAAAAAACACGTTACAAGTTTTACCCCCCTGAAGATAATGCTTATTTTCTTATCGATGATGTAAACTAAGGTGATTAAAGAGGGTGATTTTAATCGCTACAAATTTCGATTGTATTTCATTGAATAAATTTGTATTCATTATAATTTTATTTTATAATTCGATTGCAATATTGTTGATGTTTTCACTCGAACTTTGACCAGAACTGTTACTCTTTAAAAATCTTAAATCTAGATTGCAATAAACTCGTGTAGGACAGTATGTGTGTTCTTAAATATGAAAGGGAATAAATTGTTTTTGATTGGAGGCGTACACAATAAAAGAAAATTTACCTTGATCGTACAGTGGCTCAAAACTAATTTCGTGCAGAAGTTGTCTGAAATTTTTGCGTTAAAATTTTTGCAAGGACTGTATATTTTCTAGTTTTTTCTGTAAAAGCCTTTTATGTAAACTTGATTCTTCTAACATATCTCCCATTCATCAATTGTTGATTTATCTGAAGTTTATCTTAATTTGGAGATTATGGGACAATATATTCTATCAATTAACTTAAATAGGTTCTTAACTTTTTATAAATTGCTTACATTTTTTTATACAGTCGCAGGCGATTGACTTAGCCAATTGATATAAAATTTAAAAATAAGAAATTAAACTTTAAAATGAATTACGCTGATTGCACACTAAAGAGAAACGAATTCATGAATGTTAATATGCTTACAATTGGAGTAATTTTTGGCTTTTGTGTTAAAATTTTATCTAAAGCTACTCCTGCTGCAAAATTATTTTCAGTTTTAATGCCTTTTTTTTTTTTGACAATTTAACCAAACTACCTTTGAGGTGAACAAAAAATTTCAAATACTTTGTTTAGATTTAAAATGTTGAAATAAGTTTGTCACACCCGAGACGATTTTTAAAATTTGACCTAATAACACCTACCTATAACTGTTGCCTTGTATAAACTTTTGGTTTAAACTGAAAACATTTTTTAGCATCCATTTGATCAAAAACTCATTGGAAAAAAAAATTATTTACATTAAAGTTCAGTTAGTTGCGGAGTAGATTTTCTTTGTCAATAGCAATGGTGTATAAGAGCGGTTGCCAACGGTCAAATATGTAATTCTAAAAATCTGCTTAGGTGAAAATAAGAAGAGCTCGGGTTTTCTTTATGCATTTGGCAAGTACTTGAAGAACCTAAAAAAAATCCATCCAAAATTCTTATATTGGTCTAGAAGAGAAGGTTCCGTTGAATAATATTCTGATGTCAAGATGAAAAAATATATGTCAAATTCAAAAATATACAACGGAGTCACACTATTTTGAAATAAATCACTAAAATATAAATCATGCATTGACAGCGAATAAAGATTGAAATTTCTGCTTTTAATGCTTAATTTAGATGTTTAAGTTTATAAACTAGTGCCCGTCACCGAAGTTTTAGTAAATTCAACTATATAAATAATTGTTATAAACTTACTATAACAAGAATAAATAATTGGAATATGTTTTAACATTTTAAAACCTTGGAACATCTACTAACGAACAAAGTTAATATAATTTTCAATACGATAAGAAGTCAAAACGTCACACCCGTCTCTATAAAATGAGTCATTTGTAACCTTAAATAAAACATATCCTGAAAGTCTTCAGACATACGATTCATTACACATTATACTAAATATCGAATCAGGTTCGCCTATTGATATGGAAATGTCAGTAAATTACTCTCACGCTTGTATCGTGTTTCTCGGATCGTATTGTGGTCTTGTAACTTAAATTTTTTTCAAACAATCTTTGTAAGATGCTATTTGAATTTACCTACCACTGAGCCAAAAGAAGTTTCCTAAAACTCCATCAAGTTTGGCTACCACAGGTACCTACTTAACAACAATAAGAAAAACTATTGCATGCAACCTCAGTCCAAGCAAATGCCAACGAAATTTCACTCGCCTTATAATTTAGTAAAATCAAACGAATATACCATACAAAAGAAGTAAAGTAAACCCTTTAAACAATTTTATTTTTCAACTTTATTTATATGTAGTGCAATTCGAACAAATTAAATTTAAATCTAAATTTAAGCAATTTTTGCAAATTTACTTAAAAACCGTTCATGATTGGCTAACCCCTTCTTTAGACATATTCAGGGCGACGCCAACAGACATAGGATAATTACAATAGCTGCCATAATAAAGTGTATCTTAGTTATAACATTTTCAATTGAAGCTATGCCATAATATTTTATGTCATCTTGCATATTTCTGATAATTATTTATTTTGTTTTACGATTCTTTTGTTTTGACATAGTGAAATTTCGCTAGCATTCACTTTATGGACTGCATTAAAATGAGTGGAAAATCTGAACTTAAAATATCCAGCTTAGTATTTTTCTGAAAAGTGTGTACGTGTGTGTGTTTGTGTGTGTGTGTGGGGTGAATCAGCTACCTTTCTTGGCATCAGCGGACTTGTTGCTCGGCTTATCGCCACCTCTGGCAACAGTATTCTCCATATTTTTAGCCTCCTTAATATTAGCGGGTTGCTTTTTGGTTGACTGCTCATCATCAGCATCAAAAACATCAGCAACTCCAACATAGAATTCTTTGACAACAGAGTTCTCACGAAGTTCCTTAAGCATTTTAACTTCACCATTTGAGTTGCGACGCAGCTGGAAACTGATCTTAAAATACAAATTGGCCAAATGCACATCGCGACGCTTTATAGCCAAACACTTGCACTGTTCCAGCAACGAAGCCTGGTAGAGCTCCTCTAAGTCAAAAACAGCCATGCCAAGCATTTCATTGAGGCAAGTGCCGGGCTGACGCCACCAAACGATGAAATTCAATTTGCCAAAGTTCAGTTGTAACTCAACATTATTTTTATTGACATCTTCAACGGCAGTTGTTGTCTGCTTATGACGTAAATGTATTTCACGCTGTGCGTCCTGCGCAAAGCGCGTACATTGTGTGAGACTTTGAAATTGTCCCGATTCGAATTGCATGACGTGGAACATATCATAGCGTGGCACATCTTTAATAAGCTCATGTGACAGCTGACTCTCGACGGTAAAGATGGGCTTAATATCCTCTTCGAGTAGTTCCATGTACTTGGTGCCCGCTGGCTGTAGGGTCAAAGCTTCTAAATGCATTTTTAATGTATTGACACGTTGATAGATCTTTAGCTGTTGCTCGCGAAAACGTGCCTGCACCATTTCACCGACCATTTGACTGATGGGCGAGGCGCACTGAAGGCGCTCCAATGTTAAGGCCTCTTCTTTGGGCTTCATATCTTCACCAGCAAGATATGCTACCAGCTTGGCATCGATTTTCTTCATGGCTTCAACAATTTCGTCGGTTTTCGAGGATTTGCGCGATGAATCAGCGTTAGCGAATTTATTGTTGACTGCAAAAAGAGACAGAGAGTGAGAGAAAATAGATTATTGTTGGAAATAATTCAATGAACTTGATAATAGTTCCTACTTTGTAAGGGCGACGACTTAAGCAGCCAGCTGCCTGAACTATAAATTTAAAACTAAATTATCAAAATTGCTTTAGAAACGAACAAAACTTAGGTGTCGTTAGAGCAGCAACACTTCTTCTTGTCAGCTAATTTAGATTGAGTTAAATATAAAAAAAAGCCGAACAACAAATCGAATTACTTTCCGCATAATCAGCGTTTTGTCTAGCGGCAATAAATAATTCTTTCGAGTCAAGTCAAAGTGAGGGATACAAATTAGTTGGGAGAATTGAAATTAAAATATGAAGTTTTACAGATTTTCAAACAGATTTTAGTCTGCATGAAAGTTCGAATCTGCTACGACAGAAAATGTGATCTTTTAGTATTACAATAGCTATTTCTTTGTGAAGTCAGTAAACTACGCCATTCATTTTTTCTGAAATTGGAAACTTGTGCCATGATGTGCACGAATTGTGCTGCCATTAACGTAGATAGATTTAAATTAAATCGCAATTTAGTGATAATTATTGATTTAAGGCATTTTTGTAAAGAAATAACACAGACCTGCGCATTGAGTCAACACAGCTTAATAGTGAACTACGTCACTGCGCTGATGCTCATTTGATTAACAAAAAGTGGCTCAGTAAGAAAATGAAGCAGTAAAAATAGGTTGGTTAAAAATTCTGTTTTTGACAGTTCAGGCAAACTAATGCAGGAGACATTAAGCACTAAAAATTATAATTTGATAAGGGTTAAGCGTAGAAGCACTCAAACTAGATAAATCATAACGTTTAAGGCTGCGGCCTGAGTGAACAGGCAGGCAGAACAAAGTCTGTGTGAACAAACGAGACGCAAATTGCTATCTATCTCGCTTGTTCACAGAGATTTTGCCTGTCTGCATCAGAATCCACTCTTGCCGCATCCTAAATCAAGATCTTGCACTTAGCTTTTTGTTCGAATTTTTGAATGAAATTATAAAGGAATTTGTGATTTGAAGAGAAAGAAAACTTTTCAAAAATATTGCCTACTCGACTTTAATATTTGTTGGAATACACATAAAAAGAATCATATTCTGAACAAAATTAATTTTTATTGTATTTAAATTCCTTTAGTTTTGGAAATTAAGTTTTGGTTTATCCCTTTTAACAGTCTCTTCATACCAAAATCTTTCCACTGTCAAGCAAAATGCTACCCATTAATTTGCCTTCTCTTAGTCTGGCACATGGATTTCTTTGCTTATCAGCAGTGCGGCGCGTTCTCTGTTGTTGCGCTCATCGATTACTTTTTTTTTTATGACGAAACGTAAACTTGATTTCATTCGTTTTTATGGAATGTTTATTTATGCATGTATTTGTTGTTTAAGCTTTATAATTTCAATGTTGAATGCTATACATGGCATATATATTTGGCAGATTTTTTCAATTAAAAAGATGCCAACTTTCAGCGAATGTTATTTATTTGTTTGTTGTCAATAAGTGAAAAATAATTTAATTTAATAATAAATATTTCTCTTTTAACACTTTTTCAGCTCGAGAAAAACTGAACTATTTTTTAAATATTATCCCAGCTACTTAAATCAATTTTCTAAATATATATTTGTTTTTTTTTTTTGGATAAAAATAAGAATGATTTAGTAAGTTTAAAAATAGTGCGATTTGTTAGTTATTTATAACTCAATATTAAGATTAAGAAATATTTATAGAAATTTTTTATTATTTTGATACGAAAACAGTTCATGAAAGTGTTGATAAGTCAAAATGTTTACCAAGATAAAATCTACTGCTTTGCCACCACTTAAGCTAAACAAGTTCACTTAGCTACAAACTATGCATTCAGCTATACTACTACCGAAAATTTATTTTAATATTTTTTGAAGCCTATTTTATGCCAGAAATTTTAATAAATAAATTTAAAACGTTGTATACTCAGTTGGCAACCAAGCTTTTAAGCTTTATTGTCTAGCCGCACGTGTACAAACGTAATCTATAGTTTGTGAATACATAGCAGTGAAAACATGTTGAGATAGAGTGGGAGAGAAATATAAGAGAGAATTAAAAACTCTCTCTAAAAAATTATGTATTAACAAACGATGAACTATTTTGTGATCGTTTTTTAGCGATCTGATGTTGTTATAGGTTATTAAGATAACAGAAAAATAGAGTAGTCTAGGTCGTGCTTTTTTTTTATTCTGCAATCTTATCAACCATGTCAATTTTATGCTCTCCGTTATGCGAGTTTCTTGACACTATAACGATGAAAAACTTAAATAAATAATTAATTAGTAAACATATACATTGCAATATAGTTAATTTTAGCCGCATTATCAAATTATCGAGTTACTGATTATTATATAGTAACTCGAAATTATAATGGCACAAATAACGAAAAATTGTTTACATCACAACAAAACATCAACAACTCTTTTTATTCAAGCAAACTTTCAGTTTGCCGCATTATTCTTTATATCTTAGAACACTTTGTTTAATTTGTAAATGAAACGAGGAACAAGAAGAGACCAAGATCGGCGAAAATGATAGCAGAACTGGTATTTGAGGTTTCTTGTTAAATGTTTGTTTGTTTTTAAATGAAAAAAGATTTGATAAATTAAATTATTAAATCAATTCAGAGCACAAAATCATGTGCAATTTTAAAATCAGCATTAACATTAGCGCAAGCTAGAATGCTGGGCCAAACCCTGTAGTCGTAGTGTTCTGTTCACCAGAAAATTTTGATTTCTTTTGGTCTTTAACACCAGTTCGTCTGTACTGTCTGTACTATCTCTCAAGGATATGCAAAAAATATAAGAGTTAATCTCTGTAGGTAGCTTAGCTGAAACACTACAGGGCGAATTCAAAGGCAATTATTGGTTGTTTACATGTAAAAAAAGCTATAGGGGCTAGGTGGGATTTTGGCGCCCGGATCATTAGACCTCTTATTCTGTATGGAATTGAAATATAGTGGCCAGCCTTCAGCAAGATTACATACTTTAAGCAACTCCAAAAGGATCAAAGAATGGTATATATCTTTGCATCAGAGGTGCGTTTTGACCTGCTAACGCTTGACCTGGTTGCTAACCATTTGATGAGAGCTATGATAAGCTAATTCCTATCAGGTTATACTCCAAAAGGATCAAAGAATGGTATATATCTTTGCATCAGAGGTGCGTTTTGACCTGCTAACGCTTGACCTGGTTGCTAACCATTTGATGAGAGCTATGATAAGCTAATTCCTATCAGGTTATACTGGGAAGATGGAAACGAGGGTATCTACATTTCTACATCGACGCGTCAGGTCTAAATGACAAGGTCGGCTACGAGGTCTACTCAAAGCAGCTAGAGGTATCCCTTGCCTGTAGACTGCCCGACCACTGTAGCGTTTTCCCAAGTCGAAATGATGCAATCCGAAATCATAGGAACAAGTGACTATAAATTCAAAATCAGCCAAAGGATGCCGTACTTTATTGGGATATGACTATTTAGCATACACCTCATGTGGGTGCTTGGGTATGAAGACGTCAAGGGTGATGAAAAGGCAGTCGAGCTCGCTAGAAACGGTACCTTGGTGATATCAATTGTTCAGAACCCATCAGACACGTCACTAGTACGCTCAAGCTGCCGCTCAGAGAAAATAATAAATCAAAAGCCAACGTCAGATTTGGCCTTTTCTTGATCTCAAGCACTCTGAGCCCTGCTCTCGCTAGACAAGATAGATCTATTCATTATGGTGGCCATCATAACAAGCCACGGCTAGATAGACACACATGCTATCCGACTAAACCATTTTGGAAATGACTTCTGTAGCAGCTGAAGAGACTAAGAGGAGGAACCATATTCTACTCTGAGAAAACTTTGCATCCTAACGTTTATTTTCATTTTAAAAACGGATATTTTAAAATTAGTTTCTAAAATGTTTATTTGATTTTCTATAATAAACATTTCAAACTAAGCTTTTAAAAAATTCGTTTGATATTTTAAAATGAAAATTTTAGAAGAGTTAGAAGAATTATAAGCTTTTAGTTTTCTCAGTGCTCGCCGAAAGACGGCACTGTAATCAGAGCTTATATTTCTGTGGTGAGCGTAATGAGCTTGATGTCAACGAAAAGCGTCAGGCGTTTAGCAGCTTAATAAAAAATACAATGTGGTTCCTAAGGGATTGAAGTCCAAGAGTGTTGAAGTCTAAACTAATCAAAGCGAGCTGTCGCCCTTACCTACCTAAACCTATTTTTTAAACAAACTTGACCGGACTATATTCAAAATACAAGCAGTGGTTATTTTTTTGTTATAATTGTAACCGTTCAGTTTGCTTAAATAACACTGTGCGTCAATATCAGAAAAAAGTTCTGTATTCGGAATCCCAATATATTTTTCTTATATATTTGTGGTCTCGAAAATCGCAATTTTTTTTTTTTATAGATACAATATAGTTTTTTTTAAACCAAATTTAAAATATGCGACTATATTTGAAAAAAGCGAGAAAAACTTAAACAAATTTTATACTTTTAAAATTTTGAAGTGAAACTCCTTTAACCACGTACACAACAATACGGCGAATTAAACAGGGAGTAAACTCGATGTAACGCAATCCTAATCAAACGAAAATAAATGCTTTGAACTAGTGTACGACCGAATGTGAATTTTTGCCGAAGTCGAATGACAAATAAATGTTTTCAAGTAAAAAAATGATTAAATTTATTATTTGCTTTTGTTATATATGGGCATTTCCATCGTAGCGAACGCGACATTTGTACGCCTTTGAAGAGCACAAAAATAAAGAAAACTCAAAACAAATTTTCTTTTTTTTCAAGTTTTCAATAGCATTTTATTAGAAAAAAAGTTAGGTATCTATTTAGAAAAAAAAAGGTTAGGTTCTAGATTTTATGTTTCCAAAATATTAGCCATAAACTTGGCATCGCGAACGCGATAAAAAATGGATCTCGTTTTCGACTGAGAATACCCTAAACCTACTTTTCCAAAATACAATAATATTATTGAAAATGGGCGTACCAGTAGCTCACAGTTAATGCCTTTGTGGGCGTGTTCTTGGACGGATTACGCCCAATTTTTTAATACATTTTAGTTTTGGTATAAAATACATAGATACCAAATTTGATCTCTGTAGGTTAGACACAAGTTATTTATTAAGTTTTCCATTTTTGGGTTGTATCGGAAATAGGCGTGTCCGTTGGCGGAGGACATCAATTTTTCAAAACCATCTTCGTTTTCTTATAAAAAAAATACGTACCAAATTGTATCTCTGTTAGTTTAACAGAAGCTTATTTAATGTGTTTTCAATTTTTGGGTTGTATGGGAGGTGGGCGTGTCCATGAGCGGATGACGACCATTTCTTGAAGACATCTTTGTGTTGATACAAAACACATACACACCAAATTTTATTGTTGTAGGTTAATTATGAGCTTATTTATCCAGTGTTCAATGTTTGCGTTGTATGGGAGGTAGGCGTGTCCGTGGGCATATTCCAAAAATATTCAATAGTGCATATCGTTGGGCTCATGTGACTATGTGTACCAAGTTTCATCCAATTATCTCAACTCCTTCTTCTTATCCTGTGTTTACGGACATGGATAGCTCGACTCAGGAGGTGACGCTGATCAAGAATATATATACTTTTCTATACTACCGGACTCGCTTATTTCTATGCGTTACAAACGTTTGCACAATGTTAATATACCCTGACCTTTCAGGTTTAGGGTATAAAAATATGATATATTATTGTAAACCTCCGGTACTACGTATGTGGTTATTTACTTTATGACGACGTTTTTTACGCCCATAATGAGGCGTGGCAGATATATAAAAGTGCATATATTATCCTGCAGTATCACCATCTTAGTTGATTTAAACATGTCCGTCCCTGTTTTTGTATGTCGCAGTCTGTTGACATGAAATTCGATATTGAAGCTTATATCGTACAAATAAAGATCATGTTCGAAAATAAGCCAAATAGGATGAAAACCACGTATACCTTCCATACAAATTGATGTTCTCGAAATGAAAAATTTCGTAAAAATCTATTAAAAAATCAATCCAATGACTTGCGAATTATCCCATGAGATTTTAATTTGAACTGTATCCACTTTATTAAAAATTCAGTAAAATCGAATGAAACCTTTTCATACTTCCCATGCCCTTAAAAGCAGCTAAAAGCAAGAAAAACATATTTCTCAGTTATGAGGCTAATTTTCTCAGAATAAAAATTGAAATAAATTGTAAATGCAGTAAATTCGAAAAATTCAAGCATTTTTTAAAAGAATACCAAACAATTTGTTATTTATTTAACATTTTTTTTTTCGGTCCCGGTAGACCATTCTGTAGAAATGCCCATATTCATTTTAGTACAAAAAAACGTACTGAAATCATTTAATTCGAGTTAAACGCAAGAGTTTTTCTGCAAAATTCGGATGTTTCTGTAATTGATTTATTGACGTCAGGATAACGTTGAAAAAATGGAATTGATTTTCGATCCATTCGAGAAAATCTACAGATATACTAACTGAAATTTGGAGGAAATTTCTGGCTTAAAGTCGGCTGTTATATTTTAGTCGACAACAAAAGCAAAAACGCAACACTTTAATTCATAAGAAATGCTGAATTAATCATATGAATAAAATTTTCAACGAGTGAACACCAACTCATGAAAGAACATAAAAGGTGAGAAAAACAAGACGAACAATGAAAAATGTTTCAAATGTAGAATTTTTAACGGAGTTCACTGAATAGTTCAAAAAATTCTAAAAACTTATAAAAAAATTATTTTGTTAATTTCGGTCGAAGCCAAAATATCGGCCAATTAGCCCGATTACCGAAGCCGAATAATCGATCGGACACTACTTAGAGCTCAGCAGGACTTGGATAGTTCACGTCCGATCGATTTAGTTCAATTAAACGATACTTTTATTGATGTTTGTTCTTTTACTTTCAATTAGTTCAATTGCAAAAAAGCAGTCAGATCAAAATTAACGAGACACAAAAACGTATGAAACAATGGTTTGAGTTCAAATTAACAGATCTAACGATTTTATAATTTAATACTTAACGAAATAAAAGACCCAACGAAGTTAAAAACCTAACGAACTAATCCACAATGGTTCGAGTACGTAATTATTTAAATGAAACTGCTTTAGTCGCGTATAGAGCAATACATCGAATTCAAGCAGGGAGTAAAACCGAACTAAGAGGTTTAAAAACTTCTCGGCAAGCTTAGCTTTTTTGCTTCTTTTGCCTAGTATAATTACGGTGACTATTCATCTCGCAAAATTTTCCGGTGAATTATTTTTTTTTAATACGGGACGTGGTAGAGTCCCGTTTTTACCATTTTATTCCGAAAAAATTCCGTTTTATTGTTTTTAAGAATTTGTATAAAATTGTTGTTCAAGTTTTGTAATATTTTTACTGCTATCTTTACGCAAAAAAATAAGAGATCCTCATTTAAAAAGTACAATGTAAACATATCTTACAAACAAACGGAAATGACATTGGCCGTTTTTATACCCTAAACCATAGTAGAATAAATAAGGTAAACTCGCTAGAAGAGAGCGTACTGCCGTAAATGTCAAAACGAAGTTGACAACTCATATAAAATCCCAAAGCATTCTCAAAACAATGAGAAAGCAATAAAAAAAAATTCCAATTGAAAAAATCAAAAACTTTTTTTTATTTAAAACTAGCTGGTGTTACCCGGTGTTGCTCGGGATTGTTCCTCGAGCACAGAAAAAAGGCGATTTTAAAAACTGATGTTTTTAAATTATGAATTTAATGTTTTAAATTATCGTTTTTTGGGGTTTTGCCCCCTAAATTCGTCGTAAGTGTTTAGTCAAATTTCCGTAAAACAGTACCTGAAAAATATTAAATCTTCCAGTTCTGGCTCCGACGTCTGAAAAAATCATTCTTTAAAAAATGCGTTTAATTTTTTTCTTAACATTCATTTAATATGCATTTTTATCTCAGAAAAAAAAATTCTAATTATAAAAAATCCTTTTGGTATCGATTCGATTTTTGTATTGTCTTCGTTCAACATCGGTTTTGGTCGGTACTGTTCGGTTGATTTTTCTTCATCTTTATATAGCTTCTGCTCGTTTTCGTTAAACTTCGTTTTTTTTCGTAAGTCTTTGGTCCTTGACTTCGTTTGCCTTCGGCGCATTCATTGATTTTTGTCGAAAGAACTTCTTAAAGCATAGATAAAGTAATAGATACGATCGCTGAACAAATTTTATCGAAATCAGTTAATCCGTTTTGAAGTGAATGAGCCAGATATAGTTAATTGCATAAAGTGCCCTCTTCCTAAGGAGTCAGGTTAATTTACAATCTAAATTTTAGCAAAATCGGTCAAGTCGTTTAGGAGTTATTGAGTCTTAAAAATTCACTATTTAAAGCGCTCTCTTGCGTTAATCTTTGCAATTTTTTATAGCACATGTTTTATTTTGGGTGCAGTTAAACCTTCTTACCAAATCTAATTAAAATCGGTCCAGGCATTTAGGAGTTATTATGAAGTGCCACGCCCACAGACTTCCGTCCACTTTTTTACATCTTTTTACACCGCCTCCTATCATTTTCTTCTCTATGAAACGTACTCGGTGTCCAAATTTCAGCTCAATCGGATGAACGGTGCGCGAGCCTATACGGAACAAACAGACAGACAAACATTTGATTTTAAATATAAGAGAAGACTACACAAAATGCAAATTGGAATAATTCAAATTTTATTTCCTTACACAGGGCCGAATTAAGCTGTAGGCCAGTGAGGCCACTGGCTTCAGGCCCACACCACTTGGGGGCTCCCACCATCCGTGTTAGAAATGGGAAAACAATTTTTAAAAAAACCAATGTCGAAACGAGTACTCAATAGAATTATTATAGAAAGAAACCTCGATTATTGTGTGGATTCTTGATGTATATTGTACTTTATATGTCGCAATAAAATCAGCTCAGCTAGCTCATATTATGTTGAATACTTGCATACGAACAAGGAAAGACATTTTTTCTATTATTGAGAGAAACATTTTTTGAATCTTTAAATTAAGAAAATTTACTAGTTTTACGTCAAATGGTCTGGTAGTAACAAATTTTCTTTCATCCTAGTTGTTTTCTAAAAACTTAACTATTTCATTAAAGAAAATTTCAGATTCATTGGCTGCTTTGCTTATTATAAACATTTCTTGTTTATCAAAATTCGGAGAAGAAAAGGTTTATTCTAAAATAATATTTCAAATAAAATATTCAAAAAAAATCTTGTTGATTGTTGCCCAGAACATGAAGAATCGACTCTTGGTAATGAACTGGCTCAACTCGCCGAGCTAGCAAGGCTCTTTAAACGAAAAATCGCAGAATCTGGAGCACAATTTCTTTATCGCATAATAATGGAGAACAATCTTCGCTCAACTTTTGTAAATATGTACTGAAATAGTTCTTCGCATATACTTGGTCATGATGGTAACCAATTGTAGTGGAGAGAGATCATTCTCCAAAATGAAACTGCTCATAAATAGATTGCGTACGAGTATGGGACAGGAACGTCTTACCAGCCTCATGATTCTTAGTACAGAAATTGACATTATTCGTGATTTATCTTTCGAAAATGTTTTTGAGGTGTTCGCTTCGATTAAATCTCGTAAAACTTCTAAATAATAACCACTCATACTATTGTAATGATTGTCATTAACGATATTTATAGAACAAATAACGATTTTTCTAATTCAATATTTTAAACATAATAAAAATGATATAATTAAATCTATAATAATGACTCTGCATACGTTTTTGCTCAACTAACTTTTTACATTCATTGTTAGGGGCCCTCACCAATAAACTCTCCTCAGGGCCCCACCAACCTTAATTCGGCCCTGGAAACACATCTGATTTTGACAATATCGGCAGTACCGAGAAGAGAGCACAATCAGCGCTGCATATACCTTATTTATTCTACTATGCCCTAAACCTGAAATGTGAGGGTATATTAACTTTGTGCAAACGTTTGTAACGCATAGAACGAAGTGAGTCCGGTATAGAAAAGTATATATATTCTTGATCAGCGTCATCTCGTGAGTCGAGCTATTCATGTCCGTCGGTCCGTCCGTCCGTCCATGTGTTGTCCGTAAACACAGGATAAGAAGAAGGAGTAGAGATAATTGAATGAAACTTGGTACACATGGTCACATGCTCCCAAGGATCTGCACTATTGAATATTTTTGGAATCCGCCTACGGACACGCCTACCTCCCATACAACGCAAAAATTTAAAATTGCATTACTCAGCTCATAATAAGCCTAAAACAATAAAATTTGGTATGTATGTGTTTTATATCAACACAAAGATGTCTTCGAAAAATTGGTGTCAACCGCTCACGGACACGCCCACCTCCCATTCAGCCCAAAAATTGAAAACACAATAAATAAGCCTCTGTTTAACCTACAGAGCTAAAATTTGGCACGTATGTTTTTTATGACAAGACAAAGATGGTTTTGAAAAATGGTCGTCATCCGCCTACCTCTCATACAACCCAAAAAGTTTAAAACTCAATAAATAAGGTTATGTTTGTCATAGAGAAATTAAATTTGGTATGTATGTATTTTATACGAAAACTAAGGTTTCTTAAAAAATTGGGAGTAATCCGTCCATGAACACGCCCACCTCCCATAGCGAAAGCACAATAAAGGCATTAACTGTGAGCTACATGAATAAAACTTGGTATGTGTAAATTTTTCATCAACATTTAAATGCATATAAAATAAAGGCTTCATCCACCCACGGACACACCCATTTACAATAAAATTTTTTTTGTTTGAAAAGTAGGTTTAGGGTTTTGCATAGTCGGCCTAGACCGACTTTAGACATTCTTTACTTGTTTTAAATTTTTTTCGATTTTTTAAGTCATTTTTTCGAAAAAACAAAAACACTTTCAAATTTGGAACATCACCAAAAATTGAAAAAAGCTCCTATCATACGATAACCAATTTTGTAAAGATTTAAAAAAGTCATTTTTTTTCTAGATCGGACAATTTCTGCGACTCCCAGCGCTGCAACCACGAGACCCACGTGGTTGCACGAGGGCGATTTTTTCTCTGCCGCCAGCTTAGGCTCTATAAAACCATGTTGGAGTGAAAAATACATTTTTTTGAATTTTTGTTCTTGTAATTTGTTCAATTTGTTCAATTCTCTACATAATAAAAAAAAAAAATTGTAGAAAAATGTTTGTTTTTGATTGAGTTATAAATTTTAAAAAAGGTCTGTTTTCTCTGTCGTGAATGTAATGTGAATATTTTTTAAAATTGTTCCAGATACTGCTTTAAAAATTATCTCCTTCTAATCTTAAATGAAATTGGAGTACTTGAACGTTTTTAATTATGGGTCTGTTTCCGTACTCACTTCAAGTAACTTGAAGTTACTCGAAAGCGTTTCCGTACCAGCGTTGCCAGAATGTGAAAAATTAACCAAAACTGGAAAATTTTATTTTCGATGTGAAAACGTGAAATTAAGTTTCATTTTGGTAAACTTTTGCTGTGAAAACTAGAAATTTTTTTATGAAAATTTTCCAGAAACTTTTACTATGGAATGTTTTAAAATTATAGGCATTTTGAATGTAATTAACTTGTTTGCTACACAAAAAACTTTGGCTAAGGAAAATAAGGCTCAACCTTAACTTTCGAGTTTTAGCAGATGAAGCTGCTGAATGATTTTCCTGCATTAAGGGGGGACATGACATTGGCCGTTTTTTGAAATCGACGTTTTTTTTACTACTTCGACTTTTTTATAATTTTGTATTTTAGTAAATATTCTTTAGATTCTAAGAAAAAATATTTCATGGAAAAATTCTTACAGGTTCAAAAGTAACAGCCAGATTAGTGAGAGCGCATTTTTTATTTTCGCCTTTTATTTTCTTTGTTCACAAACTTTGAACGCGTTTGTCTCGAAACCATGTTTTTCGTACTGGTTGCGGCACTAGCGGGTTAATTTTTTGACGAAATTTTTTTTTTGTATGTTTTTAAACTTGATTCGTTATCGTATGACATGAGCTTTTTTTAAATTTTTTTCGTTTTTTTATGAGTTTTTAAAGTCAATATTTTTTTCTAAAAAACACTTTCAAATTTGGAACATCATCAAAAATTGAAAAAAAGCTCCTGTCATACGATAACCAATTTTATTAAGATTTAAAAAAGTAATTTTTTTCCAGATCGGCACTTTTGCAACTCCCAGCGCTGCAACCACGAGGCCCTTTTTTTTCTCTGCCGCTAGTTTGGAGCTCTATAAAACCATGTTGGAGTGAAAAATATATTTTTTTGAATTTTTTTCTTGTAATTTGTTCAACTCTCTACAATAATAAAGAAAATGTAGAGAGTTTTTCCAAAAAATTTGGAAAAATGTTTGTTTTTGACTGAGTTATTAATTTTAAAAAAAGGTCTGTTTTCTCGAATTCGCGAATTTTATGTTCCACCTTAAAAAACCATGCACATCATTACTGAGCGATGCCGAATTTAATTATTTTAGTTGGCATTTATTTTTATTTTACCAACATATCGTATTTAAATTTTGTATGTTATCGAGAAAAGTTATACGTTTCGATTCTTATTGCAGCCGTCAACGTAATTTAATCATAATTTAGCTTTCATCATAATGCGGCATAATCATTAGCCCATAAAATGTTATCGAAAATGCAACTTTATGTATGCTTCTGAAATTCCTTAGCAAGTTACAATTTTATGTAAGGGAAAGGAAAATGGTTGAAGTTTGTACCATTGTAATACTTAATAATTTAATAAAATTTGTAATCTGTAAGGAAGCTCTATGGTTAAAAGGTCGCGGTTACACGTCCTGCAGGAAAACAAGATTTAGAAAACAGGTATTTAAAAGTCATATTTTTGACTTAAAATTAAAGATATGACCGTCAAAAGTCATATCTTTGGTAATATTCCAAACTTGATAACGAAGATAAAGTTTATATAAAAGCTATTGTGAAGTATTTCTGAAGTTTTATAAAGGCTTAAATCAAAGTTTCTGATAAACTTAAAAATGTTTGTTTACGGAAGCTTGGGAAGTTTTAATTTCGAATGAGCTTCGGTTAAGAGAACAAATGAAATTGCTGCCTCTAAGTTGGAAAAAGATTTATAGAAATCTTTAATAGAAACATTATCGAAGTTACTTTCAATTTTGTATGAGTAGCTCTTTAAAGCCTTCGAAATTATATGAACCGAAGATAAAACATCTCGGACTAAGAAAACAAGGTTATCAAAATTCAAATAAATTAAAAAGTTAAGAGTACAGAAAAATATTGAAAAAATGCACAATGATTGGGTAAGACCACAAGCGTTATGCGATAGCAAAATAAAAATGCAAGCGACCAATCCATTCATTACTGAATCAAAACCTAAACAAACTAGCTTTTGGTCTTGGTAACCGATACAGTGATCAGTAGCCGTCACAAAACTTTTAATGGAATTATAAGAAAATTATTTTTGAAATTTAATTTCATTATTTTCAAACTGGCAATAATGATATATCAACTTCAAAAATACAAAAAAAAGGTAAAATTTTGTATTGAAAAATAAAAAATTATTTATTTAACTGTTCACTGGCAACGCAAAAATAAGCGAAAAGGTTAGGGTTGTTTTGAAAATGCGGAAATTGGGAAATTTTTTATAAAAAAAATTAATTAAATTAAAAAATGTATCTTTAAAATTCAGTTTAAGTAAGGAATAAATCTACAAAAAAATTCAAATATCATACAAAAATCAGAAAATTTTTTTGTTATAAATTTTGGAATTTTGGTAAAGCTTATATCGTTAAATTTTGAACAGTTTGATGCAGTTATGAAGCTTGTATAAACAAGCACGCACTAATCTTACGGAAACTGTTTGCGAAGTTTAATAAAGGACCAAGAAGCTTCTATAAAATAATAAAAAGTTCGTCCTTTTGCCGTTATAGAAGTCAATAAGCGTGCTTTCAGATACTACGTAATTTTCATAATGAATTGCTGTAAAGCTTGCTGTTTTCATCAATATCATCACAACAAAAATGAAAAGCTTTTCAGAAGAAGACTGCTAACTTAATAACTAAAAATATAAGAATTTTTGTTTTGGATGTGAAATTTTTTTCTGAAATGTGAAATTCGTTTGAGCATATTGGTAAAAAAACTTTTTTGGAAGTGGCAACCCTGTTCCGTACACATTTTTCCAGCTGGAGAAAGAAGAAGAACAAGCAAAATGTCACTTTTTGTGGCTCTCTATTACTTGAACTTTACTTGAAAAATTTCTTCGAGCACAAATCTCAAACTTCGAACAGCTGATTGCCAAAGTGATAAAATTAAATTTTTGCGTTGTGTTGTGAAAAAAATGTATGGAATTGGATAGCATTTTAGTATAAATAGTTAAAATAACCAAAACAAACACTTACGAAAATGTTTTAAATACAAATACAACGCAATTAGATTTTATTGTTTTCAAAAGCAGCTGTTGTGCTTGAAACTTACTTGAAAGCGTTTCCGTACTTTTTGACAAATTTTCTCATTTTGACAAATAATAAAATTACTCTCTATTACTCGAACTTTACTTGAAGTGCGTACGGAAACAGACCTTATATGTATTACAATGATATAAGTTATTTTTAGCAAATTTTGTAAGATGAAATTCTGTAAGAGAGACCATCTCTGTTTGGCAATGATTATAAATAAATAAATAAATAAATAAATAAATAAATAAATAAATAAATAAGATCCTGCCTCCTATTATTTTTTCTCTCCACTGCAATAGGTCTCTGTAAACAACTGGCAAAGAGGAGAGACAAATAAAATGTTGTTTGTCACACAGATGTTTTTTTTTTTGTGTTTCATTTTGTCGTTATTTTTTCCTATATTATAAAAAAGAATAGGTTAGCGTCTGTCTGTCTTGTACATTAAAGTTCAGTTTATTTATATTTAGCTCGCGCCTGCCGTTCTATAGCCAGTATAATATAGGGAACATGGTATACTCAATGGAAAGTTTTGGCGTTCGAAATGCTTAAGAATATAATCTTAAATTAGATGGCGGCATGATGACGCACGTGTGAGAGTGTCATGAAACTACGAAGAAAATAGTTTGAAAGTTTGATGACACAAGCATGTGGGAGAGAATTAAATAAAATATTTAAGAAAAACTTAAGAGTTTAAAACTTAAAGCATTACTATAAACTTGAAAAAACAACAACTATAAATTATGACCCTTTAATATTAAGATTAGAGAGAATAAGGTGAGGGTATATTTGCATATTTCAAATTAATAAAGTGATCGAATATCAAGAAGAAGTGTCGAAGAGACGAATTTTAATATTTATTAAGAGAAAGTCAAAGCCTGACGGTTTTAAAATTTGTTAAAATTAAACACATATTTTGGCGAATATTAGCAATTTTCTGCAGTCAGTTAAACCTCATGTGTTATAGTTGACTTCATAGGCGAAGCCAACGTGTCATAATAAGTTGTTTTATATGTATGAGAGCAAGCTGGTCTAGACCAGTCTATACCGCAGATTACCTTGACAATGAAAATAAATGTAAATAACAGTTTTTTTCATCATATAACTGGTTCCAGTGTTCTGTGCTGTGATACAGCACAATTTTTAGCCGGTAACCATAAAAATTGTTAATGTTTGCTATGGAAACAAGAAAGCTACTCTTATGCAGTTAATTTTAATTAAATTTTACTGCAAAATAATACATTCCACTGACTCATATAGCTGTGCTATTGTCTATTGTCTTACCAGAACTTGATTCTTCCTGAATTTTTCCATCGCTCACATCCAGTTGTAGCTCCTTCTTCAAAGTCGATTGCAGCTGCTCCTGCAGCATCTGCTTGGCGCTTGGAGCAAACATAATCTTAAATTTCAGCTGTAGCTCTCCGCACTTCTGGCTATTCCTACCGTGCTGAGTAGCGTAGAGTGCATATATTTTACTTTTATGCTCGAAATTGGAAGCACCCGTGTAGTTAGCAGCAAATTTACGCACAAAAACTGTAGGCAGGCGTACCTGTGCACGACCAAGAGGCAAATTGCTGACGTTTGTGAAGACGCTAATTTCAAGCGGTTCACAAGTTTGCAAATATTCTAAAAATAGATGCAAACAAGTCTGAATGCTATAACGTACTTTACTGCACTTTAGTTGTTGTTGTTGTTGAAAACAACTATTTCTTCCCTCCTTGTTGTTGTTATTTTTGCTTTTGTTGTTGTTATGATGATGAAAACCATTCAGGGTCGCTCCCTTTGCTGCCGCCCTTACAATACGTATACTGCTTGCTGTGTCACTGCACTCGCCCCACCAAGTGAATCTTGCTGATGCACCTTGACTTCCAATTGGCGTTGTATTTGTTGTTGTTGTTTTTATCGATGTTGCACAGCAGTTTTGATTCTTCTGGCTTTTGGCTATAAAACGTTCTGTAGGCGTGGTTGTCGCCTCTGTATAGTTGGTAATGAAATTGATTTTTGTCACTTCGATCTCAAGATATCCGCGCGTCTTTCCGTGCACATTCGGTGGCAAACTGGATTCGGTACAAATCAACAAAGTCGACATTCTATTTATACGCCATTCTTGCTAAATGCTTCGTTTTTTCACGTGTAAATTTAACCAAAAGAAAACCCGGAGCAGCCAGATATTAGAAAATTTTTCACTTTGACTACGAGAAAATTCCACACCACCAACAAACTAGCTAAAACGACGACGGAAACAAACGAGCCTGACGAGCACGAAAAATGGAAAAAATATGTGAAGCGAAGATGTTCCTTTGCAGAATTTGTTCCGGGTTGCCGACATCTGACAGCTGCATGACAGCAGAGTTGACATGTGCCGAGTGGTGAATTCAAATTTGCACAGCACTGCCAGCTGTATGTTTTGGTGTGGAACGTAAATTCTGTATGAAGCAGTTTTGTTTGATGAATAGTGATGAGACTGTACTCTGAATTTCGCTATAGCTAATGTTTATTTGGCCAATGAGCTTCAGTGATAAGATATAATTTTGAAATTGTTGTATTAGATTATTTTCATGGCCTGATTATTTAATTATTTTTACATAGAGCTCAAAAGTCGAATCTGATGTGGGTGATTTTTCAAGTTTTAAAGTTATCTTAGCGATTTAATTACCAAACATATTAACTTTTTAAAAACAAAATTAAATTTCCTGCAAGCTTAAGCCGCAAAAAATTTTCCATTAAGTCACAAATTTAAAAGTTACGATTAGTCAAAAAATACATTTTATGACGTTATAACTTTTAAAAAATTAGTATGTTTGGTCATTCTTGTAGCGATATGTTAGTTATGGATTAAAACATAATGACACCTATGTTCTTTGTTTTTCTCTCATAACTCCCTAAGGGGACGTTTCCGACCACCTCCACCCATACTTTTTTTGTCTGTCATCATGACGGGAGTTACTTCCCGCACTATCTGCGAGGTCTGGGACACCGTGTATATAAAAATGGTGTGAAAAATTTAAAGTAATTCATCTATTGAGAATGACTAGGCCGATTTGGCTCAAATTTGATTTTAGCTGTTTGTAATCGCCAGGAGAAGGTTTTGGACGAAAAGTTGAGAAATTAGAAAAATCGAAAAGAGATTTTTATATGGAATTTTGTATGTAATTGTTGCAGATTGGCTTTTCGAATGGAAAAATAGGAAATTCTTTCTGAAAGTTTCAGAAACATCCGGAAAATCACGAAAAAAATTTGAATTTTTTTCGACGAAATTTTGAAAAATATGTTGTTAAGCTTGGAAAATTACAGATAATTGTGAAATTTATTGTGATAAAAGACGTTTTGTGTGAATTTTGGGTTAACGAGATAAATAAAAGATGGCGCTATGCTGCGATCAATATCATAACCCCATATATGGCGTTATAAGTTACTTTAGGGTGTTTTTCATGGGTTCTTTCAGCATTCTCATTTTTTATTTTCCAAGTGTGCTTTTTTTCTTGCTGATTGAATTGATTCGAGTTTTGGGTATTTTAACATTGATTCTAGATAGTCGTGTATCGCGCATCAAATTCGATAACGGTACACGCATTATAAACAATTGAATATGATCTCAATAGACGATCACACCTTTGGCCACATTCCTGTTGATGATTTAGCTGGATTGATATCGTGCCCGGAAAATTTTTGCGAGTTAACATATTCGAAGTAGGAGCTCATCACCAAAGTGTTCCCCGGCATTGCACAAAATTATAAAAATCTGGATTGAATTAGTGAACGGGCAAAACTAGCAGCGAAGAAAAAGCACGACAAAAGCTTGAATTTAATTATTCAAAGTCATATCGCTGGAAAACTGCATTCGAATAAATCCGTTGACAGCGTAACTGGATGACGAGGGTGAAGTGACCTACTATCCGTCGGAATTTTCAAACTCGCTTGATGTGTCAGGAACTCCACCACATAATTTACAGCTGAAGGTGGAAATGATTATAATCATGTTGCGAAACCGTAATCATCTGAAATTGTGCATCGGTACGTAGTTCTCCATCAAGAAACTGATGAGCAATATGATACAAGCGACGATCATCAAGATCAAATTCAAAGGAGAAGAAGTCCTTATCCTTCGAATTACGATTATTCCAACTGATCTTCAGTTCCCCGTTCGATTGGCTTTTATCAATAAATAAATAAATTGCAAGGCCAATCATTGGAAGTCTGTGAGATTCATTGTACGCTTCCTGTTCGTGTTTCGGCAAACCGTCTTCGTTGTTAGTTTTTGCACCGAAATATTCCAAAATGGAAGAATTTGACATCTTTAAAGCGTTGACATTGAGGGATATCAACAACAAATTAAGAGAAGGTACTGATTCAAACGCAACTTTTTCAATTCATGCTTTGATAATACAACTACACCGAAATATCAAAGCCTGTTTTAAGAATTTATCGCGTCAAAGAGTCAAACCAGAACTTATTTTGAATTTTATTTTATATTTTAAAATTTTGTTACTAAATAAATAATGTTTTACTCTTTGACATTTTAAACTATTTTCAGCATTGATGGCGATGTTGGCAAGCATCGATGGTTTTTGTTCGATAATCAACACGAATCGATGTAAAGCTTTCTTTGTCAACCATCATCTATAAATCTTGCAAAAATAGTATCTAAAAAGATCAATTTAGGAGCACAACTAGTAGAAAGGTAAATTTCAAGTGCTCTGAAAAGCAGCCGCTCATCTGTTCTTGACGCTAACTTTAATTTCAATGCGTTATTCTCTTAACTTAATTTTTCAAAATTTGCTACAGTTCTAAATGGAAGACAAATTCCTATTCATATTATTCCCATTGCAGCTCCTGCTACTATTACTTTATTTTCGTGCAGAGTTAACTCGAGATGAGGGTTTTATTTAAGTTAAAAACATTGCGAGGCTCACTCGATACTATTTACATGTAAAATATAGAATTGAGTTAGTCTTGTGAAATTTATTAGTGTCGGCATCACTCCAAAATACTCTTTCACCCTCCATTTTTTAATGACAAAACCATAATAGATTTAAACAGATAGAACTCAGCTTAATCCAAGAAGTTTCGTGAAGTTTTATTGGGTTAAACGAAACTCAACTCAACTCTTCTCTACATGCAGGGTTAATTACGAATAAACCCCCGAGTTAACTCTGCATACAAATACAGTACATGTATCTCTAACTCAAACTCAAACTCAAACTCAAACTCAAACTCAAACTCAAACTCTTACTCTAACTCTAACTCTAACTCTAACTCTAACTCTTACTCTAACTCTAACTCTAACTCTAACTCTAACTCTAACTCTAACTCTAACTCTAACTCTAACTCTAACTCTAACTCTAACTCTAACTCTAACTCTTACTCTAACTCTAACTCTAACTCTAACTCTAACTCTAACTCTAACTCTAACTCTAACTCTAACTCTAACTCTAACTCTAACTCTAACTCTAACTCTAACTCTAACTCTAACTCTAACTCTAACTCTAACTCTAACTCTAACTCTAACTCTAACTCTAACTCTAACTCTAACTCTAACTCTAACTCTAACTCTAACTCTAACTCTAACTCTTACTCTAACTCTAACTCTAACTCTAACTCTAACTCTAACTCTAACTCTAACTCTAACTCTAACTCTAACTCTAACTCTAACTCTAACTCTAACTCTAACTCTAACTCTAACTCTAACTCTAACTCTAACTCTAACTCTAACTCTAACTCTAACTCTAACTCTAACTCTAACTCTAACTCTAACTCTAACTCTAACTCTAACTCTAACTCTAACTCTAACTCTAACTCTAACTCTAACTCTAACTCTAGCTCTAACTCTAACTCTAACTCTAACTTTAAGTTTAAGTTGAAATTGAAGATGAAATTGAAGTTTAAGTTCAAGACTAAATGTCATAAATAAGTCATTACATGTATTATATAATAAGTCATTATAAGTCATATATATGTATGTAACGGACTCTCTCTTATTTCTGTGTGTTTCAACCGTATGCTCAAAATTAATATACACTGACCTATGCAGGTTTAGGTTACAATAATTAAAATTAATTTTTGAAAAAAACGATGGTTTATTTGCTTTTGATATGAATAATAGTAAAAAATGATTATGAAGTCAAATTTGTTGTTGCTCTTTTTCAGAAAATTTTAATTCGAATCACATTAAGTGGCATGTTGTTGAAAGCGTTATTTATTTTTGTATACTTATAATGATTTAAAAATTTATTTCATGGGACAAGAGGTCAATTTTAATAGAAACTAAATGTTCTAAACAGTCGCCGCCACAATCAATTATAATGATAAGAAATAGCGAAAAGTACATCAAGTTTGCATTTGCAAACTTAAATTCACTTCAATAGTTAGTTGGTGATCGAGTCTTAAGCTGAACAGCTGGCTTTCGTCATAATGAAGTTTCGGCAGAATTTAAAACTTTCGCTTTTGGCTTTAATTTTTCTTAATACATTGAGTACATGTGTTCTAAAACCTTTTGACGGTGATGATTTGGAAAGTGAAAATGAAATTTACGACAATAAAGTTGACTTAAGTCAAGAAGATATTGAAAATCGTGCCATCTATGCCAAGCAAATGTTAAGCTATATGAATCAGACTGTCGATCCATGCGAGGACTTTTATGAGTATGCATGCGGAAATTGGAAAAATGTTATTGTTGAGAGATCTTCCACATATAAGCGAAATAATATGTATGACATTACTTATAAAATACTTGAAGCTAAGGATGAGATATTACAGCGGCCAAGCAATAAAATAAATTCGGAATTTGAGTCTGAATTCAAGATGACGCAGAATTTTTACCAATTATGCTTAGAGGCCGATCTCATAACATCCACCAATTCACCTGACTACTTAGCGACTATTAATGAAATTGGAGGATTTCCTGCCGTTGATGATGGCTGGAACTCTGCGAATTTTAGTTGGTTTAATATGACTGCTCACTTGACGAACTATGGTGTTCATACTCTTATTCGTGAGGAAATTTTACCAAATTATCCATTTCCACCTTACTTCAAAATACCCGAACTTGGCTTAGGTTTTGTTGTTCATAGCGATAATATTGCAACGAACTCATCTAATGGCTATATATTCAACGAGAAACAGATGCGAAAATACTTAACTGCTTATGGTGTACAGGAACCTAAAATCAGTGAAGTTATAGTGGGTGTCTTTGACTTCTGGAAGGAAGTTCTCAAAGTAGCCGAACAATTCGATGACGATTTGTATGAATGCCGTCAGCTTGAAGTTATTTTATTTGGTATGCAGAATTTTACGCAATGGAATCAATATTTCGATATAGCTTGGGAGGGCAAGAATTTTAATTTGACTCGAGATAATTTTCCCTGTGACTATTACTACATTGAGCTGGATAAAATTTGTGAAAAACATAAACCTGCGGTGGCCAATTATTTAGCAATGGCATTTTTACATCAAATGGATGCAAAGTTGACTGCAGTGAAATTTCAAAAAGAATATTGCATTAATCATGCTGTCAATATGGCGGAGTATCTAATGGATGAGCTCTATTTACAGGTAATTCGAAGTTATATATGATAAAATTGTCATATATAATTATTATCATTTATGCATGGCATTCGCACGCCAAGTGCACATTATATGCAAGTGTGAACCTCTGTATGATGCCGGGCATGACGGCATATAACTACGTTGAACATGCATATTTAACTTGAAGTTAACTATGCATTTAATCGGAGTAGACTAGATAGAATTTGAGTTCTATCTCTCAAAGAGAAAATAGCTTTTTTATGAAATGTAATTCAGGCATTAGATAAAACTATTATATTTAAAAGATTTTGGAACGACCTTAATTCTTCTGCAGGTTTTTAATGCTGTTGTCTAAATTAATTAATTTTTTTTCACCTAAAACTTTGATACACATTTGAAAAGACACATCATTATTTTCTTGATTAGTAAAAACTAAAAAAATTACAAAAAATAGTGTCGCGCATCTTAACACATCCTGAAAAGATCAGCATCGAGTGTCAGCGCTTAATTATTTAAATGAGTTTAAACAGAAGACCTTAGTTTTGTTATCAGTTACGCAAGTGTTGTGCGTCCGGCGAGTAGTTTTCAAAATAGAACAATGTATTGCTTACCTTGTGCACATAATCTACGTCACCAGGCAAGCTTATCGTGGGACTGCAGAATACGTTGAAGTCGGGCAATTTTAATTAACTAAACATACCAAAAATAAAATAACATAAAATAACAATTTAACAATCTGGCTCATTATTGGCAAGTTCCACATGCCAGTGGAACGTAACTGCAATTTTACGTCGCACGCCAGTGGCCCTATATGTGTTTGTTTGTATATTTTAAAAATTCAAAACTTACCATCAACTCATAACACAATTTAGTTTTATAAATAATTGAATTTAAATAGGCTCCACGCTCGGTTACGCATGACCGACATTTTAGCAAAAAATTATTCATTACTGCCTTGAGGGTTGAATTGCTTTAACTCATCCAAAATTTGTTGCTATTGATATATAGGCTTCATGTTTGCAAGAAATCCACAACAAAAAATCGGGTGCAGTAAAGTCAGATGACCTTGGAGGCCAACGGAATGTAGAGTTTCGTGATATCAGCTTATTAGGAAATTTTCGCTGCTTTTCTGCCATAGCAGTCCTGTAGTCCTTATGTGACACCGACCATGAACCTTGAAGAAACTCCATCCCACACTGTGACGTGACGTGTACGCAATTGCTTCTCATGGAGTATCTGTGGGTTAGGCCGCGCGCATAGTAAACGCCGATTCAGACGGACTGGCAGGCAGGCTGGCCAGTGTGACAAAAATGGCTTCATACAATTTCATATAAGATCAGGTCAGGCGTGAAAGCAGCCCGGCTCAGGTTTCTCGCAGCTGATTACGAGCAGGTTATGTTTTTTGAGTAATTTTTTGATATTTTTAAGGAAACAGCGGTCTTAAGTGCATCATTTACAAATAAGGAATAATATTAAGTGCTTCATGTCACTTCGTATTTGCTTCGTAAGCTCGTATTTCGTAAGAACTTACGAAACGTCAAAAATATTTCATATGAACATTGAGATACGAACATTTTTAAATTTACGAATCAATTTCGATGCTTATTGGCCTAGACCAGTGTTTCTCATCAGTGCGCCCGCGGGCAACAAATCAGTGTTAGTGACCTTATGCATGTGCAGCCGAAGCTAAAAAACGAACATCAGTCTTATGCCAACTGTCCACACAGAAGGTTCACGTCACATGCTTGCTTGAATTTGATTTTTTTTTCAGATAATTTGCGTGTTTATTTTAATTGATTGCAACAACTGCTATGCTTACACTCTAAAAAAAAAACACACAAGCCGTTTGTTGTTTATTTAACACTCATTGTTGTTTATGAGTAAATATCATTGAGTTTGTTGTTGTTTTGTTTTTTTTTTAACAAACTTATAGTTTTCTAAATCATAATTATTATAATTTATTATGCTTGAAAACATAAATAAACAAACAAATATTTTATTTTGATTCCTGTGCATAGCTGCTAACCCATATTTCCACAGAAAATAACTTTTCCCATAAGCAAATTAAAAAATTACCATACAACTGCCTAACTTTCCACGGCACTTTTTTTATTAAAAAATACCACAGCAATTAAAAAAATACCACCAAAATTCCCACAGCCATTAAAAACAACCTCCAAATTCCCACAAACATTAACAATTCCCACAATAATTAAAAAATACCACAAAAAGTCCCACAAAGAATAAACGGAATTTTTAATATATTAATTATTATTTTCTTTTTCATTAAAAAATACTACAGCAATTAAAAAATACCCCAAAAACTCCCACAGCCATTAAAAGATACTTAAAAATTCCCACAAATATTAAAAATTCCCACACGAATTAAAAATTACCACGGGAATTTCTTTTTCCCACAGCAATTAAAACTTACCACAAAAGAGATTTTTCCCAAAAGTTGGCAGCTATGTTTCTGTGTACTTTTATGCGTTTGACGATTTGCCGAAACAGCTGATGTAAAATTGTTTGACCACGTGCTATGTTTAGCATTCAACGTTGTTTGAACGTTTCTTCAACGTTTTGTTTTCAATGTTGAAATTGGCTCAGTGTATGCACATCGTTACATTAAGATACGAAGCATGATATCGTTGTGTGCGTTTGGCAATCACTGGCCTAGACACATTGACTGCGGCTGCAACATAACAACACGAGGTGAAAACGAAAATGTTGGCATGTTATCTACGACTTGATTATTTTGGATGCAGCACGACAAGCCGTATTTTCATATCTTTTTATTATTAAACATCGAATTATCATTAAAAAACAAACACTTAACACAAATACAATGAGACCGAACAATAAAAACACAAAAGAAGCACGAAATCAAATAAAAACATTAAGAAATGCCGATGTTCTTACTCTTGTCGCACGTCAAAATAGAAAAAGTTCTAAATCGACGACAGCAACATTGCTGCAAAGACGCATTGTCGTTGCAACATTTTCACCACATTCACCTCCATAAGAAAAGCATGTAAAAAAATTTGACGTTTGACGTAATGCTGCAGCCGCAGTCAATGTGTCTAGGCTAATATAGGCTATCTCGTCCAAATTCATATATCCAATATTTATTAAAATTTTCGCGCTCAAATAAGTCAATTTTTGGAAGTGTTTACAGAAAATGAAAATAACCGTTCAGAAGACACACAACATGTTGTAAACATGTTGTATGTATCACTTTTTCGCTACTTCTGTCTTAGAAACGCAGCCAATGTGTCTAGGCTATATGTCGTAAATTAGCTATCGTAAGCTTATGTTGTTTGTCAAACAGCATATTTTTCTAAATTTTAAAGCATCATTCATGGTTGAATAAAAAGGTTGCTGCAAAACTGACAGTGCTCTCTTTTCTTTAGCAGCAACTATCAAAATCAACTGCAGACGCGGACTTATTTTAAAATTAATGTTTATACCCTAAACCTCAGAGGTCAGGGTATATTAACTTTGTGCAAACGTTTGTAACGCATAGAACGAAGCGAGTCCGGTATAGAAAAGTACATATATTCTTGATCAGCGTCACCACCTGAGTCGAGCTAACCATGTCCCTCCGTCCGTCCGTCCGTCTGTGTGTTGTCCGTATACACAGGATAAGAAGAAGGAGTTGAGATAATTAAATGAAACTTGGTTCACATGGACCCAAGGATCTGCACTATTGAATATTTTTGGAATCCGCTCACGGACACGCCTACCTCCCATACAACCCAAAAACTCAAAACGCAATTAATAAGCTCATAATTAACCTACAACAATAAAACTTGGTGTGTATGTGTTCTGTATTAACACAAAAATGTCTTCGAAAAATGGACATCATTCGCTCACGGACACGCCTACCACCCATACAACCCAAAAATTGAAAACGCAATATATAAGCTTATAATTAAGCTTATAAACAACAATAACATTTTGTGTGTATGTGTTTTGTATTAACATAAAGATGTCTTCGAAAAATGGGTGTCATTCGCTCACAGACACGCCCACCTCCCATACAACCCAAAAATTGAAAACGCAATCAATAAGCCTATGTCTAACCAATAGAGATACAATTTTGCACGTATGTTTTTTATGACAACATAAAGATGGTTTTGGAGTATGGACGTCGTCCGCTCACGCACACGCCCACCTCCCATACAACCCAAAAATTGAAAACGCAATAAATAAGATTATGTTAGTCATAGAGAGATCAAATTTGGTATGTATGTATTTTATACCAAAATTAAGGTGTGTTCAAAAATTGGGAGTAATCCGTCCATGAACACGCCCATCTCCCATAGCGAAAGCATAATAAAGGCATTAACTGTGAACTACAGGAATAAAACTTGGTATGTTTAAATGTTTCTTCAACATTTAAATGCATATAAAATATAGGCTTCATCCGCCCACGAATGCAAAAAATAATATTATTGAAAATGGGCGTTTTTCAATAATATTAATTTTTTTTTTTAAAAGAAGGTTTAGGGTATTTCATAGTCGGCCTAGACCGACTTTAGACTTTCTTTACTTGTTTAATTATAAAATTTAAATAAAAGAAAATTATTTTCATGTCTGATGAGTTATTTATTCACAAAGTTGAGATTTTGAAATTATAAGAAAATTTTATGATTTTTCCTGCTAAAAATCAAAAATTTTTTTTTGTAAGAAATATGAGAAAATGCATTCCAGGTTTTTGTACCTTACTTGTATTATATTTTGTTCTTTCCTTTTTATCATCGCCATGTTTATGCAATATGCAGAAATTTTCTGCTCTTGTCTTACTTTTAAATGAAACATTGCATACCATAACAATAATATAAAAATCTTTTCTACAGGATTATTTTACCGCAGCCATTCGCGAGGAAGTCGTCGCAATACTGAAAGAAATAAGGAAAAGTTTACAAATCGTACTTCAGGAAGCTAACTGGTTAGATGAAGAAACACGACGGGAAGCTCTCCTAAAGGAATCGACTCTTGTTTACAGAATTGGAAAGTTTGAAGATAAGATCTTAACTAACACACTCATACGAGCAATGAAGAATCTGACATTATTCGAAGATAGTTACGAGCGTAGCAACATCAATGTTCACAAATTTAAAACTTATATTAAGCGATATCTTGGACTACATTCGGAACAATATAGCAAAAAAACCAAACCGTTAGAGCTACTTATTGCCAGTATGGTTAATGCTGGTTATTATAATCTGGATAATTCCATCAATGTTTTGGCTGGCATTCTACATCCACCAGCATACCATAAATCATGGCCAAATTCACTGAAATTTGGCACACTGGGTTATTTAATTGGTCACGAGTTCACACATGGCTTTGATTCTACAGGATCAAGATTTGACAGTAGTGGTGCTCTACGTTTCTGGTGGTCGGAGAAATCTAGCAATAGGTTTGAGGAGCGAGCGAGCTGCTTTGGAAAACACTTTGGTAGCTACTTAATTCCCGAAATAAACCGGCATGTTAACGGGGCTGAGACTGCGGATGAAAATATAGCCGATAATGGTGGACTACGTGAAGCCTTTAATGCTTATAGAGCCTTAATACAGGAGCTTATCAAGGAACAAGGTCATGCATTTAGACATGAACTTGAGCTAATGCCTGACATAGATTTGTCGCCGGAGCAACTTTTCTTCTTGGGCTTCGGACAATTATGGTGTGCATCGTACAAGGAGGAACATTACTGGCAAGAGTTGGCACAGGAACATACTATAGATAAATATCGTGTATTGGGATCGGTGACCAACTATGAAGAATTTGCCAAGGCTTACAAATGTCCGTTGGGCTCTAAAATGAATCCCAACGAAGAAAAATGTAGGGTCTGGTAGAACTGAATTTTTTAAGCAAAAAAGGTTTACAAGAAATAATAGGGGAAATCACGATGAGTTGGTAAGCTTGTGATAAAGTTGATATATGTAGCAAATTTTTGACATTTAAAAAAAAGTCTGTTAATAAAAAGACAACTTTATCCAATGTTTATATAATGCACAATTCTGTTGCACTGTTTTTTTCTTGAAAACTAATTTTGTGAAAATATGAAAATAAATAAACACATAAAACAACAAAAATTTACACTACTGTCTTGTTCACTGTCTGGAATTTATGTTGTATATCTCTGTTAAATATAAATATAACAAAAACAGCACATCGTGAATAACCCTAATGTTAGCAAATTGTAAACTTAGTTTTATAAATTTTCAATAAAATAAAAAAAAATAAATTTACTAAATTTAAACTTACAACTAACTTAACCAAAACTTCGTGCTTTAGCTAGTTCATAAAATTAATCTTATGAATTCATGCAGGTCTTCCCATCCAAATTTCTTCTAAAATTTCTTTCCACACGTTTTTACTATTACTTTTCAAAAATAATCTTATCAGCAACAAACAATATATTAATTATGAAAAACTAATGAAGTTATTTGACCTGAACTGGGACTATGGACGAATTCTTGTTTTTCGTCTTCTGCTTCTTGAGTTTGGCCGTGTTGAATTGGGCGTGATTTATTAAAAAAGTGATTCAGTCACGTTTTATCGTTTTGATCAGTGAAAAAAGTGTGAAACTTTTTACACCGCATAGCAAGCACACAGATTGTACTGTGCGATAGTCCAAAATACCAGGGAGATAATGTTATTTTTCCGGTAGGTCTTGTCGAGTTAATGTTTTAAACTTTAAATTTTTCGGTCACCCCCAAAATCTAGGTTTATGATTTTGCCTACCTTTGCCCACTTTTTGGCCTATAAAAATTTAACCTGAAAGGCAAAACTTGAATTTTTCCAAGGATATATATATATATTATTGTCGATTTCAAAGCCGCCTTGGACAGTCCAATAAGGAATCACCTATATTCCACCATGTTTGAATTTGTTATTATTGCGAAGATAATATGTTTTTGCAGGATGACACCGAACAACACCAACAGCGCAGTGAAAATCGGGAAAGACCTCTCCCCTCCGTTCGATACCAAACGAGGTTACAGGCAAGCTTATTCATCGTGCGACTTTTGACGTAGAACTACATCTTACAGCACGGTTTTGCATGGGGTCGTTTTAACAAATTTTTTCAAGGCGATGAAACGTTTTTTGAGCAATACTTTAAGGTATACCTGCAGCCTTTAATACTCACCATTCAAAGATAATATATATACTTAATTATCAGATATATCATGCGCTGCACAAATAGCTAATTTTGGATTTTGTCACTATTATATTAAAGTCACAAAATAGCAAAATCTAAGAAAAAAATTTATATTTTTAACCGACTTCAAAAAGGAGGAGGTTCTCAAGTTGGTTGGTTTCTCTGTTTTTTTTTTTTTTTTTTTTTTTTTTGTGAATGTATGTACATCGATTACTCCTAAAGTACTTGCCCGATTGCCGTAATTTTTTGTCAACATATAGAGACTATCAACGCGGAGGTGCTCGTCTATGAAAGTGGGTGGTATTCGGCAAAGGGGCGTGTCTCCATAAGAAAAACACTGTATCTCAGTTAATATTGACACTAGGGTAATAAAATTCTCAGTACAATTACAAGAGCGAGCACAAATATTAAAAATGACGATCACTTAAGTGGGCGCAATTCTAAAAAAGGGTGTGGCAATATTGTAAAAACTCTGTATCTCAAAGAAAATTGACACTAGAGTACTGAAATTAAGTACAGAGGTAAGCACAATTATAAAAAAATTACTCTAAAAAAAGTGGGCGCTATTCGACAAAGGGGTGTGGCAATATTAGAGAATTACTGTGTCTCGAAAAGTATTGATACTAGGGTACAGAAATTTATTACAACGGTAGGAAAAATTACTACAAATTTTTGTAAAAAAAAAGGGCGTTATTCGAGAAGGGCGTGGCAATATAAAAAAAAAACACTGTATCTCGATTACTACTGTTACTACGATACTAAGATTTAGTGCAAAGGTAGGTACAAATATAACAAATAACTGCCAGTAATGTGGGCGGTATTCGATAAAGGGGCGTGTCACTATAAGAAAAACACTGTATCGCAGTGAATATTGACACTAGAGTACTAGAGTCAATAAAATTCACAGAAAAAATGCAAGGGTAGGTATACTTATAAAAAAATAACGGTCAATTTAGTGGGCGTTATTCGACAAGAGGTGTGGCAATATTAGAAAAACTCTGTATCTCGAATAATATTGACACTAGAGTTCTAAAGTTTACTTTAGAGGTAGGCACAATTATAAAAAATTAATTTCAATAAACTGGGCGTTGTTTGATAAAGGGGTGTGGCAATATTTAAAACACACTGTATCTCGAATAATATTGACACTAGAGTACTGATATTTAGTACAGAGGTAGGCACACTTATAACAAGTTGTTGTCAATAAAGTGGGCGTCATTCGACAAAGGGGTGTGGCAGTGTGTAAAAAAACTGTATAATATTGACTAAAGGGTGATAAAATTCATTGTTAGAATGGGTAGAACTATTGAAAACACTATGACAAAGAGTGTGATATTCTCGACAAAGAGGCATGTCACTAGTATAAACACACTATTCAGTCAATATTGACATTGGGGTACTGATAAAAATACAAGAGTAGGTACTGATAAAGATACTGACAAAGAACAGAATAAGAAACGACAGAAAAGCATTTTCCATATTATGAGCATAACTTATTGGTGTTTAATTAATTTATACACTTTTTTAAAATATATCATTTTCTCTAAAAAGAAAGAAATAAAAACTTTTTAACAAAAAAAAAAAACCTATTTCAAAATCACTACAAAGTAAAAAATAATTTTAAATTACTTTTACTATTTATTTCTTGGTCAAATTTGATAATTTATTTATATTCATTATTATATTGGAAATCTTATGATATTAATTATTCTGAATTTTTTTATTTTTATTATAAATATATTAATTTTTTATGATTATAAAAGCTTCGAAGTCGGCGCTAATGTAATCAGATTTTTTGTGCAGCTGCAACACACATATAGCAGTTTAATTAAGATTTAAGAAAAATTAAGATTACAAATTAATACAGCGTCACCTAAGCAGGATATTCACAAATAAAAAAGTCTTAAATAGAGTAGGGATGGCAAAAATATCATCATTTTATGTCAATGATTAGCGCTGACTAGAAGCTTTTATTATCATAAAAAATTAATATATTTATGATAAAAATAAAAAAAATTCAGAATAATTGATATCATAAGATTTCCAATATAATAATGAATATAAATAAATTATCAAATTTGACCAAGAAATAAATAGTAAAAGTAATTTAAAATTATTTTTTACTTTGTAGTGATTTTGAAGTAGGTTTTTTTTTTGTTAAAAAGTTTTTATTATATATGAAAATCAATCATTAGCTGCTTATGATGTGCCTACTGCTTTCTTTGTTTTTGTTTCGTTGTTTTTGCGTGTGTTGTTTTAGTTGTGTACGAATTAATTCACAGCATTGGCTCTCTGCTCAATGTTGAGAGGGCGAATTGGGCGTATCGGGTTTTTGTACTACCCCTTATTATACTATTTTAATATAAAAGGTTAATGAACCTCTTTTCAACTCAGACAATGAACTCAAACTGTCAAACTTAACGATGATCATGGTTACTTTTAACTTTTTCTGTGTCTTGGTCTTGTTATTCTTCGGAAGATAAATACAAAACGTGCCAAATGGCAAAAAACATTGCACCAAGGAGGCGAACTAAAAGTTATTTTTTTAAAGTGGAGAAACTCTAGAAAAGAAAATAAAAAAACATGGAAAAGAAAATTGCCTTGAGTCCAACTGCAGGAACTCAAAACCGTAGACAGCGCATATGAGAGAACAGTGTACACAAAAGCTCAGGTTTTGTTTTATGCTATTGCCCAATAGATGGCACTGACATGATATGTGCACTCAGCAGAGCAAGCATTGGTTAGTGCGTCCAGGGTTGCCAGAGACTCTTCGCTTAAAAACGTCAAAAAGCTTTTAAAAAATCGTCATTTAGGTCTTAAATTCGTCATTTTCCCATTCCAAAAATCGTAATTTATGTCCTAAAATCGTCACACAGTATAGAATATTTAAATTTTTACTTAAAGCAAAAGGAAAATTAAATATTTTTATTAATAAAAAATTAGTATATTAAAATTATGAAATAAAATTCATTTATATATAGGCATCTCCCAGTGGCACGGACGCGACATTCGCACGGTTTTAATTACTCGAAAAACAAGAAAAAAGCAAAATGAGCCGATATATATATAAGTGCTCTAACGCGACGATAGAGTGCTACATTTTATAAAAATATTGGCGAGATTTAGTACAAATTAGTACAAAGTAATAATCAATCATTCAATGAAACGGACGCGACAAAAAACAGAAGTTTTTTTTAGCTCGTATAGAAATACGCAAAATTTAGCAAATTTTGAGAACTTTTTTTTATATATAATATACATGTTAATGGAGGTCAAAGGATAACTATTCTTAGTAGACTTATGAAATATAAAAATAATCTCTTATCTTTTTTTAAATAGATATAGCACGAATACGGACGCGACATCATGGACGCGACAAATTTTTCCACAGTAGTAAAATACAGTAAAGATGTTCGTTATAAATTTTAATAAAAATACATCATAATAAGTTGAATTCAAGTTACATAGCAGTCATACTAATCAAAATAAAAAAAAAAATAAAGTTATAAGCTTTTAGAGTGCTTTATTTTAATGTTTTTCTTCATTTTTGGTGGACCTTTTTTGGGAGATGCCCATATGTATATTCACTAAAGCGTAGTGAAATTTTTTTCTATAAAGCGGGATTGAGAAACTGAAAACTTACACCATTTTAAGCAACATGGCCGAAGGATTCAGCTCTCCAACGAATTTCGAACCGCCAACTATTAAAAAATAGCTTTTGATATGAATGCGTTTAAGATGTATTGGTTGAAGAGGATTTTTAGCTAGAAAAAAAGTTTTTCATAAATTTTTTTTTTCAATCACTATGGCCCTTACGATTTCTGAAAGCAAAATACTGATTTTTAGGCTTATTGCTCTGGAACATGAGTACAAATTAAGTTATATAATGCAGCACATGTGGACTTTTTGCATCGCAAAATCCCGAACCAAGTAATTTATCGTCGCAATGATGTGAATTGGCCACCCAGATAATCCGATTTGACGCCGTTAGACTATTTTCTGTGGCGTTACACGAAGGATTACGTCTATGTGAATGATCCGAAGAAAATTCCAGACATGAAAAGCAATATAACGGAATAGTCGCAGTGAACATACACTCAGAAAAAAGTTTCTCGGAATATGATAAAAAAGGCATAATATTTAGAGAAAAATGATATAGACTTTGCTCCAAATGTCGCTTTCTCTAAATGTGATCCTAAAAAGTCTCTAAAAGGGATAAAAAGTTTTTAATGTAAGAAAACAAATATATTTTAAATAAGAAATATTTTTGTAGGTCTTGCCGGTATTTGAACCTAGGACAGTCAAAAACTACACTCACACGTCAGCACACTCGGCTAAACATAAACTTCCAAAACAGTGATAAAATTTCAATAAGAACGTTTTTATGTATTTTATGAAAAAGAGAAATACATAAAAAATATATTGTTTTTAGAGAAAAGACTTTATTGATAGTTCAAGTTTAAGTTTAAGTTTAAGTTTAGTTTAAGTTTAAGTTTAAGTTTAAGTTTAAGTTTAAGTTTAAGTTTAAGTTTAAGTTTAAGTTTAAGTTTAAGTTTAAGTTTAAGTTTAAGTTTAAGTTTAAGTTTAAGTTTAAGTTTAAGTTTAAGTTTAAGTTTAAGTTTAAGTTTAAGTTTAAGTTTAAGTTTAAGTTTAAGTTTAAGTTTAAGTTTAAGTTTAAGTTTAAGTTTAAGTTTAAGTTTAAGTTTAAGTTTAAGTTTAAGTTTAAGTTTAAGTTTAAGTTTAAGTTTAAGTTTAAGTTTAAGTTTAAGTTTAAGTTTAAGTTTAAGTTTAAGTTTAAGTTTAAGTTTAAGTTTAAGTTTAAGTTTAAGTTTAAGTTTAAGTTTAAGTTTAAGTTTAAGTTTAAGTTTAAGTTTAAGTTTAAGTTTAAGTTTAAGTTTAAGTTTAAGTTTAAGTTTAAGTTTAAGTTTAAGTTTAAGTTTAAGTTTAAGTTTAAGTTTAAGTTTAAGTTTAAGTTTAAGTTTAAGTTTAAGTTTAAGTTTAAGTTTAAGTTTAAGTTTAAGTTTAAGTTTAAGTTTAAGTTTAAGTTTAAGTTTAAGTTTAAGTTTAAGTTTAAGTTTAAGTTTAAGTTTAAGTTTAAGTTTAAGTTTAAGTTTAAGTTTAAGTTTAAGTTTAAGTTTAAGTTTAAGTTTAAGTTTAAGTTTAAGTTTAAGTTTAAGTTTAAGTTTAAGTTTAAGTTTAAGTTTAAGTTTAAGTTTAAGTTTAAGTTTAAGTTTAAGTTTAAGTTTAAGTTTAAGTTTAAGTTTAAGTTTAAGTTTAAGTTTAAGTTTAAGTTTAAGTTTAAGTTTAAGTTTAAGTTTAAGTTTAAGTTTAAGTTTAAGTTTAAGTTTAAGTTTAAGTTTAAGTTTAAGTTTAAGTTTAAGTTTAAGTTTAAGTTTAAGTTTAAGTTTAAGTTTAAGTTTAAGTTTAAGTTTAAGTTTAAGTTTAAGTTTAAGTTTAAGTTTAAGTTTAAGTTTAAGTTTAAGTTTAAGTTTAAGTTTAAGTTTAAGTTTAAGTTTAAGTTTAAGTTTAAGTTTAAGTTTAAGTTTAAGTTTAAGTTTAAGTTTAAGTTTAAGTTTAAGTTTAAGTTTAAGTTTAAGTTTAAGTTTAAGTTTAAGTTTAAGTTTAAGTTTAAGTTTAAGTTTAAGTTTAAGTTTAAGTTTAAGTTTAAGTTTAAGTTTAAGTTTAAGTTTAAGTTTAAGTTTAAGTTTAAGTTTAAGTTTAAGTTTAAGTTTAAGTTTAAGTTTAAGTTTAAGTTTAAGTTTAAGTTTAAGTTTAAGTTTAAGTTTAAGTTTAAGTTTAAGTTTAAGTTTAAGTTTAAGTTTACATAAGTCATTTAAGCCTTTTTGTCATTTGAGTCGAGATATATATATACATACATATATAACAGACTCACTAAATTCTGTGTGTTTCAACCGTTTGCTCAAAATTAATATACCCTGACTTAAGCAGGTTTAGGGTACAATGATAAAACTTGAAAAATAAAATTAAAAACAATGACTATGAAATCAAACTTCTTGTTGCTCTTTTTCAGGAAATTTTAATTCGGATCATATGCAGTGGCATGTTTTTGAGAGCGTTATTATTTTTGTATACTTTTAATCGTTTAAATATTTATTTCATTGGACAAGAGGTCAATTTTAATAGAAATTAAATGTTCAAAATAGTCGCCGTCACAATTCATTACAATGATAAGAAATAGTGAAAGCACAGTTTGTTTGCGTTGGCAAACTTGAATTTACTTGAATAGTTAGTTGGTGATCGAGTCTTAAACTGAACAGCTGGCGTTTCGTCATAATGAAGTTCAGGCAAAATTTAAAACGGTCGCTTTTGGCTTTGATTTTTCTTAATACTCTGAGTACATGTATACTAAAACCTTTGGATGGTGATGATATGGAAAGTGAAAATGAAACTTATAAGAATAAAGTTGAATTAAGTCGAGAAGATATTGAAAAGCGTGCCATCTATGCCAAGCAAATGTTAAGCTATATGAATCAGACTGTCGATCCATGCGAGGACTTTTATGAGTATGCATGCGGAAATTGGAAAAATGTTATTGTTGAGAGATCTTCCACATATAAGCGAAGTAATATGAATGAAATTAATTACAAAATACTTGAGGCTAAGGATGAGATATTACAGCGGCCAAGCAATAAAATAAATTCGGAATTTGAGTCTGAATTCAAGATGGCGCAAAATTTTTACCACTCTTGTTTAGAGGCCGATCTTATAACACCAACCAATTCACCTGACTACTTAGCGACTATCAATGAAATTGGAGGGTTTCCTGCTGTTGACGATGCCTGGAACTCTGCGAATTTCAGCTGGTTTAATATGAGTGCTCATTTGACGAACTATGGTGTTCATACTCTTATTCGTGAGGAAATTTTACCAAATTATCCATTTCCACCTTACTTCAAAATACCCGAACTTGGCTTAGGTTTTGTTGTTCATAGCGATAATATTGCAACGAACTCATCGAATGGCTATACATTTAACGAGAAACAGATGCGAAAATACTTAACTGCTTATGGTGTACAGGAACCTAAAACAAGTGAAGTTATAGTGGGTGTCTTTGATTTCTGGAAGGAAGTTCTCAAAGTAGCCGAACAATTCGATGACAATTTAAGCGTATGCCGTCAACTAGAAGCTATTTTTTTTGCTATGAAGAATTTCACGCAATGGAATCAATATTTCGATATAGCTTGGGAGGGCAAGAATTTTAATTTGACCCGAGATAATTTTCCCTGTAACTTTTACTACATTGAGTTGGATAAAATTTGTGAAAAACATAAACCTGCGGTGGCCAATTATTTAGCTATGGCATTTTTGCACAAAATGGATGCAAAATTAACAGCAGTGAAATTTCAAAAAGAATATTGCATCATTCATGCTGTCACTATGGCGGAGTATCTAATGGATGAGCTCTATTTACAGGTAATTCAAAGTTGTTTTTGTTATTTAATTCAAATGTGGACCTCTGTATGATGCCATGCATGACGCCATATTACTAGTATCCGACCGATTTAATCAGTTTCGGCTATTCGGCATCATTACGGCTGAAACAGAATATTTGGTTCATTTATTTCAATCGTAGATGTGAGTTAGCTTTCAACAAAATTGTTAACGGTGTTAAATAGAACAAAAACGTGAAATTCACAGTCATTTGATTGATCGTGTGAGTTGGGTCGAGTACAAAACGATAAATGTATTTTGTTTCATTTTAAAAATGCAGACAAGGTCTTCTTTTAGATTATAATATTAAGTTATTTAAGTTTAAATACTAAAAAGTTCCTTAAAATGGTATTAAAAATGCTATCTTTATTAATTATTTTAAAGTTGAACTTTAATATTCAAAGAATATTTATCGTATAAATACGTTTTTATAATTTGTTTGAATTTTGAATTTAAAAAAATTTAAAGGTTTTTTAAAAAATTTTTCACATGACATTCAATTTCGGTTTCGGCCGAATATTATAAAAAAAGCCGAATTTCGGTTTCGGGCAAAATTTTGGTTTTGGTCGGACACTACATTAACTGCGTTTCCATGTATATTTAAGACGAAGTTAACTCTGGGGTTAACTATGCATTGAATCGGAGTAGACTAGATAGAATTTCCGCATATTTCAATGCCATCTTTATATAAATGTTTTATTTCATCAACAAATGGTACCAAAAAATCATTTATTTTATCTGGTTTATGAGAACCGACAAAAGCATCGATTAAGAATGGCTTTTTGTACCTACAATTGGAGAGAGATCCTAAAATAGGCCAAAGTTGCGTACCACTACTTTTGAACAGTGGCAGCCCATCGATACCAATATCGATTAATAAGCAACCAACTGAATTTGGTAAGGCTAAATTCATCATCTTTAAGATGACTTTTTCCAGACCAAAATAAAAATATTCACCAGGATGAACTGGAATAGTTTCGATTTCAAGATGTACATTTTTCAATAAAGTCTTACTTGAAGAAGCAACATCTACCACTTGCGGAACAAAATATTTTTTAGCACATCATCACAAGCTTTACGGCGTATTTTTTGCTCTATACACCATTCATCAAGTTTGTCATTAGTAGACTTTTCAGTTCAATACAATTATTTTGCACAATTACTTCACAATTTTGGTACGGGCTTGAAATTAAAGTATTTTCGCACATTACTTCTAAGCCATTATGCTGAAATCGCAATAATGGCTAAATCGCAATACTGCGTTATACCAAAATCGCAAAGGCGCGTTAGGTCGGTCGCGCTTTGACAGCTAAAGTAGAAACAACGAGTTGTTATGAAGCAATTCATAATTCGACCTCAAGCTTTGATCGTACTTTGTATCGTAAAAACTGTCAAATCTCGTAGGAAGGGGTAAAGTACGATCAAAGCGCGACCTGCCGAAAAAAGTTGAAAATGTTCTACTCGGTCGTGCGTTTGACATTTGCTGATAGCGCAGGGTTGTATTTTCATAGAGTTAGCTAAATATGTGGGTATTGTTCAGTTTCTATGGTAAAGACATGTTTGCATGGGATTTGTTATTTTGTCAGAATAGTTATGTTGTAAATGATTTAATTTTTTAATTTGTTTTATGAAAATGATGAAATTCATAATTAAATGCTTGATGAGTTGAGCATATTATAATTTAATATTAATATTTGTGCCAACATTATTATAACATACTTTGGGTAAATGGGACTTTGTGGGATTTTTTGATTTGACTGCGTATAGTGGCATCATCTAAGTGATAGACGCACAACATGTCAACGCTACATTATGATTTCAAAATTATAAGGTCGGGCGTTTTGACAGTTCATCTCGTAAAGTCGAGTAAAGTACGAGCAAAGTACGATCAACGCGCGACCGACCTAACGCGTCTTTGCGATTCAGCCATTAGGTCGGTCGTGCGTTGACAGCTCGAGTAGAGATCAACGTGTTCTTATGGTGCAAATCTAAATAAGACCTCAAGCGTTGGTCGTACTTTATATCGTAAAACAAGAAGAAGAGATAAAATACGACCAAAGTACAATCTAACGAGATAAGTAGAAAAATGTTCTACTCGGTCGTGCGTTTGACATTTCTTCATATACCAGAGTTGCATTTTCGTTGGAAGCGCTTAAAATGTGGGTGTTTTATGGTTTCACTGGCAAAGATAAATTTGCGTGGATTTCTTTTATTATCGCTGGAATTTATGTTTTATATAATTTTTTTTTAATAACTCATGCTATTTAAGTAATCAAATGAAAATTTTGATAAAGTTAATCTATTTGTATTATTTTTCTTCAAATTATCTTTGTATAAATATGCGTTGGCGAAACAGGTAAGAACAACTTTTGTGGGCATTTTTGTATAGCTGCTTTTATTGGCATCGCCAAAATTACAGACGCACGATCTGTCAGCGCAACATTGAGTTTTGTTACTTTATAGGTCGTGCGTTCTGACAGCTCATCTCGTAAAGTTTATGCAACGTCGATATAAAGTACGATCGGCGCACGACCGACCTAACGCAATATTGCGATTTCAGCATAATGCGTTAGGTCGGTCGTGCGCCGATCGTACTTTATATCGACGTTGCATAAACTTTACGAGATGAGCTGTCAGAACGCACGACCTATAACTTTACAAAACTCAATGTTGCGCTGACATATCGTGCGTCTGTAATTTTGGTGATGCCAATAAAAGCAGCTATACAAAAATGCTTACCTGTTGTTGTTACCTGTTTCGCCAACGCATATTTATACAAAGATAATTTGAAGACAATTGTATTATTTCTAGATTAACTTTATCAAAATTTTCATTTTATTACTTAAATAGCATGAGTTATTAAAAAACATTATATAAAACATAAATTCCAGCGATAATAAAAGAAATCCCACGAAAATCTATCTTTGCATGTGAAAGCAAAAAACAACCCACATTTTAAGCACTTCCAATTAAAATGCAACTCTGCTCTATGAAGGAATGTCAAACGCACGACCGAGTAGAACATTTTTCTACTTATCTCGTTAGATCGTACTTTGGTCGTATTTTATATCTTCTTCTTGTTTTACGATATAAAGTACGACCAACGCTTGAGGTCGAATTTATGGCTAAATCGCAATACTGCGTTAGGTCGGTCGTGCGTTGACAGCTCGAGTAGAGATCAACGTGTTCTTATGGTGCAAATCTAAATACGACCTCAAGCGTTGGTCGTACTTTATATCGTAAAGATAGCGAGATAGATAGCTATCTGCATCTCGTTTTTTTACACAGATTTCAGCCTTGCCTGCCTGCCTGCCTGTCTGAATCGCGTTCACTATAATCGCAGCCTAACGCAGTATTGCGATTTAGCTATTACCATCTCATTATTTTTTTTTTTAAGCGTCAAAAATGTTTTTGGCTTATCCACAGTAGTTTCGCTTCATTTTTTTATTTTTGCCTACCAGGGGCCTGTTTCTTAAAACTACAAGTTTACAAGCTCACAAGTTATAAGTGTATCTTCTACAAGTGCTTGTAAAAACTGTTTCTCAAAGATTTTCAAAAGTCTTGTAATTTTTTTACACGTGTAGAATAGCTTTTTATTCTGATTTCGGCGTCTGTCAAGTAACAGAGCTACCAGATTGTATATATATTTATACCTCGGAACTTGAATAGACTGCGTTCTTCAAGAAACATATTGGGACAATTAATGTCAAAAAAATACGCGTGTTGCGTATTTTTGCGTATATTGAATTGACATGAACGCACTATCGAATTTTGCGTTAAATTAACTGCGTAACTTGAAAGTTTCTTGAACATTTGTCACTTGTATTTCATTCATTGTTCTTAGTTTTAAAATAAATCACATCAAACATTGTTGAACGACATGTTAAATCGTTTGAAAGAACAATTAATAAACGATTTTAATAGGGAAGCTGTTAACGCAATCCAATTATACGCAATACGCATCAAATTTCATGCGTAAAGTTTGACTCAAATCGCTTGTTAAAGTTCATATACATTCATATACGAGTTAAGCAGCTACGCAGCCCTTACGCAGTGATTTGAATCCCCTTAATATGTTACACGCTGTGGCCAAAACCCAATTTATTGCGCAATATATATAGATATTGCTTGTTTATCAAAAGAAAATTATCAAGTATACGAACAAATCCATTAAAAGTAAAATATTAAAATTAAATATTAAAAAAATTATTCACTTTTACTATTGTTACGTAAGTACGAAATAATGAAACAATACTAAGGGTTTTCGCAAACTCTTGCATTGTCGTATTGCGTTTTCATTTAAATTTGCAACAGTTGTGAACACACCTTAAAGGTATTCCTTGTTGCATCACGTATTTTTACAGCTGACTGAAAAATACAGGTGACTGAAAAAATAAATTATTTCAAATTAACAAATTTCTTTTTTAGAAGATAATGTGGAAACTAACAGCAAACATTTAAGACTGCTGTAAAAAAATAATTCTATACAATAATGATAACACTGTACAATTTTTCTAATAAATACAAGTTTCACCCACAATTCGGAAACCACCAATCATGACAAATTTAACAACAGCTGTTTACTTTGCATTTATTAGGTCTGTTCCCGTACTCTAAAGTTTTAGTCCAATTTACCAGTTTTTACCAGTTTTAGTCCGAGAAGCGTTCCCGTACACGAAAAAATGGTAAAAGAGAGTGCAATCGAGAGAGTGAAACATTTCCCCTCCTTATCAAAAGTTGCAAGTTTTAGTCCGAGAAATTTCTTCGGGTAAAAATGGTAAAAGTGTCAAACAGCTTAAAATCAGCTGTTTACAAGTTAGCAAAGAAATTGCGATACATCAAACCTTCTTTGAAACTATGAAAATGGAACCCAGAAACATGGGAAAATGTGTAAAAACTAATATAAATTCTTAACTTGAGAATTAATTTCAATATTATTAAAAATCTTAGGCATTTCGTCTGTAATGCCGATGCTTCACATCAAGGCAATGTGCTGGACAAACTATCTTATTTGACAGTTTTTACAATTTTAGTCCGAGAAGCGTTCCCGTACTTTTTTGTGTTTTTCTCTATTTTCGAAAGATTTTTTCTCATTCTCAGACTTTTGACAGTTTTACCATTTTTAGTCCAAAAAGTACGGAAACAGACCTATTATATTATTTTGATTTATTTAATATGTCTTAAATGGCAACTGAAAATGACCAAAAAATTTTAGTTTTACGTCAAAAACTTTCATCGAAAGATATTCTCTTTGGTGTATTTTCCGAAAAAATTAACCAAAGAAAAAAGAGTGGCCAAGTGGAACAAACTGACGCAACAGTACTAAAATCGACTTAAAATCCTTGGTCTTCTTATGATTATGACTTCCTCTTCACTGTTCGAATTACTTGACCACATTTTTACTGTTTTTAGTATTGGATATTTATTAAAATTTTGTGTTTCCAACTTGTAAAGAGACTTGCAAGACTGTCGAAACTTTTGACACTTGATCACAAGCTACAAATTTCAAAATAAGTTTTGAGTAACAGAATTTAATTTACAAGTACTTTTGACACTTGTAAATACGACAAATAGACTTGTAACTTGTATCCTACAAGTGTAGATTCCAGAAACAGATACTTGTAAAAATCTTCCGTTTTACAAGTATTTCTCTTGTATTACAAGACTTGTATTTTTTGAGAAACAGGCCCCTGATTAATAATCGCTATTCACAACAATACACTTTTAAGTTCAATAACTGAATCGCAACTGAACAGCAAATAGGCATGCACCTTGGTATAATAACTCCAAGGTAGTATTGACAAATGTTGATTTTCTCATATACAAGTAAATGAGTTCCTGTCAAAAACAGCTGTTCGTTGTTATATGCATTGGTCACATTCAGCTGTGTCAACTGTTGTGATAGCTACACATCGGGCAGCGCTGTTATAGGTATTGAATTATCAGAAAAGTTGTCAAGTTGGTGATATGTCAAGCTTTGTATCAAATACCAATGGAAATTTTATCGACAAATAAAAAATTTTCTATTTTTAAATGCATTTTAGTCCGCAACTTCATATTTATGTGCATCAAGCTCTGACGTTTCAGTTGCCAACTGTTGAGTACCTACGCTGAATGTGACCAGTGAAAATTAATTGTATGCAATGGCAGATTGTAAGCGCTCTCTTTTTTGTTATATTTTTTGACGGAAGGTCTTTTCCCACAGAAACGTCGATACTACCTTGGAGTTATTATTTCATGGGCATGCACTAAAGAACAATAGAGAAAAGTTTAAAATGTTGTCTCTCTGCTTGCTTGCTTCGTGAGAAACGCAAAGAAAAACAAATATTCGAAGAATGTGCTTCTTTCCTGCTGGACCAGCAACAGTGATGGAGCGCTTCGATCGTGATTCTAGTTGAGCTGCTGCCATTTTGGACCGCTGCACTGTGGTCTAGAAGATGATTCTAGCGCGTATTAAATCAAAAAAGTCAGCATATAGTTTTCTGCTTAAAAATCAGTTTTTTCTTTAGATAATAAATGAGAACTTAGATAGTCATAAAAATTTCCTTATAATTTTGTTTTGCAATGTGGCAACTCCTCTTCGTGCAGTTAACTCGCAACACGTGTTGCAACGTTTACAAAAATTGCAGTGCTCTGATTGTGGGTTTTAGTGATTTTTTATTTAAAAAGTGCATTGTTTTTGACAAATTCGTTATGTGAAGTTTTCAACAAAGAATCATAATCTTATCTAAAATTTTTTATAATTAAGATCTTTATCCCAAAAATTGAGAAGGGTATTTGAAGTGTATTTTTTTTTTGGTTAAAATTTATATATTTGAATGGTTAAAAATATGCAGGCATTTGCAAGTCTTAAAACTTATTTTCCCCACATCTCTATAATTTTGGCTTCTAGGAACAAAAAAAAATTAGGTGCACATACGCCCAACTTTGACTCTTATATTATATTATAGGAGCAAACCACGTATGAAGCTCTATAATGAATGACTGCGAGTGAAAAATTGAAGTTTTATAATATTTTTCTTAACAATATTTTGAATTCTTGAGTTTTCTTTTTACTTAATATTTACATTTAGTATATCATTAAAATCATTCTTTTAACTTTTAATTTTATGGTTGAAACTTAATGTATGAGAAAATTTTGGTATCTCTATTAAAATAAAAAATAATATATATGTATATTCTATTAAAAATCTTTTACTACAGGATTATTTTACCTCAGCCATTCGCGAGGATGTCATCGTGATACTGACAGAAATAAGGAAAAGTTTACAAATCGTACTCAAAGAAGCTGACTGGTTAGATGAAGAAACACGAACAGAAGCTCTTCTAAAGGAATCAACTCTTGTTTACAGAATTGGAAAGTTTGAAGATACGATCTTAACTAACACACTCATACGAGCAATGAAGAATCTGACATTATTCGCAGATAGTTATGAGCGTAGCAACATCAATGTTCACAAATTTAAAACCTATATAAAGCGATATCTTGGACTACATTCGGAACAATATAACAAAAAAACCAAACCGTTAGAGTTACTTATTGCCAGTGCAGTCAATGCAGGTTATTACCATTTGGATAATTCTATCCTTCTTTTTGCTGGAATTCTACATCCACCAGCATACCATAAATCATGGCCAAATTCACTGAAATTTGGCACACTGGGTTGTTTAATTGGCCACGAATTCACGCATGGCTTTGATCTTACAGGCTCAAGATTTGATAGCGGTGGTGCTCTACGTTTCTGGTGGTCAAAGAAATCTAGCAATAGGTTTGTCGAGCGAGCGAGCTGCTTTGCAAAACACTTTGGTAGCTACATAATTCCCGAAATAAACCGCCATGTTAATGGAGCTATGATTACGAATGAAAATATAGCCGATAATGGTGGTCTACGTCAAGCCTTTCAAGCTTATAAAGCCTTCATGCAGGAGTTAATCAAGGAACAAGGCCATGCATTAAGACAAGAGATGGAGGTAATGCCTGGCATAAATTTGTCGCCCGAACAACTTTTCTTCTTGGGTTTCGGACAATTATGGTGTGCATCTTACAAGGAGGAACATTACTGGCAAGAATTGGCAGAGAAACATACCATAGATAAATATCGAGTATTGGGATCAGTGACGAATTATGAAGAATTTGCCAAGGCTTACAAATGTCCGTTGGGCTCTAAAATGAATCCCAACGAAGAAAAATGTAGAGTGTGGTGAAACGGCATTTTTTTATGAAACATTGTTTGAACGAAAAATAGCGGTAATCACGATGATTCGGTAAACTTGTAGCAAATTTTTGACATTCACAAAAACAAAGTCTGTCGATAAAATAGAAAACTAAATCCATTGTTTATATAATTCATACGTCTATTGTTTTCATTGATATGAAAATAATCAAATTGAAGAAACAAATTTTGTGACAATATGAAAATAAATTAAGAAATAACAAAACAACAAAAATTTACACTGCTAACATGTTCACAGTCTTGAATTTATGCTGCTTATCTCTGTTAAATTTGGAAATATCGTTTTTATTTAAAAAAATTATTAAAAAAAAATGAAATAGTATCGTAAGAGTAGACGTAGAATTCCGTTTAAGTTGTAACCTCTTCTTCTTTGTCTCTTTGGTCCGATTGTTTTGTTCATTTTGCACGTATTTTTATTGATCTTCCCAAAATTAACAAATAAATTAAAAACACTCAATTATGGATTTCTTATCGAGACCAAAACAAAGAAAAAGTTAAAAGTAAGCATGATTTAATGAGCAAGCAAATAGAAACAAGCAAAATGTCAAATTTTTTTTATCTTTGGTAATTTTGATAGGGTGAGTTCATTGAATTAGTTGAAAAGAAGGCGAAGCAAATGCACTTTCCATTGGTGCCACTTTCTTCTCTGCCCGATGTATAGTTTGCGAGTTACAGTCAGTTTAACTACTAATTTCAAAATAAAATTAAGACCCCGATTTTTAAAAAATCGTTTGGTGACTATATTTCACGCTGAGCACATGTCTTTTCCATTAGAGCCACTCTCGTTTCTGTCCGATATTTAGGCTGTGTGCCAATAGGAAACTTTTCATTCGGATTGATGAAATTTTGACAGTAGCAAGAGAATACTTGGCATTTGTGAGGTGAATATGGTTGTCAAAAGTTCATGTAGCCCCAGGGGCATGATATAATAATTTTACCAGGTAGTATTGAACATGATATAATAAAGAGGTACGGTAAAGAGATTCACCACACCGTCTACGAATGTCATGCACACGTGAAAATGAAAATTAGCGATGCCACTTTTTCTTTGAGTTGATAAATGTGGGACAAACACTTTGAGAGGGAAAAATATGAGGGTAAAAGGGATAAAATAAGAAGAAATGCATTTTTAGACTCGATATCGTTATTAAATCGTTTTTATATAATTTTTAAACTACTTCAGTTTGGGAAATAACGTGAAGAAATATCGATATCGATTTGTAAATAATAAATTGTTCTGAAATTAAAAGTAATTTTATTTCTTTGATGCCAGCAGTATTTATAATTAAATAAACTATGAACTTCATATTATTTGAGATGATATTGAGGGTATTCATAAAAAGCGGCAAGCTGATATTTTGGGCAATAAATTATTTTTATCAGATAGATTTGTGAAAGTCCCCTTAAGTTGATTGTGCATTTGAAGAGATAAGTCAGCTGTTATCTTGCAAACAGCAAACTTTCATCATTTCATTTCGTTTTAGTTTTTTGTAATAACAATTATTTTTATTGAAATTTTATAAGGCTTAAAAGGATAACGTAAGAACGAATGTGTTAAATAAGAAACGCTTTTATTTTAATTTTAAAAATTTATTTTTACTAATTTAGAATTGCTCATTAGCTTTTGTTTAGCTTTTTGTATTCTTAATTTTTTATTTAAAGATTTTATTCTTGCATGCATTCTAAATCTAATAAATAATTTTTTAACATCGTTTGGCAAGGAAACGTGTATTGTAAACGTGGACTGTATCACAAGGAAACGTGTACTGTATGACAGAACGGATTTCAGCGAATGACTTACCTCATAACATCAGCAAATGTGGAGCAGTGAAAAAGCTGATGCATAATTTTTTAATTACAAAACATGTACTTCCCCGTTTTCTGCCCAAGTAATTCAACAAAATCACTGTGGACAAACATGGATATTTAATGAATGCTTTTTAAGATACGGCAGCACTGATTTTTTTTTGATTTGACATTCGTAGACGGTGTGGTGAATCTCTTTACCGTACCTCTTTATTATATCATGGTATTGAAAAGTGTTGATTCTCTCAGCTACAAGTAAACGAACTCTTGTCAAAAACAGCTGTTCGTTGTTGTATGCGTTGGCCACATTCAGACAGCAACAAATCGAGGAGCGCTGTTATCGGTATTGAAGTTTCAGAAAAGTTGTCAAGTTTATGAAATGTCAAGCTTTGTATCAAATACCAATGGAAATTTTACCGACAAATTAAAAATTTTCTATTTTTAAATGCATTTTAATGTGCAACTTCATATTTATGTGCACCAAGTTTTGACTTAACAGTTGCCAACTGTTGAGTACGTTAAATGTGACCAGTGAAAATTAATTGTATGCAATGACGGATTGTGAGCGCTCTCTTTCTTGTTATATTTTTTGACAGAAGTCCGTTTCCAACAGAAACGTCAATACTACCTTGGAGTTATTTGGTCTGTTTCCATACTCACTTCAAGTAACTTGAGGTTACACGTTTCCTTATACATTTTTCCAGCACGAGATAACAGAAGAACAAGCAAAATGTCACTTTTTGTCGCTTTCTATTACTCGAACTTAACTTGAAAAATTTCTTCGAGCACGAGTCTCGAGTTTCAAACATTTGATTGTCAAAGTGATAAAATTAAATTTTTGCATTGTGTTGCGAAAAAATGTATGCAATTATTGGATGCAAAATTAATAAAAATAGCTGAAATAATCAAAAGGAACGCTTACGAATGTGTTTTAAATACAAAAACAAGGTAATTAAATTTTATGGTTTTCGAAAAACAGCTGTTGTGCTTGAAACTTACTTGAAACTGTTTCCGTACTATTTGACAAATTTTATCATTTTGACAGATAATGAATTACTCTCTATTGCTCGAACTTTATTTGAAGTGCGTGCGGAAACAGACCTATTATATCATGCCCCAGGGGCTAGTATAAATTTTGACAACAGGCAAGAGAATATTTGACAGACGCAAAAGTCAGGAAAAAAGTTTTTTAGTTGCCTACAATTTTTGCTACTGCCAAAATTTCATCAAGCTAGTGAAAAGTTGTCTATTGGAACACAGCCGCAATCGTAAAATTAAAATGGAAAGTGCAAATAAGAAACAGAAGTAGAGCTACGTAACGTGTAAGTATGTTAAATGTTTATATTAACAAGTGCAATTTTTTATATATTTTTAGGGAGCAATGCTGAGCGCTTAGTATTGATACAGATGCTCATTGCTTTGGATAGCCATTTCAGTGGTAAAAATGCCAACAGCACCAAGGGTTGGAGGTAAGATTAAGCTAATATGTAAGGTCTTATAACTAGTTTCTCCCTTCACAGACTTTGAGAGATTCATTGAGGGATCCCTCCAAGGATTTCATGAATTGTAAACACCAGTGGAATGTCATTTTGAAAAAATATAAAGAGCTGACTAAGTACCGGTCAGGGGAAGGTGTTGGTGACGAAGCAACGGTGGAGGAGGCAAACGAGTGGCCATTTTATGAGGTGATGCAAAAATATGCATCCTCAAAACACAACTTCCTGATCCCCCTTTCCTGCTGGAATGTACTGAAGGCGCAATGAGTATGTGCACTCAGGAATGTGCAGCAGTTTCACCACTACTGACAGTAACATCATCACCGTTACTGTCCACTCTATCGTCACAAGCAGAAACCGGAACGTCAACGCTGTTCACAAACTCACAACCGCTGCTATGCACTGCTCAGCCACCACTGCCATCACCATTGCCGTCACCACTACCATCACCACTACCATCACCACTACCGTCACCAGATTTTGCCACCACTTCAAGCTTTTTTCGAGCATCTGCTTTGACTCCATCTCAGACGGAGCCATCGACTTCACGACGTGCGATGGGTCGTGGAAACCGACTGAACCGAATGTAGGTAATGACGACCAAACGTGAGAGAAGAATTAAAAAACAAATGTCTTCCTTGCTATCCATTTTTGGACAGATGGTGCAGAGCGATTATCCCCACATTGATACGTCGGGATTGTTTGTGGCTTCGTCAGGTACTGAGTACGATTAAAGTAAATGTGATTGAAGTAAACACGGTAATATTACAATAATTTTTAAAATTGTAGACATTATTTTATATAATAATAATTTTCAGATATTATAATAAATTAATATTAATTATAAAATAATTAATTTTAAATGGTCCTAGGACTTCTTCAATGGAACCTTAACGGATACCGCAATAATTATAATGAACTTTGCATTCTGATTCAAAACACAAACTACAAAATCACAGCAATGCAAGAAACACACCTTAAATCAAACCCACCTGATTCTTTGATTCCACAAAATTTTTCTTTCTATGGGAAAAATGATATTGAACCCAACTCCATCGCTAAGAAGGGAGTAGCCCTCTTAGTTGCAAATGAAATCGAACACTCTTTAATTGCCATTAACTCCCCGATCTTGGCAATAGCAACTCTAATTAAAACTCACATAACCTTCATAATTATAAACATTTATATCTCTCCTTCTGACAACTTATCAGAAAACGACTTACAAAACCTTGTAACCAATCTTAACTATCCAATTCTCTTGATAGGGGATTTTAACGCGTGGTCCTCTTTATGGGGCTCACCAACACACAACAAAAAAGGCAAAGCTGTGTCAAAATTTTTACAAAATAAAAACTTCATCCTGCTTAACGATAAACCACCCACCTATTTCTCGACACGTTCAACTTTTACACATGTTGATCTCTCAATGTGCTCACCACCAATAAACATTTCAGCGAAATGGGAAACAATCCAATATCCATGTGGAAGTGACCATCTTCCAATTTCAATTTCACTCTTGAATAATTTTTCGCAATTAAGAAAAAAACATAGGCCTAGATACAAAACTGAAATTGCCAACACGGATAAGTATAAAAAATCCATAGAAATTCAACTCTCTAACTTACCATCTGCCTCAAACATTAACCAAAAAGCGGCAATTCTCACAAAAAGAATAAAGTTTAGCGCCAATGAAACAATTCCTAAAACAAAAAACTATACATACAGGACCACCGTTTATTGGTGGAATGATAATCTCATGCGACTCAGAACTGAAAGGCAAAACCTATGGAAAAGACTTCGCAATTGTCCTAGTAAAGAAAACACTTTGAATTACAAAAGAGCTAATGCCAAGTTTAAAAGGAAATCAAAAATTTCACAACGAATCGCATTTATTGATTTCACCAGAGATATTTATTACAAAACTCCATCTCAAGCCATGTGGAACAAGGTAAAAGTATTATACGGTAATATAACTACCAAATCAATACATTGTTGGTATCTCACGTTGGCAGGACTGCCTCCACTTCAAAAGAAATTGGTGATCTACTTGGTAAAACCTGGTATGACTACTCAAGTAATAATAATTTCACAAATCTGTATCTATCAAAAAAAAAAACTCCTTCCTTAATACCATCTCAATACACTATCCATTAAATAATCAAGCTAAGCAAATAGAGGCCCCAATCAAACTTTTAGTACTCAATTCGAGCCTTAAATCCTTCAAAAAAAAAAACACCAGGTCTAGATAGTTTATCTTACCTTTTACTCATAAACCTACCCCCTAGCGGTAAATACCAACTCTGCAGTATATATGATGACATTTTTAACTCTGGTATAATACCACAACAATGGAAGACTACTATGATAGTTCCAGTCCCAAAACCAAGCAAAGCAAAGACCAACACTGAAAGCTACCGACCCATATGCCTAATACCATGTATATCGAAAATAACGGAAAAAATCGTCTCCCGTAGACTGATGTGGTACCTCTTAAACAAAAATGTCCTTACAATTAACCAAACAGCTTTCAAGCCAGGCAGAGGAACACTAGACACTCCTCACACTCGATGAGCATATCTGCAATTGCATCTCGTCAAGAAACCACTTCTCAATACTTTCATTAGACATGGAAAAGCTTTCGACAGTGTCGGCTTACACTCTGTTATTGAACAGCTCCTTTCATGGAAAGTAGGACCCAAAATTCTTAACTATATTAAGAACTTCTTAACTAATCGTAAAATAAGAATTAACGTCAATAACACGCTCTCAAATCCATGGTCTCTTGAGAATGGGATGCCACAAGGTTCACCACTGTCAGTTACCCTGTTTTTGATAGCTTTCGACAAACTTAGTCGTTTAATCGATGAACACAAATACTTCAAGCACTTAATATATGCAGATGACTTGTACAATAATATCAGAAGAAAAATCAAGGCGTCTCCATATTTGTTAGAAATAAAATTGGGATAATTTTTATAGTAACACTTAAATGAATTTATAGTAAATAGTGTACATAAACTAAAAATATTAGGCTCAGTATTTAGTAGAAATTATACATGGAATGGCCATACTAATTATTTAATCAGCTCTCTTCATAATAGAATTAATATAATTAAATGTCTAAGTAATAATATAAAGCTTGAAGGCATTACAAATTCTCTAATAAATATTGTAAGAGCAATAATCCTGTCAAAAATAGACTACACCTTTCCAATATATGGGAAAACATCGAAAAGGAATTTAAACAAACTATCATCTTTAATCACTCAGCTGCTAGATTGTCACTGGGAGCCTTCCGAACTTCCCCAATAACCAATATCCTAACTGAAATAGGACTTCCACTCTAAACGATAGACTAACGCACATGACAGGACTCCTGGTTACAAAATTGATCCATTCAAATGAATCTCCTATATGCACAATTCTGTCAAATCGCAAAAAGAGAAAAAATAGCAACCGGAAACCAACAACCCTGCAGAAAATAATAAACATAGCCACAGACATGAACATTATCCCTTACGCTTCCCCATTGCCTCTTCAGAATGCCATGCCGTGGAACCTGCAAGAAGACTTAATAATGCTGGATCTAACCAAATTAAAAAAAGATACCACTTCGCATGTTATTCAACAACAACAATTTCTTCAGATACGCAGCCAACATATTGATTGGAATCTGTTATTTACTGACGGTTAAAAAACTGAAGATATCGTTGGATTCAGCGTAGTAGACGAATCATCAATCAAAATGATAGCGTTGCTTGCTACATAGGCATCTGTATTTGGTGCAGAAACAGAACTATAAGCTTGTCTCGTACAAAAACACTTGATCTGCATCGATTCCCTATCAACACTTCTGGCCATAAAAAATGTTAACAACACCGATACCATAATCTCCAAGATAAGAAACATCATTATTAATAGACATCCGCAAACCAAACTCCTATGGACTCTCAGCCACGTGGGAATACTGGGCAACACTCTAGCCAACTCTAATATCACCTTTGATGCTCGTCAACTCCATAAACAAAAAGGACATAAAAACTAAAATAAAAAACTAATTTTCTCGAAAAACGACAACAATGGACTGAATACGAACACCATTACAAATCCATTAACCCGACCCAAATAATTCCCCTCTTCCCAGTGACAATCCCTAGAAGACACATAGTCATTTACACTCGTTTTCGACTTGGGCACAAAAGACTCACTCACAAACATATCTTCGAGCGAAACAGCCTCCCTACATGCCACTTTTGCAACTCAAATTATTTAACAGTGTACCACATCCTCTACGATTGCGAAGCCATAACCCACATTCGTCAAGAACTTGGTAATCCAAAGATCGCTGATATCCTTCAAGAAGTGAAATCTGATTTTTTTCCTAAAGCTTAAGGCCAAAGTCGCTATAGCTTGTTTTGACGTAGAATTACGTCTTACAGCGCGGTTTGTTTGGGTCGTTTTAACAGATTTTTTCAAGGTCATTAGGCAACGTTTTTGGCGAATACTTTAGGGTATATCTACCGCCTTTAATACTCTTCGTTCAAAGATAATATATATACTAAAATATCAGATATATCCTGCGCTGAATGAATATCTAACTTTGGATTTTGTCACTATTATATTAAAGTCACAAAATAGTAAAATATAAGAAGAAAAATGCATGTTTTAATATAAGAAAATCAATCTTCAGCTGCTTATGTGCCTGCTGCTTTCTTTGTTTTTCTTTCGTTGTTTATGCTTGTATGCTTTGGTTTTGCACGAACTGATTGGTTCGTTTTGGCAGCATTGTAAGCATTAGTTCGCATTGGGTTTATGTATGCACTACTGTTCTAGTATACTATTTTGAAACCAGAGGTCATGAACCGCTTTTCAACTCAGTCAATGAACTTAATCTGTCAAATTTAACGAAATGGGTCTGTGATCCGGTTAGATTTAACTCTTATGAAAAAAAACGAGCTGGATCATATTTCTTTTTATGCTTTTACCCAATAGATGGCGTAAAATTTTAATTTTGTTTTTAATGCAAATTAATTTGGATTCCACATCCCACTAGCACTAGCGAGTGTAGTTTGCAAACTATACATCGAAAAGAAAGTGTAGCTAGCAAACTAAATATCAGACAGAGACGAGAGGAACGGACATGTGCTCAGCGTGAAATATAGTAACCATACGATTTTTTAAAAATCGGGGTCTTAATTTTAATTTGAAATTAGTAGTTAAACTGACTGTAGCTCGCAAACTATATATCGGGCAAAGACGAAAGTGGCACCAATGGAAAGTGCATTTGCTTCGCCTTCTTTTCAACTAAGTCAATTTTGTTAAACTTAACAAAATGATCGAAAAAAATTTGAAATTTTGCTTGTTTCTTTGTGCTTGCTCATTTAATCATACTTACTATTTAACTTTTTCTTCGTTTTGGCATCGATAAGTAGTCCATAATTGAGTGTAATTCATTTATTTTTTAATTTTTGGAAGATCAATAAAAATACGTGCAAAATGAACAAAACAATCGGACCAATGAGACAAAGTAGAAGAGGTTACAACTTAAACGGAATTCTACGTCTACACTTACGATACTATCGAAACTGTTTCTTTTTTACTCTAAGACCTTGATTTTGTAATTTAATTTCAAAAAAATTTTCAGATCTCAAAAAACATACTCAAAACAGCAGTGCAAGCAGTCAGTCGTGCCATCAACAACAATTAAAAGCCATCAAACCAAGCAACAGAAAAATATTCCATACCATACAAAACATTTGAATTTATTTACAACTTTATAAATATTATCAAGGTATGTAAAGTAATCAATTTTTTGAATAGTTAAATATAGTTATATTTTTAAATAGTAAAGTTATCCTGCTTCACATGGGAACGTGTCTGATTGCCTCAACTTGGCGAGGCCAGCATTATCCTTGTCAAAATCGTTTCAAGTCGACTCAAAACCTCCAAGTGGTGCCTCCTGGAAACAGCAAACAAGCACCCGTTTAGCTGTCGACTAATTTGAGTGGCGATGTCTCCTTTAGACTATAAACTTGAAGGGTCTCTATAATACCTTAAAATGGAATGTGCGTAGGGTTTGGGTCTCAACCACATTACTAGTTTCCCAATGAATACCCAAATAGCCTCGGATATGAACCCCTACTACGTTGACGACCACCGCAAACGAAAAACGGACAATGATTTACGGTTATGCACCTGGAATGTCCGGAAACTTTATAGGGAAGGTACCGCTGTCCACTGGTGGAAGCCCTCGAAAAAATAAAGGCTGATATCACCGCCATCCAGGAGATGCGATAGAAAGAACAAGGCTGCTCTAAGAGAGCAGACTGCGATATCTACTACAACTGCCATGTGGAGAAGCGCTAATTTAGATGCGGATTCGTCGTAAGTCGGAAACCACGCCATCTTGTTTCCCGGTTCACACCTGTGAACGAAAGGCTGGCGACAATCCGCATCAAGGCGAAATTCTTCTACATAAGCCTTATTTGCCCACATGCCCCGACGGAGCAAAAGGACGATGCTGTCAAGGACACCTTCTACGCAAAGCTAGAGGACGTGTATGATTACTGTCCAGCCCATGACGTGAAAATAGTTCTCGGCTCCACTGTCGGTCAGTTCAGTCTCCACGAGACCCCTTCGAACAACGGTCTAAGACTGATCGACTTCGCCGCGGCGCGAAACATGGTCGTTAGTAGCATCAGAATCCAATACCTCGATATCCAAAGGGAAACCTGGCAGTCCGGATCAAAAAACGCGAAACCAAATTGATCAGTAAGGTTGGCAGTTTACAGGGTGACAAATCGATCTAGATAGGTCTCATTTGTATCATAGATCGTTTTCTCCGTATTTGTTTTTTTTTTTTTGCTTGCACGTGCAATTAAATCAATTCACAAAATTGCATTCATGGCGTACATGCATACGCAGAAGGTTGTGCCAAAAATTATAAAAATCTGATAAGAATCAAGCTTGTTTTCCATATAAAGTAACATCACTAAAACAGTTATAATTCGGACCGTTTTCAAAATATTGTTCTGACATTTTGTTACAACATTTTTTGGGGTAAATTAAAAGTCAAGTTGAAAAAATAACAAAATTCGATAAGAACCCCGACTACTTCTCATATAAATTAATGTCATCAAAATAGTTAAACCTCCATAAGCCGAAATAAATTGGTAAAAAACCACGCCAGCCTTCCATATAAAGTTACGTTATCAAAATATTTTAATTTCACAAATCCCACTTTTCAACATATCTGCTTGATTTTTCGTGTAAGCTTTTTTGTTTTAAATGAAGGCGAAGTTCAAAAACACGCCTACCTCCCACCTAATTAAAAGTAATTTAAGGAGACGCGACGCCTGAAAAAAAATGTTTTTAATGTTTTACCTCACAGAGAGAGACTGGACAATCCCGTCACAGACTCCGAAGAACCTTATAACACCAGACAAAATCCAGTGGGCTATAAATTCTTTCTCAGAACTTAAATCACCAGGACCAGACGGCATATTTCCAGCCACGTTAAAAGCGTCCACTTTGAAAGTCGTTCCATGGCTTGAGATAATATATAATGGATGCATCAGACTTAACTATGTGCCTGTAGCCTGAAGGAGCTAAGGTGGTCTTCATAACAAAATCAGGTTGTAGTAGCCGCCTGTATTCAAAGGACTACAGGCCAATAAGCCTTACATCCTCTTTACTCAAAACACTCGAGAAGCTGGTAGAACTGCATATAAGAAACGGCGCAAACCGGTCGCTGCTTGCAGCAAACCAGCACGCATATAGTAATATAAGTTACCTAGTACATATAAACATACATTTATTTAAACACATAAACATATATTAATACACATATTTAGAAACATAAACTTTAAACTATAACCTAGAAATAAGAGAAATTAGAATAAGAATATTATTAAGAAAAGAGAGGTTGAAAAATGGTTGTGTTAAAGACTTGAACTAAATAAATGAGTTGAGTTCTTTCCCAGACACCAAAGAGTGTGTTTGTTTTTTTAAGAACGTGAATATATACGAAAGGAAAATCGGTGCAGAGAGCACTACACAACCAAGTTTCTCCACCACAATGAATTCTCACCAGGTGCTTTCCTAGACATCTCAGATGCATTCAACAATGTGTCAACTACGGCTATCCTAAACGGATTACGCGCGATCGATACACCACCAGCAATTCACCTCTGGATGGACAACTTACTAAATTGTAGAAGGGTCAAAGCCGAGTGGGGCTCCACAACCATGGTATGAGAAGTGAGTAGGGGAACACCCCAAGGATTAGTCCTCTCCCCCTACTATGGAATCTAGTTGTTAACGAACTACTCAAAAACTTTGAAGGCAAAAATCCGAAGATAACAGTTTATGCTGATGATATAAGCATAATTATTGTGGGAAAATGCATTTCGACATTAAGCTCATCAATGGAGCACACTAAAAGAGGTACTAAGATGGGCGAACTCAGTCGGTCTTAGTATAAACGCAGAGAAAACAGATCTCGTATTGTTTACGAATAAGTACAAGATCTACCATGGATTCCACCAAGAATAAACAACACTTGGCTCTTCCCGAACACTCACACGAAATATCTAGGAGTTGTACTCGACAAAAAAACTGACGTGGAGACTCAATGTGGAAGAGAAGGTTAAGAAAGCTACCAATACGCTATATGCGTCCAAGAAGATGCTGGGCAGCACTTGGGGCCTTTCACCCTCTCTAATGCAATTGATCTACACAATGGTTGTTCGTCCAATTCTACTCTACGGAATCATTGTGTGGTGGCCGGCGGTGAATAAGTCAACATATCTCAATTACTTGAGACTCAGCGACAAGCTGCGCTATGTATATCCGGCGCGCTGAAGTCAACTCCAACGAAAGCTCTTGAAACCATTTTATGTCTGGATCCTCTAGACATATATGCAAAACTAACAGCTAGTAAAATGGCACAGCGGCTTACGGCAGCTGGCAACTTCCGCAAACAAAATTTTGGACACTGTAGAATTGGCAAGGATGCAATTAGTAGGACAGACTACATGATCCCTAGCACAACTCTCGAACCCAAAATACCCACACTTCTAGGACCAACCAACTGGCGCAAAGGTATCAAACAGGCCCAGCGGGCGTTCAACATATTCACAGATGGCTCTAAAATGAGTACGGGAGTAGGTGCGGCAGTGCATTACGCAGAGCTCGATATAAGGCAAGCATAAAAATAACCGGATCACTGCAGTGTCTTCCAGGCGGAGGTTTTTGCCATCACGAAGGCCGCAGAGATCGCTCTTAGTACAAACACTCTTTCATTAACATCTTTGTTGACAGCCAAGCGGCAATCAAATCCATGTGTTCCGATGTGTTCAGAAATGTCCTAGCAAGCAAAGACGCACTAGATGCATTGAACACTTCAAAGAGAGTGTGCATCTTTTGGGTTCCAAGTCACAGGGGCATTGACGGAAACGAGATGGCAGACGAACGGAAAGGTGCCGGGCTGGGATCAGAGTTCACAGAACACGTAGATATTCCACTACAGGAATTGTACAAAAACCTCGAAACTGGAGCCAAACAAGCAGAGAGTCGAAGATGGAAAGATATGACAACATGCAAGATCTCGAAAACCATGTGCGATGTAACATACGGAAAACGAACGTCTTTTATCCTGGCTCACACCCGAAGCGACAGCAGGACACTGGTGGGAATACTCACAGGTCACTGCATGGTGGCGGCCCACGCTAAAAAGCTGGGTATAACCATGGATGACAACTGCAGAAAGTGCAAGAAACCAAGTGTCCAAGAAACCCTGGAGTACCTTCTTTACTCATGTCCCGCCTTACTTAGACCGAGACTTAAATACTTAGGCTTACCGACTTTATCTTTATCACAAAAGGATGCAGCCAAAATTCCTCTAGAATCCCTCCTAAGATTTGCGAATAAGGCGCAAATCTTTGAAGTCTTCCACTAAATCCCTCAAGGCTTTCATCAACCGGTACCACTAAGGGCCATATGGTCTATGTGAGACTCCAACGTGAGGCAACCGGATAAGTTAAAAAAAAAGTATTAGAAAACGCAGCAGTTGCGTTTTAAATAATATTGTATTAGGAAAAGTATGATATTTAGGCAACTGTGTACTTTTATTATCAAATATCTGAATAACTTTTCATGCTTCAACTCAGATTTCTCTTTCCTACCACGAGTGAAAAGTTTCCTATTGGCACACAGCCTTAGTTTGTGAGCTACACTTTCGTCTCTGTTTGATGTACGGTTTGCGAACTACACTCGCTAGTACTTGTGGGATGTGGGATCCAAATTAATTTGCATTAAAAACAAAAATTATAATTTTACGCCATCTATTGGGTAAAAGCAGAAATCGAAATATGACCCACCTCGTTTTTTTCATAAGAGTTAAATCTAACCGAATCACAGACGCATTTCGTTAAATTTGACACTTTGAGTTCATTGACACAGCTGAAAAGATGTTCATGACCTCTGCTGTCAAAATAGAGCACTTAGTAAACTAGAACAGTAGATCATAACTAAACCCAATGCGAACCAATGCTTACAATGCTACCAATACGAACTAATCAGTTCATGCAAAACAAAAACAATACAAGCACAAACAACCAAACAAAAACAAAGAAAGCAGCAGGATTTTCTGATTGACTGATTGATTTTTGACGTAAAATTACGTCTTACAGCGCGGTTTGTATGGGGTCGTTTTAAAAGATTTTTTGAAGGTCATGCAACGTTTTTGGCTAATGCTTTAGGGTATACATACAGCCTTTAATACTTATCGTTCAAAAATAATATATATACTAAAATATCAGATATATCCTGCGCTGAATGAATATCTAATTTTGGATTTTGTCACTATTATATTAAAGTCAGAAAATAGTAAAATATAAGAAGAACAAGTAAAGAAAGTCTAAAGTCGGTCTAAGCCGACTATGAAATACCCTAAACCCACTTTAAAAAAAAAATTTATTGTAAATGGGCGTGTCCGTGGGCGGATGAAGTCCATTTTTCCAAACCATCTTTGTCTTGTCATAAAAAACATACGTGCCAAATTTTAGCTCTGTAGGTTAAACAGAGGCTTATTTATTGCGTTTTCAATTTTTGGGTTGTATGGGAGGTAGGCGTGTCCGTGATCGGATGACGTCCATTTTCCGAAGACATATTTGTGTTGGTATGAAACACATACATATCAAATTTTATTGTTGTAGGCTAATTATGAGCTGAGCTATGCAGTTTTCAATTTTCGCGTTGTATGGGAAGTAGGCGTGTCCGTGGGCGGACGATGTCCATTTTTCAAAACATCTTTTTTTTGTTATAAAAAACAAACGTGCTAAATTTTAGCTCTTTAGGTTAAACAGAGGCTTATTTATTGCGTTTTAAATTTTTGGGTTGTATGGGAGGTGGGCGTGTCCGTGAGCGGATGACGTCCATTTTTCGAAAACATCTTTGTGTTTGTATAAAAAACATACAAATCAAATTTTATTGTAGTTGGCTAATTATGAGCTGGATTATGCAGTTTTCAATTTTCGCGTTGTATGGGAGGTAGGCGTGTCCGTGGGCGGATGATGTCCACTTTTCAAAACTATCTTTGTTTTGTTACAAAAAACATATGTGCCAAATTTTAGCTCTGTAGGTTAAACAGAGGCTTATTTATTGCGTTTTCAATTTTTGGGTTGTATGGGAGGTTGGCGTGTCCGTAAGCGGATGACGTCCATTTTTCAAAGACATCTTTGTGTTGATATAAAACACATACGTACCAAATTTTATTGTTGTAGGCTGATTATGAGCTGAGTTATGCAGTTTTAAATTTTCGCGTTGTAGGGGAGGTAGGCGTGTCCGTGGGCGGATTCCAAAAATATTCAATAGTGCAGATCCTTGAGTCCATGTGACTATGTGTACCAAGTTTCATCCAATTATCTCAACTCCTTCTTCTTATCCTGTGTATACGGACAACACACAGACGGACAGACGGACGGACCTATCCATGTCATGGGAGTGCAGATCCTTGAGTCCATGTGACCATGTGTACCAAGTTTCATCCAATTATCTCACTATTGAATATTTTTGGAATCCGCCCATGGACACGCCTGATGATGTCCTGATGATGTCATGACATGGATAGGTCCGTCCGTCTGTCCGTCTGTGTGTTGTCCGTATACACAGGATAAGACGAAGGAGTTGAGATAATTGGATGAAACTTGGTACACATGGTCACATAAGCTTAAGGATCTACACTATTGAATATATTTGGAATCCGCCCACGGACACGCCTACCTCCCATACAACGCAAAAATTTAAAACTGCATAACTCAGCTCATAATCAGCCTACAACAATAAAATTTGGTACGTATGTGTTTTATATCAACACAAAGATGTCTTTGAAAAATGGACGTCATCCGCTCACGGACACGCCAACCTCCCATACAACCCAAACATTGAAAACGCAATAAATAAGCCTTTGTTTAACCTACAGAGCTAAAATTTGGCATATATGTTTTTTGTAACAAAAAAAAGATGGTTTTGAAAAATGGACATCATCCGCCTACGGACACGCCTACCTCCCATACAACGCGAAGATTTAAAATTGCATAACTCAGCTTATAATAAGCCTACAACAATAAAATTTCATATGTATGTTTTTTATACAAACACAAAGATGTTTTCGAAAAATGGACGTCATCCGCTCACGGACACGCCCACCTCCCATCCTGCTAAAATATAATTAAAAAATTAATTAAAAATACTTACAGAACACCTACAACATCAATTTATAGCATATTCCGATGAAAAAACGCCAAAAAACGCAAAAAAATTTTTTTTGAAAACCGTTAAAATTTGACTGAGTTTTTTGCTCGGAAAGTGGATCTTTTGATTTTGGAACTGCATTTTTCGGACAATTGACATTTGAGGAATGCATAAAAGATAATTTTGGTTAAAAATTTTTAGTTTTGACAAAATTAAAATTCGATCAATTTATAAGCTCTTTGAAACTAAATTTCAAATCGATTAAATAGCGGATTTTTGCACAAAAAATCAGATTTCAAAATAATCTTATGAGCAACTTAAGCGCATTGAGTTGGGTGTGATTTATTAGAAAAATTGATTCAGTCACTATTAAGTTTGTAATTCTTAAAGAACATATTCTTTAAGAATTATATTTAGAGCTAGACAGTTGCACTTATTAGCTTCTCAAAGTTAGTGGACTGCATGAGCCACAGAGACTACTGATGAGTCGGAGTAGCGTCCGACGAAACCATGGTCTAGTCTGCTCGGCTCTTTTGTAAAGAACTTTGGTTGCTGCAGCAAGCCTGTTACTTCATGAATTATTTAGTCACGTTTTATCGTTTTGATCAGTGAAAAAAGAATGAAACTTTTTACAGCGAATAATAACAAGCACACAGATTATATTGTGCGACAGTTCCAAATATCTGGGACATAATTTTATTTTTTCTGGTAGGTCTTGTCGAGTTAAAGAATGTTCTAATTTTAAAATTTGCAAGTTACTCCCCCCCAAAACTAGGTTTACGGTCAAAAACCTGATTTTGCCTACCTTTTCTCACTTTTTGGCTTATAACATTTGACTTGAAAGATGAGAATTACATTTTCGAAAATTTCCAAGGGTATATATATTGTTGTCGACTTCAAAGTCGCCTTCAACAGTCAAATAAGGAATAACCTATAAGGTGTTTCCATATCGTGCGACTTTTGACGTAGACTTGTGACGTTCAAGGCCATGAAACGTTTTTTGAGCAATACTTTAGGGTATACCTACAGCCTTTAATACTAATCGTCCAAAGTTAATAAATATGTTAAAATATCAGATATATCATGTGCTAAACAAATATCTAATTTTGGATTTTATCACTATTATATTAATGTCACAAAATAGCAAAATCTAAGAAGAAAAATTTATATTTTTAAATATGAAATTCAGTTATTAGCTGCTTATATTGTGCCTGCTGCTTTCTCCGTTTTTGTTTCGTTGTTTTTGCGTGTGTTATTTTAGTTTTGTACGAATTAATTCACAGCATTGGCTCTGTACTCAATGTTGTTATACTGAGTGTTCTTTTTTAATACAAAAAGTTAATGTATGTTAACCCATTAACGCCTGACTTGACCAAAATTCTTCGCTAGTTTTGGCATAATATTTTGTATCGAAAAAAAATTTTAAAAATTATTGCATCCATCTTTCCTAATGTTGTCGGATACATTGGGTAATTGGGTAATTTATACTATTGGGTAATTTATACTATTATCCAATAGATGGCGCTGACATGATAAATGCACTCAACAGAACAAGCGTTCGTTAGAGCGTCTAGTAGAAAGTAATTGAATCTATTTTGTTTAAAACTCCGGTTCCGATAAGCTCACCTCCGTAACATACCTAGTTTCAACCGTTTGCTCAAAGTTAATATACCATAACTTTGAATTCATGGCGAATTCATACGTTGCCAACTGGGTATGTGTTTTACTACGTAAGTGCATTCTGTCTGTTCTGGTTGATCCGGACAGATTTTAGAATGTGAGTCGTGCATGCCTATAGCCCATATATACGGGCTATATGTATCAATGTAGATTCCACAATTGCTTGGCGAATCCAAAAAAAAAAAACAAAATGACCTTAGCAGGTTTATGGTACAATGATTAAAATTGAAAAAAAAAAAATTAAAAAAAATGATAATGAAATCAAACTTGTTGTTGTTCTTTTTTAGAAAATTTGAATTCGGGTCACATGAAGTGGCATGTTGTTGAAAGCATAATTTATTTTTGTACACTTATAATCGTTTAAACATTTATGTCATTGGACAAGAGGTCAATTTTAATAGAAATTAAATGTTCAAAATAGTTGCCGCCACAATCCATTACAATGATAAGAAATAGCGAAAAGTAAATCTTGTTTGCATTGGCAAACTTAAATTCACTTGAATAGTTAGTTGGTGATCGAGTCTTAAACTGAACAGCTGGCTTTTTGTCATAATGAAGTCTAAGCAGAATTTAAAACTTTCGCTTTTGGCTTTGATTTTTCTTAATACCTTGAGTACATGTGTTCTAAAATCTTTGAATGGTAATGATTTGGAAAGTGAAAATGCAATTTATAAGAATAAAGTTGTATTAAGTCGAGAAGATATTGAAAATCGTGTCATCTATGCCAGGCAAATGTTAAGCTATATGAATCAGACTGTCGATCCATGTGAGGACTTTTATGAGTATGCATGCGGAAATTGGAAAAATGTTATTGTTGAGAGATCTTCGACATATAAGCGAAATAATATGGGTGACATTACTTACAAAATACTTGAGGCTAAAGATGAGATATTACAGCGGCCAAGCAATAAAATAAATTCGGAATTTGTGTCTGAATTCAAGATGGCGCAGAATTTTTACCACTCATGCTTAGAGGCCGATCTTATAACACCAACCAATTCACCCGACTATTTAGCGACTATCAATGAAATTGGAGGATTTCCTGCTGTTGATGATGCCTGGAACTCTGTAAATTTCAGTTGGTTTAATATGAGTGCTCATTTGACGAACTATGGTGTCCATACTCTAATTCGTGAGGAAATAGTATCAAAATATCCGTTTCCACCTTACTTCAAAATACCCGAACTTGGCTTAGGTTTTGTTGTTCATAGTGATAATATTGAAACGAAATCATCTAATGGCTATACATTTAATGAGAAACAGATGCGAAAATACTTAACTGCTTATAGTGTACAGGAACCTAAAATAAGTGAAGTTATAGTGGGTGTCTTTGACTTCTGGAAGGAAGTTCTCAAAGTAGCCGAACAATTCGATGACGATTTAAGCGAATGCCGTCAACTTGAAGCTATTTTTTATGGTATGCAGAATTTTACGCAATGGAATCAATATTTCGATATAGCTTGGGAGGGCAAGAATTTTTATTTGACTCGAGATGACTTTCCCTGTGACTATTACTATATTGAGTTGGATAAAATTTGTGAAAAACATAAACCTGCGGTGGCCAATTATTTAGCTATGGCATTTTTGCACAAAATGGATGCAAAGTTAACAGCAGTGAAATTTCAAAAAGAATATTGCATCAATCATGCTGTCACTATGGCGGAGTATCTAATGGATGAGCTCTATTTACAGGTAATTCAAAGTTATTTTTGTTATTTTATTCAATGATCTGTATGATGCCGGGCATGACGCCACTCGCAACACGTGTTGCAAAATTACAAAATTACAATGCAGTTTTCTGATTGTGGGTTTTAGTGATTTTTTATTTAAAAAGTGTATTGTTCTTGACAAATTCATTATGTAAAGTTTTCAACAAAGCTTTGAATCTAAAATGTTTTATTAGTAAAATCTTTATCCTAAAAATTGAGAAGGTTATTTGAAGTGTATTAGTTTTTTGGTAAAAATTTACATATTTTAATGGTTAAAAAAATATGCACGCACTTGCGAGTCTTCAAACTTATTTTTTCCAAATTTAATAATTTTGGCTTCTAGGAAAAAAAAACAAATGAGGTACACATAAGCGCAACTTTGACTCTTATCTTATATTAGGAGGAGCAGACCACGTATGAAGCTCTGCAATGACTGCTAGTGAAAAATTGAAATTTTATAATATTTTTCTTTACAATATTTTGAATTCTTGGTTTTTCTTTTAACTTAGTATTTAAATTTGATATATTCTTCTAACTTTTAATTTTATAGTTGAAACTTCATGTATGAGAAGATTTTGGTATCTCTATTAGAATAAAAATATATATATGTATATTCTATTAAAAATCTTTTACTGCAGGATTATTTTACCGCAGCCATTCGCGAGGAGGTCATCGTTATACTGACAGAAATAAAGAAAAGTTTACAAATCGTACTCGAGGAAGCTGACTGGATAGATGAAGAAACACGAAGGGAAGCTCTCCTAAAGGAATCGACTCTTATTTACAGAATTGGAAAGTTTGGAGATAAGATCTTAACTAACACACTCATACGAGCAATGAAGAATCTGACATTATTCGCAGATAGTTACGAGCGTAGCAACATCAATGTTCACAAATTTAAAACTTATATAAAGCGATATCTTGGACTACATTCGGAACAATATAACGAAAAAACCAAACCGTTAGAGTTACTTATTGCCAGTAGGGTTAATGCTGCTTATTACCAACTGGATAATTCTATCAATCTTTTGGCTGGAATTCTACATCCACCAGCATACCATAAATCATGGCCAAATTCTCTGAAATTTGGCACACTGGGTTATTTAATTGGTCACGAATTCACGCATGGTTTTGATCTAACAGGCTCAAGAGTTGACAGCGGTGGTGCTCTACGTTTTTGGTGGTCGAAGAAATCTAACAATAAGTTTGAGGAGCGTGCGAGCTGTTTTGCAAAACACTATGGTAGCTACATAATTCCCGAAATAAACCGACATGTTAACGGAGCTGAGACTGTGGATGAAAATATAGCCGATAATGGTGGACTGCGTGAAGCCTTTCATGCTTATAGAGTCCTTATAAAGGAGTTTATCAAGGAACAAGGTCATTCATTTAGACATGAGCTCGAGCTAATGCCTGGCATAAATTTGTCACCAGAACAACTTTTCTTCTTGGGTTTCGGACAATTATGGTGTGCGTCTTACAAAGAGGAACATTACTGGCAAGAGTTGGCAGAGAAACATACCATAGATAAATATCGTGTATTGGGATCAGTGACGAATTATGAAGAATTTGCCAAGGCTTATAAGTGTCCGTTGGGCTCTAAAATGAATCCCAACGAAAAAAAATGTAGAGTGTGGTGAAACGGCATTTTTGTAGCAAACATCGTTAGAGCGAAATAATAAGGGTAATCACGATGATTCGGTAAACTTGTAGCAAATTTTTGACATTCACAAAAACAAAGTCTGTCGATAAAATAGAAAACTTAATCCATTGTTTATATATACGCATAATTCTATTGTACTAATTTTATATGAAACTAATCATTATTGAAAAAACTAATTTTGTGACAATATGAAAATAAATTAACAAATAATAAAACAATAAAAATTTACACTGCTAACATGTTCATAGTTTTGAATTGATGCTCCTTATCTCTGTTAAATACATATAAAACAAAAACATCACATGTTGAAAAACCCGTACAATAGAAAATTGCGAACTTTATATCTTACTTTTTTTAAATTTAATATAAAACTAAAGTACTTTTACAAAACAGAAACTTATCAAAAAAACTCGCGTGTAGCAACGTACATGTGGCAGAAGTGAAACTTCTTTAACAGTAAGAAATAAGAGAGATTTTAGTGTGAAATATAGAGAGAAAGTATCTGAAAAGAAATTCAATCAATACGAAATGGAATAATAATCTGTTGATTCAATATTTGCATCCAGGGGCCGTATCGGCTATTGTTTTTATCGAAAGTGTAACATATTAACTTTTATCTCTTTGTTTTTTTTCCCGACAAAAATAAAAGTTATTTTGAGCCTAATAGTTTTTTGGGCAAAAATAACAGTTACTTTTGACTTTTATTTTATCGGTCGAAAATAACAGTTATTTTCTGCCGTTTATTTTTTCGGTCAAAAATATCAGGTAGTTTATATTTGTTCAAGTCATTTTACCGACTAAAAAAAATGTTGATACCATTATTTTCATCTCATCGGTAAGACATTTTACACATGGTGTCAACAGTTCAATCTGTCAAGCGGCCTTTAAAAAAAACACAAATTGCTTGATAATTTTAACCGAAAAAATTAGAGATAAAATAAAAGTCAAAGGAACCTTTATTTTTCCTCGAAAAATACAAGGCAAAAATAACACTTAAATTTGAACTTTTAAAGAATCAGTCTTAAATTTAAAAGGAACTTAATATTCATGAGGCTGAGGACATTTGTAACATAATGGTATATTTGAAAAAGTCTTTCAACAATTTTTTTCATTTGAAAATTGTAAAATAACAGTTATTTTCGTTCCTTGTTTTAGTTCAGTTGGTGTTTTAGTTGCTTTCGAATGTCTTCTCAACATTGTCACTTTTTGAATGTTAGATTGCATTTGCATAGTACTCGTTGAAGGAGCCTCCGAAAGCAGAGACAAATCTTGTTGATTATTGTGTTTTGCTTCCTGATCATAATAATTGCTATGTTGAGTGAGGGCCTCGTAAAGCAGCGAACGTTGATTGTTGAGTGTATCAACCTGGTTGGCTATTAAATTTTCTTGAGATGATGGCTGAGTTCCAAAATACATTTTTACAAAGCATCAGTGTGTTTTTTGGGGATTGGTTCTTTGTAGATTCACCAAAATAGACTGATGTTTCGTAAAAATGAATTTTGGAACTCAGCCGATGTTGCAATCACCTTACCTTCATCATAAGAGCTCTAATTCGCTCTCTATATTCACGAACGCGTTCTGCTCCTGTTTTAGCTATTTTTTCTATTTTTTTCCGTGCATACTTGTAGGATGAAAATTAATGTTACGGTAATGTTAATAATGAAATGTTAATGTTAATGTAATGTTAACGTTAATGTAATGTTAATGTTAATTATGTTGTTTTCAGTATGTTACGCGTTCAGTTTTAATTACATTTTGTTTGATCATTTTCATGTGCCTACATGGCGTAATGGTATAGATTCCGACTCTTCAGCATCGATATTCGGGGTTCAATTTTCGGCAGCGGCAATAATTTTTTTAAATTTTCATATGAATTGAAAACGTTAGCCTAGCGTCACGAATAAGAGACCTTGGAATTTCACTCGCCGCCAAAGAAGTTTCACTTCAATAATATATTGAAAATATATTAGTTGATTAGTTTAAAGTATAAAATAAGTATAAAATATATTAAAATATTACAACAAATAAAAATAACTTCTTTTTTCTGTTCAACATGCATGTATTTTTTAAAAGTTTAATACAGGTTTAACTATTGTTGGTTTAATTGCTGTGTGTGTCTTAAATATAAAACTCTTTAAAGTCACTTATTGAATTCTCTTATACCATTACTTTTTCTTTCATATGGCTCATTCCATAGGTACGTGTATGACTTCTTTATCGTATTTAAAATGGTATAAACTGGTCAAAACTTGAGCAATTTATTACAGGGTCTATTATAAGATGTCCTAAGGTTTCAAAATGCTAAAACATAATCCAATTATTAACACTAGTTTAATAGTTACATTCACTTAAACACCTGGGACGGGTGTGAGGATCACAAATTTTAAAACTAAAGACTCTGAGCTTAACATTTAACTCAGTCCATCTGCCACATTAAGACCATTCTTGACTTACATATAATCAAATTTAATATATTATATGTTCAATACTAGTGAGAAATATTTTGAAAAAATGGCAATAACCATTATTTTTTAAACTTTTAAATGGGACGGGTGTGACATAAGATTGTCACGGGTGAGACTAGTGGGAATTACATATAAGAACTTTATGGATAAAATAACCATCACGTATTTTTGACACTAAAATCAAAAAAAATGTTTTTTTATTAATATACTAGCTTATTATACACGGCGCAGTTCAAGACTGGTTCTGCTTTTTATTTGCTGGTTAACATGACACGGTTAATGCCCAACTCTAGCCATATTTTGGTATAATTTCCTTTTTTGGTTAATGATTTGAAAACTTTGATTTTTATTAATGTTTACTCTGTTTAAATATTAACTTAAATTTTCATTTACAAATATTTGAAATCGAATTAAAAACTAGTAAGGTATATCTTCGACTTGGCCGAAGTTAAAATACGCCCACTGACGATTCTTAAGGGTAAAATAATCTTAAATAAGGAGAGCTTTTTGTATGAGATTTTAAAAGATTTGGTTATTTTTATGTGTCTTAAATACATATAAATCAAATTGTTGTCCTGCAGCTTATATATAAGCCTTTTTATAGCTAGTGGATGACGCCAATTTTTCTAACACACCTCAGTTTTGACATAGAATACACAAATACCGAGTTTCAGTTTTGTAACTTTAATATTAGCCTCTTTATAGAATTTTCAATTTTGCGATTGTATGGGAGGTGGGCGTGTTCGTGGGTAGATGACGCCCATTTTTTTTTAGAACACAAATATCGAGTTTCAGTTTTGTAACTTTAATATTAGCTTCTTTATAGAGTTTTAAATTTTGGGGTTGTATGGGAAGTAGGCGTGGTTTTCATCCGATTAAGCCCATTCTCAAACTTGATCTTAGTTTTTTTAAAAAAAGCTCAAATACCGAACTTCATTACGATAGCTTGAAAATTACGGCTGTAATCGTGTCAACAGACAGACGGACAGATGGACAGACAGACGATATATTCTTGCTGATCAAGAATATATATACTTTTCTGTACCTACCACGCCTCCTTTTGGGCGTTTCACACGTCGTGACAAAATTAATATACCCCTTACGCAGTACACGTGGTGGTATAAATATTGAAGCGTTACATGAAATAAAGTTCATATTTGTGGTGAACTCTGCACGGCTAAAAATTTTGGACTAGTTTTTAATCCAAACTTTGGTTTAAAGGAATTTTTAATCCAAAAAGTACTATTTTTTATTCCATATTTTATTTTTTTTTTTTTAATCCGAAAAAGTTTAAGTTTGAGACTATTTTTGGACTACAAATTTACATGAAGGTAGCATTTTCAGGAAAATTTATTTATGTTACCTAAGATTGAAAACTATTACTACTACGAAATTTACGCTAAATATAATTGTTAACGTTGTAAAAGCATCCGCAGGTTATTTTTAATGAAATGAAACAAATTGTTTATTAAAATCTAAACCAAAATATTATTATATTCATTATTACATTAAGCAGTGTTTTATAATAAAGGATTCGCCAAATAACTTTTTTTTTTTTGAAAATGCTTTAAAAACAACTACTGAATATTTTCTCAAATTTCTTTTTTTATTTGAATGTACAATCCTTCCGGTTAATAATGGAAAATAATTTCATTCAAATAGCTGCCTCGTTTGGCCATGCAGTAGGCTACACGATCGGTCCAATTTTTAAGCACATTATCGATTGTGTGCAGCTGTATTTCACCAATGGCTTCACGAATATCGTTCTTTAAAGCGTCAATTGTCTCTGGATTGTCGGCGTAACACTTATCTTTGAGGGCAACCCACAAATAATAGTCCAACTGTGTCAAATCGTAGCTCCGAGGTGGCCAATTGACATCAGCTCTGCGGCTGATAAATGCGATCTTCAAAAACAGGGCGCAAAACATCGAGTGTAGCTTCGGCTGAGTGGCACGTAGTGCCGTCCTGTTGAAACCAAATGTTGCCAATATCCTCCTCTTCAATTTTTGTGAACAAAAATTCGTTCAACATGGCCCGATAACGATGGCCATTGACTGTAACGGCCACTTATTGCTCATTTTCGAAGAAAAATGGCCCAATTATGCCTCTGGACCAAAATCCACACCAAACAGTGACTCGTTTTGGGTGCATCGGCTTTTCAATGTATGCGTGTGGGTTTTTTTGTGCCCCAAAAGCGACAATTTTGCTTGTTTACATACCCACCCAGATCAAAATGAGCTTCATCTGAAAAGATGATTTTTTTGGCAAAATCGGCATCTTCTGTTATATTACGTTTACATATCTATGTAATTAATAGGCTAAGGTTTTTTTTGTGACTTCAACTCCTCCCAGACCAATGAACCGATTCTATCGATTTAGATGTCATTAAATCAGGTTTAGGCTGTATATGTGCAAACCACTTTTAAAAATTGTGATTTCACTTCAGGGGGTTCCCAACCTTTTAAAACAGAAATAAACTTTTTGTACAAAAATCCGTTATTTTATCGACTTGAAATTTAGTTTGAGAAGAGATTATGAATTGATCGAATTTGAATTTTTTTCAAAACTAAAAATTTTTAACCAAAATTATCTTTTATGCATTCCTTAAATGTCAATTGTCCGAAAAATGCAGTTCCAAAATCAAAAATTCCACTTTCCGAGCAAACAAGTCAGTCAAATTTTAACAGTTTTCAAATTTTTATTGCTTTTCTAAATTTTTGTTTAACTTTCTTTGAAATGTGTTGGCAATTACGGTAATTATCTTGCCAAATGTATTTTTAATGAATTTTCTTAATATTTTCTTTAGTTGTTTAACGTGTATTTTTATCAAACGCCAAGACAGAGAAAAAAACTCTCTGAAATTTAAGTTCTGTATTTGGAAGCGAATATCTCTGCCACTTTTTAAAAAATTTCATTTATTTCTTTTTTGTATTTAATTGCAATGAATTAACTTTAAAATAATTATAAAGTTTTTACCGTGACTTAATTATTTATATTTCAATCATTGCCTTTAAAAAGAGTCCAATAAAATGAATGTTTCCTCAAAAAATGTATTAAAAATTGTTTTTGTTGTAAAAATAAAAAAATTTCAAATTTGCATTTTTGATTTTCTTTCATTGTATATAGTTTATTTAAGACGAATTTGTTTTTGTTTTACAGAAAAATTAATAAATACTATGTGTCGTCGAAAAAACAAGGCTATGGTGTTTTGCTCGAAATTTTTTTTTTTTTAAATGTTGTTCTTATATTTTTTAAATCTTCAACAAGCTTCAAAAACAATATATTTGAAAAAATTTCATTATAGCTACAACCAATGAAAAGTTATAGCCACGAATCTGTTTTAATCATACTGCTTATCTATCTATATAATTAATAGGCTAAGGTTTTTTTTGTGACTTCAACTCCTCCCAGACCAATAAACCGATTTTATTGATTCAGATGTCATTTAATCAGGTTTTGGCTGAAATTGTGCAAACCACTTTTAAAAATTGTGATTTCACTACAGGGGGTTCCCAACCTTTAAAACAGAAATAACATTTTTGTACAAAAATCCGTTATTTTATCGATTTGAAATTTAGTTTGAGAAGAGCTTGTGAATTGATCGAATTTGAATTTGAAGAATTCTTCGATATGTATTTTATGTGTTCTAACGCGTTGAAAGAATGCTACATTTTATAAAAATATTGGCAAGATTTAGTACAAATTAGTACAAAGTAATAATCAATCATACAATGAAACGGACGCGATAAAACATATAAGTTTTTTTAAGCTCGTATAGAAATATGCAAAATTTAGCTAATTTTGAGAATTTTTTTTATATATAAATATACATGTTAATGGAGGTCAAAGGATAACTTTTCTTCGTAGACTTATGAAATATGAGAATTATCTCTTACCTTTTTGACGTAGAATAACGTCTTACAGAGCGGTTTTTATGAAGTCGTTTTAACAGATTTTTTCAAGGTCATGAGGCAACTTTTTGACGAATACTTTAGGGTATACCTACAGTCTTTAATACTCATTGTTCAAAGATAATATATTAAACTAGTAAGGTATATCTTCGACTTGGCCGGAGTAAAAATACCCCCACGGCCGATTCTTAAAGGTGGAAGAATCTTAAATTGGAGAGCTTTTTGTATGAGCTTTTGAGAGATTTTATTATTTTTATGTGTCTAAAATACATACATATCAAATTGTTTTCCTGCAGCTTAAATAAAAGCCTTTTTATAAAGTTTTAAATTTTGGGGTTGTATGGGAGAAGGGCGTGTTAGATTTTGTATGACGCCCATTTTTCTAACATACCTCAGTTTCGACATAGAATACACAAATACCGAGTTTCTGTCTTGTAACTTTAATATTAGCCTCTTTATAGATTGTTCAATTTTGGGGTTGTATGGGAGGTGGGCGTGTTAGTGGGTGGATGACGCCCATTTTTCTAACACACCTCATTTTTGACATTGAATACACAAATACTGAGTTTCCGTTTTGTAACTTTAATATTAGCTTCTTTGTAGAGTTTTCAATTATGGGGTTGTATGGGAGGTGGGCGTGTTAATGGGTGAATGACGCCCATTTTTCTAAAACATCTCAGTTTTGACATAAAATACAGATATACCAAATTTCAGTATTGTAGCTTTAATATTAGCTTCTTTGTTGAGTTTTCAATTTTGGGGTTGTATGGGAGGTGGGCGTGGTTTTCATCCGATTTAGCTCATTCTCGAACTTGATCTTAGTTTTTAAGATAAAAGTTCAAATACCGAATTTCAGTACGATAGCTTCAAAATTACGGCTGTAATCGTGTCCACAGACAGACGGACAGACAGACAGACGGACAGACGGACAGACGGACAGACGGACAGACAGACGGACATGGCTAAATCAACTCAGGTGGTGATGCTGAGCAAGAATATATATACTTTTCTATACCTACCACGCCTCCTTATGGGCGTTACACACGTCGTGACAAAATTAATATACCCCTTACGCAGTACGCGTGGGGGTATAAATATCAGATATATCCTGCTCTGAATGAATATCTAATTTTAGATTTTGTCACTATTATATTAAAGTCACAAAATAGTAAAATATAAGAAGAAAAATGCATGTTTTTATATAAGAAAATCAATCTTCAGCTGCTTATGTGCCTGCTGCTTTCTTTGTTTTGCTTTCGTTGTTTATGCTTGTATTGCTTTTGTTTTACACGAACTGATTGGTTATACAATTTTGAAACCAGAGGTCATGAACCTCTTTTCAACTCAATCAATGAACTCAAACTGTCAAATTTAACGAAATGGGTCTGTGATCCGGTTAGATTTAACTTTTATGAAAACAAACGAATTGGATCATATTTCGTTTTATGCTTTTTCCCTATAGATGGCGTAAAATTTTAATTTTTGTTTTTAATGCAAATTAATTTGGATTCCACATCCCACTAGCACTGGCGAGTGTAGTTCACAAACTATGCATCGAACAGAGACGAAAGTGTAGCTCGCAAACTAAATATCAGACAGAGACGAGAGGAAAGGACATGTACTCAGCTTGAAATATAGACACCATACGATTTTTTAAAAATCGGGGTCTTAATTTTAATTTGAAATAAGTAGTTAAACTGACTATAGTTCGCAAACTATATATCGGGCATAGACGAATGCCCACCAATGGAAAGTGGTACCAATGTGGCACCAATGGAAAGTGAATTTGCTTCGCCGTCTTTTCAACTAAATCAATGAACTCAACTAGGGATGTAACGAAGCTTCGACTTTGGTTCCGAAAGGTCGGAACTTCCGATTGATTTTACACCTCCGACTCCGACTTCGGCTCTGACAATTTTGAATCGGAGTTATAACGAAGATCGAAATGTACCGGCGTATATGATTTAACTATCTCACACATGAGCGCAGTTCTTCGTTAAATTATTAAAATGCTTATTAAATCTCTTGCGGAGAGTAAATTCGAAATTTTGAAATTTACACTCAATTGTTCGTCAATATTTATCGTGTCCTCCAGGATCAGTTGCAAGTGAGGAACTTTTTAGTAGTGTCGGTCTCATATATGGTCCTCTAAGAAATCGGTTGGACGGGTAGAAAGCTGTCAAGCTAACTAGATATGTACGCACATGTGTGTAATATTTACTTAAAATTTTCAGTGCTGATTAAAGATAATGAATACTGTACTATGTTAATTATTCTTTTATTATTGATAACCTCAACAGTTAACTAACACATCTTTCTTAGACTCCGACTCCGAATTCGGCTCTGATTCCGACTCCGGTTCTGACTCCGGCTCCGACAAATCAAATTTAAAAACTCCGGTTCCGACTCCGGTTCCGATAAACTCACCTCCGTAACATCCCTAAACTCAACCTATCAAACTTAACGAAATTATCGAAAAAATTTGAAATTTTGCTTGTTTCTTTTTGCTTGCTCATTAAATCATACTTACATTTTTACTTTTTCTTTGTTTTGGCCTCGATAAGTTGTCCATAATTGAGTGTTTTTCATTTATTTGTAATTTTCAAAAGATCAATAAAAATACGTGCAAAATGGACAAGGTTACAACTTAAACGGAATTCTACGTCTACACTTACGATACTATCGAAACTGTTTCTTTTTTATATAAAAAGATAAAATAAGTAAAAAAAGTCGAATGTCAGTCTAGCTGGCTATAAAATTTAAATATATATTCAAATACTAAAACAAATAGACATAACTTACTAAGGTGGCCATGACAACCCGTTGTTGGGTTACGGCCGACTTCATCAGCTCTCGCCAAGCGTCTCTGCTTCGCGCGCGCCGTCTCAATCCATCGGAGGCATGGTCTTCCTCTTTGTCGTCAACCCTCGTTTTTCGCCTCAAACACATTTTCGCTGGAGCTTCTTCATCTATACGAAAGATATGACCCAGCCAACGTAGTCGCTGAATTGTTATACGCTGGACTAAGTCAATGTCGTCGTAGAGCTCGCACAGTTCGTGGTTTATTCGAATGTGATAGTCGTCGCCAACTCGAACAAGATCAAAGATTTTGCGAAGAAGTTTCGAATACCCAAGAGCGGCTGCATCTATTTGCAATTCCAACAATGCCTCAGCGCCATAGAAAAGCACAGGTATGATGAGTGTATTGTAGAGTGTTAGTTTTGTCGATCGAGAAAGGGCTCAAAACTAATAGACATAACTTCCTATAAAATCCATGCATTCTTTGTACCTGTAGAATTAATTCAGGTTCAACTAATGTGGTTTGTATGGTAGGTGGGCGAGTTTGTATGGTAGGTGGGCAGATGACGCCCATTTTTTGTGTACGCCTCAGTTTTGACATAAAATGCTCCCAAACGTAGTTTCATCTCTCAAATATGAAGTTTTTAATATTGCGGGTTTTATGGGAGGTGGGTCTGTTCATGTGCGGATAACGTCCAGGCGTTTAAGAGGAGTTCAGTGACAAAGCCATGTACAGAAGAATTTTATATATAAAGATATATATATGTGGTGACTCAATACCACCACATATAAACACCAACATCACAACATACAAAACACACACTTTACAAATTATACACTTTCATATTTATCCAAAAAACTATTTTCTAAGAATTAAAATATTGTCAAATATTAGAAATCAAAAATTTTCATTTGTAAAAATCATTATTCAATTTGTATTCATATAAAGCAGTTGTACAAAATAAATATTAAATAAAATAAAATTCATATAAAATAAAAAATATTTTTAATTGTAACCCTACAATTGACGATCATATTTATTTGTGGAGCATCACACACAACTGGCGATCCTGCCTGGCTTCTAGAAGATTCCAGGAGAGCCACCACAACTACCACACAATTTCGACGAATGCGACAAATCCATATTCAAGAACACCCGTTACAGATTCATAAAACAAACAGCATACAGAATTGATCGTTGAATCAGTACGAAAAAGCATCAATACAGCATCAATACAAAAACAATCAATACAGCTAACTCCTATAACTTTTTTATATACATTTTTATAAAATTTTGTAATTTTCATTATTTTTTGAAATTTTTTAAAATTTTTTTTATAGGATGCTTTTTCATTTTTAGCTTTACACGAGGCACACATCGTAGATTTTAAAACGTATGTTAGACAATAGGGACGTATGAAACCTATTGTCTCATTGTATTATATATAGAGATATATAAATACGGACTCACTTATTTCTGTATGTTAAATATGCCCTGACCTATGTAGGTTAAGGGGGCAATGATTAAATTTGATTTTTGGAAAGAAAAACAAAGTTTTATTTATTTTTAATGTAAAAGATATGATTATGAAATCAAATTTGTTGTTGTTCTTTTTCAGGCAAGTTCAAATTCAGATCATATTAAGTGGTATGTTCTTGAAAGCGTTATATTTTTGTATACTTATAATCATTTAAAAATGTATTTGAGGTCAATTATAAATGAAATATAAATAAACAGGAGGTCAATTTTAATAAAAACTAAATGTTCTAAATAGTTGCCGCCACAATCCATTAAAATGATAAGGTATAGCGAAAAGTACAGCTTGTTTGCATTTGCAAACTTACTATTTCTTGTATATGTAGTTGGTGATTCAGTCTTAAACTGAACAGTTGGCTTATCGTCATAATGACATTTCGGCAGAATTTAAAACTTTCGCTTGCGGCTTTGATTTTTTTAAATACCTTGAGTACATGTGTTCTAAAATCTTTGGATAGTAATGATTCGGAAAGTGAAAATGAAATTTACGAGAATAAAGTTGAATTAAGTCATGAGGATATTACAAATCGTGCCATCTATGCCAGGCAAATGTTAAGCTATATGAATCAGACTGTCGATCCGTGCGAGGACTTTTATGAATATGCTTGCGGAAATTGGAAAAATGTTATTGTTGAGAGATCTTCCACATATAAGCGAAGTAATATCATCGATATTATTTACAAAATACTTGAAGCTAAGGATGAGATATTACAGCGACCAAGCAATAAAATAAATTCGGAATTTGAGTCTGAATTCAAGATGACGCAGAATTTTTATCACTCATGCTTAGATGCCGATCTTATTACACCTACCAATTCACCAGATTATTTAGCGACTATCTATGAAATTGGAGGATTTCCTGCCGTTGATGATGCCTGGAACTCGGCGAGTTTCAGCTGGTTTAATATGAGTGCTCATTTGACGAACTATGGTGTCCATACTCTTATTCGTGAGGAAATTTTAACGAACTATCCATTTCCACCTTACTTCAAAATACCCGAACTTGGCTTAGGTTTTGTTGTTCATAGCGATAATATTGCAACGAAATCATCTAATGGCTATACATTTAATGAGAAACAGATGCGAAAATACTTAACAGCTTATGGTGTACAGGAACCTAAAATCAGTGAAGTTATAGTGGGTGTCTTTGACTTCTGGAAGGAAGTTCTCAAACTAGCCGAACAATTCAATGACGATTTAATTGAATGCCGTCAGCTTGAAGTTAATTTATATGGTATGCAGAATTTTACGCAATGGCACCAGTATTTCGATATAGCTTGGGAGGGCAAGAGTTTTAATTTGACTCGAGATCACTTTCCCTGTGACTACTACTACATTGAGTTGGATAAAATTTGTGAAAAACATAAACCTGCGGTGGCAAATTATTTAGCAATGTCATTTTTACATCAAATGGATGCAAAGTTAACTGCAGTGAAATTTCAAAAAGAATATTGCATCAATCATGCTGTCAATATGGCGGAGTATCTAATGGATGAGTTCTATTTACAGGTAATTCAAAGAACATTTTTTGAAAAATTTGCCAACAATACAAAAATTGTGAAAATTATATGAGTTTTTGATCGGAGAAAACTGACATTGTTCGCTTGAAACTGAGTTCTATCTGTTAAAGAGAAAATTGTTATTGTCGTCTAATAAACAATTTGTAAGGCTAAAAACTTTTTATCGCATATCGTTGACACCTACTAAATTAATTAAAGAAAAATATAAATAATTCATATAAATTATTCGAACAAATACGTTAAATCCAACAGAACTATCTAGAGCAGTGGTCATACTTGAGTATATTTTCTTGCACCAAAATATACTCAAGTATATCTTCTTTAATACTTAAATCGTTTGCATTTGAAAGCCTGAACCTGCGAAACTAAGAAAGTTTTTATGATAAAATTTAATGGTTTAATTGGAAGTAGCTTACCCTTCCTTCTGAGAGATTCTCAGAATTTTTGACGTAGAATTACGTTTTACAGCGTGGTTTGTATGGGATCGTTTTAACAAATTTTTTCAAGGTCATTAGGCAACGTTTTTGGCTAATACTTTAGGGTATACCTGCAGCCTTTAATACTCATCGTTCAAAGATAATATATATGCTTAAATATCAGATATATCCTGCGCTGAATGAATATCTAACTTTAGATTTTGTCACTATTATATTAAAGTCACAAAATATAAAATATAAGAATAAAAATGCATGTTTGTATATAAGAAAATCAATCATCAGCTGCTTATAATGTGCCTTTTGCTTTCTTTGTTTTTCTTTCGTTGTTTATGCTTGTATTGCTTTTATTTTGCACGGACTGATTGGTTCGCTTTGGCAGCATTGTAAGCACTAGTTCGCATTGGGTTTATGTATGCACTACTGTTCTAGTATACTATTTTGAAACCAGAGGTCATGAACCTCTTTTCAACTCAGTCAATGAACTCAATCTGTCAAATTAACGAAATGTCTCTGTGATCCGGTTAGATTTAACTTTTATGAAAACAAACGAGTTGGATCATATTTCGTTTTATACTTTTACCCTATAGATGGCGTAAAATTTTAATTTTTGTTTTTAATGCAAATTAATTTGGATTCCACATCCCACTAGCACTGGCGAGTGTAGTTCACAAACTATACATCGAACAGAGACGAAAGTGTAGCTCGCAAACTAAATATCAGATAGAGACGAGAGGAAAGAACATGTGCTCAGCGTGAAATATAGTAACCATACGATTTTTTAAAAATCGGGGTCTTAATTTTAATTTGAAATTAGTAGTTAAACTGACTGTAGCTCGCAAACTATATATCGGGCAGAGACGAAAGTGGCACCAATGGAAAATGCATTTGCTGCGCCTTCTTTTCAACTAAGTCAATGAACTCAACCTATCAAACTTAACGAAATGGTCGAAAAAATTTGAAATTTTGCTTATTTCTTTTTGCTTGCTCATTTAATCATACTTACTTTTTAACTTTTTCTTTGTTTTCGCCTCGATAAGTAGTCCATAATTGAGTGTTATTCATTTATTTGTAAATTTTTGGAAGATCAATAAAAATACGTGCAAAATGAACGAAACAATCGGACCAAAGAGACAAAGTAGAAGAGGTTACAACTTAAACAGAATTCTTCGTCTACACTTACGATACTATCGGAACTGTTTCTTTGTTTTTATTAATGCGAACACAGTAATACAGGATATTGAAATATGCTTTTTTCTCTGTTTGGCTGAACTTTGATACACAAATCGGAAAGGAGCGTTAGGTCGGTCGCGCTTAGTCCGATAAAGTAGAAACAACGAGTTCTTATGAAGCAATTCATAATTCGACCTCAAGCTTGTTTGTATCGTTAATATTGTCGAATTCCGTAGGAAGGTTTAAAGTACGACAAAGTGCGACCTGCCGAAAAGAGTTGAGAAATGTTTTACTCTGTCGTCCGTTTGATATTTGTCGCTATGGCAGCGTTGCATATTCATTAAGTAGGCTGAAAATGTGAGTATTGTTAAATTCCAATGGTAAAGACGTGATTGCATGGGATGTGCTATATTGTGAGAATAGTTACATTGCAAGTGATTTAATTTTTTACTTTGCTTTATAAAAATAATGAAATGAAAGTTGTGATGAATTACACATTGCATAAATTTATTTAAATATTTGTACAAATATTACTTTAACATATCCAACCAGCAAATTGAGTCGAAATCTACTTATGAGTTCCCTTTAAAGCTGTTTTACCCTGCGTCGTCTTCGACCTTTCTATTCGAAAGAAAGAGTCTATTCTTTCTTTATTCTATAATTTTCCTGGTCTTCCTTGTCTTTGGCTATTTTTTACTCCTTACCCCTATTTTGTACCCCTTCAAAAGTATTCGACTGCTCTAAAATTTTTTTGTTGATTTAGTAAAACTATTCAACAAAACATTCCTGTCGGGTTTGTTCTAAAATATTTAAACAGCTACTCGCTACCAATGTTAGAAGATCGAACGAGCATGACGAAATCGTCTTTGACTATTTTGTACCCCTTTGAAAGTATCCGACCGCTATAAAATTAGGGATTTAGTGAAACTATTCAACGAAATATTCCTGTAGGTTTTGTCCAAATATATTTAAACAGCTACTCGCTAGCAATATTAGAAGAACGAGCAGTTTAGGGCTAAAACTGCAAAAATGAATATCTTGGGCCCAAAAAGATGTTTAGAAAAACTATTTTAGGAATTTATTAGTGTTTACCGATTATTCGGCTTCGGCTTCGGTAATCGGCGATGTAACCCAAAAAGTTTATGATCTAGTCACTTTAAAAAATTTATATTTTAAGTTCTTACTAACAATAAGACGCACCTAATACCAAAAAAATAGGTCTGCCAATAACTTTTTTTTATAAAAATTTTTTTCAAAGTTACCAAATATTACGATTATTAATTTTAATTACAAACCTTAACGTTTGTTTTTAAATTAAGTAACATCCCAATTAATTTTTCTGATATGCAAGATAATAGCCTAAGGTATAATTAATATTATTTTTATTCATTTATTACTGTATGTTTAATAGGTGCTGAGATATGATCATTACCGCAAACTCTGTAAAATACGAAAATCGCTCATGTTGCATGGAAAACATGGTCGCCAGTTTGTAAATGCAACAAAAAATTTTTCTAAGGTGCCGAAATTCAGTTCTAAGGTGCCGAAACATTACGAAATTAATGGTAAAAAAAAATTTTTTTAAATGGTTGACCGACCGAATTTGCTATTTTGTGATCAATCTCGGCGGAATGACCCAGTTAGTATCAGTTAGTAGCTTTATCGACTGGGTCAAAAATTGATAAAATTTTTTCTACGTTATCCTGACGTCAATAAATCAATTACAGAAACATCAGAATTTTGTAGAAAAACTCTCACATTTAATTCGAATTTAATGATTTTATACGTTTTTTTTGTACTGAAATTGTAAATGAATTATAACAAAAGCAAAGAATAAATTTTTATAATTTTTTTGACTTTAAAACATTTGTTTGTTATTCGGCTTCGGCTTCGGCTTCGGCGAAAAATTCACATTCGGTCGGACACTAGAATTTACTCTTCATTTACATGACTTTCGAAAAACTTTCGAATAACTTCGAAGAACTATTTTAGGAATTTACTCTTCATTTACATGACTTTTGAAAAACTGAATCAGATTTGGCTGCGTTCCAAAAAGTATAATTATTTTTCAATCTGAAATTTTGGTAAAACTGCAAGCAGCAGGAAACAAAATAGTAGTAGTTACGGTAAAACTAAATCTATCGATAAAAAATTTGCATACATCAATAAAATTGCATTTTGCACAAAAAAATTTTTGTTTTTAATCACTTTAAAAAATGAAAAAAAATAAGCTTAAATTTAATAAAATTACCCCAAAAAAATAAAAATGGGGGTACCTTTTCGCTCCCCCTCTCCCACTGAGATACAGCGTTTCTCAAATGTCACTGTGGACGAAATCGTCTAACGAAGACGGCGGAGGGTTAAAGAGGCAAAATAAGTTCTTATCACTCCTGAAGCTGCTTATAGGTACATTCAGGAGTGGATTTGGGGAGTTAGGGGGCTGCAGTCCCCGGCCCCGGACAAGCAGGGGCCCCGCAGGCTCTTCTGTCAAAATGTCTAATTTGATTTTTGAATTAGAAGCGATTGAAATGCCTTGGTCAAGCATATCCAAATGATATTCAAACAGAATTACTTTGTTAATTACATCAATTCCTTCCACTTATGAAACTTCAATATAAAGGATTTGTCGATCTCTTGTGAAATATATCAAACCATTAATAACAGAAATAATACAATAGTTCGCTTAAAAACACTTAATTGGATTGTGGTCTCAGATATGATCGACGTTTCCCCAATGTTTGTATAGCCTACCGATTACTTGAAACAATACCGATACCAAATTGTGAAGCTGAATATCGTCTTTTTTGGTATTCAAAATTAAAAAAAATTTAAACCGATCTTCTACTACCCCGACAACAATCAGTTCGTATGCCTGCAGTTTTTATAATATTACCACTAACAACTTTTATATATAATAAGAAAGCAATATTTCTGATACAAAGTTTGTAGTATCCTTAACCTTCAAGCGAATATTGGGTCAATTGAAAAAAACTTTTGAAAAAACTTTAAACGCTTCTTTTTTCGCTTATTTATGTTCAAATCAGCTAGATATTTTGGGTCAATGTGTAAATCGTATATGAATTTGACATGAAATAAGTCCATACATGTCAAATTTGGCCTATTCAAAAAATGTCCCTAATAAGTATTTTTGGGTCAAATTGATACAGCACTGATTCTATTACTATTTTTATTATTATTATAATTATTTTATTACGAGTATTCTTGAAAATTCAACTATCTATACTTCCGCTCAATGCGTCCACTCTGTATCAACTTTTCTGTTCTCCATCGAACCGATTGAGGAAACCATCATTCAAATGAAAATTTGTTCGCTTCTCGTATTTTGAAGGAGGACTGGATTTTGGTCGACAGAACAACAATGCGTGCGTACTAAGGATTACTTCTTTTAGCAGGAGTTTGTTGTTCGAATGGTAAGAGTTTAATGGAATTGTGGGACGGCAAACATGGACGACCAATTTTCTGCGCAATGATGTCAATAAATCGATTCAAGCAAATCAATCGCTGTCTTCGATTCGATGAAAAAGAACAGAGAGGAACAAACAAAGAGAACCTTGCGAGAGATTCGACTCATTTTCGACAATTGGGTTCAAAGATTGAAAGTGATTTGGTGCCCAGGTGATTTCATTACTATCGATGAATTACTGCTATGTTTCCGTTGTAAAGGGTGTCCCAACAAGAACGAAATTTTTAAATGTGGCAACACTGGAAGTGTCATTATTTGACATTTGAACAATTGTTACTGTTTGCTAGTAGAAGGTACGAGGTTAGTAAAAATGGAGCGCTACACGAATGAACAACGCATTCTCATTGTGAAATTGTTTTTCCAAAATGGTGAAAGTTTTGCGGCTACAGTTCGCAAATTGCGATCAATTTGGGGTCACAATAATGCTCCAAAAGAGTCAACTGTAAAGAGATTAATGGATAAATTTGCCGAAACTGGGTCTGTTAGTGATGTAAAGACAACAACGCGCCTTCGACCAGGTCGATCGACCGAAAATGTCGCAGCTGTACGTGATGATGTCGCTCAAACTCCAACCACCTCAATTCGACACCAAGCTCAACAAATTGAATTTTGACGAAAGATTTGCATTTTCATGCATACAAAGTTCAATTGACTCAGGAACTGAAGCCAGCTGACCATGGACAGCGAAGGGAGTTCGTTAATTGGGTATTGGAGAGACAACATGAAAATGCTGAATTTGCCGCTAAAATCATCTTCAGTGACGAGGCCCATTTCCATCTTGATGGCTTCGTCAATAGGCAGAATTGTCGCATTTGGGGTAAGGAAAATCCTCGAGTGATTCACGAGAAGCAAATGCATCCTCAACGTGTCACTGTGTGGTGTGGTTTTTGGGCTGGAGGAATCATTGGACCTTTTTTTTATGAAAATGAGGCAGGTCAAGCGCAAACAGTCAATGGTGTTCGGTATCGTGAAATGATAACCAGTTTTTTCTTGCCTAGAATTGAAGAAATGAATGTGGAGGGCATGTGGTTCCAACAAGACGGCGCCACATGTCATACAGTCAGAGAAACAATTCAATTGCTGCATCAGTCATTTCCCGGTCGTGTTATTTCGCGTTTTGAAAATCAGAATTGGCCGCCTAGATCGTGCGATTTAACACCATTAGATTTTTTTCTTTTGGGGTTTTTTGAAGTCGATGGTTTAAGCGAATAAGCCGACGACGATTCGAGCCTTAAAAGAGGAAATTGGACGCAGCATTAATGAAATACCGCAGCATTTATGCAAAACGGTCATTGAAAATTTCATTAAAAGATCGCGTGCATGCCAGCAAAGCCGCGGCGGCCATCTGCACGATATATTGTTCCATACATAACCTCATTCTGTCTACTTTACGATATAATAAAGTTTTACGATTTTTTTTTTAAATATCTGTGTTTTATACAAAATTTAAAAATTGCGTTCTTGTTGGGACACCCTTTAGATTACCTTTTACGCAATATATACCTTCAAAACCCTCGAAGTATGTAATTAAGTTGTGGGTTGCAGCCGATGCCGAAACTTATTATGCCTATAATATGCAAGTATACGTTGTCCGTGATTGCAATTGTGCTCCCGAAGTCCAAAGAAACCGTGCGGTGTTGATAAGTGTCTGATACTATGGCATCTGTACATCGAACAACGAAAAAAAGAAATGCACTTGCGTTCGAAAAAAGTGTTCGCTAAGAAAGTCCTGAAGAACAGCAGCTGCTCATCCATGCACCAAAAACACGTAAAAGAGTACGTTACCATATGTGCCCACCTCTTCCCAATTCAAATAAATACAGGGTTCGATGTGTTAAATGCGTGAAGTACATTTGTCCGGATCAACACTTCAATTTTTCGCACTAAACAAAAAACAAATAAATGCACAACAAATAAACACATTTTGTATTTAATTTGTTAATCAGCTTTTCAATGCAATTTCTTTTTAATGCTAGGGAAGTTTTCAGCAAGTTTGGGTCAAAATGGGTCAATATGGCCCAAAAATTCTTTTGTGTTTCTAATTCCAAAGTTTACTTGAACGTTAAACCTTGCGTGGCGATCGCACACATTGTTTTTGTTTTTTTTACAAATACATTTAAAATTTTTTTTGTAAATGCCACATTAAATACAATAATAATAATAAAAAATCTTTTTACTACAGGAATATTTTACCTCAGCCATTCGCGAGGAAGTCGTCGCAATACTGAAAGAAATAAGGAAAAGTTTACAAATCCTGCTCAAGGAAGCTGACTGGCTAGATGAAGAAACACGAAAAGAAGCTCTTCTAAAGGAATCAACTCTTGTATATAGAATTGGAAAGTTTGAAGATAAGGTCTTAACCAATACACTCATACGAGCAATGAAGAATCTGACATTATTTGAAGATAATTATGAGCGAAGCAACATTAATGTTTACAAATTTAAAACTTATCTAAAGCGATATCTTGGACTAAATGCGGAACAATATAATAAAGAAACCAAGCCATTAGGTCAACTTATTGCCAGTGCAGTCAATGCAGGTTATTACAATCGGGATAATTCCATTCAAGTTTTGGCTGGCATTCTACATCCACCAGCATACCATAAATCATGGCCAAATTCACTGAAATTTGGCACACTGGGTTATATAATTGGCCACGAGCTAACTCATGGTTTTGATTCTACAGGAATAATATTTGATAGCAGTGGTGCTCTACGTAACTGGTGGTCGGAGAAATCTGCCAAAAGGTTTATCCAGCGATCGATCTGTTTTGGAGAACATTTTGGTAGCTACTTAATTCCCGAAATAAACCGCCATGTTAACGGGTTTGAGACTATGGATGAAAATATAGCCGATAATGGTGGTCTACGTCAGGCCTTTCAAGCTTATAGAGCCTTCATGCAGGAGTTAATCAAGGAACAAGGCCATGCATTTAGACAAGAGCTGGAGCTAATGCCTGACATAAATTTGTCACCGGAACAACTTTTCTTCTTGGGTTACGGACAATTAAGGTGTGCATCGTACAAGGAAGAACATTACTGGCAAGCGTTGGCACAGGCACATACCATAGATAAATATCGTGTATTGGGATCAGTGACGAATTATGAAGAATTTGCCAAGGCTTATAAGTGTCCGTTGGGCTCTAAAATGAATCCCAATGAAGAAAAATGTAGGGTGTGGTAAAGCTCGTTTGAACGAAATAATAGGGGTAATCACGATGAGGCGGTAAGTCTGTGGTTAAGTTTAAAAGTAAAGGTAAATTTTTGACAATCACAAAAGTTAAGTCTGTTGGTAAAATAAAAAGCATTTTAAAATATGTGTATAATGGCAAAACCTTATATAACATATTGCTGTATATGAAAATAATAAAGTTTTTGCAAACAACATATTTTTTTCTGGAAGAAAATAATTTTTGAAAACATGAAAATTAATTAACAAAAATTAATTAATAAAAAATTAATAAAAATATAAATAAAATAAATGAAATATAAGTATATCAAAAACCACACATCGTGAATCACCTTAATATCAGCAAATTGTATATCTTATTTTATACATTTTTTAAATTTAATCAAAAATAAAAAAATTTTTAAAAAACCCAAACTTTTAAAATAACTCAACCAAAGCATTTTTTCTCAGCTCTAGTCCATAAAAATAATTGAATGAATTCATTCAGGTCTTCGCATCCATATTTTTTTTTTTCTAAGATTTCTTTCCACACGTTTTTACTATTACTTTTCAAAATAATGTTATGAGCAACAAACAACATATAAATTATGACAAACTAATGAAGTTATTTGAGTTGAGCTGGGACTATGGACGAATTCTTGTTCTTCTTCTTCTTCTGCTTGAGTTTGGTTGCGTTGAGTTGGGCGTGATTTATTAGAAAAAGTGATTCAGTCACGTTTCATCATTTTGATCAGTGAAAAAAGTATAAAACTTTTTGCAGCGCATAGCAAGCACACAGATTATTAACACAATTTAGTTTACTCGTAGAAGATGAAGAAGCCAAAAGCAAGAGGGCAAAGAAAATAGCAGCTATAAATAAAAATATGATTCTAACTTCAACGTTTTCTATTTTTTTTTTTGTTTTTTTTTTGTTTGTTTTTGGTCTAAAAAAGACATTTGGGAATTTAATAGAGCTCAATAACGTTCTTATGAGATTCTTATAGCAGTGGTTAAAACTAAATTGGAACAGTAAAAAATAACGTTGGCGTTTATGACACCATGACAAAGTCATCAATTTAATTAAAATTTGTTGTCGTTCAGATGATATGACAATTTTATGAACTACGAGTATAAGTATATAAGTTGTCCACTTTTCTTAGAATGGTAAGTTGAGTTAAGATTTGCAGATATGAGGACAAAAATTAAAGTCTTATATCCGTTATTCCGGAATCAATATTTCATACAAGTTAAGTATTTGATTTGATGCTCTATTTTGGACCAAGTTTTCATTAATTCATCTTCGACATTTTAAAGAATTAAATCTTTTTATTAAAAACGTATCGGAATTTTTTGCTAGCTTAGTTTCGAATTTAATGAATCACACTTGCAATAATTGTCCTTGAGCTTTGTTGATTGTCATGATGAAAGCGAGTCGAACTGGGAGCTGAATGCGTTCGAACTCAAAAGGCAGTTCAGCAGGTATCATTGAAACTTCGGAATGAGTACATGATCGTCTTTGAAGTTGCCTTTGAATATCGTCACTTGAATGACACTGTTCTTCTGCCAATCTGGTTTCATTGAATGACTTTAGTTGTTCTATCGCTCTGTAATCGCTCTGTATGCAGCTCTGTTTGCAGCTGTAATCGCTCACTCACTGAGCTTATCGGAATTAAAGTAATTGAGGCCGAAGTTTTGAGCTCTTCCTTACACGACGTGAATCGGTAGAAATTCGTTGGAAACAAAATGACGACCGTTGGCTGGTCAAGCAATATTTGGCCATTACCAATTGACAAAAATTGCTTGGAGAATTCATCGTGTGATGGAACGTTTTGTAGCGCGATTAGTTTCTAGCAGCAGATTTTTCACATATCGCCATTCATGTTTCAAGTATGTGTTTGATTCATCGGGCAGTGTCGATCGTAGAATGATAGGAAGTATCCCACTACCGAAAAGTAGGATATTTTCTGCTCAAGTCCACTGTGGGCCAGAAATGTTAGAATGCGGCCAAAATTCATTAACTTGGCAAGTAATGTAGATAATCGAATGAAACTTGGCACACATGTTTTTATAGGTCCAAAGGTATGCTCTGTTTTTTTTGGAGTCCGTTCACGGACACGCCCACCTCCCATACAACCTACAATAGCAAAAACTTTATAAAAAGATTGATATTAAAGGTATACGAATAAAACTTAGTAAATGCGTATGTAATATCAAAACTAAGATGAAAATAAAAATGGATGCCTTCCATCAATTAACAGTCGTACTTCCGTACTTCCCGTACTTCTCATACAACCCACAATAGTGAAAACACTTTAAAGATGTTGATATTTGTGCTAAAGAGATAAGACTTGGTATATGAGTATGCTATATTTGAACCAAGATATTAACAAAACAAGTTTCATCCAGTTATCTCAACTCCTTCTTCTTATCCTGTGTATACGGACAACACACAGACGGACAGACGGACGGACATGAATAGCTCGACTCACGTGGTGACGCTGATCAAGAATATATATACTTTTCTATACCGGACTCGCTTCGTTCTATGCGTTAAAAACGTTTGCACAAAGTTAATATACCGTGACCTTTCAGGCTTAGGGTATAAAAATGGGCATCATCTACTCACGAACACGCCTACATCCTATACAACACACAATAGTGAGAAATCTATAAAGAGGTTGATATTTATGCTACAGAGATAAAATTTAGTCCATGAGCATTTTATGTCAAAACTAAGAGTTTAATAAGAAATAGGTGTCATCCACTCACAAACACGCCTCCTCCCATACAACCTACATTAATTTAACCTGTTCAGTTCTATAAAAGATACATGAATTTTGAACAAAAATAGGAAGTTATATCTATTTGTTATAGTATTTTAATACACAGTTTGTTTAAATATTATAGGAAGTTTAGCGTATTCCATAGTCGGGCTAGGCCGACTTTAGACTTTCTTTACTTATTTTTTATTTTTTTATACCCTAAACCTGAAAGGTCAGAATTTGGTCAATAGAATTTGATATGTATGTGTTTTATATCAACACAAAGATGTCTTTGAAAAATGATCGTCATCCGCTCACGGAAACGCCCACCTCCCATACAACCCAAAAATTGAAAACGCAATAAATAAGCCAGTGTTTAACTTAAAGAGCTTAAATTTGGCACATATGTTTTTTATAACAAAAGATGGTTTTGAAAAATGAACATCACTCGCCCACGGACACGCCTACCTCCCATACAACGCGAAAATTGAAAACTGCATAACTCAGCTCATAGTTAACCCACAACAATAAAATTTGATATGTATGCGTTGTATACAAACACAAAAATGTCTTCGAAAAAAAATGAACGTCATCCGCTCACGGACACGCCCACCTCCCATACAACCCAACAATTAAAAACGCAATAAATAAGCTTGTGTTTAACTTAAAGAGCTAAAATTTGGCACATATGTTTTTTATGACACGACAAAGATGGTTTTGAAAAATGGACGTCATCCGCCAATGAACACGCCTACCTCCCATACAACCCAATAAGTTTAAAACTCAATAAATAAGGTTATGTTTGTCATAGAGAAATTAAATTTGGTATGTATGTATTTTATACTAAGGTGTTTTCAAAAATTGGGAGTTAACCGTCCATGAACTCACCCACCTCCCATAGCGAAAGTACAATAAAGGCATTAACTGTGAGCTACAGGAATAAAACTTGGTATGTGTAAATTTTTCATCAACATTTAAATGCATATAAAATATAGGCTTCATCAGCCCACGGACACGCCCATTTACAATAAAACTTTTTTTGTTTTTGAACAGTGGGTTTAGGGTATTTCATAGTCGGCCTAGACCGACTTTAGACTTTCTTTACTTGTTTTTATTTATTACTAGCGGATGTAACCCGGTGTTACTCGGGGTTGTGCCTAGAGCGAAAAATCACTATGAGAAGTATTTTCTTCAATGAAAACAAATTTTTCTCAATAAAAAATAGTCGTTTTCTCTAAAATTGATATGTTTTTATATATTTCTCTTTTTCATAGAAACTTTTTTTATCATTTTAAGATAATTTTTAGGATCGCATTTAGAGAAAGACCTTCTCTGGAGCAAAGTCTAAACCATTTTTCTCTTAATATGATGCCTTTTTTTATCATATTCCGAGAAAATTTTTTCTGAGTGCAGTTTGAAAAGTCACTTCAAGAAAAATACGCATAAAGTTTTTCTTAGCATGCATTTAATATGCAATTTTATCTCAAAAAAATCCAATTTTAAAAATTCTCGATTCGATTTTTGGATTGTCTTTGTTCAACTTCGGTTTTGGTCGACACTGTTCGGTTGATGTTTTTCATCTTGATATAGCTTCTGCTCGTGTTCGTTAAACTTTTTTTTTCGTTTGTCTTTGGTTCTTGACTTCGTTTGACTACGGCTCATTCCTTGATTTTTGTCAAAATAACTTTTAAAAAAATAGGATCTATTTAAGTAACAGATACAAATGACTACCAAGTTTTAGCAAAATCGGTTCATCCGTTTTGACATGAATGAGCCAAACATAGTTGATTGAATAAAGTGCCCTTTCACGGAAGTTTTATGAAATTTAAATAGCCTCAATTCTGTTGCAGGGTCAAGTTATTTCACGTGCCAAATTTTAGTAAAATCGGTCAAGTCATTTAAGAGTTATTGAGTCATAACAATGCACTTAAAGCGCCCTCTTGCGGAAGTCTTTGGAATGTTTTATATATTATGTTTTATCTTGGGTGCAGTTGAACCTTCATACCAAATTTCATTGAAATCGGTCCAGGAGGTTAGGATTTATTGATTCTTAAAAACAGACTTCTTAAAGCGCCTTCTGGCGGAAGTCTTTCTAATTTTTTATAGCCTATTTTTTATTTTGGGAGCAGTTGAACCTCCATACCAAATTTCATTGAAATCGGTCCAGGTGTTTAGAAGTTATTTTAAAGTACCACGCCCACATACTTGCGCGCACTTTTTTATACCCCCTATGTTCTTTCTCTTTATGAAAGGTACTCGGTGTCCAAATTTCAGCTCAATCGGATAAACGGTGCGCGAGCCTATACGGAACAGACAGACAGACAGGAGGACAAACATTTGGTTTTATATATAAGATTTTTTATGTATTTTTTATTTAGTTTTCATTTAAAATGAATTCAATCTCTGATAACAAGTGCCACATAACTAACTGACAAATTTATTTTTATTGGTATTTGCAAGTAAGTTATTTACATGTGAAGGAAGGGAAAATTTGTTTTATGGCTTATTTAATGGATTTTTATGAATACTTGAGTTCGATAATGTTCAAAATTCGACCATTTCACATACATTCTCTGTTGATTCGAATCAAAATTAACGTAAAAAACCAATTTTCTTCATAAAAATCTGGCTAAAAAATGTTTTTAAAATAGTCGGTGTACTCCTTCTTCGCATTAAGATTCATAAAAAAAAATTTTGTATGAATTAAAAAAATTTTTTTTTAAATTTTTTTTTAACTCTTTGAAATCAGATTTTATTTGTTGTAATAGAATACCTACATATTTCTTATATTAAATAATATAAAACTATTTTTAAAAGCCTTAGTAAGTCTTCTTAATTACACATTTTCTTAACGGAAATTTTGTCGCGTGGGTTATGTCGCGTGAGTTACGGCAACGGTTTTTTGAAAACTCTATATATTTTTAAATAGGCAAAGTTCATCAGTAAAGTGGGTTTATTATGAAACTTCAGTGTTTTTCCTTTATTTCACTGAAAATTCGCTGAATTTTTACAATCTAAACTTGCTTGTAAAACACACTTCCGTTTTTCGTCGCGTGAGTTACACCCATATTTACCACTGCTATTCTTAGTTAGTTATAGGAACGACAATTTAGGTAAATCATACCATTACCATTTCTTTTAAGATATATGTACATTAGAAATCTTTTTTCATTTATAACATAAACTTCCGAGAAAACGTAGCTTAATGACGCACGAATGTCGCGTGAGTTACGATGGAAGTGCCCATATAAATAGATAGGGGATTGTGGGAGTATTTGATCGTATGATGCTTCGTCAAGCTCAAGTAAGAAACAGCCGATGGATATACAGAATATTAATGTTTTGAATTATATATAAATAGGTAATAAATAACACGGTGCGACCATCAAAATTAATAAATGTTTGGTAATAACTTTTTGTATGGTGTGTTGTTTTTTTTAAATTTGATAAAAAATTTTTTCAGAATAAAATAATTTGATGACAAATTGCGATAATCTAGACCAGGATTTGATCAAACACCACCAGTTACAATAAGCATCATAAATGTTGAAAATACGAATTTTCTCGATTTGCAAAAAACTTGGGAGAAATCCGCAAAGTTGCACAAGTTTTCCTGACAGAAGACATTCAGGAAATTACATCATTCAATTATTTAACTAATGTTTTCTATGGTGCTCACATGGAATTTAATGATTTCGTCTGTATACTGTAGATTAGACAGTTGGTCTTGCTTGTAAAACTCGCGATCTGAAATCTTGTCCAGTCGATTATTTCAGTGTAAGTTGTGCTGCTGTAGTTGATGTTGGGTTGGTGGTTGGAACCACGATATTTGTCGAATTTGACTTGTCACGTTTGACCGCGCTTCCAAAATTTTGTTGTTTCCATCTGCACGAATCCTTGCATCCGGATCAGTTATCATGGATAATAATATATTTTCATGATGAAAATAGTACGCGTTGTTGTCGATGGTAGGTTGTGATGTCTTATAACTAAAACAAAGAATGGTGCATTCACTTTGACGACGGACGTAGTGATAACTCTCAGTTTCATAGACGGCTGCTCTTGTGTTACGTACCAGCGCAAGATGCGAGGTGCTGTTGTTAACCAACGTGCTGTACTTGAAGCACCGGGCTGTGTGCTGGCTTAAACCTCATGACAGTGTCCACTATTTACGCCAAGAGCCATGTGGTACAAATAAAGCTGATCGCTTCGTATTAACCATGTTTCAATATTTGTAGGCATTTCGCCCATCGCAATTGACATTATATTTGGTAGATGCTAAGGAAAAACATGAAAAATTATAAAACTTGCTTGATATTATTGAAATTAATGTTCAAAGGCACAGATAAATTCATGCAGCGATTTATCCCAACACTAATTTCTAGCGACAGTCCACGTCCGCAGTCCTCCAGTCGGCCTCAGCAGTTGCGAGCGCTATTACTATAACATAATTCCGTAAAATGTGAGTGCGGAACGCTTGATTTTTTTTTTTAATTTCATAGCCTATTTTTAGGCATTTTTTGTTTTTTTATTTATTGAAACTTAAAAAACTTTTTATATTTTTTTTTTCATTTTGAAATTTTCAGTGTCACAAAAAATTTTTATACTTATTTCGTCGTACCTACTATAGTTTCCGTTTTTACTTTAAGGTATTTTATAAATATTTGGAACTAAAAATTTTTATTTCCACAATTTAAAATTGAATATGTAACCATCGCCGATTCCTAATTCAGCTTAAAGAAAATCAATATATCATATTTTTTCTTTATTAAAACAGGGCCCGTCATTTTTGACGGGAAAGAACTAGTAGCTACCTTGAATCCAGAAGAGATTTTGAAAATAAAAAATAAAATTTTCTTATGATCCAAAGTGTTATTCTTTGCATAAAATCGGTCGGAAGTGGTTCTAAAATCCATGTTTTCGATTTCACTTGTTCCCATGGTTAAAATGATTTTTTGTAAGCTTTACTTTTTTGGATTTTTGGGAGCAGGATAATATGGTAGAAATCAGTCGAAAAAAAACATTTCTGTAAAAAAAAATCAGAATATATTTGGATAACATCAACAAACACACAAACATATAATTTTTCTGGATCGAACAAGAAACACCGAAAATATATTGAAAAAACCAAATTAGCACCATAGGGACCACTTTAAAAAAAAAATTTTTTTTCGAAAATGTCTTTTAGATATCTAACGATTGAGGTGGGGTCAAAAATAGGTTAGTTTTGGTGATACGCTGTAATGTCTACATTATACATGTCTACCGAATAAATAATAATTTAGTTAAAATTCAAGATTTGGTTTTTGCCAAATTCCGAATTGGAATAAAACATGAAGAAACGATGATGGCGAACAATGTATGAATTAAGTGTGCTGACGAGGAAACAATTGCATCATCAAGTCCCAAGTGGATATGTCCATTTTCAATACTATTATTGTATTTTGAAAGGCAGGTGTAGGGTATTTCATAGGCGGTCTAGACCGACTTTAGACTTTCATTACATGTTTATATATATTATATATATTGTTTATATCGCTTATAATATAATATAATATATATATTTTAAGCTAATTAAAAAAAAACAATGTTTTGGACTTGCTATATCAGCGGTACTTTATTTGAAAACAGAGTTTACCTTTGTATGCTTTGGAGTATTTTCTGTAAGATAACACCAAAAATGAAAAGTTCAAGCAAATGGATAAACTGACTTTTAGCCTCAAAGTAGGGCAATTAAAACTAGTAAGGTATATCTTCGACTTGGCCGAAGTTAAAATACCCCCACGGCCGATTCTTAAGGTGGAAGAATATTAAATTGGAGAGCTTTTTGTATGAGATTTTGAGAGATACTATTATTTTTATGTGTCTAAGGCCCGTTAACTGATCTCAATTTTAAACAAAGGTTAGCTTAAACAAAGTTTAAAATGCCTTAACCTCAGTTTAAATTTTAACTTGATGAGGCAAGTTTAAATTTAAACACAGAAATTCTAGGTTTAAAAAATTTAAACTGAATTTTGTAAAAAATTCTCTGAGAACATTTGAAATATTCTCAATAATAAACAAAAAACAAGTAAAGAAAGTCTAAAGTCGGTCTAGGCCGACTATGAAATACCCTAAACCCACTTTTCAAAATCAAAAAATTTTTATTGTAAATGGGCGTGTCTGTGGGCGGATGAATCCCATATTTTATATGCATTTAAATGTTTATGAAAAATTTACACATACCAAGTTTTATTCCTGTAGCTCACAGTTAATGCCTTTATTGTGCTTTCGCTATGGGAGGTGGGCGTGTTCATGGATGGATTACTTCCAATTTTTGAACACACCTTAGTTTTGGTATAAAATACATACATACCAAATTTAATTTTTCTATGACAAACATAACCTTATTTATTGAGTTTTAAACTTTTTGGGTTGTATGGGAGGTAGGCGTGTCCGTAGGCGGATGACGTCCATTTTTCAAAATCATCTTTGTCTTGTCATAAAAAACATACGTGCCAAATTTTAGCTCTGTAGGTTAAGCAGAGGCTTATTTATTGCGTTTTCAATGTTTGGGTTGTATCGGAGGTGGACGTGTCCGTGAGCGGATGACGTCCATTTTTCGAAGACATCTTTGTGTTTGTATAAAACACATACATATAAAATTTTATTGTTGTAGGCTAAATATGAGCTGAGTTATGCAGTTTTCAATTTTCGCGTTGTATGGGAGGTAGGCGTGTCCGTAGACGGATGATGTCCATTTTTCAAAACCATCTTTGTTTTGTTACAAAAAACATATGTGCCAAATTATAGCTCTGTATGTTAAACAGAGGCTTATTTAATGCGTTTTCAGTTTTTTGGTTGTATGGGAGGTAGGCGTGTCCGTGAGCGGATTCTAAAAATATTCCATAGTGCAGATCCTTGGGTTCATGTGACTATGTGTACCAAGTTTCATTCAATTATCTCTTCTTCTTATTCTGCGTATACGGACAACACACAGACGGACGGACAGACGGACGGACATGGATAGCTCGACTCACGTGGTGACGCTGATCAAGAATATATATACTTTTCTATATCGGACTCGCTTCGTTCTATGCGTTACAAACGTTTGCACAAAGTTAATTTACCCTGACCTTTCAGGTTTAGGGTATAAAAATATATATTTTAAGCTTATTTCAAAAAACCATGTTTGGGAGTTGCCATATTAGTGGTACTTTATTTGAAAACAGAGTTTACATTTGTATGTTTTGGAGTATTTTCTGTAAGATAACACCAAAAATGAAAAGTTCAAGCAAATGGATAAACTGACTTTTAGCCTCAAAGTAGGGCAATTAAAAATATGCTCAATTTCAATACCGTCGTATGTGTGGTATTTGACCAAGCAATCCTACGCTATGCGTTTAAAAAATTAAAAAAAGTACTAAACTTGCAGCCAAAATTTTCTCGTATGAGCAATACTCGCATGCTTATGTTTAATTGTCATCGTACGTAGCCTACCTTATAATTATACCATGACCCTAAACCTGTATACTTTTAGAAACTTTTATCTTAATTTACTACAATTTATTTATTATATCATGCATAAATTACAAAATGAAAGCGTAACTGCAAAATGTTACACTAAAAGTGTAATAAAGCTTGCAAAATTCTGATAAAAAGAATATGATCACAACTAAATCAAAACCGGAAATGGAACAAAATAAACCTACAATATTTGTTTTTTCCTGCTCTAGCAAAAAAGGCGTCCAAATTGCAGGTTTACGAGATTATATAGCATGTTTTCATGCCACAAAATGGTGGTATTTGTTGCAATTGTGTTTTTTACTTGCTAATCTTGTTGTTGTAATCATAAAAGCTGCAATAAATTTGCATTGTGCCTATAAGAGTATTTGTTGTAACGTCAAATTAAAAATGTTGGCAACACGTAATTGCAATGCAATTTAAATTCACTGCCAACTAGTTGTTAGCAAAACAGTGTTATGATGTTATGACAGTGATAATTGTTGCTGTCGCTGTAAATTGTAGAGTTGTTAGAGTGAATTTTTTAAAGAGTGAATTAAGCTTGTTTGTGTTGCAGATATAGATAATAATAAAAGAGTTGCACAATTTGATTTGAGTTAACTAGAAAAGAGATTTAAATATAAGGATTTAATTTTGAAATTAATTTTTATTTTAAGAAAACTTTACGAAAAGAGAATAAACGAGAATTGTATTTTTTTCTCTCTATTGGCTGGTTTATCTTTGGCAAAATATTCTTGTCTGCTTTTGACCGCGCTATACAATAAGAGCGGAAATGAAATGAACTTGAAGTGACACAACTGTGTGTATGCGAGTGTGTACAAGAGTGCAGGGCAAATATAACAACATTGCAGCGTTTTATGTATAGAAGCGACCAGCCAACAACATGTACATCCGTAGCATTGTGTTGGGTCAGAAAGCAGCACCAAGTGTCAACAATTTGGCAAACAATGGCAAATGCTAGTATAGCTTGGCTTATGCTAGTCCACACTAGCTAGTGTTGGTAGGTGGCAACATTTGAAAATGATTTGTGGTGCGTGGGTTGTGGGTTCTTTTTTTTTTTGTCGTCATCTGTTTGAACAAAGAACAATATCGATGCTGCTTAAAGCTGTGCAAATGTGTTTTATGGAATTTTTGTTGAATGGTCTTAGCTGTTGGCTTGTGGCACTTACAACTGGTCAGTCAGATTTTGCAAATGAAGCCACAAAGAATTTATTTTCAATGTAGGAGTGTTAAGATTAAACTCTTTTATATCGAATTATTTTTCTAAGCTTGCAAATATTGCGAACCATTTCAAAAGGTTTTGAATAAATGAATAAAAAAAAGTTATTTTTTAATTAAATCGAAAGCATAGAATAATCTTATCAAACAAAATATAATAAAATAAATAAAAATTTCAACTCAATTTGCGACGTGTAGATTTTCTCACAAGGACAATAACATAAAAAAAAAACAACATCAACTATGCCTGCAGGTGTAAACCCACACATGAATGTAAGTTCGTTCATCTATATGTTGTCATAGCCAAAGGCAGAAAAAATAGCTTGTGTGTACGTGTGCATACATACAGTCAAAGTCCGATAATCTCCGGTTGAAATCTCTGTTTGGCTAACGGTACTAAGAGGGACAGCTTGGATTGCTGGGAAAAAGTGGTGACTGCAGCAAATTTCATCCACCAAATATAAAAACAAATCGAATAGAATTCATTGCTTAGCAGAGATCGGCGAGTGTCGAGCAAGCATGGCAGGGATGTGGATCTCTAACTTGATTTTTTCCATTCACCCGACTAAGTAAATACGGCTAAGCATAAATATCAACAAGGATAACAACAACAACAACAACAACAACAACAAAAAATAAAAACGCAAGTAACAATAACAACAGCAACAACAATAACACTCAAACAGATGAAACAGCAACAAATGCGTACGCTTGAAAAATTTTTATCACTTTTAATTGGATTTTTCCCCCATATATTTTCGATGCGCTGTGAATTATTTGCAGGACGAAGCAGCAGCAGCAGCAGCAAAGTCACAGTGAAAGGAAAGTAAAGCAAACAAAAATAAAAAAAAAAATTAAAAAAAAAACTAACAACACAAAACAGCAACATGAAAAAATAACACTGAGCAGTAAAAGCCATTCGAGCAGCATGGTTTAGAAGCTCAAAACGGTATTACGTGGCTGTATCTGTTTGTGCTGAATTCCAAATGCTGCGGCATGGATTCTGTTTGTTTATTTTTTCTTTTCGTTATTTAATTTTTCTCGATTTTATTCCAGGTAAATAAAGTTATTGCAGTAAGCATAGCAATTTGTTGTTATTGCGTCTTATTTTAAAAAATCAATCCTTATAGCTGAGCCATCCAAATAATGTTGGAGGAAAAAGGAATCCATAGCGATTGAAAAAAATACTTGGACATCAACAGATGGTTTTGCATTGAAAAAATTAAGGTGCTAAGTTACGAACAACACGCTATAAATATATTTGATCTAATTTGCCAAATTCTAAGATTTATGTCAGCTAAAAAGGATACGCATTTATCTGAAGCTACGGCGTAAAATATGCGAACTTATGTTGAGTTAATCAGAAAATTATTCTCAGAAAATTTACATATCTGGCGAAAATATAAATAAATTTTGTTTTAATAATTTTTATTCAAGCTAAAAAAAAATAACTTAAAGTTTTTTTTTATCATATACGTAAAGAAAACGGCCAGTATTTAGGTTGCTACTTCCAGAATTCACTATTAAGGGGGGACAAGACAATGGACGTTTTTTAACTCGACTTTTTTGTACTCGAAAAGAGCACATTTTTATTTTTCATTGAATTTTTCTTTGTTCACAAATTTTGAACGCGTTTATAACGAAACCATGTTTTTTGTATTGGTTGCGGCACTAGCGGGTTCATTTTTTGATGAATTTTTTTTTTGTTTGTATTTTTTTAAACTTGCTTTTTTTAAAATTTTTTTCGATTTTTTATGAATTTTTAAAGTCAATATTTTTTTCGAAAAAACACACTTTCAAATGTGGTAGATCACCAAAAAATTTAAAAAAGCTCCTGTCAAACGATAACCAATTTTGTTAAGATTTAAAATAGTAATTTTTTTCCAGATCGGACAATTTTTGCGACTACCAGCACTGCAACCACGAGTCCCCGTTTTTTTCTCTGCCTGCAGTTTGGAGCTCTATAAAACCATGTTGGACTGAAAAATATATTTTTTGGAATTTTTTTTTATAAAATGTTAAATTCTTTACAATAATAAAAAAATTTTGGAAAAATGTTTGTTTTTGACTGAGTTATGAATTTTTAAAAAAAGTTCTGTTTTTTCTGCCGCGAAAGTTATGTCCCAGCTGAATATAATAATAACCGTAATCGAAACACCGATTAGCCCCAACCATAACCATAATCATAACCATAACCATAACCATAACCATAACCATAACCATAACCATAACCATAACCATAACCATAACCATAACCATAACTATAACCATAACCATAACCATAACCATAACCATAACCATAACCATAACCATAACCATAACCATAACCATAACCATAACCATGACCATAACCATAACCATAACCATAACCATAACCATAACCATAACCATAACCATAACCATAACCATAACCATAATCATAACCATAACCATAACCATAATCATAACCATAACCATAACCATAACCATAACCATAACCATAACCATAACCATAACCATAACCATAACCATAACCATAACCATAACCATAACTATAACCATAACCATAACCATAACCATAACCATAACCATAACCATAACCATAACCATAACCATAACCATAACCATAACCATAACCATAACCATAACCATGACGATAACCATAACCATAACCATAACCATAACCATAACCATAACCATAACCATAACCATAACCATAACCATAACCATAACCATAACCATAACCATAACCATAACCATAACCATAACCATAACCATAACCATAACCATAACCATAACCATAACCATAACCATAACCATAACCATAACCATAACCAAAACCATAACCATAACCATTACCATAACCATAACCATAACCAAAACCATAACCATAACCATAACCATAACCATAACCATAACCATAACCATAACCATAACCATAACCATAACCATAACCATAACCATAACCATAACCATAACCATAACCATAACCATAACCATAACCATAACCATAACCATAACCATAACCATAACCATAACCATAACCATAACCATAACCATAACCATAACCATAACCATAACCATAACCATAACCATAACCATAACCATAACCATAACCATAACCATAACCATAACCATAACCATAACCATAACCATAACCATAACCATAACCATAACCATAACCATAACCATAACCATAACCATAACCATAACCATAACCATAACCATAACCATAACCATAACCATAACCATAACCATAACCATAACCATAACCATAACCATAACCATAACCATAACCATAACCATAACCATAACCATAACCATAACCATAACCATAACCATAACCATAACCATAACCATAACCATAACCATAACCATAACCATAACCATAACCATAACCATAACCATAACCATAACCATAACCATAACCATAACCATAACCATAACCATAACCATAACCATAACCATAACCATAACCATAACCATAACCATAACCATAACCATAACCATAACCATAACCATAACCATAACCATAACCATAACCATAACCATAACCATAACCATAACCATAACCATAACCATAACCATAACCATAACCATAACCATAACCATAACCATAACCATAACCATAACCATAACCATAACCATAACCATAACCATAACCATAACCATAACCATAACCATAACCATAACCATAACCATAACCATAACCATAACCATAACCATAACCATAACCATAACCATAACCATAACCATAACCATAACCATAACCATAACCATAACCATAACCATAACCATAACCATAACCATAACCATAACCATAACCATAACCATAACCATAACCATAACCATAACCATAACCATAACCATAACCATAACCATAACCATAACCATAACCATAACCATAACCATAACCATAACCATAACCATAACCATAACCATAACCATAACCATAACCATAACCATAACCATAACCATAACCATAACCATAACCATAACCATAACCATAACCATAACCATAACCATAACCATAACCATAACCATAACCATAACCATAACCATAACCATAACCATAACCATAACCATAACCATAACCATAACCATAACCATAACCATAACCATAACCATAACCATAACCATAACCATAACCATAACCATAACCATAACCATAACCATAACCATAACCATAACCATAACCATAACCATAACCATAACCATAACCATAACCATAACCATAACCATAACCATAACCATAACCATAACCATAACCATAACCATAACCATAACCATAACCATAACCATAACCATAACCATAACCATAACCATAACCATAACCATAACCATAACCATAACCATAACCATAACCATAACCATAACCATAACCATAACCATAACCATAACCATAACCATAACCATAACCACAACCATAACATTACCATTACAGGGGAGGATAAAAATTGTGATCTTGCGGATCTAACAACCCAGCGTTTCCTTATAAAACAAACCCATGAGCGTCTGTTCCAGATTGGGCAGCTCCCTGGTCTGCGACTGGTCCGAAGCTGTGGACAGTCTTTTAAAACCTGTCCGTAGGTATAAACACAAAGAAAAACAAGTAAAGAAAGTCTAAAGTCGGTCTAGGCCGACTATGAAATACCCTTAACCCACAAAAAAAAAAAAAAAAATTTTATTGTAAATGGGCGTGTCGGTGGGCGGATGAAGCCTATATTTTAAATGCATTTAAATGTTGATGAAAAATTTACACTTACCAAGTTTTATGCCTGCAGCTCACAGTTGCCTTTATTGTGCTTTCGTTATGGAAGGTGGGCGTGTTCATATATGGATTACTTACAATTCTTGAACACACCTTAGTTTTGGTATAAAATACATACATACCAAATTTGATCTCTCTATGACAAACATAACCTTATTTATTGAGTTTTAAACTTTATGGGTTGTATGAGAGGTAGGCGTGTCCGTAGGCAGATGACGTCCATTTTTCAAAACCATCTTTGTCTTGTCATTAAAAACATACGTGCCAAATTTTAGCTCTGTAGGTTAAACAGAGGCTTATTTATTGCGTTTTCAATTTTTGGGTTGTATGGGAGGTGGGCGTGTTCGTGAGCGGATGACGTCCATTTTCCGAAGATATATTTGTGTTGGTATGAAACACATCCATATCCAATTTTATTGTTGTAGGCTAATTATGAGCTGAGTTATGCAGTTTTAAATTTTTGCGTTGTATGGGAGGTAGGCGTGTCCGTGGGCGAACGATGTCCATTTTTCAAAACCGTCTCTTTTTTTTGTTATAAAAAACATACGTGCCAAATTTTATTATTGCAGGCTTATTATGAGCTGAGTTATGCAGTTTTAAATTTTCGCGTTGTATTGGAGGTAGGCGTGTCCGTGGGCGGATTCCAAAAATATTCAATAGTGCAGATCCTTAAGCTTATGTGACCATGTTTACCAAGTTTCATCCAATTATCTCAACTCCTTATTCTCTTCGACGGACAGAAGGACGGACGGACGGATGGACGGACGGACGGACATGGATAGCTCGATTCACGTGGTGACGCTGATCAAGAATGTATATACTTTTCTATACCGGACTCGCTTCGTTCTATGCGTTACAAACGTCTGCACAAAGTTAATATACCCTGACTTTCAGGTTTAGGGTATAACAATCAAGAATAAATAAATAAAAAAAAAATATATAAAACAAAAAAAAAAATTGCAAAAAATAGGAATAAAAAAACCCAGAAGTTGATGACTCATAGTGGGCGGCTTTCTGGTCTGCGTCTGTAATTTAGCGGTCGGCAGTTTTTTAAACCTGTCCGTATATATGAAAGGATATGGGAAATGGACCATAACCATAAATGAACCATAACCACGAAATGTCCTGTAATAACATTATTACTCCAGGTGGCAGCCACAGTAGTGGAAATCGTCGCGTTGAAACTTACTGTGTACACTATGATCGATGGTCAAACTTCTCAATCTAAAACCAGAAAAAAAAAACTATAGATTTCTACAATTTGTCCGGTTCAGCTCGCTGTCGCTCTGTCATTATGGTGACTAAGGCTCTAGATGTTAAGCTTAACAAGATTCTATTGAACTTGAACGCCGGCAAACATTTGAAGCCGAAGTTTTGGAAGATTAACCCACAACACGTGATTTCCACATTGGGCGATAATGACCACTTTGGTCTATTTGGTTAGGAAGTACGGCAAAAACTACTCACTCTTCCCCAAGTGCCCCAGAAAGCACGCAGTGATTAATCAGCGCCTGTACTACGATATGGGAACTCTGTACAATAGCGTTGCCGACTACTATTACCCAACTATTTTCGCCAAGGCACTCGTAGATTCAGAGATTTTCAAGAAACCGAAGACCGTCTTCGACTTTTTGAACACTTTCTTGGAAGGTCATGATTATGTGATAAGTTGAGTGTAGCTGATATTTTCATTTTGGCTACCGTCTCAACCTTTGATGTTGCCAGTTTCGACATCAGCAAGAATGCCAATCTTGCGAAGTGATAAGTGAATGCTAAGAAAGTCACATCCGACTGGAAAGGTTGCATGAAGTTCAAGAAATATTTCAAATAATTTCGAGAATTATTTTGTATTTTTTTTGTTTTCTGTTTTTAAATTTTAATTTATCAGCACAACACGTTGTTGTTGCTGTTCTTTCTATTTCTATGTTGTAAGAAAAAAAGTTAAATTTATATATATTTTTTAATTTTCAATAAAAATGCATTAAATTTATTAAAAAAATTCACCCATCGAAACTCCCACAGTCGGGGCAAGGATTCTAGAGGCCCCAATCAACATTTTCCTAATCACTGCTGCAGCGGTGGCATACTCGACCGCTGTGCCAGTTAAAGCTACGACCAAAAGCGATACCATTGAGAACTAGTTCATTATTTGAACTAACATTCGACCCAGAAGCAATTTTACTTCATCGATATTTTTGCACATAGTTTCAGTCAAAAAGTTGTGACGACAAAAAATGGTCATAAAACATTTACATCTTAAAATAAATTGAGTTCAACTTATCTGAAAAAGTAATCAACTTGTTGAATATGTTTACATTAAAAAAAAATTCTTTTCCACAATATTCATATTTTTAATTTTTCTTCCTCTTAGTTTAGAGAGAACAATTTGCTCAACCACCCACAGCTGCAGTTTTTGCTGCAATCAAATATTTTCTTCTTCATTTCAACTCAATTCCATTCATTCCACAGTAGCAACAAAAATTTCAAAATCAAAATGATAAAATGAAAAGCTAGTTAAACGAACAAATTTGTGCAGTTAACGGAAATAGTTGTTGAGCAAGAAAACAGCATGAAAAAACGAATCAACTTCCGTTTATTGCATGCGTCAAAAAAAAAAGCAAAAAAAAAAAAACAAATAATAACTTTTCCATTATCATTGACTGAAGAGTTTGGCTGTATTTGCTGTTACATCAAAAAAGAAAAAAAAGGGAAAATTTTTGCTGGAAAACATAACACAGTGTTTTTATTACTACTTCAAGTATTGTTGGTGTTAGTGGAAGTGAGCGCTATAACGCGAATGCTGTTTGTGTGGATGACTGACTGCTTACGGCGGAAATGGACTGCTGCGGAAGCAGCAACTAACGCCAGCGAAAAGTTTGACAGTCAAGTAAATAAGTTTCAATTAAGCGAATAAGTTGGCAACTTTAATTGACAGGATATTTGAAAAATAATTATTTTTAGATGAAATTTTAATCGGGTGAGTAAGAGAGAGTAAGAATGATGGACGCAATGTTGAAAAGAAGCAAGCAAGTAAACTAGTTAGCTAAGAAAGAAAGAGTTGCATGTATATTTTAATAATATTTATAGATTCACTTAAAATGTTTAATGAACAGTTTCAGTTTTTGAAAACTTTTAAGCTCTGCTGTCAGTTGCAAGAAGAAACGTTACAAAATTAAGTGAGCGCATAATAGATAAGTTGGAGAAACCATTATTTTCTCAGAGTTGCGTTGATTAACTTTTCAAATAACCAACTGCTAAGTAAACTGCTGCTACACAAGTAAACGTTTAAATAATGCTTGGAAATTAAAAGATGTTTGCACTTTTACACAAGTTTGATGAAATAATTTGAAACTGTTTTTTAACCAATGCGAATTACCAACTTTGGAATTATAAATTTGTTATTCTAATGATTAGTAACTCATAAAGAAGACCTTATTTTTGAATAAGTACACAATCAGTGGCAAAACTATGATGAACAAGGTGCAAGGTTGACTTGTGAAAAGGAATCTCTAAAGAGAAATTATTAGTTGTACTTAGAACAATACTAAGAAGTATTAAGCTGTTCTTTCTATTGATATAGCGTATGGTGTGGTTTTATCAAAACTAAGTGTCACAATTATATAAAAAGTGAGAAATTGATATTAAAAAGGCAGCTTAATTATTATTTTATTGACATAATTACCGTTCTATTTTGTCAAATTTTGGTATACATACGTTTTTAGGCACGCAAAATTGAATTCTGACAACCGTTTTTTAGAAAAGTGCACGCCAGATGGCGCTCCAGTATACAAGTAATGATTTTCAAAAATTATGTTTTTTAAACGCCTAAGAGATACGTATTTTTCATGGTACTCAGTTTTGATTAAACCACTCCATACGTTAATCTACTTACTTACTTAGATGGCGCTTACAACCGTTGGTCGGTTTTGGCCTGGTCTAAGAATTTGCGCCAGCCTCTTTTGTCGTGCGCTTGCTGGCGCCAGTTGGAAATTCCAAGCGTCGTCAGGTTATCCAATGCCTGGTCTTTCCAACGGAGATGCGGTCTTCCTCGTCTGCGTTGGCCACCGCTGGGTACCGAATCCAATATTTTTTTCGCTGGAGCTTCGTCGTTCATTCTCTCGACATGACCTAGCCAGCGAAGCCGCTCTATTTTAATACGCTTGACTATATCGATGTCGGCATATAGCTCATACAACTCGTGGTTCCATCGTATTCGGTACTCGCCATTGACGCAGATTGGACCATAGATCTTGCGAAGGATTTTTCTCTCGAACGCTCCCAAAGTCCTTTCATCAGAGCTGCTCAACGTCCAGGTTTGTGATGCGTATAGTAGGACGGGCATGATTATTGACTTATAGAGCGTCAGTTTTGTTCGTCGAGAGAGAGCTCTGCTTCTCAATTGCCTACTGAGCCCAAAGTAACACCTGTTGGCAAGAGTTATCCTTCGTTTAATCTCAATACTGATATCGTTGGAGGAGTTAATACTGGATCCAAGGTAAACAAAGTCCTTCACTACCTCAAAGGAGGTGTTGTCAACAGTGACGTGGTTTCCAAGACGCTGGGACTGTTTGTTTGTTGACACGAGATACTTCGTTTTATCTGCGTTCACTGCAAGACCCATTCGACTCGACTCTTTTTCTAGCCTGGAGAATGCTGCACTGCGTATTTTGGCCAATGATGTCAATATCATCAGCATACGCCAGCAGCATAACGCTCTTATAGAAAATTGTGCCGCTGCGTCTCAGGTCAGCAGCTCGGATGATCTTCTCCATTACTATATTAAAGAAGTCGCACGATAAGGAATCACCTTGTCTGAAACCTCGCTTGGTATCGAATGGAAGGGAGAGGTCCTTCCCGATTTTCACTGCGCTGCTGGTGTTGTTCAGTGTCATCCTGCAAAGACGTATTAGCTTCGCAGGAATACCAAATTCAGACATGATGGCATATAGGTGACTCCTTATTGGACTGTCGAAGGCGGCTTTGAAATCGACAAAGAGATGGTGCGTGTCGATTTGTTTTTCGATGGTCTTTTCCAAGAATTGTCTGAGCGTGAATATCTGGTCAATGATGGACTTGGTCTGAAGCCATACTGATAAGGCCCAATCAGGTGGTTGACGATGGGCTTCAGTCTTTCACACAATACGCTCAACGAAATGGTGAGATCGCATTTTTTGTGCATTGGGCAGGGCACACTGAGGTTCCAATCATCTGGAATGCATTCTTCTGACCATATTCTGCATAGAAGTCTGTGAATGCATTTAAACAGAGCTTCGCCACCGGTCTTAAACAGCTCAGCCGGTAGACCATCGGCTCCTGCGGCTTTGTTGTTTTTAAGCCGAGCTATAGCTGTTAAGACCTCGTCGCCATTTAAAAGACTAGAGAAGTGTTCCCTCCATAGCATCAGTGTACTCTGGATATCTGTCACTAGATTCCCATTCTCATCCTTGCAGGAAGAGGCTCCGGTCTTAAAACCATCGGCCAGGCGTCTTATTTTTTCGAAAAATTTTCGAGTCTCATTCCTGTCGCCATGCATCTCAATTTTCTCGCACTCACGCATTTCCGCCTCTCGTTTTTTTCGCCTGAAAATGCGTCTCTCTTCCCTCCTCTTCTCTCGATATCGCTCCATAACAGCACGCGTTACAACCGACTGCAGGGTGGCTTTGTAGGCGATGTCCTTCTCTGCAGTGGCGTTGCGACACTCCTGGTCGTGCCACTGGTTTCGGCGAGGGCGGTGGTAGCCTATCACCTCTTCGGCAGCCGTACGCATAGAGTGGGATATGTGCGTCCACTGTCCGCATATATCGTCGATCGGAGGAGTGCTTTCTTGAAGCAGAAGTGAGAGTCGATTAGCGAAGGCTTCGGCCGTCCGTTTTGACTGCAGCTTATCGACGTCTAGCTTTCTTTGTGTAGGATTGCGAGCATTCTTAGCTGCGCACATACGTTAATCCAATTGAAAGAATAGCTCAATAAATTCAAAAATTTCACAATCTTTTAACCAATGTTTGTGTACTATCACAATCTTCAGTCATTTTTGCTCATCTTGGGTATGCATTAGGAAGAAAAAAAAAAGTTATAAGCAAAAAAGTTGATTTTTTGGTCAAAAAAGGGGTTCAGGAGAACCAAAACCGCTACATAGGGATTTCTCCAATTCAAAAAAAAAAGTTATATAGAAATAGTTTTTAGTAGTCCCTCTTACCTTTGAGTCGGTGTCCGGCTGACTTTTTTTTCTCCATAAAAAATCGATTTTACCTTTTCCTTTACCTTTACCTTTACCTTTACCTTTACCTTTACCTTTACCTTTACCTTTACCTTTACCTTTACCTTTACCTTTACCTTTACCTTTACCTTTACCTTTACCTTTACCTTTACCTTTACCTTTACCTTTACCTTTACCTTTACCTTTACCTTTACCTTTACCTTTACCTTTACCTTTACCTTTACCTTTACCTTTACCTTTACCTTTACCTTTACCTTTACCTTTACCTTTACCTTTACCTTTACCTTTACCTTTACCTTTACCTTTACCTTTACCTTTACCTTTACCTTTACCTTTACCTTTACCTTTACCTTTACCTTTACCTTTACCTTTACCTTTACCTTTACCTTTACCTTTACCTTTACCTTTACCTTTACCTTTACCTTTACCTTTACCTTTACCTTTACCTTTACCTTTACCTTTACCTTTACCTTTACCTTTACCTTTACCTTTACCTTTACCTTTACCTTTACCTTTACCTTTACCTTTACCTTTACCTTTACCTTTACCTTTACCTTTACCTTTACCTTTACCTTTACCTTTACCTTTACCTTTACCTTTACCTTTACCTTTACCTTTACCTTTACCTTTACCTTTACCTTTACCTTTACCTTTACCATTGCGTCCACATGGATCTGCACTATTGGTTATTTTTGGAATCTTCACACGGAACCTATCGCCTACCGCCTACACGCCTACCTCTCATTAAGGTTTTTTTAACTATCAATTAAATCACTTTAACACGCTGAATGTCTCAACAGTCGCAGGGTAGGATTGTCCAGGAACTACTGTTAGGTATTTCCCATTTCTGAAGTGTGTCGCACACACTGTGTTTGATTCACTGAAGAAGCGAGGACAGCTGAATAAAACATGCCGTTCATCTTTAATCTCTTCAGGACAGTTCGTGCAGAACAAGTTATCTTTATATTTGATGAGATGAAGGTACTGCTTGGAGCAGCCATGTCCGCTAAAAAGTTGTGTAAGGCAGTGGTCCAGCTCGCCATGTTTTGCAGCTCATCCATTTTTCTACATCAGAGATAAGTGGAAATGTTCATCTCCTTTATTGTGAGTGCTCTTAGACACTGCCAAAACTCGATGCCCACCATCTCTCATCAGCCATTGATAGACTTGCGCTAGCCTGATAGGAGCGCTAGAGTTCGTACGCCAGTATTTTTATCGGTGGAATTGACGCTATCACTCCGATCCATCTTCTGAATACGTGCGGAACGAACTGGTATTCGCCATGTTCCACAATAGCTCACCGTTAACTCTCGACGGTTTGTCGCTGACTGCCAGTAGGTGATTTTTGAATGACATGCGAGTGACAATGAGTACACCAATATAACGTATGTAAGATCGTGAGTTTATATTGTACTCTTCTGCTTTGAGGAAAATGCTTTCGCGTATTTAACGAGAGTTCAGCAGATACGTTGATCTATTGATCCGTTTTTTGACCTGCCAACTCGAGATCAACACTTCGCAGTCACGTCGTTATTCTAGCTATCACTATGCTGCAAGATGCTTCAACCATGTGAAGCTAAAGTGGTACTTGTAGGCAGATCAATGCCAAAACCGGCATCAAACATGACGTTCCAAGAGCCTTGTGGAAACCTCTAGAGACCTTGTAGCTTTTTACGCTATCGTCGGCGTCGTAAAACAGCCATCTGTCTTGAAAATAATTGGCGATGATTTTATGTTGATACGTGTTATGTCAAAACTGTTAATCGCGTGCAATTGTTACTACCGCTTGTATAATGTCGATCGTGGATTTTCTTGGACGGAATCCAAACTGCTTCACGGATACGCCACCTGGTATTTTCAAGGTATCTTGAAGGCTTCTAACGATAATGTTCGCTGATACTTTTTTCAGTGAGTCTATCAAACAAAAAAGACTGTGTGAAGAGGGCTGATCGCGCTGTTTACAGGCTGCTTAGAAGTAATACCTATTTCTGGTATATCTATGAAGACAGAAAACGTCCCTTGTGAAAACAGGCTGTGAACATTTTCCCAACAAACAGGCAAGCCCGTCAAGTCCAGGTGTCGGAGAACTTTCAAGCCAGGACTTCACCTACCGTTACTGGAAGGAATGCTACACCATACTGGTCTCTAGGCATGCTACACGCATGCATTTTATTACCCTACAAAGGAAAAAGTGTAGAAACTACGTTGTACATAAAAGCGGTATCTGAAGAGTGTTGTGATCTTTGTCTTCTCAATCTGTTCATGACTAGCTTGTACGCCTTGCCGCAGGGGTCAATGTCAGCGCTGTCTCGCAGCTTTCTGAAGCAAGAAGACTCTTTACGGACTCAAATAACCTTCTTTAATTGAACACGGCACGCTTTTAGATTGTCGTGCAGCAACTGCTATGCCAGATGGTGTCACGCACGCTGTGCTCTTCTAAGAGCTTCGATGCAGCGTTTCTGCTCTCAACGATTTCTTCGCTCTACCAGTGAACTGGCGTTCTGGATGATGCTCGTCTCTTTCTTGACTTTGCTGCGTCACGAAAACTCTACGCAGACGTTTTACATGTGGGCTGCAGGAATAGAACTTGGTATGAGCAAATGTTTCTTCTAAACTTAGATGCATAAAAATTATGTTAATACGTATTAATCTGCCCACGGACATGCCCACCTTACATACATTGAAAACTCTATAAGAGATTTTTTGAGCAACAGGAAACTTAGTACGTGTGTATGCTACATTAAACGCAGATGTTAACAAAATATTAGCTTCATACGCCCACGTAAACGCCCACATTCCATAGTATTATGTGTTGGAAAAGTAGCAACGTTGGACTTTCTTCCCAATCAGCCAAACAAGCTTGGAGTAAGCTTTAAACAAGCCTTCAAACGTAAGCCTCAAGCTTGGATAACGCTTTCATTTACTATTGTAGAACGCTTACATGTAATTGTAGGATAAACGAAAGTGAACCCTTGGAATAATATTCCTTACTTCAAGCTTAATCCAAGTGTTGTTTTTACAATTGGATATAAGTGTTTTAATAAGCTTTTTCCAAGTGTGCTACATTCAACAAATCAATTAGCACTCGCGAAAAACTTTTATTCCGTGGCTTAGTTGTTAAGCCACTGGTTATTTGATTTGTTGTGATTTGGACATCCAAGGTTCAATTCCCAACCGGAACATTTTTATTTTTATTTATTTTTTATTTTCGTTTGTTAAAATTGAAGTATTTATTTATATGAAAAATTGCATGCCTTCAAAAATTTTTGTGTTTGTTACACCAGGGATCGAAGACGCGAACCACCGCATATGAGTCGGACACTCTAACAACTTGCCGTAAGCCTTATGGCTGCTGAGAGAACAAAATGAAAATAAAATACATTTCTGTATGTATGTATGAGAGCAGCACAACTTTGAACAGTTGTAAAACTATTACCGTTGTCAGCGTTTTCTAAGTATGATTGCAAAACAATTACTTAATGCAAGCCTTTCCAAGTATTATTGTACATCACTTGCTTTTTGTGTTTTACGCAATAGTTATACAAAAAAACTTGGAAATTTATTACCTGGGCAAGTATTTTTCAAGCGTGCTTGGATAAGGCTTGCTTTTTGTATTGCATGTAAGCTTAATCCAAGCACTAATTTTTAAATGGCTGATTTGGCTTAGACTTATTTTTATTTTTAGTTCCAAGGAACTTAAATTTCCAAGTTCCCTAATCAAGATAAGTGAAGCAGAGTTGAACTAGGTTAGGTGAATATGTCGATTCCTAAAGATTTCTGAACCTGTATTTGTCGAGTTTCAGTGAACTTGGCAGGATTCCAGAAGCATTCTCAGGTTAAACTTAATGTGCGTATGAGCGAATATGGAGCCCCCTACGACCAAGTGTCTTCTGTATCGTCTTTTTTGAATAAACATTGTACAAAACCATCTCTGAAGTATAAGAATCAATTTATCTTTGAGTACAAATGGTCATTAATTGACCATCTACACATTTAAGCATTAAAACAAAGCATTTTTTGGACACACTCGCGTCAAAGTTTTTTTTTCAAATAAAATATTTTCTGATCGGTCACCACCTCTCTGCAGAAAATGGCAAACCTCAGAGAGTAATAATGCAATAATGAAATAATATATTTGGTAGGTATTAGAATAGGTCGTTAAGTATATTTCATCCTCCTACTCGCGAGGGAGGTGGCACTTTTTCAAGAACACAATTTTTTGGTTTTACTTTTGTACCGCCCATAACATTCCATTTTTTTAAATCGCATAGATTAAGAACTAAATGTCGTTTAACTTTGAATCTTGGTATGAAGCAACTGATGGGCCCAGGTTTTTCAATTATAAAACAGACACGGGCATTGGAAAACGGGAAATGGCTTCACCTATATAATTAAAATTTTTGATACAGAATAGTTATAGAAATAAAAGTCACGGAACATTTCAACTCAAAATGGAGTAACTATTTGGTGGTATCCTGCTACGGGAACGGGGGCATTTTATAATGGGTGTGGATCCGCCTATGTAAGACACATTTTTTTAAATGAAATCGTTTCGGAAATAATAGTCACGTAATAAAGAAACTTGGTTTGGAGTAACTATTTGGTGATATCCTATTACTCGGAAGTACTCTCAAACTAAAACGGGCATTGAACAAGGCGTTTGGCTGCACCCATAAAAGACAATTTTTATATTTGAAAGCTTTGGCGTTTGGCTGCACCCATAAAACACAATTTTTATATTTGAAAGCTTTGGAAATAATGGTCACAGAATATTGAAACACAGTGGAAACACTAGGACGGCAGCAACGTGCCGGACACCAGCTAGTTTTTATATAATTTATTTTTATGTTTTTGTTATATAAATAACTACTGTTATATTTATTTCATAATTTGCCAATTTAAGCAAAAAATAAGCAATTAATAAAGAACTTGTAATTGATTTTGGCTCTTTATAAATCTTTCTCTGTAGTACGTTTTTGCTCATCAGGCATTCATTGGTTTCATTCAAAATAATTCATTCAATATTTATGCCTTGTTCCTACCTCTTGCTTTCATTTAAAATTACTCACTGAGACTCGCTCCACCTGTTTGGAACACTCTGCAGCTGCCAGGATTTGTGCCATATATTTCAATCTAGCGACTGTAAATTGCTAATAAATATCTATTAAGCTAGACAGCATTCATAGACGTTGAAGTTACTGTTGATACTCAGTAAAATGTGTGCGAATAAATGCATTCTCCATACACACAAACATGTGAACATGGGTCTGTTAGTGAATAAATCTTTGCAGATTTGCACAACTGCAGCCACAGACAATCAGTCAGAGCTTGAAAGCTTAGCATTATATAGCCAATCCATGCTGACCACAATGGAGAGGCACACCTCAACTAAGCCATAAATTTTATTAAATAAAAAAAAAAAATTGAGCTTTGCATGCTTTTGAGAGAAGTTTTGCAAGCAGCTTATTGCCTTTGTAGGTATTTTAAGCGCTAAGCACAGTAGCATATTTTTAGGGATTGCAAGCAATCAGAGAACAAGCTTATTACTACAGCTTTGCTGCAGAAATGCTCGTAAAGTATTGCAATTTTAGTTGGAATTGAATTTTCGTTTCTTTTTGTTTTATAAACAAAAAAGAATTATGTTTAGTTTTCGAGAGAAGAGCTTGATAATAAAGCATAAATTAATTACTCAGAACTATTATAGGTATGAAGCTAGTTTGAAATTAATTTTCGTATTTCACTACTACAAAACTGTAATTAAGGGCTTTAAGTCGTATTTGTGAGCTACCAGATTGCTCTTAAATGAATTGACTTTATAATCTGAATCATGAAACATGATATTCAGAAGAAATCAAAATCATTACAAAGAGAAGCTGTAAATTCTAACGAAACTTTTTTGCAATTCGCGTTGAGTGGGAAAGCCAAACAGTCAGTTTGGCCAAAAAATATGATTTTCATTGATGCTCTTAACAGTTTCCGTGAATCACAAAAAAGTCAGTTACTTAAAACCAACGTATTAGGAAGGATAAAACAACAGATAAAAGTGTTGAGCATACTTTGAAATCCATGGATTCGGGAAACATAACAAATACGTAAACACCTTAACAGCTAAGTATTTGAATATAACATAAAGCTTGGTTTTTAGTTTTTGTCATTCTTAGAAACCCATGCAGCCAAATCATGAAGGAATGTTTTTAAATACAATGACTTCATAATTAAATTTTCTTATGTTAAAACAGTGAACAAACATGAAATGTTAGATGACGTCTGGATTTTTATTTAATACTGAAGATTCCATTATTGGTTTCATACTATCTTAGTATATCTGTGTCGACAAAGAATAACAGCTAAACTCATTTTCAAAATTTCAGCAGAGCATTTTTAAGATTAAAATTGCTACCTAACGTGAGGGTACCCTGATTTTTGCTGTTTAGATATGATGGCCTCAAACATTTAATTTTCAAGATATAACCATAAAAATTCGCGAACTAGTGTATTTCGTTCCGAAAAAACGCAATGAAAGTAATAACCTCACTTTGACCTAACTCGACTTTAGTTGTTATTCCTTGTCAACACAGAAATATCACATAGTTTTTTATAAAATCTTAAATATAGCTAAGCTCATTTAACTTTCAGACAACATAATCATCACATAGTTTGATAAATACGTTTTTTTGTACTTATATAATACTTGGCATTTGTTGAAAGCCACTGACAACTTATTTGCTGAGTTAGAAATTTGAAATTTTAAAGATAGCCCAAAGGGGATGAGCCAAAAAGTTCGCGAATTTTTTTATGACAATAGCATTCAAAGGACTATAGAAGTTTGCAAATGGGTTTGCAATTATGTCCCGGTTATCTGAGATAATTGTGAGATTTGCTTTTGATATTAATGATCCTGTATAAGCTTTTAGGATCCGATTAAAATTTTGTTTAAATATGAGCAAGATATGACTCATATAGATGTTCACATAATGCAGAAAAAGGTCAAGAAAAGAACGAAAATTTAAATAAGTGTGTCACAGTTGTGAGGACTTAATTTAACCTAAAATTCTCCAATAGTTAAAAAACAAATATCAATTTTTAAAAAAGGGGCAAAATGGGATGAAAACCATGTTGTCCTCACATACAATCAACAGAAGTGAAAACTCTATTAGGAGCCTGATATTTAAGCTACAAAAATAATATTCCGTATGTGTATGGCTTATATCAATACAAAGGCGTATTAGGAAAATGGCTGTCATCCACTCATGAACACGTATACATTCCATACAACCCAAAAATTGCATACCACCTGCGCAAGGGGCATATTTATTTTGTCACGACATGTGTAACGCCCATAAGGAGTCGAGGTAAATAAAGAAAAGTATATATATTCTTGATCAGCATCACCACTTGAGTTGATTAAGAGATCTGTTTGCCGTCTGTCTGTCTGTTTTTCTGTCGGTCGACGCGATTACAGCCGTAATTTTCAAGCCATCGTAATGAAATTCGATATTTGAGCTTTTTTTTAAAAAACAAAGATCAAGATCGAGAATGGACTGAATCGGACGAAAACCACGCCTACCCGTCATACAGGCACAATCATTAAAACTCTATAAAGAAGCTTATATTTAAGCAACAAAAATGAAATTTGGTATTTGTGTATTCTATGTCAAAGCCAAGGTGTGTTAGAAAAATGGGAGTCATTCACTTACTTACACACCCACTTCCCATGCAATCCCAAAATTGAAAACTATATAAAGAGGCTTCTGTCGAAGCTACATGAATAAAATTAGGTAAATACCAGTACAGAAAGTCTAAAGTCGGTCTAGGCCCACTATGAAAAACCCTAAACCTATTTTTCCCAACAAAAATAATAATATTGAAAATGGGCGTGTCCGTGGGCGCATGAAGCCTATATTTTATATGCATTTAAATGTTGATGAAAAATTTACACTCACCAAGTTTTATACCTGTAGCTCACAGTTAATGCCTTTATTGTGATTTCGCTATGGGAGGTGGGCGTGTTCATGAACAGATTGCGCCCAATTTTTTAACACTTCTTAGTTTTGGTATAATATACATACCTACCACATTTGATCTCGTATGACAAACATAACCTTATTTATTGAGTTTTAAACTTTTTATGGGAGGTGGGGTTATATGGGAGGTGGGCGTGTCCATTAGCGGATGACACCGTTTTTCCGAAACCATCTTTGTTTTGATATAAAATACATACACACCAAATTTTATTGTTGTAGGTTTATTATGAGCTTATTTATCCAGTATTAAATTGTTGCGTTGTATGGGAGGTAGGCGTGTCCGTGGGCGGATGAAGTCGATTTTTCAAAAACATATTTATTTTGTTGTAAAAAACATACGTGCCAAATTTTATTTCTGTAATTTAAACAGAGGCTTATTTAATGTGTTTTAACTTTTTGGGTTGTATGGAAGGTGGGCGTCTCCGTGAGCGGATGATACCCATTTTTCGAAGTTTGATGATATTTTTTTAATTTTGTACAAACCAAATTTTATTGTTGTAGGCTTATTATGAGCTGAGTTATGCAGTTTTAAATATTTGCCTTGTATGGGAGGTAGGCGTGTCCGTGGGCGAATTCCAAAAATATTCAATAGTGCAGATCCTTGGGTTCATGTGACCATGTGTACTAAGTTTCATCCAATTATCTCAACTCCTTCTTCTTATCCTGTGTATACGGACAACACACAGACGGACGGACGGACGAACGGACATGGATAGCTCGACTCAGGTGGTGACGCTGATCAAGAATATATATACTTTTCTATACCGGACTCGCTTCGTTCTATGCGTTACAAACGTTTGCACAAAGTTAATAAACCCTGAACTTTCAGGTTTAGGGTATAAAAAAACAAATTCGCCATTTCAGCCCTTGAAAGGACTTTGACCGAGCTTCTTATGTTCAATTGTGTTGTGTGTGTTATTAAATGTTTGCACACAATTGACAAAGAACTGGACCTAAATGTCTTATGCCGACTCTGAACGGCTAAAAATCATGTTCTCAAGAAACTTAATATAGCATTATTTACTCTCTGAGGGTTGCCGTTGCAGATAGGTGGTGTCCGATCAGAAAAATTGTTTTATTGAAAAAACGTTTCGCCGCAGCTGGGGATCGAACTTTGGGCCCCGAGTATGCTAAGCCACACACTTAACCTGCGTGCCACGGTCACCAGACAAAAAATAAAATTAGGTATTAATTTATTTTTAATGAAAACTAAGGCGTGTTAGAAAATTTTGAGTCATACACCCACCAACACGTCCACTTCCCATACGATCCCAAAATTTAAAACTCTATAAAAAGGGTTCTCTTTAAGCTTCAGGTAAAAAATTTGATACGTTTGTATTTTATATCAAAATTAAATCGTGGAAGAAAAAGCTTATCTTTAAGCTGCAGGCAAACAATTTGAAAATTTTGAGCAAAATCTTTTAAAATCTCATATAAAAAGCGCTACAACTTAAGATTTTTTTACCTTTACGAATCGGTCGTGGGGGTATTTAACTTCGGCGAAGTCAAAGATATATCTTAGTAGTTTTTAATATTTTTTCCATAAATAATTTTAACGTAAGTGGTCATAAAATTGACCAGCGGACTAAAATGGGTTAAAAAAGTAATGACTTTAATGCATAACACCCAATTTTGTAGCATTTTTTAAAGATCTGATAAACGTTAGATTGCTTCTTATAAAGCTTGAAAAAAATATGAATAATTGAGTAACTTTCAAAGTTTGATTGGATCAACAAACTTTCATTCCATCAATCAAATAAGTTTTTTATTGCTGTCAATGTATTAATGAGCAAATATTTTGTTCATATCATAATCTTAAATATGCGCACAGACATAACATAACATACAATATATTTTAACAACATATGCTGTTTGATAAATTTCTTTTTAAAACTCACTCATACTAAAAGTTTTCGTACCTGAAAATGAATGGCAATTAATTGAAAAGATTGATTGATTTGCAGCGATTAAGTGTTTAAATATAGGTTGCGTGCATGTATTCGTGTTAAGATTTATAAATGGGGTGATTAATTTGCGCAGAGTAAATGTCACAGACAGGAACACATAAAGGTGCCTTATTTATATTTAAAATTAAAATTACAGCCAAAGAAAAATGTCTGGTTTCACGGCTTAAGTTTTTGCATCACCATTTGAGTTGAGAATATAAAAAATATGTTTTAATTGATACATTAAGACTCATAACATAATGTATTTATAACTTAGACCTAGAAAAGTTTTTAAAATTATAATAAGTTAGTATTGAAGCTCTGGATCTTAAACAGCTTTAAAGGCAAAATAAATTTCTTCCATCGCAACTTGTTGTTACTTTTCCAATATCTATGGCAAAATGTGAATTGTGTTAATCAATTTCATATTATTTATTTCACATTTGATTAATGATAATAACTGTTGTGCTGATAGCTAATAAAATAGTCATAATAATGAATTTCACTCGATCTTTATTAAAAAAAGTTCATGCTCTTCACTCGAAAACACTCCAAACAAACATTTCAGCATTACCAACACCTGGACTGTAATTAAATTAAAAAGAAAGTTAATAGATAACACCAGAGCTACTTATTAATTCTTACTTAGAAATTTATTTTCCTCTAGCTAATTACATGTTTTGCTTAATTAATTCTATCAGTTCTATGCTGTTGTTGTCTTCCAAAGAAATATGTTCGCAACGTTTTCAAATACCAGAAGAAATTTGGCAAAATTAATATTACTCATACGTCTTGTTGTTCAAATGATTTATTATGATTAAATATGTAGTAGGCTGTGGCAGTTGTGCCATTGAATAAGTTTCAAGCGAAGCACTTTCAATTAGTTCAAGTATCGCTGTAAGCCATAAATGAAAGCAGAGTGTAACGCGAAGCAACAGTACGGAATATTTAAATAATCATCAAAACATTTTGTGAGTCGCGAGCATTTGAAAAATTTTAATCTACAGCCAAACAAATAAAGGTAAATGAAAATACGGCATAAAATAGATATTCTTGTTTTAGTTGTGGTTGTTGTTGTTGTTGGTGGCATAACTGTTGTTGCAGTATGAATTCAAATTTAACAGCGCACTCAACAAACATGATTGATGGCGTTTACAGCAAAGCTTGTAAAAGCTCTGAACTTGAAATGTGTACTGAAGAAAAGAAGAACAAAACAACTAATATTAGTCATAGAAGTTAAAATGATGCATATAATTAGATTTTGATTTAGAGAGATGTAAAAGATTTTTTGTAATGTTAATTTATTATTTCATTATGCATTTGACCTGAGTTTTTATATCAACTGCTAATTATTCAGTTATGCAGTTAATATATGAATACAAAGTTAAATATGGAATTATTTGTGTCTCTGTTTTATACTGATAGTTTGGATATAATGTAATTAAAAGCTTAATTTGTTCTTATTGAAAAATTACGTTTGCATTACTTGCAAATACTTTGTGCAAATAAATTGATACAAAATTGTATAAAAAAGTTAGCTTGTACATAAGACTGCTTCACATTATCAATATGTTGAAATAGTATGGAGCGTGTTGATTTTCTGAAAGCTGAAATTAAAAAAACAAGTAAGGTATATCTTCGACTCGGCCGAAGTAAAAATAAAAATCTTAAATTGAAGCCTTTTTTGTATGAGTGAAATGTAAAAATGTTACTATTGTGATGACGTCTAAAATACATTCATATTAAATTGTTTTCCTGCAAAGTAAAGACAAGCCTATTTATTAAATTTTCAGTTAGGGGTTGCATGGGAGGTGGCCGTGTTCCTGAGTGGTTGATGCCAATTCTTCTAACAAGCCTCAGTTTTAATATAAAACTCACAAATACCCAATTTCAGGTCTGTAGCTTGAATATTGCCTATTTAAAGAGTTTTCACTTTTATGGGTTGTTTGGGGGATGGGTTTGTTCGTATGCGGATGATGCCCAATTTTCTTCCACGATTTAGTTTTGATATAAAATACAAACGCATCAAATGTATTTCCTGTAGCTTAAAGAGAAGCCTTTTTATAGAGTTTTAAATTTGGGGTTATATGGGAGGTGGGCGTGTTTGTGGGTGGATGGCATTAATTTTTCTAACACGTCTCAATTTTTATACAAAAATAATGAATATCTAATTTTACTTTTGTAGCTTCGACAGAAGCCAATTTATATAGTTTTAAATTTTGGGGTTGTATGGGAGGTGGGCGTATTCGTTGGTGGATGGCACCCATTTTTCTATTATGTCTTAATTTCTATATAAGCTCATAAATATCTAGTTTTACTTTTGTAGCTTCGACACAAGCCTCTATATATAGTTTTCAATATAAGAGTTGTATGGGAGGTGGGCGTGTTAATAAATGGATCACGCCAATTTTTCTAATGCACCTCAGTTTTGACATAAATTACACAAATACCGAATTTCATCCGGCGTGGTTTTCATCCGATTTAGCGCATTCTCGAACTTGACCTTAGTTTTTTAAAAAAAAAGCTTAAATATCGAATTTCAGCACGATAACTTCAAAATTACGGCCACAATCGTGTCCACAGGCAGACGGACAGACGGCCGGACATGGCTAAATCAACTCCGGTGGTGATGCTGAGCAAGAATATATATAATTTTCTATACCTACCACGCGTCCTTCTGGGCGTTACACACGTCGTGACAAAATTAATATAATCTTCTTCTTATATATAAAATCAAATGTTTGTCCTCCTGTCTGTCTGTCTGTTCCGTATAGGCTCGCGCACCGCTTATCCGATTGAGCTGAAATTTGGACACCGAGTACCTTTCATAGGGAGAAAGAACATAGAAGATGCAAAAAAGTGGGCGGAAGTATGTGGGCGTGGCACTCTATAATAACTTCTAAACGCCTGAACCGATTTCAAAGAAAATTTTGCATGAACGTTCAACTCCGCCCAATATAAAACATAGGCTATAAAAAACTTCCAAAGACTTCCGCAAGAGGGCACTTTAAGTAGTGCATTTTTAAGGCTCAATAACTCCTAAACGTCTGGACCGATTTCAATGAAATTTGGTATGAAGGTGCAACTGCACCCAAGATTAAACATTAAATATAAAAAATTCCAAAGACTTCCGCAAGAGGGCGCTTTAAGTAGTGCATTTTTAAGACTCAATAACTCCTAAACGTCTGGACCGATTTCAATGAAATTTGGTATGAAGGTGCAACTGCACCCAAGATTAAACATTAAATATAAAAAACTTCCAAAGACTTCCGCAAGATGGCACTTTAAGTAGTGCATTTTTAAGGCTCAATAACTCCTAAACGTCTGGACCGATTTCAATGAAATTTGGTATGAAGGTGCAACTGCACCCAAGATTAAACATTAAATATAAAAAATTCCAAAGACTTCCGCAAGAGGGCGCTTTAAGTAGTGCATTTTTAAGACTCAATAACTCCTAAACGTCTGGACCGATTTCAATGAAATTTGGTATGAAGATGCAACTGCACCCAAGATTAAACATTAAATATAAAAAACTTCCAAAGACTTCCGCAAGATGGCACTTTAAGTAGTGCATTTTTAAGGCTCAATAACTCCTAAACGTCTGGACCGATTTCAATGAAATTTGGTATGAACGTTCAACTGCACCCAAGATAAAACATTAAATATAAAAAATTACAAAGACTTCCGAAAGAGGGTGATTTAAGTAGTGCATTGTTAAGACTCAATAACTCCTACATGACTTGATCGATTTAACTCTACAACAGAATTGAGGCTATTTAAATTTCAGGAAACTTCCGTGAGAGGGCACTTTATTCAATCAACTATGTTCGGCTCATTCACTTCAAAACGGATGAACAGATTTTGATGAAACTTGGCAAGCAATTGTATCTGTCACTGAAATAATCCTATGCTTTTAAAAGTTCTTTCGACAAAAATCAAGGACTGACCCGAAGGCAAAAGAAGTCAAGAACCAAAGACGAACGAAAAAAAAGAAGTTTAACGAATACCAGCAGAAGCTATATAAAGATGAAAAAAACTAACCGAACAGTATCGACCAAAACCGAAGTTGAACGAAGGCAATCCAAAAATCGAATCGATGCTTATAGGATTTTTCTCGAAGCATTTTTCTCGAAATGAATTTTCAAACTGCACTCAGGAAAAAGTTTCTCGGAATATGATAAAAATGGCATTATATTTACTGAAAAATGGTATTGACCTTGCTCCAGAGAATGCCTTTCTCTAAATGCGATCCTTAAAATTCTCTAAAAATGATAAAAACCTTCTATGAAAAAGAGAAATATATAAAAATAGTTCGATTTTAGAGAAGAAAACACTTTATCTTTGAGAAAACATTTGTTTTTATTGAAGAAAATACTTCTCATAATGAATTTTTTATTAAAATATAGGAAAAAATTTTCATTTTCAAAAAATATTTCTGTATAAATGAGCATTTTTTTGTGTGAGAAAAACATTTGTCATTATAAGAGACATTGAAATATTTCCATTTCCTAGAAGTGAAGAAATATTCCTTAGAAAATGTTAAAATTTATTTTAATTGAAGAACATTTTATTTGAAAAGAGAAAATTGCTATTATCGAAAATAGAGAAATTTTTCACCGGAGGAAGATATGTGTTTTTTTTTGTGAGAGTGGGTGTCCATTTTCCTCAGAAACCAGACGTCAGTTCGAGACGTTGCAGATGTCATTTTTTGTTTTAATCATGTCTGGCAGGTACAGTTTTATGGAAATTTGACTAAATACTTTCGACGGAAGGAGGGGCAAAACCCCCAAAAAACGATAATTTAAAAAATTTTAAAATTGAATTGATAATTTTAAAAACGTAAAAATGAGAGCAGTTTTTGAAAATCGTCCTCTTTTTGTGCTCGAGGCACAACACCGATTAACACCGGGTTACATCCGCTAGTATATAATATAATATATAATAATATATGTATATAAAAATGTTAAGTCTAGATATTGCGCATATCGCTGAAAGGCAGTTGTGTAGGTATATTGATCTTAAAACATTTTGAATAATGTGGTGTTCAAACCGAAATTAAATTAATTAAATCAAAATAACACTTGCTGAGTATTAAAGTGTAATAATAAATATTTCTAAGTTGTCCTGGATTATTATAATCCTTAAAGTTTGCTTTAAAAATAAAAACAAAGAAATTCGATGGTTAAGCGCACTAAAGTGATAAGTGAAAAATTTCAAATGTTCAGAAACGTCGATTTTGTTTTTAACAAACCTAGGTTGGAAATTAAATGTTTCCAAAACCTCAGTGGGGTGGGTTCTTAGTTTAGCGCTTTGGAAATATTTCGTCTTGATATGAATTTAAGGCAAAAAATTGACGATTTTTAACAAACAAATTTATTTTTTAAAATAAAATCATTGGCAGACGTTAAACTGATTTCAACATACTTTTAGATTTAAAACTTTCTCGAATACAGTGTCCACAATGAGTGTCAAAAAATGTTCTCCCGCTTGAACAAAACCAGCTACCTTAATGGTCATTTATAAAAAAAAAACACTTTGTAAAATCAAATAATCACAATATTCCAAACTTTCATAGAACCTTCTTTCAAATTAAATTAATTAATTTATTATGAAATACTTTTTGAAAGAGTTCATAAAAAATTAAATTTCAAATCATCGCATTACACTTGGATTCTGGATAGTCATCTAATATTAAGAGCCAAAATGCTGCGACTGTGAACGCACGATTGCTTACCAACGCCTTAGCAAGTTAAGACATTGCAGTTGTTATTTTCAGAGAGAATTTACATGGTTGGTCTGAAAATTTATCAGGGATAATGATATGTAAAAATGTATCAACACGTACTGGCCATCGATGTAACAAAGTATTGGTTAAAATATATGGTGGCGTATGAGCAACATTAATTGCACTCAGCAGGCGAACGCTGGCTTAAATGTTGTAATTTTTATTTTGAGTTATATGTTTTGAAATGTTTTATGTGACAGAAGACACATTATCAAATGGGTTATCGTTACTAATTAATTGGAGTTCATTGAAATTTGAGGAGGACACATATGCTGCGCTATTTGTTCAAATTGTTTTATTAATTAAATGTTGCTCATACGTCATGGTGAACAGTTTTAAGGGCTTGGTTACGATTCGAGCAATTCAATCGATAGTTATAAATTAAAGCATTATAAGAATGTGATATCTGAGATTTTTACGAAAAAATCTAAATCTATACAGAACTGCAGACTAGCTATTCTAAAAGTAAGTCATCCGCAAAGCGTCAATATCGTCTTGATTGCTATTGAAGATAAATTGAAAAAATCGGCTTTAAGTCTAAACATAGTTCAAACAGATCTTATTGTTTAAGGTGAGATTGTGCCATCAACTGCTATCTTATGTCTACTTTATACACGAGAAAAGGACTTCATCTTTAATTTAAATGACTTTGTGTCTCCATCGGAACTGACAGCAGGCACTGTGTGGATGTCAAAAGAACAAAACTCAAAAAACATCTATTGTGCGACCATCAAAATCTCCAAAAAGTCAACATCGCCATACGGGAAGCATTCTAAACAAAGAGCTTCAAAAGGATTTAAATGTCTTATTGATGGACTTTTTAAGAATCTTTTGAATTAACAGTCAGTTCCACTAATCCTACTTCAACCAATAAGGTTTATATGTGTGTTTGTTACTAGCTTATATTTGTTAGTTTGGTCATCAAATAAAAAGAACTACAATGAACTTATGTGCTAGGTGTCTGCAAGCTAAGGTTGCTCGTCCATATTATAAGAACGAATTGAGCATTTTAGTCATGGAGTTTGACCGAACATTATATGAAAAATTGTGTTAGATATATTATTAAATATTTATACCTGATCGAGAACTTAATATACGTGTTTTGTACTAACTTCAAACGGGTTATGTTCATGTACTTAAGAAGCTTTTCATGGCGTTTATTTACTCTATGAGGTTTGCCATTTCTATTGAAAAACTTTCTGTCAGGTGAGAGAATTGAATCCGGGTCTGTCGAGATACTTTCTCAAGCACGTTTTTTACGTACACTCATAGTCGCTAGTCCGTCTTATCTTATCAATTATTGTCAGAATGTCTGGTGAGTATGTTTAATGAACTGATATTACATCGATTGTCAATCAATACTTTGTTGAAGAATTGCCAGCACAAGCATAGAAAATTGAAATTTTCTGTGTCTCAAAAAGAAAATAAAAAAATGCCAAAATGTATGCAATACTTATTTTAGGGTATGCAGCAAAAACCACAGGTGTTGGTTGCTTTATAAGAGCAGGTGCTGTTCTGCAGTTTTCATTTTCAGAAACTTAGCACATTTACATACACAGCCACATGCAATATACATACAGGTGTAGGTAAGTGCGTTTATGTGAGTAGCTGATTCACAATTTGAATTTGCAAATCAAGAACTTGAAAAAAGTTACGTTTCTAGCATTTAAGTGAGTGGTTAAGCTTGATATGTGTTTTCATGCCGCTTATACAGTGATACGTATATTTGTGACAAAGTTTATTTCAGTGTGTGTGTGTGTGTGTGCAACAATTTATGTTGCTGCTTGCTCATATAATGCTGGTTGAACACATGTTCAACGTATAACGAAACTTGCGGCGGCTGAGTATCTCTGGCAACAGGATATGCGGATAACAAGCACAAGATTTACACTCAATTTCAAGTATTGAGTGCTTCTATCTCCTTCGTAATATTTTTTATTTGTATTACGTGTGCTGCTATATAGAATGTGGATGATATGCAAAAGGTAACTGTGCAGCAGACCGATGATGATGATGCTGCCGCTGCTACTGTCACCACCACTTCCATCCCAAACAACAAAAACAGCAATTCAGAAACTCAATATTTTATGACGCTCTGCTTCGTGGTTGTAATAAAAAAGGTTATATTTTGTTGAATATTTTATGCAGCAGCTAAAGGACATTCGTATGCGTTGAGCTCGCGCTTAAGCTTTTGAAGTATACATTGAAAGTTTGATTGATATGTAAGAATATATCAACATGTGCTTGCCAACGTGCCATCGATGTAACAAAGTGTATGGTTAAAATAAATGATGGCATATGAGCAAAATTAATTGCACTTATCAGGCACATGTTGGTTTGATTGTTGGAATTTTTATTTTGAGTTATATGTTTTTAAATGTTTTATGCGACAGAAGACACATAATCAAATGCATTATTATAACTAATTAGTTGATGTTCATTCGACTGTGAGGGCGACAGGTATGCGGTTTTTTTTCATACACGTCAATGTAATTAAATGTTGCTCATACGTCATGGTGTATAGCTGAATGGGTTGGGCTGGAAGTTATGCATTTAATCTAAAGTTTAAATAAGAGCGTTATAAATACGTCAGAAACTTGTTAAAGCCCTCATGAAGTCATCTGTTTATTAATAAGAACTGTTTTCAAAGATAATTTAAGGGAATTTTGAAAATTATTTTTCTGAAGTTAGGTGTACAATTTTTAGGTTGAATTAAGGTGGGACATAATATTCGCGGCAGAGAAAACAGACCTTTCTTTAAAAAATTCATGACTCAGTCAAAAACAAAAATGTTTCCAAAATTTTTTTTATTATTGTAGAGAATTGAACAAATTACAAGAAAAAAAAAATATATTTTTCACTCCAACATGGTTTTGTAGAGCTCCAAGCTGGCGGCAGTGAAAAAAAACGGGGCCTCGTTTTTGCAGCGTTTGGAGTCGCAAAAATTGTCCGATCTGGAAAAAAATGACTTTTTTAAATCTGAACAAAATTGGTTATCGTATAACAAGAGCATTTTTTGAATTTTTTTTTTTAATTTTTATTTTAATTTTTGGTGATGTTCGAAATTTGAAACCTCGTATCGTACGATAGCAAATCAAGTTTAAAAAAATATAAAAACAAAATTTCATAAAAAAATGAACCCGCTACTGCCGCAACCAGTAATAAAGAACATAGTTTCGAGATAAACGCGTTCAAAGTTTGTGAACAAAGAAAAATAAAAATGCGCTCTCACTAATTCGGCTGTTACTTTTGAACCCGTAAGAATTTTTCCATGAAATTTTTTGAATATTAAGAATATTTACTAAAATACAAAATTATAAAAAAGTCAATTTCAAAAACGGCAAATGTCATGTCCGCCGTTAAAGGGGTCTGATCTATGCTGATAAACCTACAACGATTGATCATTTAGAAGCCAACATTCAACGCACTTATGACAAAATATTGACCCGGTTTGCTCAAAATTGGACCGAATGGATGGCGTTCATGAACAGAGAACATATGCCACGTTAAACATTCACTCCCACAAAATTTTTGAGCTACGAAAGCCAAAATTTTGGTCACTACATTGAATTCGTTGTGTTTATTCTTAAAAAGTTCTATGACTCTAAAAAACATTCTTTATGTCCATCAAATTTTTTATACGTATAAAACAAAAAATTGGCCACTTCAGCCCCTAAAAGGACTTTGACCGAGCTCTTTATGATCAATTGTGTTGTGTGTGTTATTAAATGTTTGTACTCAATTGACTGAGAACTGGACCATACATTTTTTATGCCGACTCCGAATGGCTAAAGTTCATGTTCTCAAGAAGCTTTACATGTCATTTTTTCCTGTCTGAGGTTTGCCATTGTCTGCAGAGAGGTGGTGACCAATCAGAAAACATTTTTTAGGTTCAGTGAAATAACGCCCAATGAAATAATGCCCAAAATCAAAAATGAAATAACGCCCAAAATATTTTGGGCTTTAAAAAATAAAATAACGCCCAAAATAATAAATGAAATAAAGCCCAAAATAAATAAAATAACGCCCAAATCAAAAATGAAGTAACGCCCAAAATATTTTCAAAGAAAATCATATAAAATATTTTGGGCCTTATTTCATAATGAAATAACGCCCGAAATTCGTATGAAAAATATTTGGGCGTTATTTCATTTTTAATTTTGGGCGTTATTTCATTGGGCGTTATTTCACTGAACCCATTTTTTATTGAAAAAACTTTTCGCCGCGACTGGAGATCGAACTCGGGCTCCAAACATGCTAAGCCACACACTTAACCTGCGTGCCACGGTCACCACGTATAGATATCGCTTTTTTCTGAGAACCACCCCGAGCCAATAATATTTGTATACAAATTTTGCAATATATACAAAAAAAAAAAAAAAAAAAAAAAATATAAAAACAAAAAAAAAATTGCATGACTTCAGTCATAAATTTTCAAACACTTGTTGAAAAATATTGAACCTTCATTCACAGTGAAGTATTTAAAAGGCTTTAGCACGGCACTGAAAGCATAACAAAAGCCACTTTAGTGCTTCAGATTGAGAAAAGGGCAAATATATAATGCACGTATTGTTGTTGTTGTAGCTGCTATATTGATTGCATGCATTGTTGTTGTTCTTACATGTGCCTTTAAACAGAATTCTTAAAATAAGCACTTGAAGGATGGTTGAATTTTTGAAGAGCTTCATTTGACTCTATGAAATTAAGCAGTTCAAGCTCTCAAAAGAAGAAGCAAGCATATGCATGAAAAGGTTTTTACAAAGGTGAAAAAACAATTTTAGTTAAATAAGGCAGCCTACAAATTTAAAAGTTAGCCTTTATCTCAAATAATTTAGGAATTTTTTGTTAAAAGAATAAAATTAGTTAAAACTTTATGAAATTAAATAACAGTTTCTTTAAACATTTTAAAGCTTTTAAATAGGTTCATATATATAAATAATTCATGTTGACATTTTTAGTTTTACATATTTCAAAGTCTGAAATGAAATAAATAACAATGACAACATTTTTATCAAAATATATAGAAAACAGCTAAGCATAAATAAAAGCATACTTTCGGGCTAAGGTTTTTGTATATTCAAGAAAGTCACAACGATGACATGAGAGATTCTCAAACAAACAATAGTGAAATGAAAAATATAACAAAAACAACAACAAAAACAGCAACAACAACAACAAAAATAACATCAATAATAACTTAAATAAAACAACACAGAATATCATCAAAATATGTAGAAAATCAATAGAACTTATTTGCATAACAATAGTCATGGCAGCAAAACGTAGCACACAATCAGTTAAAGCTGATTTATAAGAAAACGACATAATAAATAATTGATATGCTTAAATAGTAAAATATAAGAGACTTAAGGTAACATGGAATATTATATAAACTACTTAGTTCTTAGTATAGAAAATATTGCTTCGTTTAATAAATTAAGGAAAGCCAGACCAGCTATTTATGTACCGTCAAATATTGCTTTATAGGCACTTTCAACAAATTTATTTAACTTATTATATAAATTTAATTTCTCTACAAAATATTAAGCTGCATCATGTTGCTCTTCATTGGTTTTGGCTTCCTTGCGTCTATCTGGTCTCAGCATTTCAAATGCTTCAATGATTTTCTCAATTTTAGATTGCATCAAAAGCATGTTTCGTCCATTGGAAGTTGGAAGCATGCAGCAGCCATGTTCAAAATATCCCAAGGCTTTAAAGAGGTGTGTGTGTGTGTGTGTGTTTGTGTACGTTTCTGTGTCTATCAGTCAGTTTGTTGTGGTTATTATTGTTGTTGTATTGTGTTGATTTTATATGGTTTCATTAAATTAGTTTTATTGTGATGACTGACTCCCTCATCGGTTATGAGTTTGGCTACGATTGTGTAGCATTGTTTTGTTCTTCGTTTGTTTGTCTAGCAACAGTATTTCAGTATTTCATTTTCTGCTACATAAAGATTATAGAAGCCAATGAATTGCCACAGATTATCGTAGCAATTATATAATAAGCCTTCAATTGTATAAATATTTAAAGAAAATTAAAGATTAATATGTTGAGCGTGAAAATTTATATGAATTCATTTAATTCAGAAATAATAATAAATCATTTCAATGGAAAATAATCATTTAGTAGGATGCAAATAAAGACATTAAAAATGAAGGTATATTATTTTCATTGATTTATTCTCAAATTGTGTTGACTTTTAAGAATTACATCTACAGATATATTAGCTGTGTTTTTTATCAAGCGAGTAGTTAAAAAACGACCGCTTATCATATGTATACTCGCTTAAATAACACAGGAAACTGCTAGTCGCTTAAAAATTTGCCGACCAAACGAAAAAAAATGCTTCCAAGTTATGTTTCAATAATTGTATAAATTTCCTAACTATATCTGGTGGCAACTATATCTGATTGATAGTCAATAGTGATGTATGAAATGAAAATTTTTTGTACCAAATAAAAATACATAATAATTTAACAGCTAAGATAAACAAAATTAATCAAATATACTCATTATGTAAAACTATGTTGCTTGCTTAAACTTTTAGCCCTGAAAATCTTTTGAGTATCGGGTTTGTTTTCAGAACCGAGTCTCCAATGCTTTAAATCTGAAAATGACATTTTTCAATATTTTTTTTTGACATGCTGCCTTATTTTGACAATTATAAGGATTTCAGATACATGTTTTTTAAGGGTGTTGTTTTGAGTCCGTTAAGTACTCAAAAAAAGTACTTTTTTTATTTTTGGTAAGTAAAACACACAAGTCGTGTTTTTATATGAAAAAACTTGATTCTAGCAAAAGTTATCACAAAAAAACAGTAACCTAACATAGAATTTTTATAAATATGAAAACTTTTAGCAAGATTTCTCGAAACATGATTATGACTTGGATTATTATTTTAGATTATTATTATTCTGTCTAATCGTGAAACATTTTCTCCTGGGAGTTGTAAATGGGAGTATCCTGTTTTAAGATAACATATAAACATATCTCATTTTTTATTTTACACTCATGAATATAGGCGGTTGATGAACAAAATTGCATTAAAAATTTCCGAAAAGTATTTTAACTTTATATTTAAAACGGTAACTCCCATTTACAACTCCCGCGAGAAAATGTTTCATGATTGGGCTGATTATATTAGATTATAATTGCATTTGACTATATATATAATGAATATTCATGTATATTAGTATCGCCTGGGTTCATGGTATAATAATTTACAAGGTAGCATTGACAAGTGTTGATTTTCTCATCTACAAGTAATTGAGTTCCTTTCAAAAACAGCTGTTCGTTGTTATATGCATTGGCCACATTCGGCTGTGTCAACCGTTGTGATAGCGACACATCGGGGAGCGAAGCTATCGCTACGGAAGTGTCAGAAAAGTTGTCAAGTGGAAACTTTACCGAAAATGGAAACTTACCCACAAATAAAAAATTTTCTATTTTAAATTTATTTTTATGCGCAACTTCTTGAGAAGACGTCAAATATTGGGATAACCTTTTAATTTATTGAATCATGATTGTTTCCTACTGAAACGTCAATACTACCTTGAAAATTATTATACCATTTTAATTATTAAAAATAGTCGGTGCTCTCCTTCTCCGCGCTCGGAAAAAAAACAATAATCAAAATCAGTTGAGAAACACAGGAGAAAATGGTTCTTAACTGTTTTCCCCACGCCTATTTCTATAAAGATTAGACAATTAATTTTGAGTTTTACAAGAAGATGCTCTAGAGTACTTGCAGGTTATGTAATAAGTAAACTCAATTTAGAAGATTGTCAAGAAAGCTCTGATTTGTGGGCTTATGTTGTCAAGTGCCAAGCGGTTCTCTACTAAAACCGAATGCAATCTTCATAGAAAAGATCAAACTTCTAGAAAATATCTAAAAGTTGATGGTATATAAAAGCTAAAATTTATCTATTTCAAAAATAAGTATATTAAATCTCATTGTTACATGTATAATAGTATCATATTCAAGTAGCATCACAAAAAAGTACTAGTATCAGGAAAGTACAAAAATATGCAACCCTACTCCGATTTCAAAAGAAATTGTCAAAATAAGGCAGCCTATTTTTTTCTGATATTGGGGATGAGAACACCTTAGAGCCTGTTCTCACTCGCCTCAAAAAAGGCAGACTAATGGCGTTATTTTGACAAAAGGCATCTGTCAGGTGTTCTTACTACCGACTTATTTAAGGCCGACTTATTTTGACGTCAGAGCGCAATCAATCGATTCTGTTGTCGGATTTCGTGAAATTCTTCACTTTTTATGTTAGAAAAAAAACTATAATAAAATAAAAACACTGCCCATGCGAAACAAAATTTATTTGCGCCATAAAACAAGAGAAATATACAAAAATATGACAAACAATCAAACTTCAAAACAGTGAACGTCAAAATGAATCCAAAAAGTTTTAAAATTTTTAAAAAATCTGCCTCACGTAACATGCCACCTTCCCACAACCCTCTTTGCCTGTAGACGTCAAAATTAATCCGATGCGCCGACTCACGTAAGGCGAGTGAGAACAGGCTCTTATATTCATTTCACCATGATCAGAACATAAACAACGTTTTTGACTTTTCAGAAAATGCTTCCAAGTTTTAAAAAAATTCTTAAGCGAGTAAGCAGTCGTTTTTTGACTACTCGCTTGGTAAAAAACACAGCTATTGTCAGCTAAAATAATCACAAAAATGTATCTCGTCATGCAAAACTTTTAAAATAGGGAGTTTTTTGTTATAAATATATTTCGTTAATAGCACACTTTAAAAAAAATCCTTATTTCCAAAACAGTTTTCAAAAATGTTTTGCAGTTCCTGCAAGTTTAGTTTAGTTTTTAAGTGAAGATTGCAGCGCTCTAGGTTTGAAATATTCTTGTTGACTACTGTCTCATTTGTCGCAGTTACATCTTAGAATTGTGTTTTAAATGTTTCCCTAATCAGTAGCAGTCTCAGGGAAGAATTCATTGGCGCCTGAGGTGTGTGTAATCGTGCCTTCCATTTCCAGCGCATATCACATTGCCTGAAGACGCGTCAAGTTTGTCTGCTGGACTAGTTGACCACATAACACTGCTGTATTATTTTGTATGACATGGTGTTTGTATGCGGTTAGTTCTACTTGAATGAAATCTCCGAAGATTTCGAAAAAAATTCAGAAAAACACAGTAACAAATAACTACCACAAACAAGTACTTACTTACTAAGGTGGCCATGACAAACCGCGGTCGGGTTAGGGCCGACTTCATCAGCTCTCACCAGGCGTCTCTGTTTCGCGCGCGCCGTTTCCAATCTCTTTCATCAAGTGTGGTTAGGGCTTCCTCGGCCTGGTCAATCCATCGGAGGCATGGTCGTCTTCTGCTTCATCGCCCCTCGGTTTTCTCGTCAAACACCTTTTTCGCTGGAGCTCCCTCATCTATACGAAAGACATGAAACAGCCAACGTAGTTGCTGAATTGTTATACGCTGAGCTATGTCAATGTCGTCGTAGAGCTCGTGGCTCATTCGAAAACGAGAGTCGTCGGCAACTCAAACAGCACGAAATATTTAGCGAAGAGATTTCCTCTTAAACAACCCAACAGCGGCTGCATCTGTTTGCGATATCACCCATGTCTCAGCGCCATAGAGAAGAACAGGTAAGATGAGAGAGTGCTCCTTAACCTAATTGCTTACTTAGCCCGTAGTATATCTATTAGCAATTTTAATTCTTCACTTAAACTCTAGGCATTAAACTCTGGACATTGTTGTTGCTGTTTACGGCGGTGCCAAGGTATATAAACTTCTTGACAACTTCAAAGTTATATATTTTGCAGACAGCATATATTTCGTTTTGCCCTCGTGCACCGTCAAACCCACTTTGCCTGATTCCTTTTCGATAGCTGCGAAAGCATACTCATGGAGCTGGACACCTTTGTAGATTATGGTTCCATTTAGATTAACACCTGCCTTTCCTCGAAAAAATTTTCATACAAATGAGAAAAACGTCTTGCAAGACTAGACTTAGCTTTGTCCTCGACGACGGAAAGGTGGATCCCTTCCACCACGTCTTACAAAATGTACGCGTTTGTTCAGAATCTGTTTTCTCAGCTTTAACTTTTGCTCTCGTTTCAAGCTAATTACTCTCATTGCTCCTTCCGTTCCCTGCTCCTTTTGAGATGTCTCCCTCTCACTTTTTCTTTATTTCCTGTCTAAGTTGTTCGAAATGACATAAAAAATAAATATAGATTTTGAGGTTTTTGACATAAATACAGTGGCTCACAGCTTATTTCAACCAGCACCTAAGTGTTCCCTAGCAAATTTTAAACGATACTTCTCATTTATTGTGCTTATAAAGGGTTCTTGCACGCTATTCTGTCATTAAAGTCATGCTCCCGGAGAACATGGCGAATAGTTTTTGAATAACATGACTTGCCAAACTCTGCCTCCACTTCAATGGCCACTTCTGGAGCTGATAGTTTTGGGATTTTTCGGATTTTTCGGACAATATAGCGCTAGTCCGTTGAATTGAAAATTTTGTTGAGAGCATTTCTGCCGTTATCATGCGTTCTAGTTTCCCAGACAAAACGATAAATGATGCACTGAACTGTGGAGTCTCACAATCCAACAATCTCATCAATTTTCCGCCGCAAATAGACATTTTTAAAATGACTGAGGACAAGTTCTCGCTGCTCGATTGTCGAACGTGACCGCATTTTGAAAAAAACAAACTTTTATGCAAGACCTACACACAAAACGTACATAAAAATGAACTGGCAAGTGTTGTGGGTAAATGAGTAAAATATAGAAAAATAACCAACAGTTACATTTCAAGATAACGGAACATAGCTCAACTCCAAAGTTTTTGGTTGAAATAAGCTGACTTTGTTTTTGATTAGATTTTTCCTTTTTAATTATTATAAAATATAAAAAAACTAAAAAAACAAGAAATTAAGGCATATTTGATGAGTTAAATAATTCTAAGAAAAATTTCATATTTTGTGTCAATAAAGTTACAGATATCTGGTGCCCGTGTCGGTGAATGTCCGACCTCTGCACCGAAAAAAGTGCTAGTTGCGGAACACCTTGGGCAGGCACAGTGTACAAAAGAAGACCGACTCAGGCACTCGTCGCTATATTGTGTTCAAATATAGTCGCTCGTTTTTAAATACTTTATTGACATAATAAAGACTAACTACGATACTATTTCTGGTAACTTTCCAGGTACTTCTTGGATATGTTTCGGGTACATTAAAGTTAAAATTTTTCAAGGGACTTTGGAGTTTCGAGCAAATTTCAGTTGAAAAATCAAGTACTTGTTGCACTTTTTCCAATCAGTAAAACAATTCTGTCCTGTCCACTGACGCTCGTTTGTATTCAGCTTCATATCAATGTGCGATTCTTCTTTTTATACCGTAAATCTGAAAGGTCAGGGTATATTAATTTTGTGCAAACGTTTGTAACGCATAGAACGAAGCGAGTCCGGTATAGAAAAGTATATATATTCTTGATCAGCGCCACCACGTGAGTCGAGCTATCTATGTCCGTCCGTCCGTCCGTCCGTCCGTCCGTTTGTCTGTGTGTTGTCCGTAAACACAGGATAAGAAGAAGGAGTCGAGATAATTGGATGAAACTTGGTATACATGATCACATGGACCCAAGAATCTGCACTAGTGAATATTTTTGGAATCCGCTCACGAACACGCCTACCTTCCATACAACGCAAAAATTGAAAACTGCATAACTCAGCTCATAATTAACCTACAACAATAAAATTTGGTGTGTATGTGTTTTATGTAAACAAAAAGATGTTTTAAAAAAAAAATGGGTATTATCCACGCACGGACACGTCCACCTCCCATACAACCCAAAACTTTAAAAAATTTTTTGACCTCTGTGTTTAAACCTCTGTTTAACTTACAGAGATAAAATTTGACACATATGTTTTTTATAACAGAAAAAAAGATAGTTTAAAAAAATGGACATCATCCGCCCACGGACACGCCTACCTCCCATACAAAGCTAAAATTGAAAACTGGATAAATTAGGTTATAATTAACTTACAACAATAAAATGTAGTGTGTATGTGTTTTATGTAACCCCAAAGATGTCTTCAAAAAATGGGTATTATCCACGCACGGACACGCCCACCTCCCATACAACCCAAAAATTGAAAACGCAATTAATAAGCCTCTGTTTAACTTACAGAGCTAAAATTTGACACATATGTTTTTTATAACAACACAAAGATAGTTTTAAAAAATGGACATCATCCGCCCACGGACACGCCTACCTCCCATACAAAGCTAAAATTGAAAACTGGATAAATAAGGTTATAATTAACCTACAACAATAAAATTTGGTGTGTATGTGTTTTATGTAAACACAAAGATGTCTTCAAAAAATGGGTATTATCCACGCACGGACACGCCCACATCCCATACAACCCAAAAATTGAAAACACAAGAAGTAAAAATCTGTTTAACCTTTAGAGATAAAATTTGGCACATATGTTTTTTGCGAAAAAACAAAGATGGTTTTGAAAAATGGACGTCTTCCGCCCACGGACACGCCTACCTCCCATACAACCCAAAAAGCTTAAAACTCATTAAATAAGGTTATGTTTGTCATAGAGAGACCAAAATTGGTACGTATGTATTTTATACTAAAACTAAGGTGTGTTCAAAAATTGGGAGTATTCTGTCTATGAAAATGCCCACCTCCCATAGCGAAAGCACAATAAAGGCTTGAACTGTGAGCTACAGGAATAAAACTTGGTATGTGTAAATTTTTCATCAACATTTGAATACATATAAAATATAGGCTTCATCCACCCACGGACACGCCCATTTTCAATAATATTATTTATTTTTGGAAAAGTAGGTTTAGGGTATTTCATAGTCGGCCTAGACCGACTTTAGACATTCTTTATTTGTTTCAATATTCTACTCTTAAGGAAAAAAAAAAAAAATAAATATGCACTGCTTTCATTCAATTTATAAAATCAATAATTTCGTTAAAATTTGTCAAGCTTGAATGCTGTGAAATCGCATTTCTTATATAAATCATCTGATGGTTGCTGTTAAATAAATAAGTAGCAGAAAATGTATTGATTCAAATATCTTCAGATATATCGAGCCATAACCGCGAAAAAGATGTAACCAGCAATTTACAAAAACTTGTTTTCTTATCAAAACTTATAATTTATTTCATTATCAACAATTTATTATTAAAAAATAATAGTAATTATTTTAATTTATTTATATATTTGCTAAGATTGTGTAAAAACATTGTCGTTACTAAATATCTTAAGTCGAAAATAGTTAAAAGAAATCTGTTCCTTTGAAATTTTAGTTTTGATGGTTACATCTTTTTCGCGGTTATGGCTTGATATTTTATTGAGAAATAGTACGATAGTCAAGCAGCTGAGGGACTTTTATGCCATTAAAAAGTCAAGCTCAACTGAAATCAGCTCAGGTTTTGAACCATGTTGAGCTGATTTCAGTTACGAATGCTTTGAGCTTGATTTTAGCTCATTTTTTCTCTACGTGTGTGTATCCCTTATTTCGAATGCGTAGTGGAGTGTATCGACTTGTATGGGAAAAATCTTACCCCCAATTCCGGTACCAAAATTAAATAGTACATGAAAAATCCTTTCGATTGGTGTAATTTTTTTTATTTCAACCAATTTTGGCGTCCCCCGAAAGCATTTTTGTGCATATTTTGTCAACTTTTGTACTGCAGACCTATTAATAGTTGATTTTTAAAGAAAATCAAGCTTATCAATCAATTCCTTTTCTATAAAAACACAGAACTGCAAATTTTCATCCCTGTTGACAAATGCACAGATGAGATATAACAGGTTTTTTCAAAGTGAATCTACTTGTTATTTAATATTTGATACTTTTTATATATTGTATGAAAGTATTTTTAAACTTTTTTTTTATTGCTTAATGCAAAAGTATTTTTAACGTATTTTTAACTATTACAGGTAGGCAAACAATTTTTTTAAGATCCTGTACAGAACTAAAAATCGCTTTTTGTTTCGAATTTTGGCCTTTTTTCTGCAGAAGCAGTAGCCATTGACGCCTCTGTGACAAGCTTAATATGCTATAACTTGCTAAAAGTTTAAAAATACTTTCAAACAAAAAAAAAAAAAAAAAAAACATATCAAATATGAAATAACAAGTAGATTCATGTTGATAAGAACTGTTATATCTCATCAGAGCATTTGTCAACAGGGATGAAAATTTGCAGTTCTGTGTTTTTATATGAAAGGAATTGATTGATAAGCTTGATTTTCGTTTTAAATCAACCATTTATGGGTCTGCTGTACAAAATTTGATTCAAATAAAAAAAAAATACACCAATGGAAAAGGTTTTTCATGTACTATTCAATTTTGGTACCGGAATTGGGGGTCAGATTTTCGATACACTCTAATGCATAGTACAAAGATTTTTCTCAATTGTGAAAGATAAATTGATAACCAGAATGTCTAAAAAACTTCTGATGCTATCGTCCGTGTTCAATATAGGTTGCAAAATGGATGCACTGATTTTTTACGGAGGGAAAAACATTTTTAAAACTAATTTGAAATCAGAAAAATTTTTGTGTATTTTTTTTTTTTTTTTTTTTTTGTTTTTGACTAACAAATTCTTTTTCGATAGCAGAAAAATCTTGCAAAGTGTTCGTTATTTAAAGAGCTTTTGTCGAGCGACTTTGGCAAATTTGAACCAGTCCCTACGTTTGGGATAACGAAAGGGTATAGATTTGCGTTGCACACCACGAGAATGGTGATGTTTTCATGTGTCGCCGTGGCCACGAACCGGTGAATTCACTTCCTCTGGTGAATTGTCCCTATCATGGTTCGATGGTTCCAGCTTTAGCTCCTTCCGTATTGACGGCAGTTCGGTCAGGAGAGCTAAGGTTTGAGAGTAGAATTAAGAGTATGTGTTTTTTTCGCTTCTATGCAAAATCTTGGCTTACCCGAGTACTCTTTCTTTTTAGTCAGCAAAATATCTATATTCGGAAGCACGAATTTTAAAATTTTGCTGGATGGTTATTTTTGTTAATTTAATTGTAAAAAATCAAAAATGGAATTTTAAATTTTTTTGTTGTTGCGTCTTTTTGCATTTTAGCTGATGATATGAACATTTTATTATTTTAAAAGGCTTATAGAGTTTCAAGGATGTACTAGATCGACTCTAGAGTTTCCTTACGTGCTTTTTATTTAAATTTTATTTAAAGTTACTTAATTTAGTTTGACTCGCAAACACTTTTCTTTTTTCTATTGCTTATTTCTATTGAACTTGCAATATGTCATGATTAAACATCAATTTTTATTACAAACATTTTGAATGAATTGGCTATAACGCATTATTGAATAGCCATATAAAATCACGTTATGTTTCAAGGCTAATGCATTCAATAATATTTCATTTAAGTAGTATCCTTAAATTATTGTCATGCCTCTTGAAGTTGTGTGTTAAAATTTACTGCATTGCATTCGTAAATATATTTAATTATATCATTAAATAACCATCATTATTTTTCCCGTCTGAATGTCAGACGACAGTGTGTGTCATGCCATGCCATATCCTGCCAGTGGCAACATATCAATTTACAGTCTAATTAAGAGGGCTGCCATAAATTAGTTCAATTATTTATTAGCTTGAAATAATAGAGTTAATTGAAATTTGTGGTTAAATAAATGAATAAATAAATGACTGGCAGATATTGTTTGGGAAAATATTTGCTTTTGTTATTGGTATTGAGTAATTTTGTTAATTATAATTTATTTTTCTGTTGAACTTAAAAATATAGTGAAATTCGGCTGATAATGTTTATAACGAAGCCAATGATTAGGAATGATAGAACATGTCCTGTTCTTTCGGCATAACTGAAATATTTAAATATTTTCAGCTGTATTTTAAAATATTTAATATATGTTTTAGCCTGTTGCTTAACCGCACCACTCTGAACATTAATGTTTTCCGAACTCTCTCTTTTCTCTGGCGTTACTCTCTGTAAGTAAAACTCTTGCTCATTAGAAAAGAGCTTTTTGAAAATTTCTCTCTTTTGCATAGCTGGTAAGTATAACAGTTTTCTTTACACGTTTTTTTTTAAAGCCCCCATAAAATTCTCTTACACCCTGTAAATAAATCTGTTATTTAGCCACACATACATACAAACATACTTATGCAAATTATTTATTTAAAAAATATGTAAATTTTTTTAAAACTTTTTCCAATACTCATTAAATTTTATCTGTCGAGATAATTATAGCGAATTCTTTTACCTTGGGACAACTGACAGTTATTTTTTGTATGTTTGCTGATTCTTTTTCATTGTAAATAATTCAATGTTGCAATCATTTATTTCGCTTGGGGTTCATCGTTGATGTTGTTTATTGTGTATGCGTGTTTTTTTTTTTTCTTTTTTTTTATCTCATTTTTTATATTATTTTATCTTATGTTAGCGTCAATATTAATTCAGCTGAATGTCAAATATCTGTTAGGTTGACAATTTATTTGCCTCTGCGTGACATTATAAAAATTTTGCAAAGTTTTCATTAAAAATTGAAAAGCTTACAATATTTATAGCAAGGTATGAGAAATAACTGCTATGTGGTTGGAAGATATAAAAAAAAAAGCCAAAAAAGCGCAAAATTGTAGCAAACAAAGCATGCATCATTAGAGCTCGGAGTGAATGACTTCTTTGTGTGAATTTTTAAAATAAAAGCAATGAATTGATGTTTGTGTCAGTTTTTATGTAGTTGCTTATGTATGTGTATAAATAATTTTTTGATTTAAAGGAATTATGAACATATTCCATTTGAAATCTTTGTAAACAACACAAAAAAAAAAAACAAATTGGCCATTTCAGCCCTTGAAAGGACTTTGACCGAGCTTCTTATGATCAACTGTGTTGTGTGTGTTATTAAATGTTTGCACACAATTGACCGAGAACTGGACCTACATGTTTTATGCCGACTCCGAACGGCTAGAGTTCATGTTCTCAAGAAGCTTTACATGGCATTATTTACTCTCTGAGGCTTGCCATTGACTGCGGAGAGGTGGTGACCGATCAGAAAAATTTTTTATTGAAAAAACTTTTCGCCGCGGCTGGGGATCGAACCCGGGCTCCGAGCATGCTAAGCCACACACTTAATCTGCATACCACGGTCACCTGCAACCAACACATCTCAACAAAAAATGTTGAATCTTAATGCGTTTTTTGTTTTGTTAACGATGTAGTGCGTTCAAATTTGCAGCATGACATATAAAGGATGAAAAGAACGATTGGGACAACGATTTTTAAAGACTTGAATAATATTGAATATATATATATAAAAGTATAAATTCTTGTATGGTTGTATTTAATGAAAGTTGTTGGTTGTTGAGTACAAACTGAACAGTTTGTTTATTGTTGTAGGATTAATCCTACAGTTGATTTAGAATCCCTTCCGTTTCAAAATAACGACTAATTTTATTTTAATGATATAGTGATAATGTTTAACTTCTCGCTACGAACCAGTCCTCTTGATGATCTTCGTTGAGGATAAATAAAGAATCTTAACAGTAGCAATAAGTGAGCCAGTGGCAGTGGTCTTCATCTAAATGCATTAAACTTAACTGTTCTGCCTTTATGCAAGATCATGTTCTCAAAAAAAATTCATGTTCTCAAAAAGTTTTACAAGGCATTATTTACTCTCTGAGGTTTTCCATTGTCCGCAGAGAGTTGACGGCCGAACAGAAAAATGTATTTTATTTGAAAAAAACTTTTGCCCGAGGCAAGATTTTAAATTCGGGATTCGTTGGTTCGCACACCAGACAGTTAGCACACATGACCACGGCTGCCACAAAAAAAATTATTTATTTACTGATTTTGCTCCTTTTTATACAGCCGTTGACAACTAATTAGAAACGATTATTTTATTATAAGACATCTTCCGATTTCTTCTTTAACTTTTCAATTATCCATATTGACTCGCTAATTTCTGTAACTTCACGAATATATCTTAAAAACAAAAAACTAGTTGAAAAGTTTTTAATGGTACAGTTGGTTTAAAAGAAACTTTTATTCTAAAACCTTAAAAATATCTGTGACAACTAATTAGAAACGCTTGTAAAATACATTATATTTAGGTAAAAACACGTAGTAAAATATGTGAAAACTTAACAAAAGTGATGCTTAAGGTATAATATTTTGTTGGAAAAACGTTTTGCTTTAAAACTACAACACATCGTCTTTGCATTAAGGATAACGTGACTTCGAAGCTTTTATTATCATAAAAAATTAATATATTTATGATATAAATAAAAAAAATTCAGAATAATTGGTATCATAAGAATTTCAATATAATAATGAATATAAATAAATTACCAAGTTTGACCAAGAAATAAATAGTAAAAGTAATTTAAAATTATTTGTTACTTTGTAGTGATTTTGAAGTAGGTTTTTTTTTTTGTTAAAAAGTTTTTATTTCTTTCTTTTTAGAGAAAAAGATATATATTAAAAAAGTGTTTAAATTAATTAAACACCAATTATTTATGCTCATAATATGGAAAATGCTTTTCTGTCGTTTCTTATTCTGTTTTTTGTCAGTATCTTTATCAGTACCTACTCTTGTATTTTTATCAGTACCCCAATGTCAATATTGACTGAAAAATAGTGTGTTTGTAATAGTGACACGCCTCTTGGTCTAGAATATCACACTCTTTGTCATAGTGTTTTCAATAGTTCTACCCATTCTAACAATGAATTTTATCACCCTTAAGTCAATTTTATACAGTTTTTTTACACACTGCCACATCCCTTAGTCGAATAACGCCCAATTCTTCGGTAGTATTTTGTAATAATTGTGCCTACGTCTGTACTTTTTCAGTTAGTAGTGTCAGTATTCGATTAAGTGTTTTCTAATTTTGCCACACCCCTTTGTCGAATGACGCCCACTTTATTTACAATTACTTGTTATAAGTGTGCCTACCTCTATACTAAATATCAGTACTCTAGTGTCAATATTATTCGAGATACAGAGTTTTTCTAATATTGCCACACCTCTTTGACGACTAACGCCCACTTAACTGACCGTTATTTTTTGTAATTGTACCTACCCTTGCATTTTTGCTGTGCATTTTATTGACTCTAGTACTCTAGTGTCAATATTTACAGAGATACAGTGTTTTTCTTACAGTAACACGCCCCTTTATCGAATACCGCCCACATTACTGGCAGTTATTTGTTATATTTGTACCTACCTTTGTACTTAATTTTAGTATCGTAGTGTCAATAGTAATTGAGATACAGTGTTTTTTATAATATTGCCACTCCCCTTCTCGAATAACGCCCATTTTTGTTTTTACAAAAATTTGTAGTAATTTTTCCTACCATTGTAATAAATTTTTGTACCCTAGTGTCAATATTATTCGAGACACAGTAATTCTGTTATATTGCCACACTCCTTTGTCGAATAACGCCCACTTTTTTTATAGTAATTTTCAATAATTGCGCCTACCTTTGTATTTAATTTCAGTACTCTAGTGTCAATATTCTTTGAGATACAGAGTTTTTACAATATTGCCACACCTTTTTTTAGAATTACGCCCACTTAACTGATCGTAATTTTAAATATTTGTGCTTGCTCTTGTAATTTTACTGTGAATTTTATTACCGTAGTGTCAATATGTACTAAGATATGGTGTTTTTCTTATAGAGACACGCCCCTTTTTCGAATACCGCCCCCTTTCATAGACGGGCACCTCCGCGTTGATAATCTCTATATGTTGACAAAAACTAACGGCAATCGGGCAAGTACTTTAGGAGTAATCGATGTACATACATTCACAAAAAAAAAAAAAAAAAGTAAAGAAAGTCTAAAGTCGGTCTAGGCCGACTATGAAATACCCTAAACCCACTTTTCAAAAACAAAAAATTTTTATTGTAAATGGGCGTGTCCGTGGGATAATGAAGCCTATAATTTATGTGCATTTAAATGTTGATGAAAAATGTAAACATACCAAGTTTTATTCCCGTAGCTCACAGTTAATGCCTTTATTGTGCTTTCGCTATGGGAGGTGGGCGAGTTTTTGGACGGACTACTACCAATTTTTGAACACACCTTAGTTTTGGTATAAAATACATACATACTAAATTTAATTTCTCTATGACAAACATAACCTTATTTATTGAGTTTTCAACTTTTTGGGCTATATGGGAGGTAGGCGTGTCCGTAGGCGGATGACGTCCATTTTTCAAAACCATCTTTGTCTTGTCATAAAAAACATATGTGCCAAATTTTAGCTCTTAAGGTTAAACACAGGCTTATTTATTGCGTTTTCAATTTTTGTGTTGTATGGGAGGTGGGCGTGTCAGTGAGCGGATGACGTCCATTTTTCGAAGACATCTTTGTGTTGGCATAAAACACATAAATATCAAATTTTATTGTTGTAGGTTAACTATGAGCTGAGTTATGCAGTTTTCAATTTTCGCGTTGTATGGGAGGTAGGCGTGTCCGTGAGCGGATGATGTCCATTTTTCAAAATCATCGTTGTTTTGTTATACAAAACATATGTGCCAAATTTAAGGTTTTTAAGTTAAACACAGGCTTATTTATTGCGTTTTCAATTTTTGGGTTGTATGGGAGGTGGGCGTGTCCGTAAGCGGATGACGTTCATTTTTCTAAGACATCTTTGTGTTGATATTAAATACATTCACACCAAATTTTATTGTTGTAGGTTAATTATGAGCTGAGTTATGCAGTTTTCAATTTTTGCGTTGTATGGGAGTTAGGCGTGTCCGTGGGCGGATTCCAAAAATATTCAATAGTGCAGATCCTGGGGTCCATGTGACCATGTGTACCAAGTTTCATCCAATTATCTCTACTCCTTCTTCTTATCCTGTGTATACGGACAACACACAGACGGACAGACGGACGGACGGACAGACGGACGGACGGACGGACATGAATATATACTTTTCTATACCGGAATCGCTTCGTTCTATGCGTTACAAACGTTTGCACAAAGTTAATATACCCTGACCTTTCAGGTTTAGGGTATAAACAGAGAAACCAACCAACTTGAGAACCTCCTCCTTTTTGAAGTCGGTTAAAAATGTGACAATTTATTCTAGTGGAAGAAAATTTTATTTTAAAAAGAGAAAATTGCTATTATCGAAAATATAGAAATTTTTCACCGAAGAAAGATATCTGTTTGTTTTTTGAGTGTGTGTCACCATTTTCCTCAGAAACCAGACGTAAGATCAAGACGTTGAAGATGTAATTATACCCTAAACCTGAAAGGTCAGGGTATATTAAATTTGTGCAAACGTTTGTAACGCATAGAACGAAGCGAGTCCGGTATAGAAAAGTATATATATTCTTGATCAGCGTCATCACGTGAGTCGAGCTATCCATGTCCGTCCGTCCGTCCGTCCGTCCGTCCGTCTGTGTGTTGTCCGTATACACAGGATAAGAAGAACGAGTTGAGATAATTGGATGAATCTTGGTACACATGGTCACATGGACCCCAGGATCTGCACTATTGAATATTTTTGGAATCCGCCCACGGACACGCCTACCTCCCGTACAAAGCGAAATTTGAAAACTGCATAACTCAGCTCATAATTAGCCTGCAACAATAAAATTTGGTATGTATGTGTTTTATATCAACACAAAGATGTCTTTGAAAAATGGACGTCATCCGTTTACAGACACGCCCACCTCCCATACAACCCAAAAATTGAAAGCGCAATAAATAAGCCTCTGTTTAACCTACAGAGCTAAAATTTGACACATATGTTTTTTGTAATAAATCAAAGATATTTTTGAAAAGTGGACATAATCCGCCCACGGACACGCCTACCTCCCATACAACGCGAAAATTGAAAACTGCATAACTCAGCTCATACACTGAGAAACAAACACAAACCTTGCTCCGGTAAAAAATTTCTCTATTTTCGATATAGAAATTTTCTCTTTTTCAAATAAAATTTTCTTAAATTAGAATAAATTTTCACATTTTCGAAGAAATATTTCTTTACTTCTAGGAAATGGAAATATTTCAATGTCTCTAATAATGATAAGTATTTTTCTCGAACAAAAATTTCTCATTTATAGAGAAAAATTTATTGAAAATGAAAAACTTTTCTTATATTTTGATAAAAAATTCACTATGAGAAGTATTTTCTTCAATAAAAACAAATATTTTCTCAAGAAAAAAAATATTTTTCTCTCAAAATGATATATTTTTCTATTTCATGGTAGCTTTTTATCATTTTTAGAGAATTTTTAGTATCGCAATTAGAGAAAAGCAATCTCTGGAGCAAAGTCTATACCATTTTTCTCTAAATATGATGCCTTTTTTATCATATTCCGAGACACTTTTTTCTGAGTGTAGTTAACCAACTACAATAAAATTTGATTTGTATGTGTTTCATACAAACACAAAGATGTCTTCGAAAAATGGACGTCATCCGCTTACGGACACGCCCACCTCCCATGCAACCCAAAAATTGAAAACGCAATAAATAAGCCTCTTTGCAGAATAAATGTAGTCAATTTTTTGAAATTTTGCAACTAGCAAAAGAGTAGAAAAACACTGCTTGTACAAGTGAAAAGCTTTTTGGGCAATTCCGTTTTGGTTTTACTGCGGTTAAGCTTATTAACTTATCAAAGTAAGTGGACTACATAAACCACAGAGACTACTGATGAGTCGGAGTAGCGTCCGACGAAACCATGGTCTAGTCTGCTCGGTTTGTTCTGCAAAGAACTTTGTTGTTGTAGCAGCCTGTTTGACTTCAACAAATTATTTGGCATCAAGCTCTAAAAATAATTCTTAAAAAATATGTTTTTTAAGAATTATAAAAAAATATAAAAAATTAAAATGCCACAATTTTTTAAGTCAAGCCTCTGTTTAACCTACAGAGCTAAAATTTGGCACGTATGTTTTTTATGGCAAGACAAATATGGTTTTGAAAAATGAACGTCATCCGCCTACGGACACGCCTACATCCCATACAACCCAAAAAGTTTTAAACTCAATAAATGAGGTTATGTTTGTCATAGAGAAATTGAATTTGGTATGCATGTATTTTATACCAAAACTAAGGTGTGTTCAAAAATTGGAAGTAATCCGTCCATGAATCCGCCCATCTCCCATAACGAAAGCACAATAAAGGCATTAACTGTGAGCTACAGGAATAAAACTTGGTATGTGGAGACGCCCATTTACAATAAAAATTTTTTGTTTTTGAAAAGTGGGTTTAGGGTATTTCATAGTCGGCCTAGACCGACTTTAGACTTTCTTTACTTGTTTTTTTATTAATCATGTCTGGCAAGTACAGTTTTACGGAAATTTGATAAAACACTTTCGACGGAAGGAAAAAATTAAACACTTTCGACCCCAAAAACAATAATTTAAAAAATTGTTAAATTTAATTGATAACACAGTGCGACACGAAATAATAACTTCAAATATCCCAATGGTCTCTAGTAGTGCATGGTCTATATATTATGCCCTCATACTCAGTTTTATCGGATTAGGTCAAATAAGAGAGAAATTCAAGGTCAAATTTCACCTTTAAGTCACAAATTTTTTCAGATAATTCTTAAACTAAATTCAAATCTTATAAAGTAACTGCATCTAAATACTTGCAATGGATGGTTCTTTACATTTTGAGACCATTTTTTGCTCAAAGAGTTACATAAGGGGGTTAATTATTTCTTCGAAAACAGGGCTTTTTTAATATAAATAACATATTTACGCGAATATCTTTAAAACAGTAACTCTTTCAGTAAAGATGTTAAGAACAGTTTTGAAGAAAATTGTTGGATCTACAATTTTCATCTGAATGATTTTAATCTAGGGCTTGTATTACCGAAGTTACCATCTTTGGTAATCTTTGAATCCGAATATCTTTGGATGCGCTCATGGCATTGTTATGATCTTTCCAGAGGTGGATTATTTTATTTTACTTAAGGTATGTGCAAAAATTTAGCAAAATCTATTTGTTTTTGAAGAAAAATACAAAGTAACTGAACTATTAAAAATTTTGTTTTTTATTAAAAAAGCCCTGTTTTCGAAGAAATAATTAACCCCCTTACGTAACTCTTTGAGCAAAAAATGGTCGCAAAATGTAAAGTACCATCCATTGCAAGTATTTAGATGCAGTTACTACATAAGATTTGAATTTAGTTTAAGAATTATATGAAAAAATTTGTGACTTAAAGGTGAAATTTGACCTTGAATTTCTCTCTTATTTGACCTAATCCGATAAAACTGAGTATGAGGGCATAATATATATATCATGCACTACTAGAAACCATTGCGATATTTGAGGTTATTCCAATTGACCCTATAATTGTCGCACAGTGTAATTTAAAAAATGTGAAAATGAGAGCAGTTTTGAAAATCGTCCTTTTTCTGTGCTCGAGGCACAACCCCGAGTAACACCGGGTTACATCCGCTAGTTTTATATAAATACAAGTTAAAAAAATAATTTGTGTTTATTTTATTTTTTTTTCGGTTCTATGCCAAGGTCAAGTGTAAGGTCATCACAATTGACCAAAACAAAATGTTGATCTTAACAAGGTAAACCATTTTGCAGAACAAATTTTCGAACATCTTAGCTGTAATGAAATTTCAAGGCGATAAAGTGCCTCAAAATCATAAGGTATGTGCACAAAAATTGAAATTGCGCAAAAAAAAATATAAAAGCTCCATTACTAAATTGCTTTATAATTAAAGGCAGCATTCTTCTTCAAATTCAAAAAATAAAAAATCGAAAATTAATAACATAATTTTCAAATATGTTGGCAACCCTAAAGCCAAAATTTTAAAATTATATATATTTTCCAAAAATGTCAAAGGTACCAATACCTTTCCAATACCTTTTCAACGGTACCTCATTTTTAAGAATTGGAATTGTTGTTAGAATTTTAACAGGAACCTATAGTCAAAAAATCAAACAAATCGAAAGTCTTGAGACGGATCCGGTTTGTGTTATGCTCGGAATAAGCTTATTGTGATAAAATTTATTATGCGTTGTAAGTATTTTAAAATAAAAGTAAGATGTCTCCCACAAACACGCCAATATCTCAAACAACTCACATTATTGAAAACACTTTAAAATGGTCAATATTTGACCTACAGAGATAAAGCTTGGTATGGAAATTTATTACAACAAAACTAAGGTGTGAAAAAAATGAGCGTGATCGACTGATGAAAAAGTTTACCTCCCATACAACTCACTGCAGTAAAAACTTTATTAAGAGGGTTGATATTTGAGCCAAAAATATTGGTCACAATATAATAATATATATTAGAGAGGTATACATTTACTATCCGGCCAGATACCTGATATTACGTTATTATCCGGTATCCAGCAGGGCGGAAAGTTTTTAAAAGTAGTTTTATAATGATAAAAAATTAACAATCAATTGAATGAATCAATTTTAATATTTGAAAAGTATCTTAACATAATTAGTAGAGGTAAACTTTATTCATGAATTCATTTATTAATTTAAAATAGTTACAAAACCGCTCATATAGCAAAAATAATAGTACAAGCAAAATCAATAAAATTAATAAAGTTTTTTGATGTTTCTTATTTTAATTTTTCATACTGTCGAACTGTTAGTCGCAACACGTTGAATGAATGTAGCGCAAAAATATAGTGATGAGTAAGTCAGACTCCGCTCCACAACATGTTGAGTTGATCAGTTACATTGGCGTTCAGTTAAATTTTTTGCGTTAAACGGGTACATACATACTACACGGTTGCACAACAAATGTTCTTGCTAAACGCACCCAATGATCATTAGTAGAAGATTTGAAACATATTTATTTCTTCGTATATTGGCCAAAATTTAAATAAATTCCAAAATCTAAGTAAGCAGGGGCGCAACCAGGAATTCCTTTTTTTGGGGGGGGGGGTTTGTCAAGTGTCGAGCTCATATATGAAAACAATTTTACGTTATTAGAGCGGATGTGATGTAGCGGTTAATGCGTCATATAATTTCACTAATGTTTCCTTGTTCAATCTTCAGGTAGGCAAGCCACATATTTATTTTTTTCATAGGCTTCATATTACAAAGCACTAAATTTCAACAATGGTCAAACAAATATGTTTATTTATTTTGTTTTCTTAATAGAGGGTGATTTTTTTGCTATTAGTTTTTTCAGTGTAATTTTTTGACACCTCACGCGTGATTGGTGGCAAAGCCAAAAATGCTCAGTAAAGTTTGCCATTTTACCATGAATAGACTAACAGCTCCTGCAAATTATTTCATTTTATTATTAAAAGTCATACTCTGAGAGAAATTCGATCATTACGGCAATTTAATGGTTGTCATAATCGACCCACCGAACAGGTCATTCAAGATATCGTGACCAAATTTCGCATCAGCTTCACTTGATTAGACATAAATCCACCAACCTATAGGCGGAGACTGCCGAGTACCAGGAGAATATTGCTGCTGACTCGGTCAGTGTCAATGAAGATTACGATTTGCAATTCGCCGCCGTTCTCAACAATTGGGCTTTTGCTATTCGACCAGCTGGAACATTTTACGTAAGGACCTCGGTATGAAACCATACAAAAGTGCGTACAGGTGGTGCAAGAACTTAAACCGGGTGACTTACCACAACGTCGTTTGTTTGGTGAAGATCCCGTTTTATATTAAAAAATTATCTTCACTGACGAAGCTTATTTTTAATCAATAGTTACGTGGTTACGTCAACAAACTGAATTACCAATTTTGGTCATAAGGTCAGTCAGAGGCAGTTGGCTGCTAATGCACCCACAAATATGCGTTGTTTTGTGCGGTTTGCGGGTCAGCGACATCATTGAACCGTTCTTTTTCAAAAATAATGAAAATCGCACTGTTACAGCCAAGCAAGGAACTGTACGATGGTCACCGACTTTTTTTTTACCCTCAAATTGGAAAAGTTGGACTTATTTGATTGATATGTGGTTTCAATAAGATTTCAATAAGAACATCTTCAAATAAATATTTTACTAACTAATGCAAATATTCGTTTATTTTTAAAAATTAAACGTTTCAGAAATCACCCTTTATATCAACTGAAATATTTTAGTCAATATGGAATAACGTAATCTTGTGCGTTGTCAAAATTTGATTTCTCCCTGAAAAAAAAAAATTTTTAACTCATGCCATATCGTTCGTGCAACGGCCGAACTAGAAAAAAAAATCGTTTTTATGCTGTTCAGCCTCTTTACTGTCAAAATGTGTTGCAAGCTTCCGTTGTACTGCCGTTTTACGACTTGTTTCTTACATTTTGAATTGAGTCACTCACCACCTACATAACCTAAGATATTTTCCTCAAACTCGTTATTTTATGTCGTAATTTTTTGAACACTTACCACTTACCCAAATTTTTTGTTGGAATCAAGTATCCAGTGAAGCCACATTATAAGATCCCTCTTTGAAGTCGTGAAGACATATCCTTAAAAAGATATTATTTCGATAGAATTCAGCATTTCAGCAGTCAGTATTCCTGCTTATTGGTATAACTTTAATAAATCATTAAAAAAAAAAACGGGTGAACAGAAGAAAAATCAAACCAACACATTTTTTTTCTTATAAGCTTTTGTATCATAAAATCAGATAATATTTGGCAATTTAGAGTAATTTTTAATGAAACAGATTCGGAAAAGTATGAGAAAACTTTTGTGAATTGTGAAGTTTTTTCTCTAGTTTCGGAAGTCAATCGGAATAATTTTTTTACTGAATCACATGACTTCACTATAAACTTAATTTCTGCCGAGTTTGGGTTAGTTTGCATTTAAAACAAATTATGACAGAAACAGGACAAAAAATTAAAAATTGTAGAAGGAATTTCCTTAATTTTTTCAGTGGCTTCAGATACGATTGTCCTCAAATTCAGGCTTTATTATTTTATATTACAAAACTCAAGTTTTTTTCAAATATTTCAGCCGCCTAAGTGAGTTCCATGCTAAAAATTGAAAAGACAACATAAATAGAAGTATTGTCGATAACCCCTAATAGTGAACAGAATCAGAACTTAACAAAAATTTAACTACACCCAGAAATTACAATTCAATGAGAATTGAATTGAAATATACATTTGGGGTTTTCACTCATTTGATAAGACGTGTGATTACTTTTTATGTAAATCACTTTAATAGGATACTATTTTGCTTGGTAATACAATAATTTTTGGGGGGAGTGGGGGATTTAAACCCCGAAATCACCCTTTGGTTGAGCTAATGTAAGTAAGCTATTTCAAAATAAATAATTACTTCGATATTTTGCTATAACTATTTCTCGTGAAAATTTCTTTCCACACATTTGAATTGGCTTGAGAGCCACTGGCTTACTTAACATTCAATTTTTATACCCTAAACCTGAAAGGTGAGGGTATATTAACTTTGTACAAACGTTTTTAACGCATAGAACGAAGCGAGTCCGGTAAAGAAAAGTATATATATTCTTGATCAGCGTCACAACGTGAGTCGAGCTATCCATGTCCGTCCGTCCGTCCGTCTGTATGTTGTCCGTAAAAACACAGGATAAGAAGAAGGAGTTGAGATAATTGGATGAAACTTGGTACACATGGTCACATCCATCCCAGGATTTGCACTATTGAATATTTTTGGAATCCGCTCACGGACACGCCTACCTCCCATACAACGAAAAAATTTAAAACTGCATAACTCAGCTCATAATTAGCCTACAACAATTAAATTTAATATGTATGTGTTTTATATTAACACAAAGATTTTTTTGAAAAATTGACGTCATCCGCTCACGGACACGCTCACCTTCCATACAACCCAAAAATTGAAAACGCAATAAATAAGCCTCTGTTTAACTGACAGAGTTTAAATTTTGCATAAATGTTTTTTATAACAAAACAAAGATGTTTTTGAAAAATGGACATCATCCGCTCACGGACACGCCTACCTACCATACAACGCAAAAATTTAAAACTGCATAACTCAGCTCATAATTAGCCTACAACAATAAAATTTGATATGTATGTGTTCTATTCAAACACAAAGATGTTTTTGAAACATGGACGTCATCCCCTCACGGACACGCCCACCTCTCAAACAATCCAAAAATTGAAAACGCAATTAGTAAGCCTCTGTTTAACTTACTGAGCTAAAATTTGGCACGTATGTTTTTTACGAGAAAACAAAGATGGTTTTGAGAAATGGACGTCATCCGCTTACGAACACGCCTACCTCCCATACAACCCAAAAAGTTTAAACTCAATAAATTAGGTTATGTTTGTCATAGAGAAATTAAAATTGGTATGTATGTATTTTATACCAAAACTAAGGTGTGTTCAAAAATAAGGAGTAATCCATCCATGAACACGCCCACTTTCCATAGCGAAAGCGCAATAATGGCATTTACTGTGAGCTACAGGAATAAAACTTGGTATGTGTAAATTTTTCATCAACATTTAAATGGATATAAAATATAGGCTTCATCCGCCCACGGACACGCCCATTTTCAATAATATTTTTTTTTTTTTTTTTGGAAAAGTAGGTTTAGGGTATTTCATAGTCGGCCTTAGACCGACTTTAGACTTTCTTTAGTTGTTTATTGATGATATTGATCGTGGCTTTGATTGTGTTATTGCTGAGTAAGTGCGAAAAAGCTGTAGTAGTTGAAGTCTAGTATTATTGCATGTAAAACTGCCAAATTAATATGAGCTTCTTTATAATTGTGCTATGATTGTAGCCTGCCGAATTAGAAATATATTTAGTTTGTTAACAATGAGCCAATGGACCCACTATCCGGCTGCCGGATACCCGTACATCCGGCATATTAGCTCACTGGATACAGTATACGGCCATTTCTAATATATATACTATTTTTTTCAATTTTCAAAATCCAAACGTTTAACAATCACTCTTTATTTATAGAAACCAGCTGGGCTCGAACGATTTACTAACGCGTGCCGTCAACGATGGCCAGATATCTGACGCAAAATCCTCACAGAAAATTGCTGCTCAAAGCATCATAGCGAAAATATGCACTATTTTGATCAATGGTCAGAGGAGTGCCCTTAGGTGGAGTGCCCAAGTTTAATGGGTGAAGGCACCCTGATAAGGCCCTGAGCCGTGCCAATATCTTGGACATGAGCAATTTTTCCAGAATTTGCTCGAGCTGTTGTAACACTTATTTCGCAACCTTTGTCAAGAGAATTGTGAGAAGTTTGATCCTTCTGATCTTTTGGAGTTCCGTATATAAGATTGATGACTTTTTCATCCACATCGTGAGCTTCCTAGCTAACAAAAAACTGTTTGAAACCCATTAAAAATGCTCAAGAAACAAATTAGCTCTCATTTTCCAGTCCATGAGATGCCAGAACTATGCCGTCCATATTTTACCACGGCAATTTGTGTCTCAGGCACTCAGCAGTAAACAGTACATTCCTTGCGCCAAGTTAATTTTGCACAGTCGAATTTTTAGTCAGTGTCTGGGCTCTTTCTTCCTTTACTAAAACCAAGTAACTAAATGGCGTAAATTTAAGTTTAGCGCAAGACAAATTCGTGGTGAGCGTGGCGTGCAGGTTAAGTGTGTGGCTTAGCACACTCGGAGCCCGATTTCGATCCCTAGTCGCGGCGAAAAGTTTTTTCAATAAAAAATTTTTTCTGATCGGTCACCACCTCTCTGCAGACAATGGCAAACCTCAGAGAGTAAATAATGCCATGTAAAGCTTCTTGAGATCATGAACTTTAGCCGTTCGGAGTTGGCATAAAACATGTAGGTCTAGTTTTTGGTTAATTGTGTGCAAACATTTAATAACACACACAACACAATTGAACATAAGAAGCTCGGTCAAAGTCCTTTCAAGGGCTGAAATGGCCAATTTGTTTTGTGTTTTTTTTTTACAAGACAAATTCGTGTGTGTTTTACGTATAAATTTGGAAGTAAAGAGAGACATGTAAGTATTTTTAGGCAGGGAAAACTATTGTCGTACGCCTTCCACCGACAACACTGTTGATGCTTTTCTATAGCACGGATCTTTATCCACAACAAACACTATAAATGAGCATTATGAGAAGTTAAATGAGAAGTTTAAAGTGAGTGATCATCTGTAGAATATTCGATACCTGCTACATATAATTGCTAGATACCATTTTTAAGGTAGACCAATTATTGTGTTTAAATGTTTGACTTCTATTAACTTCTTTGTAAGCTTGTTGTATATTTAGGGAGAGTAAAGCGTTCACATAAAATTTTTCTGACATGTATGTATATATTATCTACACAGAAGATTTTTATAGGGAAAACATGTGGAAAATGTGTTTTAATTAAAATCAGTATAATTTCCACAAGAAGCGCTTTAAGATAGAAATTGTAATTTTTGCTTAGTAGGCATCATGATTTTTTGCATGATTACCCGATGTGCCTAAGACTGCTTGAGTTAACTCGTTAAACATGCTTCAAAGATAAGAAATACTAAACATCTTCACACATTTAAGGCCTAAATGTGTTGCTAAACATAAATGCGTTGCTTATAACATAAAAGCTAAAGAACTGCTACACTTTCTTTTGTCACTTTTTTGCCTTCATTTTGCAATTTTGCACAGACTTAAGATAAGAAGGAGTGAGGAGTGTATGAGTGTGTGTGTGTGTGTGTGTGTGTGTGTGTGTGTAGAAAACAATTTAGCTAAGAAGACTGAGAGCTTTCAGCAGTTTTTGGCCTAAAGCTGTTCATTTCTGTCAATTGATTTGACAGCCTTGAAAATGATTTTCTCTGCTGAGATAGGCGATTGAGAAAAACAAAACAAAAAAAAAAAACAACATAGAAAAAAATATAACATACTCCACGCAACACTACTTAAGATCATATAAGTCATTGAATTCTCAAGCCTAGCGCATGATTTTTTATTTTTATAAATATTACTGTCACGTTTTTAATTAAATAATGATTACGTGATTTGAGCCAAAAATTCGTTGTAATTGAAATAAATTGAAATTATATACAAACTTATCTACGTATTGTGCATGCGTGAAGCGTGAATACATTAAATCATTCCCATTTTATGTGACAACATTATGATTATCAGCATGGATTTGTTACTTTATCTTTCCATTTCATTCGCACTCTTTTACTCTGTCTCTGTCTGTTTAAAATATCCAATGAAATGCATAGATTTTCACGTAGCATCCATTTACATGCTTGAGTTGATTGTGTCGCCACCTTAAGAAGTTACGTAATCTTACGCTATATTGCGACACGGTTCAACTGAATCTTGTGTTGTGTAAAATCGTATAACGTTACTTGTGCAAAACTTGACAACATTTTAACAAGCGTTGAAGCTGAAAAAAAAAAAAAATATCAACCAACAACCTTCAAGCACTCAGTCAAGATTGACAATCACTTTGTAGCATTAAAGTAAAGTGCACCCACACTCATGAACTCATGAAAAAGCAGAAATAATATAAAAACACTTGACTGCTGCGCTGAAGTGTCAGACCAACAGCTGTTGTAAATGTATGCGTACGTTTTTAATCTATTTAATTAAAATGCTAAATATTTGCATATTGAAGCTTGTCATATTAAGTTCACACAAGACGAATTTCTTGTTTGTATGCATTTAAGTGCATGCATGTGTGCTAAATACACACACACACACACACATCCTCTATATCTTGCTTTGATGAAAAAGTTTTAATTTAAGCTTTGCAAGAGTTCCAACTTGGAATCTCTTATGACTCGAATTTAGGTTGTTTTCTTTGCAGTGACACTTAAAACTAGTTGGTAGTCGTTGTCGTTTGAGTTGTTGTGTTGCAAGATTTCACCTTTATGCTGCACTGTATATCATGTGTCTTTTTGTTTATTTCTGTTGGTATGTGTGCAAAAGGCTGCTGCTGCTTCTGTGCCTTAAACCATTTTAATCACTGGCTAAAGATAAAAAAAACTATGAACAAAGTTAGTTAAGGTACACGTTTAGCGACTGTGTGACTAGCAAGTGCTGAGCTGGAGTGTACCTAACTGTTTCAATCAGATGCAAGTTAATGCGTTTTCGAAAGATCTTTGAAGTTCAACGTGGCGTATACGTTACTTTATCAAGTTAAGTTAGTGTGACTTATACGCCATACTTCAAAGATTAATTAATCCAGAGAGAGAAAGAGAGTAGAGAGAAAGTTATTTATTTCGTAATAAATGTATGTTTTGTAGTTAGCAGATGATATGTGTTCTATTAAGAAGATGTAATATTTTGTGTTCGGAATTTTTTCTGGAATATTTTTTTTTTCATTTTAGTTAAATAAGATATGTTAGATATATTTGGTTAATAAGATATAATAAGATTTGTCTTTAAAATAAGATACAGCTTTTAGAGCAAGTAAAAAATAAACTATTAGTTTCATGTGTCATTAAAAAAAAAACGTTGACAAATAACTAACGAAAAAGGCTTCCATTAGTTTCGATGACTAGGAATTATGAAAGAAACCACTTTGACGTTTGTTATTTTTATCTCGTGAATACGAACTGTATGCACCCATACAAGTATAGATTTTGCTTTAACGATATTATAGTATTTAATAGCCACAACCCTGAAGTTAGATCACCCGAATTCTCCCACTTACAGTAAACCTTGGATGTTTGCTCTTTGAATTTTTCTGAAAATTTAAGAATATTCCTAGACGATTGGAAGACCGCATGTATCACACCTATTTTTAAAGCTGGTTAAAAAGGGATGATTGAAAATTACCTACCAATATTCACGTTTACGATTACCAAACTATCAGCTATTGCTAAGGTGCTTGATGCCATAGTAAATAAACTTATTTTTCTAAAAGAAAAATTATATCTCAAATTATCAACATGAATTTTTTCCGGGCGATTCACAAGTAGTTATTTGTCAATATTTTCAATATTGTTACGATTAATATTAATACGATTGAATGGGCTTGCAAAAAGACGTCGTTTACATAGATTTTGTTAAAGCGTTCTACAGCCTTCCACACAAAACTCTCTTATTGAAGTTGACAAAACTGGATATCAGCTTTAGTCTTTTCAAATGGATATCCTCGTATCTAGCAGATAGAAAGTTTATGATTAAGAATGGTGAGTTAGGGGTTCCGCAAGGTGGCCATCTGGTATCTTTACTGTTCATCATTTTTCTCAGTGATAAACACGTCAATTTGTGCTTACAAAGTGTTATCTTGGGCTTGTTTGTAAAAAATTAATTTTGTTGTTTTTGTTTTTGTTCATAAAAAAAAATTGTCAAAAGAAAGATTTAATTATCAATTGGTTTTTCTACCTGTTAGTATACAAGTTTATAAAAGTGTTGAAAATAAATTCAAAAATTATATTTTCCTGCCCGAATTAGATCAGATATATCTAATTTGGACAATGAAAATATAATTTTTATCATGTTTGTTTGTAATCCTTTTTTGTTTATTTTTTAATTTTTTTTTTTGTAATATAATTTTTTTTTTTAATGTTTTAAATTTTGTATTGATATTTATTTCTTGGCATTTGACATATTTTGACATAAATTGGGGTCAAGTAATCATATTAATGTGTTAATAAATAATCCAAAAATTGCTTATATTGGACGCATTTGGGCATGTATATTTTTTGATTAATGATCCAAAAGTCATTGTGGTAACCGTGGCATGCAAGTTAAGTGTGTGGCTTAGCATGCTCGGAGCCCGAGTTCGATCTCCAGTCGCGGCAAAAGTTTTTCAAAAAAAAAATTTTTGTGATCGGTCACCACCTCTCTGCAGACAATGGCAAACCTCAGACAGGAAGTAATGCCATATAAAGCTTCTTGAGAACATAAACTTTGACCGTTCGGAGCAGTGATGATATTTGATAATTTTAGAGGGAAGTTTTTTTACTCTTCTGAAATACTTTTTCGAGTACCTTTTGTTAATCTTTATATAAATAGGCTTTAAGAATACTTTTCTCTCGTGTTTCTCAACCGATATTAATAGTTGTTTTTTTAAATGAATCAGAGTGCGGAGTAGAAGTGCCCCAAATAGTTTGTATCTATAATTATAAAAAGGCAAACAAAAACTTGTTCGAATTTCAATCCCAGGCGATACTAATATTATAAAATAAGCTTTTGTTTTGTTACTGAGGCACTAGAGGTGGGACATAAATACATGGAGATCTTTAGTAACGGTATTTTGATACCCAGAAACCTTAAATTTTGTTAGGTTTGACAAAAAATTGCTTTTGAAAAAACAAATTCGGGGTGGCGTGGGGTTTAGTTGTGCCGCATCGGTGTTAAAGGTAAGTGGGAAGTGGAAAAATTAGACGAAAACCTCCATAACTACCCAAGTGTTGTCCCTAGAGGGGTAAAATGTTTGACCGACCCCAATAAATTTTTTCCCCCGAAATTTTTCAGGAACATACCTGCACCAATCTCCACTACCAGAGGGGTTCCCAAACAAAATTGATATTTTTAGGAAATTTGACCCCACCGCTTCCAGGGTGCGCCTAGTGGGGTAAAATGTGTGCCTGACCACCATTGGCTTTTTCTTTCCAACATTTTATCGCAAGATATCTATCTACTTTATATTTCCAACCTTTTAAGGGGCACCTATACATATTTTTTTTTAAAAACTTTTTTTTTTAAATCGGTTTTTTTTCGCTTCCTGAAAAGGCTGAAATGAGAGACAGACCCACATTAACTTTTCTTCTTCAAATTTTTATCGAGCATACATCATACCTGTAGTACATAAGTAAAAATTTTGTAATTATAATTGTAAGACAATTTTTATCAAATTAATTTCTTTTTGACATGGGATGGGTATATATTTCTTTTCAACGACGACTTGAAGCAAAAATATTCTTTCCTAATATTACGCCTCTTTTGGTGGTGTCGTTGACACCACCACGTGTAGATTATGCAATATTTCTTGCGCTTGTTGGTAATCTTTACGCTCAGTCCAGGTTTCTGGATCGGTAGCAATCAAATCAGTTGATAATGCAAAGCCTGCGAAAATTGTTGCTATCTCAGGAATGACGTAATGGCTGAAATCTTTTTTTAATTCCTGATTTACTTTCTCCGATGCCAATTGAATCTTCTTTACACCTCTTTTAGGCTAACAATGTTTACTGGAAGAGCACGTACTTGATTCCGTTGCTACCGATATCCTCGCTATCATCTTTCTTGTATTCTTCGTCTATCTGAAAATACATCTGAAAATTTTTTGATCGGATAACCCAAATAAATACTCTTAAACTTCTCTTTGTGAATGTATTTTAAGAGAACATTTTTTCGGTTTCAATATTGAGAACAAAATCTCAATCATGCATGGCGTGAACTCTTTTTGATGGTTAGTGTATCCGAAAGTACTTTTTTCGAGCTAAAAGAAGTTGGGGACTTTGGAAAACCGAAAGGATATAAAAAAAGTGGATATCCACTACAAATACCATCCCTGGTTCGGAGTCGTCATAAAATATATAGGTCCAGTTCTCGGTCAATTGTGTGCAAACATTTAATAACACACAAAATATAATCGATCATTAGAAGCTGGTCAAAGTACTTTCAAGGGCTGAAATGTCCTTTTTTTTTGTTTTTGATTCAAAAATCACGTTTATTATGCTCGAATAGGCTTATCGATTTTTTGTAAGCAATCATGTTATGGCTTGATATCAAGAACATTATAGCTTAGCTTAGAATCGCTCCCAAAATTAAATAGTTTGGGATTGTTTTCAGCTGAAATTTCTCTCCGTGTACAAAATAGTGTATATTTTCACAGACTTTTTCACTGTTTTGGACTATAAGTCACCAAAACTTGCCAAACCTGTCCAAAAATATTAAAATACATACGCACAACATCGTCTGGGGCTCAATTTGGTCCAAAAAAATTAATTAATAGCATTAGTCTGTGTTTTCCATAATTATTTTACAACTAGACGTCTGAACCTGTTATATTATGTATAGTTTGTAGAAAAAATATTGGTTTAATATTTCTAAGTTTGTTCGGAGACACATCGGACAATATTAACTAGGTATTGGGTTCTTTAAGACCGAAATGTAACAAAACTTTATATATTTTTATATATTAGAATCGTTCATTTTGTTTCTTTTTTTTGTTGTTTTATTGCACAAACTCAAATGTATAAGTTATTTTCGCTTAAAAGCTTTCATAGGTTTTTCTGCTACTCTACGTAATTTTTCACAGTTAGATTCAAATACAAATCAGCAAGCAATTCACGCATTTATTCCCAGAATAGACATGTGCTAAAAAAGGTGGCAAGCAATCGAAATCCATTCTAGCATTTTAAAAAAAAATTATAAGCAAAATCGATAACATCGCTTTTAAATGGTCATATAAAAGGAATTCACATTAAAACAAGTTTGAAAAAAATCTTTATCTGGCATGGAAACTATTTATATAAGTTGCTTTTAAATACTTTTATATTTTTTTTCTCAAAACCCTCCGGCAAATTTTGATTGCGGCCTTCAACTTTGTTAATTTTGCCTAAAACTAATTCGACTTTGATGTTTTTAGAAAGGAAATAATTTTGTGAGCAGATTAGTTCAATTCTAATACTTTTTAACAAGTTTTTTCTTACAATGCTCGATGACGAGCTTAAATAAAATCATGCATTAAATGCTTTAAACAGTGCTAAACATGAATTATTTGAACAGTCACTAAAGCATACTTCTAGGCGTCAATAAAACTTGCTCAAGAGCGTTGAAAGAAATCTTAAGCTTTAATACGGTTTTGCACTATTTGACTTGGCCGTTAACACTTTAACACTCGCACTCAAGCACACATGTATACTATATACAAGCGGACACACATACATAACAACACATACACATACCTTAAGTAAGCACAAATAGAAATCCATTTAATTTTATAACAAATACTAAAATGTTTGCACGTCCTTAACACTTGACTAGCGAATATCATATGGAGAGTGTGAAAGAGAGAGAGAGAGAGAGAGATGCTTAGCAGGCTGCCTTTAATTTATGTGTGTGTGTGTGTACATATGTGTTTTTTTCTGCATGAGATTTCTGCACTTTTACTTTTTCTGGTGATGAGTGGCCAAAAAAGAAGAAAAAAATCAGCACTAATTATTTATACATGCGTCTCAGTGTGTGAATCTGTATAAGTATGTGTCTAGGCCTGACTTTCGCAGCTACTTGTACACCATTAATGCGAATCCTTTTAATATAAGAGTCTAACTTCTGATCCTTTTTCTCATTTTTATTTGTTATCTTTTCGCTTAAGCTTTTCTAGAGTTAAGCCCACTGCTTGAAGATTTTGTGCTGCTGTGTATTTAGCTTGTTCTTGTTTTTGTTTTTGCTTATTTTGTTGTTGTCATGTTGGCTTTTCTGATTTATTCACGCATTGCGTTCATTTGCATAAATATGCGTTCTATTAAAGAATGTTGAGGCGCTTCGTATGTTGGCAAACGCTCTTAGTGGGTGTGTTTGCGGGAGGGGGGTTTGGAAAACCCTTGACACATAAAACCTTTTTAATAAATATGCAGCCAAAATTAGTGGCATCAACATTTTTTTATTCAAAAATTATTTTCTTGAGCTTTATTCGAATCACTGAAGTGTGTGTGTGTGTGTGTGTGTGTGTGTGTGTGATTTTGTGATTAACATGAAGCAATCAATTCTGGAAGCTTTTTGAAGTAGCTCTTAATTGATTGTTTATTGCTGCTGTCCTAAAATTTTAGTGCATATCTAGTAGGTGTAGCTTTTAAGGTAATCAACAAGAGTTTCCACAACGCAAATGTATGTTTGTAAAACTTTGGAGCGTGACACATGTTGTTATTTTATTAAGCATTATTTTATTAGAATGCCTGTAGCTCTCAGCATGTGGGTGGATAACGATTAACTAGGAGTGGGTTGGTTGGCTTTGATTGCGCTTCCGATAGCTTTGTCGAAGTAGCTGCGTTGGATGTCCGTCAAAGTGATTTGCTGTGGATTTACATATTTTATTGGCATTTGTTTGGCTGTCATCATTGTTGTTTATGTTGTTGTTCTTGCTATTGCCGTTGCTGTTGCTGTTCTTCTTGCTGCCAGTGATGCGCGGAATTTGAATATTCACGGTATTTGCTTGGCTATTTACATTCATGCAGATTTACATATCAAAATAGAAGGCCAATAAAATTTGCATCTGAATTTTATGTTCAATTTAACTAAATTGAATTTTAGAACCAGATGAAAGCTTTAAGCTCTTTGTTGCTTAAGCTGCGTAAAAGGATTTCGGTAAAATTTCAATTGTTTTTACTTGCTAACAAATAGAAGGTGGCGCATGGAACCGTTTATTTTATACTAAAGATGTTTAAATTAATCTTTACTTTAAAAGTAGATTTTACAGTTTTGTTTTAAATAAGGCAAGAGTTAAGGAAAAAGCAAAGGTAACAAACAGAGGTATTAATATTTGAGACACAGGTTTCAGAGATATTTTTGAAAAAAATAATTAATGTAAAAAATTTGCTTATGCATCACTTCAATAGAACACTTTCAAATTTAACACTTTAACAGCAGTAAGTCAAGTGTATCAGAATCAATATTTTCTAATCCTTAGTTCACTTCTCAATAACACATTTCTTTAATTGCCTTTAAAACTGTCCACTGTACACTGTTAAAATTGGAATAATATAACAGTAAGTAGATAATTGACTCTTTTAAGATATTCAGACGGTAGGTGAGTATTCTAATATTGTTTTTTCAGGAAAAGCTCAGTTCATGGCAATTATTAACATTAAAGTAAAGTTTGTTTTCGTTGAAAGATGACTATCTTGCAGTACCCCAAATGAAATTTTAATTTTTTTGACAAAATTCCTTCATTTTCACACATTGTGACTTGCAAAACAGATAAAATTTTAGTCAATTTATAACAGGCATTGTTATATAAAAGCTACATTAGACTGATTATAATAAATAATAATAATAATTACTAGTAAACCTGTTGCCCGAATTCGAGCAATTCAATAAAAATTATAGACGAAACATTAGCTGTGTTTTTTAACAAGCGAGTTGTAAAAAACGCTCGCTTATCATATGTTTACTCGCTTAAATAACACAGGAAACTGTTAGTCGCTTATAAGTTTGCCGACCAAACAAAAAAAAAATGCTTCCAAGTTATGTTTCAATAATTGTGTAAATTTCCTATAAAGGTGGCAACAGTTACTTATTGACAGTCAATAGTGATTCACGAAATCAAAATTTTTTTGTACCGAATACTTTTAAAGAAATATTAAAAATTTCTTTTTGATGAATATTTCGATGAAAATATACAAATTACTAAGTAGAATTAACAAGATTGGTCAAATATTCTACTATTTAAAAAATTATTGGTTATTTAAACGTTTAGTTTTGAAAAATTTAAGAGTATCGGTTACATTTTCAGAACTGAGTTTTAAATACTTTAAATGTGAAAATTTTTGCAACACTATGTGTCGCAGAATAAAAGGCTCCTAAAAAGCCATGCGAACAGACTGTGATCGCTGTAATCAACAGACTCCGACGCAAAGTGACCAAGCAGATGAATATGAGCAATCTGAAGAAAGCCAAGAAGAACACAAACCGTTTCCAGACGCGTCGCTGTTTCAAATCCAAATACAAGGACAAAAACAAGTGGTGACCGTGGTGCAGTTATGTGACCGAAAATATGTGAGTGCGATTGCATTTCTGTTGTTTTAAATTGAACTTAACATAAATGTTGGATGTGCGTGTGTTAAATAAAATATTTAAGTGGTCAGAAAGAATAAAACATGTAAAAATTATAGCTCTTGAATTTTGCTTCATTCGTTGTTGTTGTAACTCTTTTCTGCTCCTCATAAGCTCTTCATGCTTCTATAATATTCGGAAATTGAATATTATTTTATCAGATTTGTTTTTGTTTTAATTACTTTTTCTGACATTTGAGAAAATGCTGCCTAGTTTGGAAAATATTCTCAAGCGACTTAATGGTCGTTTTTTGCCTACTCGCTTGGTAAAAAACACAGCTATTATAGACGTTTAATATATGATATTCTATTCAAGAAGCTTTTTTCCTCAAAAACGATATATTCAGTCTCAATAATAATATAAAAGTTTATTTATCTGAATGCTTTGACTTAAAACGTATGATCTGACACTAAATTTTTAAATTTAACTGTCAAAATACGAAGATGGACTTCCACTAATATTACTACTGAGATAAACATTATTACTATTCAGTACATCGCTGCTTAACTTTTCAAGCTATAAAACATAACTAATTTAAGTAAAAACGAAATAAAAAATTAATTTAAGAAATAAATTAATAATAAGATATAATTCAAAACTTAATCTTGTTTTTGAAAATCGTTAAAATTTGACTGATTTGTTTGCTCGGAAAGTGGAACTTTTGATTTTGGAACTGCATTTTTTGGACAATTGACATTTGAGGAATGTATAAAAGATAATTTTGGTGAAAAATTTCAAGTTTTGAAAAAATTAAAATTCGATCAATTTAAAAGCTCTTCTCAAACTGATTAAATAGCGGATTTTTGTACAAAAATTTTATTTCTGTTTTAAAAGGTTGGGAAGCCCCTGAAGCGAAATCACAATTTTTAAAAGTGGTTTGCACATCTACAGCCTAAACCTGATTTAATGACATCTGAATCGATAAAATCAGTCCATTGGTCTGGGAGGAGTTGAAGTCATAAAAAAAACCTTAGCCTATTAATTATATAGATAGAAAGGCAAGATGATTAAAACAGATTCGTGGCTATAAGTTTTAGTTGATTGTAGCTTTAATGAAATTTTCTTCAAATATATTGTTTTTGAAGCTAGTTTAAGATTTAAAAAATATAATATCAACATTTAAAAAAAAAAAAATTCGAGCAAAAAATCATAGGGGGTAGCCTTGTTTTTTCGATCCAAAATAATATTTATTAATTTTTCTGTCGAACATAAACAAATTTTTCTTAAATAAACTATATATAATGAAAGAAAATCATAAATGCAAATTTTAAATTTTTTTATTTTAAAACAAAAACAATTTTTAGTCCATTTTTTGAGGAAACATTAATTTTATTGCACTCTTTTTAAAGGCAATGATTAAAATAGAAATAATTAAGTAGCGGTAAAAACTTTGCAATTATTTCTAAGTCAATTAATTTCAATTAAATACAAAAAAGAAATAAATGAATTTTTTTAAAAAGTGCCAACGATATTCGCTTCCAAATATAGAACTTTAAATTTCAAAGAGTTTTTTTCTCTGCCTTGGCGTTTGTTAAAAATACACGTTAAACAACATAAGACAATATTAAGAAAATTCATTAAAAATACATATGGAAAAATAATTACCGTTATTGCTAATACATTTCAAAGAAAATTAAAAAAAATTTAGAAAAACAAAAAAAATTTGAAAACCGTTAAAATTTGACTGAGTTGTTTGCTCGGAAAGTAGAACTTTTGATTTTGGAACTGCATTTTTCGTACAATTGACATTTGAGGAATGTATAAAAGATAATTTTGATTTTTGGGAGGAGTTGAAGTCACAAAAAAAAACTTAGCCTTTAAATTATAGATTATTATGCAACCTGGTTCGAATAAGGAGATTCAACGTAAGACAGCTTGCGCAATAGTTCTGGTGGTGGAAGCAACTCTGGAAATTTCACCTTGCAACTCGCGCATCACAATACTGGCGATTATTTGTCAAATTTAACGGCACTGCAATTCTGACAAATGACGGAAATTTGGCTATGAAATCAAATGGAAAAGAAAACAAAGCAAAATCGATTACTTATCATGCTAATGGAAATGGGGTTATGTTTTAGCTGACAAACAAAACCAATGAACTCTTTTTTTACATCGAAGTACATGTCTATAAAATCTATAATATTACTATTATCTATAGTGATAAACCATAGATTTGCAATGATTGCTGACTTAAGTGGCCAGACATTCCGTGGCAGGGTTAGCCGACTTTATCAGCTCTCGCCTGGCACCTCTGTTTCGGGCGCACCATCTCCAATTTCTTTCACCAAGCGCCGTTAGAGCTTCCTTGGCCTGGTCAATCTATCAGAGGCATGGTCTTTCTCTTCGACGTCGACCCTCGACTCAAACACCCTTTTTGCTGGAGCTTTTTCATCCATACACTAGACTGGCCCATTTCACATATTGGTTCAGCGTAGTCGCGGAATTGTTATATGTTGAACTAAGTCAATGTCGTCGTAGAGCTCGTGCAGCTTGTGGTTCATTCGAATGCGATAGTCGTCGCCAACTCGAACAGGATCAAAGATTTTGGGAAGAAATTTTGACTAGAAGGCTCCAAAAGCAGCTGCATCTGTTTGCAAAACTACTCATGCCGCAGTGCACAAGTTTAATGAGCGTCTTGTAGAGACTCAGTTTTGTCGATCGAGAGAGAGAGAACGGGACCTTATTGCTTACTGAGCCCGTATTAGCACCCATAAGTAATTGCTATTTGTCACTTAATCTTCAGGTTAAGACTGTTGTTCTTTTTCACTGTTCCTTTTCAATGTTGAAACGTAGTAGTGATTCTTATTCGAAGCTGATTTAGTTTTCATTTAGCAGTTAAATTGTTGTGGGTCTCAAGACCTATAGACATTCCAACTTTAACGTTCTCTTGAGACTCCTTAACTAAGGGCAAAAGTAATGTAGTCAGTACAGAGACAGCTATGTAAAATCTATGTACTACATCTTGTATGGCAACGCAACGAGAGCAGTATTTACTGAATAAAGATAGTGTGTACTGGCTACATATCCATTTATTGAATGAAAAATGTATTCAATACATCATGTTATGTGTTGAATACATTGCAGATTTCAGTATATATAAATAACGTGTACTCAATCAACATTTTATGCAGTTTCTTAAAAAAAATATGTACTCAGTACATAAAATTAGGACTCACAATCAGTACATTTTTTGCTTGTAAAACTTCATCATACACGTGCCTTATACTCATTACAGCGAACGTGTACACATCGATGAAAACAAGAAATGTGCCCAATACATAAAATATAGACTCAGTTCACGTCGCACTTATATCATTGAAGTGACATATTTATTCAAGACATAAAATATGTACTCAGTACACATATTGCTTGCACAACTACACACGATTTTGCTGTTTTATGCCATTCGTTTCTTGATTTTTAAATAAACAACACCGTGATTTACTCACGTCATTAAGGGGACGTGTCACCTTCGAAAAAAGTTTCTTTTAATGATTTAAAATGCCTTTAAATTGAATAAAAAACAAGATATCATTTTAAAAAAATATATATATATCTTTTAGTAAAAATATTACACAAAAAAATTATTTTTGATTTTTTTATTTACATATCGTCGTCCGGGGATTCATGTGCTCTATGTGCAAATAACAAGTTTTGAGTAAATTGAAGTTAAAGTTTGTAGCCATTTTCTTCTAAAACTGCTCGAAAGGATTTTCTGAATTTTTCACCAAATATTTGTGCAAAAATGGCAATCCCAACCTTTCAGCAATACCCTGACCTTTCAGGTTTAGGGTATAATAAGACGTGTTAGAACAATGGGCGTTATTCACACACAAACATGCCCACCTCCCATACAACCTCGAATTGAAAACTATAAATAGGCTTCACTTCAAGCTACAAGCAAATAATTGGATACAATTGTATTTTATATCAAAACTTAATCGTGGAAAACAGTGAGCGTCATCTGACTACGGACATAGGGGAAGAGTGGCATGAAAGAGCCAGTTTTAAAAAAGTTGCAAAATATATAAAAATAATTAATAAAATTATAATTCTTGTATCAAAAGTATTTTCTCATTCATTTATGAACGTAATACCATGAAATATTTTCCAAAATCAACAATATTCTTGGACCTGTAGCCATTTATAAAAAACATGAAATTCGGCTCTTTCATAACACATGGGCATTGAAAGAGCCAACCAAAGTTTTGAAAGAGCCATCTTCTTATTACAAGACTTAACACGAAAAATAACGAATATTTTATTAAAAATATTAATTGTTATTATAAAAAGTATTGTTTTTACAAAAACAAATTATATAAATAAAAAAAATTCAAAACTAAAAACAAAAAATAGTTAAAAAACTTAAAAATATTTTAGCAAAAAAATTAAATCGCTTTGAAGAAAATTATAGATTTTCCTATTTTCTATTATCGCTTTGAAGAGAATTATAGATATGACCTATTTCAAAAACAAAATAAGAGGTTTAAAACACTTAAAAACATTTTTGACAAAAATAATTTAAACTTCCTTTACGCTTCTTCATACCACCGCAACCCAGCTCTTTCAAAACATATTGTCCAAGGAAACATAGCTTCAAAAATTAGTATGAAATCAAGATTTTTCCGGCAAAATAAATATGTTATTGGTAGGCCTAACATATCCATAAAATTAAAGTATAATAATATTACTGTTAGTTTTAAAGGTGAAGACGTCACAAAACAAATAAAATGTTCTGAAAAACTTACTTAATGATGAAGAAATCCAAAAATTCGATACACCATCGTCGTTTATTATCAGTGAACTGTCAAATGTTCGAGGGTGCCATATGTCGAGTATTGCTTCTTAAAAATTATAATTTAAGAAGCATTCGTATGAAAACTACCGCGTAAATCAAGATGGCTCTTTCAAAACTTGGCTCTTTCATGCCACTTTTCCCCTACCCACTTCCCATAGAACCCACTATAGTGAAAACTCTAAAAAAGGCTAATATTTAAGCTACAAAAATGAAATTCAGAATTTGTATATTTTATACTAAAACTGAAGTGTGCTAAAAAAATGAGCGATATCGATCCACTTACACGCCCACCTTACATAGAAGTCATAATAGTAAAAACTTCATAAAGAGGCTAATATTTGAGCTGCAAAACTGAAACAAACACGCCAACCTCCCATGCAAACCCAAAATTGTAAACTTTTTAAAAAAGGCTTATTTTTAAGCTGCAGGAAAACAATTTGATATGTTTGTATTTTTGACGTCATAAAAATAGTAAAATTTTTTAAAATCTCATACAAAAAGAGCTACAATTTAAGATTGTTTTACACTTACAAATCGGTCGTGGGGTATTTTAACTTGGGCCATGTCGAAGATATACCTTGCTAGTTTAATTAAATATGATTCTGTAAATATACATACGTTTGTATATATATATGAAAGTGGGTCGAAAAAAAGTTTGAAAAAACCACCCCCTATTTTAAAGATGACCACGGGAGGATTCCGAAAACAAAAAAAAATTTTTTTTGGACCGCCGGAAAAACAGCCAAAATGGTTTTTTTTTGCATAACTTAAGCATTACATGTCAGATCTTGAAAAATTATATGTCGTTTAAAAAGGGCTTAATGAGCACTACATTTTCTTAGTAATATATTTTGACTTTTGAGGTCATATTCAACTAGTAAGCCCCGTTAGCCCGATTTACCCCCCAAAAAAAATTTTTTTTTTGTTTTCGGAATCCTCTCGAGGTGAACTTTAAAAAAGGGGGGTGGTTTTTTCAAACTTTTTTTCGACCCACTTTAATATATATATATTAATTTATATACACATTTGCAATGGATGGTTCTTTACGTTTTGAGACCATTTTTTGCTCAAGGGGAAAAATTATAGATCCAACAGTTTTCTTCAAAACTGTCCTTAACTTCTTTACTGAAAGAGTTACCGTTTTAAAGATATGCGCGTAAATATGTAATTACAACATATATGTAATTATATGGGAGATAAGGGGGCGATCTTCACATGGCAACGTGTCTGACTGCCTCAACTTGGCGAGGCCAGCATTATCCATGTCAAAATCGTCTCAAGTCGACTCAAACCTCCGCGTGTTGTCTCCTGGAAACGTCAAAAAACTATCATACCGATATACTTTGGCGGCGAATCTGAGCGGCGGGCTTCCTTTGGCCATCAAGCAAAGGTTGTGCGTTGGGTTTGAAGCCCACCATGTAATAAACCATTTCAATGAAAAGTTTAAGAATAAATAAAAGAATGATCCCCAAATCTGATGACGACAACCGCAAACGAAAAACTGATAATGATTTACGGATATGCACCTGGAATGTCCGAACCCTAAATTGGGATGGTACCTCTATCCAACTGATTGATATATTGGAAAGATATAATTCTGATATCACTGCAATCCAAGAAATGCGATGGAAGGGACAGGGTTGCTTACGGCAAGCATCCTGTGATATCTACTACAGCGGCCATGCAGAGAAGCACGAGTTTGGATGCGGATTTGTAGTTGGCAAGAGAATACGGCATCATGTCCTGCGATTCAGTTCTGTGAACGAACGACTTGCCATAATCCGCTTCAAGGCAAAATTTTTTAACATAAGCCTAATATGTGCGCACGCTCCGACAGAAGAAAAAGATGACGAGACCAAAGAGAGTTTTTAAGAGCGCCTTGAAGACGCATACGAGCGCTGCCTCCGTCATGACATAAAAATCGTGCTTGGTGACTTCAACGCCAAAGTGGGTAAGGAAAACATATTTGGTCCAACAGTCGGAAAGTTCAGCCTCCACGATAACACATCCGATAACGGAATGAGGTTGATTGACTTCGCCACAGCACGAAACATGGTCGTTAGTAGCACTAGATTCAAGCATCTCAATATTCATAAGGCCACTTGGCTGTCCCCTGATCAAAAAACATGCAACCAAATTGATCACGTTTTGATTGACGGAAGGCACTCTTCCAGTGTACTGGACGTACGCACGATTCGTGGTCGCAGCCAAGACCCGCACACGTCTGTGCGCAGCTAAGAATGCTCGCAATCCTACACAAAGAAAGCAGACGTCGATAAGCTGCAGTCAAAACGGACGGCCGAAGCCTTCGCTACTCGACTCTCACTCCTGTTTCAAGAAAGCACTCCTTCGATCGACGATATATGCGGGCAGTGGACGCACATATCCCACTCTATGCGTACGGCTGCCGAAGAGGTGATAGGCTACCACCGCCCTCGCCGAAACCAGTGGCACGACCAGGAGTGTCGCAACGCCACTGCAGAGAAGGACACCGCCTACAAAGCCACCCTGCAGTCGGTTGTAACGCGTGCTGTTATGGAGCGATACCGAGAGAAGAGGAGGGAAGAGAGACGCATTTTCAGGCGAAAAAAACGAAAGGCGGAAATGCGTGAGTGCGAGAAAATTGAGATGCATGGCGACAGGAATGAGACTCGAAAATTTTTCGAAAAAAAAAGACGCCTGGCCGATGGTTTTAAGACCGGAGCCTCTTCCTGCAAGGATGAGAATGGGAATCTAGTGACAGATATCCAGACTACACTGATGCTATGGAGGGAGGAACACTTCTCTAGCCTTTTAAATGGCGACGCTGACAACAATCCCGCCAGTGGAGATGATATCCCGGAAACCCCAATTATGGATGACAGCGTTGAAGTTCCGCTGCCCGACTATAACGAGGTCTTAACAGCTATAGCTCGGCTTAAAAACAACAAAGCCGCAGGAGCCGATGGCCTACCGGCTGAGCTGTTTAAGACCGTTGGCGAAGCTCTGTTTAAATGCATTCACAGACTTCTATGCAGAATATGGTCGGAAGAATGCATTCCAGATGATTGGAACTTCAGTGTGCTCTGCCCAATTCACAAGAAAGGCGATCCCACCATTTGCGCCAACTACCGTGGGATTAGCCTTCTAAATATCGCATATAAGGTCCTGTCGAGCGTATTGTGTGAAAGACTGAAGCCCATCGTTAACCAACTGATTGGACCTTATCAGTGTGGCTTCAGACCTGGAAAGTCCACCACCGACCAGATCTTCCCGCTCCGACAAATCTTGGAATAGACCCTCGAAAAACAAATCGACACACACCATCTCTTTGTCGATTTCACAGCCGCCTTCGACAGTCCAATAAGGAGTCACCTATATGCCATCATGTCTGAATTTGGTATTCCTGCGAAGCTAATACGTCTTTGCAGGATGACACTGAACAACACCAGCAGCGCAGTGAAAATCGGGAAGGACCTCTCCCTTCCATTCGATACCAAGCGAGGTTTCAGACAAGGTGATTCCTTATCGTGCGACTTCTTTAATATAGTAATGGAGAAGATCATCCGAGCTGCTGACCTGAGACGCAGCGGCACAATTTTCTATAAGGACGTTATGCTGCTGGCGTATGCTGATGATATTGACATCATTGGCCAAAATACGCAGTGCAGCATTCTCCAGGCTAGAAAAAGAGTCGAGTCGAATGGGTCTTGCAGTGAACGCAGATAAAACGAAGTATCTTGTGTCAACAAACAGACAGTCCCAGCGTCTTGGAAACCACGTCACTGTTGACAACACCTCCTTTGAGGTAGTGAAGGACTTTGTTTACCTGGGATCCAGTATTAACTCCTCCAACGATATCAGTATTGAGATTAAACGAAGGATAACTCTTGCCAACAGGTGTTACTTTGGGCTCAGTAGGCTATTGAGAAGCAGAGCTCTCTCTCGACGAACAAAACTGACGCTCTATAAGTCAATGATCATGCCCGTCCTACTATACGCATCACAAACCTGGACGATGAGCAGCTCTGATGAAAGGACTTTGGGATCGTTCGAGAGAAAAATCCTTCGCAAGATCAATGGTCCAATCTGCGTCAATGGCGAGTACCGAATACGATGGAACCACGAGTTGTATGAGCTATATGCCGACATCGATATAGTCAAGCGTATTAAAATAGAGCGGCTTCGCTGGCTAGGTCATGTCGAGAGAATGAACGACGAAGTTCCAGCGAAAAAAATATTGGATTCGGTACCCAGCGGTGGCCAACGCAGACGAGGAAGACCGCATCTCCGTTGGAAAGACCAGGCATTGGATAACCTGACAACGCTTGGAATTTCCAACTGGCGCCAGCAAGCACACGACAAAAGAGGCTGGCGAAAATTCTTAGACGAGGCCAAAACCGACCAACGGTTGTAAGAGCCATCTAAGTAAGTAAGTAAGAGGCCCAAATCACGATTTTTCATAAAAAATACTCAAATTTCATAAAAAGTAAGTTTCACATTACCCGGAGCTCCCCTGTTGGTGGTCCCAAAATTGGGCCTGATATGAATTGGACCTTATAGGCCTCAATAAGGTCGTTAGGACCCAAAATTTTATTAGAGGATTCGGTTAGAGTGGATCTGAAAACATTAAGAAAGATGGATGCAATAATTTTTAGAATTTTTTTTCGATGCAAAATATTATGCTTAAACTAGCGAAGAATTTTGGTCAAGTCAGGCGTTAATGGGTTAAAAGTGGCTAACCTCTATATTTAAAGCCCGTTTATTATTTGCAACCCGTCCGGTGCCATGTAGCTCAGCCCTCGCAGATTTCCCATTAAATCAACGGAACCGGCGCAGCTGCTACATTATAAAATTATAATTTTATGCAATAGTTTTTAAGAAGCAGTGACGAGGATAATAATTTAAGACGTTAATTCAATTTAAGTTAAGCATTGCTTTTAAACATAATTTTTTTTTACAACAAGTTTTATTTGTTGTAAAAAAAAAACAATGAAAGAAAATACAATTTACGTTGAAAGATATGTTAACACATTAAAAATGTAAACAACTTTCATACATGACGTTAAGAATATGCTTTATGCTTATCTTAAGCTCAAATGTCTAAGTAAGGTTTTTCATAATAACACTTATCTTATGAACTTTATAGTTCTAAGAAACATTAAAAAAACAAAACTTGAGCTCCAACTTGAAGTACCTTAAGAGACACTCACAAGTTTAAGTAGAACACTTGCCAAGCACTGAAATAATAAAGAAGCAGAAAAGGTGTTTTCATCCTCTCAAACGATGACGACTTAAAAGTCTCATATTTAAGCAGATTTTCGAAAAAAAAAAAAAAATTCTTTTTTGCTATCTAAGCTGTGGAAACTTAAAGCTAATAAGTTCAGTACTGAGTATACGTACGTTAACGAGAAGATTTATTTCTGTTTGTATGTCATTGTTGTTGTTGTTGGCTTAAATGCATGCCTGTTGTGTGCATAACTGTTGTTATTTTGTTTGTTGTTTATGATGCTTTCTTTATGGTCATTGTGAGAAATTGCTTCTGACTTTTTCTTGTTATATCATCTGTGTTATCTAACAAAATATACTCTGTAGTGTTGTTATGGTTACAGCTGTTAAGTTTTTCATTTATCTTTACTGTTGAGGATAAGACTAACTCATCGCAATCAAACATGCAGAAAATATCTTTATGGTCAATAATAAAAAACAAAAATCAACAAGTTTTTAACTTACTAATTTTGAAAACTTTTCCAAAAACATTTTTTTTTATACAAATTTTTGTCCTGATACATAATTCCTTACAAATAAGTTTCCAGCCAATTAGTATGCAGCATCGGAGCAAAAATGTTCATTCACATTTACCTAAAACTCATGGTTTCTGTGTAAAATAACTCTAGCGTAGCTTAAATTGAAATTGGTTGCACCTGCACTTTGACTCTCACTTGTTTAACAAGTTGTGTCAGCATCTCGACCTCAGCATCAGCTGTACTTGCTTGTTTGACATGTTTTTTCTTTTCTCTTTTAACTCTATTTTCAATATTCTCTTTTGTGCTTTTTGTAATCTGTTCACATGTCATTCTCTGTCAAGGATTTCTCTCATTCATTTAATATTCATCTCACAAGCGACAGTTAACAGCAAAAAGCGATAATTGGTCGTTGAGCTAAAGGAATTTTGTCCTGGCTTCGGTTTCAGTTTTAGTTTGCGTTCGTATATGTGTATGTATCGCTGTGTGAGTGGTTGGGTGTCTTTGTTTTGCATTTCTAGATGACGTTGGCATTCATGTCAAATGCTCTTCGAAATACGTGCATTCAATGTTTCAATTGAAAAGCAGTCAGCAGAATGACATCATGTGCATGTGTTAGTGTGGGTGTGGGATGTGTAAATGTGTGTTTTATTAAGAAGCTTCAGTTTTAATGAAACATGAGATCATGCATAGCTCAACTCAATTAAATTATTTTATTCATCAATTTTATTCCTACTTCAATCTTATAAATTGAATATTTGAATAAAATTTAAACTGAAGCAAATTTATATAATAAAATATTATTGATATATGCAATTTATTAATGCACTTTCTAGTTCGATCAATTGTTTAGTATGATTTAAGTCATAATTAACAATTTCACTTAATTAACACTTCTTTCAATTTGATCATTTCTGTACACTCAGGGAAAAAATGCTTTTATATCAAACAAATCATGGGTTGAAATAACAGATTTCACTGTTAAATACCATCCAACAATTGAAATTTTCAAATCAACAGTTGGATGACTGTTGGCCTATAAAACACGAAACACTAGCGTAATAAAATTCACAGTAAAATTACATTATTGTAAAAACTCTGTATCTCGAAGAAAATTGACAATAGAGTACTGAAATTAAGTACAGAGGAAGGCACAATGATTTAAAATTACTATCAAAAATTAGGCTTAATTCGACTAAGATAATTACTGTGTCTCGAATAATATTGACACTAGGGTACAGAAATTTATTACAACGGAAAGAAAAATTACAAAAAATTTATGTACGAAAAGAAATGGGTGTTATTCGAGAAGGGGAGTGGCAATATTAAAAAAAACACTGTATCTCGACTACTTTTGACACAACGATCTAAAATTAAGTACAAAGGTAGGTACAACAAGTAAAGAAAGTCTAAAGTCGGTCTAGGCCGACTATGAAATACCCTAAACCTACTTTCAAAAACAAACAAAAAAATATTTAATTGTAAATGGGCGTGTCCGTGGGCGGATGAAGCCTATATTTTATATGCATTTAAATGTTGATGAAAAATTTACACATACCAAGTTTTATTCCTGTGGCTCACAGTTAATGCCATTATTGTGCTTTCGCTATGGGAGGTGGGCGTGTTCATGGACGGACTGCTTCCAATTTTTAAACACACCTTAGTTTTGGTATAAAATAGATACATACCAAATTTAATTTCTCTATGACAAACATAACCTTATTTATTAAGTATTAAACTTTTTGGGTTGTATGGGCGGTAGGCGTGTCCGTAGGCGGATGTCGTCCATTTTTCAAAACCATCTTTGTCTTAACATAAAAAGCATATGTGCCAAATTTTAGCTCTGCAGGTTAAACACAAGCTTATTAATTGCGTTTTAAATTTTTGCGTTGTATGGGAGGTGGACGTGTCCGTGAGCGGATGACGTTCATTTTTCTGAAGCATCTTTATGTTGGTATAAAACGCACACATATCAAATTTAATTGTTGTAGGCTAATTATGAGCTGAGTTATGCAGTTTTTAATTTTTGCGTTGTATGGGAGGTAGGCGTGTCCGTGGGCGGATGATGTCCATTTTTCAAAACCATCTTTATTTTGTTATAAAAAACACGCGTTCCAAATTTTATTTCTGTTAGTTAAACAGAGGCTTATTTATTGCGTTTTAAATTTTTGGGTTGTATGGGAGGTGGGCGTGTCCGTAAGCGGATGACGTCCATTTTTCGAAGACATCTTTGTGTTTGTATAAAATACATACATATCAAATTTTATTGTTGTAGGTTAATTATGAGCTTATTTATGCAGTTTTCAATTTTTGCGTTGTATGGAAGGTAGGCGTGTCCGTGGGCGGATGACTAGAAGCTTTTATTATCATAAAAAATTAATATATTTATGAAAAAATTAAAAAAAAAATTAGAATAATTGATATCATAAGATTTCCAATATAATCTTTATATATAAAATTCTTCTGTACATGGCTTTGTCACTGACTCCTTCGAAACGGCTAAACCGATTTGAATAAAATTTTGTGAGCACATGCGGCTGGGTCTGTAGATGGTTTGTATCTAAAGTTTGACTCGGTAGATGGCGCTGTTATTGCTGTGGAAGTGTTTAAAAGGGTATTTGGAATTATAACTCAGAAACGAATTGAGAAATTGTAATGGTTCTTTCACAACACCATTAATTTTTATGCATACAAAATTACAAAAATACAAAATTAATAAAAATAAACAAACAAGAAAACCTTAAATTTTTATGATAGTAAGGCTTGATTTTTCGATCGTATAAACCGTTTTTAAATTTTTATGATAAAAACTTTAAAAAACCCTTTATGTATGCATACCATTGAAAAGAACATTAAAGATGCCATTTTTGGTTTTAAATATTTTTTGAACAGCAATTATTTTTATCAAAGTTTTTTGCGAAATAAAGAAATTCGTTAAGGTTTTTTTTTTAAAAATTATAAAAATTAGAAAGAAACCGAAAATGATCAAACTAAAAAAATGATGGAACGGACAATTAGTCAAAACTTCAAACAAAAAAGAATTGAATGGATTCCTCTGTAAAATGACCAAGTTATTCACTTTCAAAGTCAGCACTTTCATTTTTGATTGATTTTTTTTCTATTTCAATAGAAAATAAAATAAGTACTAAAAAATTTTTGTGTATTTTAGGTACGAAAGTTTTTATGGAGTCAATTTTTTGGAAATTTAAGAAACTTGCACGTTCTTATAGAAAACGAAATTTGTCTAATAAAATACTTCTGAACCAAGAATGTTTCTTACAACAAAGGTATGCTACTACTAAATTGCAATAACATATATTTGAAAATTCTTGCAAGGCAAATTATTTACCTTACATATTTAAGGTGTTGGAATGAATCCGAATTGGATGAGGACCTTAGTATGTTTGGCGATGTCAAAAATTTGGGTATAAATGGTAAAATATAAAAACGTAGCTGTTGAGGCACAAACTGTGTGTGGCTTTGGCGTCGAAGTGCCTTGATTCCCACTCTGCAGATAATGACATACCCCAGAAAATTATAAATTTCATGAAAAGCTTCTAAAAAACATGCTGTTTAGCCATTCGCAGTCAGTATATAACAAGTAGATCCAGTTTTTGATCCATTGTGTACAAAATTTAATAAAACGCACAGCAAATAGCTCATAAGAAGCTTTAATAATGTCCTTTCAAGGGCTGAAATGGCCAAATTGTTTTGGATTTTTGAACATAGAAAAGCACAAAATTTTGGAATAATTGCGTGAAAAGTTGGGAGCATCATGATTCAGAGAACTTTTTATACACTTAACCTGTAAGGTCAAGATATATTATCTTTGTGCAAATGTTGGTTACACCTAGAACGAAGCGTAAAAAAGTATAAAATGGGCGTGATCCGCCCATGAACATGCCCACATCCCATACCCACATTATTAAATGGTTCATATTTGACTTTGAGAGATGAGTCTGCGCATAGAAACATTTTATATCAAAACTAAGGTGTGCACAAAAAATGGGCGTCATTTTCCCACCAACACGCCCACCTCCCATATAACCTAAAAAAAAAAAAAAAACAAATTGGCCATTTCAGCCCTTGAAAGGACTTTGACCGAGCTTCTTATGATCAATTGTGTTGTGTGTGTTATTAAATGTTTGCACACAATTGACCGAGAACTGGACCTACATGTTTTATGCCGACTCCGAACGGCTCATGTTCTCAAGAAGCTTTACATGGCATTATTTACTCTCTGAGGTTTGCCATTGTCTGCAGAGAGGTGGTGACCGATCAGAAAAATTTTTATTGAAAAAACTTTTCGCCGCGGCTGGGGATCGAACCCGGGCTCCGAGCATGCTAAGCCACACACTTAACCTGCATGCCACGGTCACCACCACCCATATAACCTACTATGGGAAAAACTCTCTAAAGAGGTTTATATATGAGCTACAAAGATAAAACTAGGTATGTTAGATTATTGTATCAAAAGTAAGATGTGTTCACAAAATGAGCGTCATCCGCTCATGAACAGGTCCACCGCCCATACAACATACAATATTAAAAACACTATCAAATGTTCATATTTGATAGATGAAACTTCGTGTGGGAACATTTAATATCAAAACTGCGGTTTGCACAAAAAATGGACGTCATCTGCGCACCAACACGCCCACCTACGACAAAAACCACATTAGTTAAACCTGTATTACTTCTATAGGTAAAAATTATGCATGGATTTTTGTAGAAAGTTACGTCTATTTGTTTTAGTATTTTAATATATATTTAAACGTTAGACTATTTCATAGTTCATATTTCATAGGGTATTTCATAGTGGGGCTAGACCGACTTTAGACTTTCTTTGCATATTTTCACTATGTATTTCAAGTTTTTGTATACGAAAATAGGGTAAAAGTTAATATTTGAACAGAATTACCATTAATGAAAATCAAAGTTTAAAAATTATTAACCAAAAAATTAAATTTTACCTGAAACTTTAAATGAAAAATATGCTAAAAATGCCAACTATTTTAACGTATCATATCTCATAAGCAACAATAAGGAACACATAAAAAGCACCACAAGAATCGAACTGCGTCGGGTATTATAAGCTAGTAATGAATATAAATAAATTATCAAATTTGACCAAAAAATAAATAGTAAAAGTAATTTAAAATTGTTTTTTACTTTAAGGTGATATTGAAGTAGGTTTTTTTTTTTGTTAAAAATTTTTTGTTTAGGGGTTTGGTCGGTTTGCCTGATTTCTCCACTTTTCACCCCGATGCGGAACAAGTTAATCCCACACCAACTCGTAATTTTTGTATTTCCAAAGTATTTTTTGTCAAACTTAACAAAACTTAGGATTCCTGGGTATAAAAATTCCATTATTAAAGATCTACATACATCAGTATTCCACCACAACTGTATATGACACATTGACAAGGCTGTAAGTCAAATTTATAATTAGATTTAATTACAATTCATTTCAATGCTATAAAGATTATCAATGAAAAATAAAAGAGAGATATGAATTTAATACTGCTCACACGCCATGTCACTGTATTTATTCGCCTGTGACCAGAAATGACCTTTTGTGTTTGCTTGTTACAATATTAACTGCCTAATTAAACGTAAAATCTGATAAAATGTGTCACAGCAGAAGCTTTATTTAATTTATCAACAAGAGAAAACAAAAGCTTTATTTTATTCTTCTAACAAAAGCGTGTAAATAAACGTCAATTTTACGCTTATATTTCCGTTTCCGCTACATTGGTTTTCATTGCGGCGCGTCCGTGTTCTAATAATATATGAGCGCTTTGAGTGTGAGTACATATTTACCGTTGGTTATTTTTTGACACACCAATTTTTCATACACACTCCATTTTGCGGCATTTCAGTTCATTTCACTTTTAACGGATTGCTGGTTTGTTTATTTGTTTGTTTGTTTGCATGGATGTTGGATTGTATATTTTTGTGTGATTATGTGTATGTGTAGACATCAAATCTGTGTACTTATGTGCCTCGTAGGCAGTTTGGTATTTTTACGTTTATTGCGATTTTGAGGCTGTTATGCGCAGCTAAAGGTTTTTCTTACCTCATGAAATTTAATTTTATTACATTCTTTTTGGGTAAAAATAAATGAATTGGAATAGAAATACAAATTATTCATTTGAGTAAATAAGACTGTAAATTGCAAAAGCTTTAATTAAGATTAAATGAATATGAATATGAATATGAATATGAATATGAATATGAATATGAATATGAATATGAATATGAATATGAATATGAATATGAATATGAATATGAATATGAATATGAATATGAATATGAATATGAATATGAATATGAATATGAATATGAATATGAATATGAATATGAATATGAATATGAATATGAATATGAATATGAATATGAATATGAATATGAATATGAATATGAATATGAATATGAATATGAATATGAATATGAATATGAATATGAATATGAATATGAATATGAATATGAATATGAATATGAATATGAATATGAATATGAATATGAATATGAATATGAATATGAATATGAATATGAATATGAATATGAATATGAATATGAATATGAATATGAATATGAATATGAATATGAATATGAATATGAATATGAATATGAATATGAATATGAATATGAATATGAATATGAATATGAATATGAATATGAATATGAATATGAATATGAATATGAATATGAATATGAATATGAATATGAATATGAATATGAATATGAATATGAATATGAATATGAATATGAATATGAATATGAATATGAATATGAATATGAATATGAATATGAATATGAATATGAATATGAATATGAATATGAATATGAATATGAATATGAATATGAATATGAATATGAATATGAATATGAATATGAATATGAATATGAATATGAATATGAATATGAATATGAATATGAATATGAATATGAATATGAATATGAATATGAATATGAATATGAATATGAATATGAATATGAATATGAATATGAATATGAATATGAATATGAATATGAATATGAATATGAATATGAATATGAATATGAATATGAATATGAATATGAATATGAATATGAATATGAATATGAATATGAATATGAATATGAATATGAATATGAATATGAATATGAATATGAATATGAATATGAATATGAATATGAATATGAATATGAATATGAATATGAATATGAATATGAATATGAATATGAATATGAATATGAATATGAATATGAATATGAATATGAATATGAATATGAATATGAATATGAATATGAATATGAATATGAATATGAATATGAATATGAATATGAATATGAATATGAATATGAATATGAATATGAATATGAATATGAATATGAATATGAATATGAATATGAATATGAATATGAATATGAATATGAATATGAATATGAATATGAATATGAATATGAATATGAATATGAATATGAATATGAATATGAATATGAATATGAATATGAATATGAATATGAATATGAATATGAATATGAATATGAATATGAATATGAATATGAATATGAATATGAATATGAATATGAATATGAATATGAATATGAATATGAATATGAATATGAATATGAATATGAATATGAATATGAATATGAATATGAATATGAATATGAATATGAATATGAATATGAATATGAATATGAATATGAATATGAATATGAATATGAATATGAATATGAATATGAATATGAATATGAATATGAATATGAATATGAATATGAATATGAATATGAATATGAATATGAATATGAATATGAATATGAATATGAATATGAATATGAATATGAATATGAATATGAATATGAATATGAATATGAATATGAATATGAATATGAATATGAATATGAATATGAATATGAATATGAATATGAATATGAATATGAATATGAATATGAATATGAATATGAATATGAATATGAATATGAATATGAATATGAATATGAATATGAATATGAATATGAATATGAATATGAATATGAATATGAATATGAATATGAATATGAATATGAATATGAATATGAATATGAATATGAATATGAATATGAATATGAATATGAATATGAATATGAATATGAATATGAATATGAATATGAATATGAATATGAATATGAATATGAATATGAATATGAATATGAATATGAATATGAATATGAATATGAATATGAATATGAATATGAATATGAATATGAATATGAATATGAATATGAATATGAATATGAATATGAATATGAATATGAATATGAATATGAATATGAATATGAATATGAATATGAATATGAATATGAATATGAATATGAATATGAATATGAATATGAATATGAATATGAATATGAATATGAATATGAATATGAATATGAATATGAATATGAATATGAATATGAATATGAATATGAATATGAATATGAATATGAATATGAATATGAATATGAATATGAATATGAATATGAATATGAATATGAATATGAATATGAATATGAATATGAATATGAATATGAATATGAATATGAATATGAATATGAATATGAATATGAATATGAATATGAATATGAATATGAATATGAATATGAATATGAATATGAATATGAATATGAATATGAATATGAATATGAATATGAATATGAATATGAATATGAATATGAATATGAATATGAATATGAATATGAATATGAATATGAATATGAATATGAATATGAATATGAATATGAATATGAATATGAATATGAATATGAATATGAATATGAATATGAATATGAATATGAATATGAATATGAATATGAATATGAATATGAATATGAATATGAATATGAATATGAATATGAATATGAATATGAATATGAATATGAATATGAATATGAATATGAATATGAATATGAATATGAATATGAATATGAATATGAATATGAATATGAATATGAATATGAATATGAATATGAATATGAATATGAATATGAATATGAATATGAATATGAATATGAATATGAATATGAATATGAATATGAATATGAATATGAATATGAATATGAATATGAATATGAATATGAATATGAATATGAATATGAATATGAATATGAATATGAATATGAATATGAATATGAATATGAATATGAATATGAATATGAATATGAATATGAATATGAATATGAATATGAATATGAATATGAATATGAATATGAATATGAATATGAATATGAATATGAATATGAATATGAATATGAATATGAATATGAATATGAATATGAATATGAATATGAATATGAATATGAATATGAATATGAATATGAATATGAATATGAATATGAATATGAATATGAATATGAATATGAATATGAATATGAATATGAATATGAATATGAATATGAATATGAATATGAATATGAATATGAATATGAATATGAATATGAATATGAATATGAATATGAATATGAATATGAATATGAATATGAATATGAATATGAATATGAATATGAATATGAATATGAATATGAATATGAATATGAATATGAATATGAATATGAATATGAATATGAATATGAATATGAATATGAATATGAATATGAATATGAATATGAATATGAATATGAATATGAATATGAATATGAATATGAATATGAATATGAATATGAATATGAATATAAATATGAATATGAATATGAATATGAATATGAATATGAATATGAATATGAATATGAATATGAATATGAATATGAATATGAATATGAATATGAATATGAATATGAATATGAATATAAGTAGCTAATATTTGAAACGAATATCTACGCAAGTATTTGAACTGAATCCAACCACTCACTCCCACAGGTCTGTTTAGTGACCAACTCTGCATGTTGCAATAAAAGAACTTACCATAAAAAGTTCCATTCCTTCCATGACTTTCATTATCCTTGATTGATTTTTATATACATGCTTGATAGTGGTTTTTGTTGCTGCTTATTTGAAATTCATTGAGTCAGTCACTTGGAATAATCTAGTTATCTTACGTGGATTAAAGTTAAGCAAGAATAAACGCACCACTTACTCGGCATTGCATACTTTAAGAAACTCAAATTTATTTGCCACTTATACTGAAATTGCTGTGAGCAGACTGGCGCAGGAAAATTAGAGTAAGCCCTATGCTGTTTTGCTCTTTTGTGTCTCAAACATTCCCAATGATGCCTAAATTTATGCACTAAACATTTTTAAAACAGTGAAAAAGTCTCTTTTAGATATATTTTTAATGTCATTCAAGGTCTTCACACATTATCGGCAGCTTTTTGGGCATTTTTTTGTTTTGTGTTTTTTGTTTTAATAACTTTTTTTAAATAAGTTCGCTAACTGTTTAACATTGATAAGTATATTAAAGTATATTTTTGCTAGACGAGCCTTAAAAAACGCGATTAGCCTGACAACGTTGGCGCCTTAAAGTAGGCAACTCATTTACATTTTAAGTGCTTCGGTGTCTAGCACAAACATAAGAGGGAGAGGGAAAAAAAATCAGCGTGACTAACAACGGTTGTTAATTTTTTTCGCACGGATTACGGAAGCAATACAGTTTGTTTGCTCGCAAACTCAAAATTTCTTTTTAACGAAGTCCGCTGAGCCGCGCTTAAGCTAACCGTAAAACAAGCTGCTACGTGCTGTAGTGTGGTTAATATGGGTCTGAGTGCATGACTTGAAGCGGTGCTTTTGTGTGCATGACGTTGAATAATTAAAAGAGTTTAATGTAATTTATCTTAAGTGTTTGCATAATTTTTTGTAGCATATTTTAAGGCGAGCTGCTCTCTCTCTATATATTAAGGCAAATTTAATGACTCTTGAGTCGGATAACAGTAGAAAAGGATAAAGGCTCATAAAATAAAAAAAATTAAAGTATAACGCAGTAATTGCACGAACGAAATTGCAGGTAATGACGGATAAAACTTAAATACTGTAAACAATGCGAATGAATGAAAAAAGTGTTTTTTAAATGTTTATTCGAAAAATATATTTGCGGAAGTTGTTGAGCATATCAGCGGTTTTAATGTAATGAAATTAGGATTAAAGTAGAACTTTTTACAAAGCAATTAAATAAAAACAGATTCGGTACATTATAAACATTGCCTTTATGTATAATTTTAAAAGATTTTGAAGAGAAACTTCTTATACAACATACGACTTATTTAATGGGGAGTAAAACTGATGTAACACTGAAAGGGGCACATGACATTGGCCGGTTTTTAAATCGATTTTATTTAATTTTTTTATAATTTTGTATTTTAGTATTTAAGTTCGGGGGCCTCGGTAGTCGAGTGGTTAGCGTGCTTGACTGCCAACCCAGAGGTTCCGGGTTCGAATCCCGGTCTAGCCATGTTCGTACGCTCTTACCTATCTTTAATTCTTTCCTCATTTCGAATCAACTGAAATTAAAAATTCATCAATATATACGACCTTGAAGTAGTAGCTGGTGGTGGAGATGTTTGTGGAATTATATTGCTTGATAACTCGAATTGACTGAGGTAAAGGCATAACACTTGCCTCAAATTCAAATTTGCATGTTGATATAGCGCCCCGTCACACATACAACATTCTACACTGGTTTTTCTTGATTTAACTTTCTTCCCTACTTATCTACCTCCCCATTTCCGAACCAAGGCAGACTTGACTGAATAGGTTTGACACCTGAAATCCTTGGTTCAGAGCTAAAAAAAAATAAAATATTCTTAAAATTCTAAGAAAAAAATTTTACGGAAAAATTCTTACGGGTTCAAAAGTTACAGTCGGATTAGTAAGAGCGCATTTTTAATTTTCGCCTTTTTTTTTCTTTGTTCACAAACTTTGAACGCGTTTATCTCGAAACCATGTTTTTCGTACTGGTTGTGGCACTAGCGGGTTCATTTTTTGACGAAATTTTTTTTTTTTAATTTGATTCGCTATCGTGACAGCAGATTTTTTTCAATTTTTATGAATTTTAAAAGTAAATATTTATTTTCGAAAAAACACACTTCTCGAAAAAAAATTTAAAAAAAGCTCCTGTCATATTATAATTAAATTTGTTAAGATTTAAAAATGTAATTTTTTCCAGATCGGACAATTTTTGCGACTCCCAGCGCTGCAAGCACAAGTTGCAACCGCAAGTTTGGAGCTCCATAAAACCATGTTGGAGTGAAAAATATATTTTTTTGAATTTTTTTCTTGTAATTTGTTCAATTCTCTACAAGAATAAAATACAATTTTGGAAAAATGTCTGTTTTGGACTGAGTTATGAATTTTTAAAAAAAGGTCTGTTTTCTCTGCCGCGAATGTTATGTCCCACCTTAAATGAAATAAGCGATTTTATAAGTTATTAATAGATATTCGGAACAGTTTTTTAATCAGAACTCATAGGGGAAAAATAGACAAGACTAATTATTATGAAAGTATTGGATCTTAATTGCATCTTTCTGTTTTTAGTCGAGCCGATATATGTTGCAGTGTAAATATGTTATCTCAATTTTGACCAAATCCCAAGCGAAAAAATTGGAATGCATCATTAGATTAAGTTAAATGTTGAAATTATACTAAAGAGTATGTGTTAGTTTTTCCTTGAACCGGGTTGTCACTTGTTGGTGATGTAGATTCGAAATAGGGCTTAGGATACAAACGACCAAAATTATCAAACTGGCTTTTGTTTTTTACTCTCAGGTGCAGTTATATCTTGATATTGAAGGAAGCAACATGTGATAGCTACATCAAGTGTAGAAGCAGAATACATGGCATTGGTTGAGGCAGCAAAATATGCCAGCTACTTCGAAAACTTGATAGAAGAACTTGGTTGCAAATGGCAAGACCTAACAACAATCTATTGTGATACTCAAAGCACAACATATGGTGCATTTTGGTGTTCATCATTCAAGAACTAAGCATATTCATTATAAGAACCATTTCATTCGCATAATTGTTAACAAATGAAACCCTTAGTCAAAGTAAAGCACCCCAGTTTTGGATAATTTCGATAGGAATATCGATGGGAATATCAAGTATATGTTGTTGAGGAGGCGTTTTGAAAATCGACAACTTAATATACTTTACTTATATCATAAATACTTGCTAATTTTGTTTCATATTCTCAATGCACTCTCTGAATAATGATTTACGTTTGTATGGAAATTGTCTTTACTCAGAAATCGGATCTTGAATATTAAACATAGTTAAAGAAAAAGCTCGAAATGTGGTTCTTATTATAAGAAGGTCTGTTGATTGTGCGTATTAGGATTCGATCCTCAAGAGCAACGAACCAATTTTCAGTACGATCCAACAAATGATTACAAAAATCTTCGATGCCTAAATATTAGGCCATGGAATGTTGTGTACGTAAATTGCTTGCTTTGCATTGGAAAATCTTGCATTGTATTGCGTAGCAGGCAAAGTAAAGATAATGCCTTTGACACCACCTCCAGAGCCTTTGAAGACTTTGGTCAGTTGTGAAACACCGAAGTCGAACCATTTTCTGAAGCAGATGACGTATTTTTCTGGTCACATCGTTGACGAACATGAGTATAGTCTAACTATCAGGGTAATGTCATCAGATAGAAGTGCACATTGGTAGCATTTCAGCACACTTAACTCACCACACTTTCATAAACTATATAAAAAAAAAATATGTGTGTGGCAGCCATGCACGGTATAAGTGGAAATTTAACCCAAAAAAGTAGAGAGTTTAGAGTGGTTAGTTGCGGTTAACTCTTAAATATAGGTTGACTAAGAAATTTCAAGTAAAAGAGTAGATTAAATCTGTTTTAATGAAATTACAAAAAGTTCAAAGGTTTTCTACCATCAATTTATCATACTATATCCATCATACCATATCAGTACACTGAGAAAAAAACATACTTTAAAATTAAACAAAAAATTTTGAAATAGAAATTAACGCCTTTGCGTTTCTACAAAACAAAAATTAAAACAAGTGTGCTTAATTTTCAACTACCAATAAACTACTTTCTTTTTTTTATTTTCTTTAATTATTTCTTTGAAAAAACAAACAAAAATTTAAATACAAGAAAATTTTTGAATTTTTTGAATTGGTTTGAAAAATATCGAACATACGATAAAATAAAAACTAATTAATTAAATATTAAAATATATCAAATGCAAAATTCTTCGAATGGAGTTAACATTCGGCGGTCCCGAGGGTAGCTGTCTGTGCATCTGATGCTAAAAACTCGGTAAAGCTAAAAAAATGGCATCGAAATATGCTTTAAAATATTTGTTTTAAATTTTAAAATGTTTGTTTTAAATTTGTTTTTCGTAACAAAAACATTGTTTTAAAAACAAAAACTTTTGTTTTGAATTTAAATTTAAATACATTTGTGTTTAATTTCAATGAATTTGTTTCAAGCTCTATTTCAAAAACAAATTCGTTAGATATGAACACAATTTCATTTAATTTTAACACATTTTTCCCTCAGTGTAGTTTTTATTTATTGTAAAAACTTTTATCCAAAAATTTTATGTAGAAAAAAAGCTTATGTTGGTGATAAGAGGAAAACAAATTGAAGACACACTTATTTTGCTACCGACATTTTTTTGCAAACTAGTTTTTAATCCAAACTTTGGTTTAATGGAATTTTTAATCCTAAAAGTACTATTTTTTATTACATATTTTAGTTTAATTTTTTTTAATGCGAAAAAGTTAAAGTTTAAGACAATTTTTGTACTACAATTTTGCATTAAAGTAGTATTTTCAGGAAAAAGGATTTATGTTATATAATAGCTTAATTACAATGCAGCAGTGGCAGTGGCAGCGGAAGTGATCAGCTGTTTCGTATTTTACCTCCTACAAATTACAATCTAGCAGTGGCAGCGTCAGCATCAAAAGCAGTGAATGTGGAATTTTTCTTAGTAATTTAATTATTTGCATGTTGGCAGTGAATTTAGAAAGAGGGCTAACCTTGGCAGTACTTCTTACTGCCACTGCTGCTATGTTATTTTTCACCATTGAACAACAGTATTCCTAAAATAACAGCTGATCAATGCCACTACCACTGACGCTGCCACTGACGCTGCCACTGACGCATTGTAATTCAAGTATAAGATTGAAAACTACTACTACTACGAAATTTAAGCTAAATATAATACTAAATGTTGTTTAAGCATCCGAAATTTATTTTTAATTAAACGAAACAAATTGTTTATTAAAATCTGAACCAAAATATTATTATATATATTATTACAGTAAACGGTGTTTAAACCTTTGTGGATTGTAATCCTATTCAGAAAACAATATTTTAAACTTTTTTGGACTAAAATCTAATCCTTTTTGGATTATAATATTTTAAGCGTTCTGTGGATTAACAATTATTCCTTTTTGATTAAGAAATTTTAAACTTTTTGTGGATTAAACATAAATCCTTTTTGGATTGAAAAATTTAAAACTTTTCTTTGGATTAAAAAATAATCTTTTTTGGTCGTGTCGTATATGTAATCCAAAAAAGTTTAAAATTTAGTCCAAGATTCTTAACCGTGTGCTTTATGCTTGGCAAGAGAAGCAAAAACTCCAAGGTTTAAACCTTTTAGCTTGCTTTTCAATTCGCCGTTTCAATTCGCTGTATTGCTCTGTAAGCTGCTTATGTAGTTTAACTTCACAAAATTACGGACTCAAACTTTGATGATTAGGTCTTTTTCTTCGTTATGTCTGTTTGGCTACTTTCGTTAGTTTGGACTAAAACCATTTCACCATGACTTATGGTGAGTTATTCAATTTGTTTATTTTCGTTAGTTTGAACTCAAACCATTTCACCATGGCTTATGGTGAGGTATTTGATTGCATGAATTCGCTACGTTTCATTAAGGTACTATACAGTGTGCAAAAAATTATAAAAAATTCATTTTTTTTAGAATATTGTTCTTTAAGGTCTCAAGAATTCGTATACGAAATTTAGGAAAAAAAATCTTAATACATAAAATCAAATGTTTGTCCCTCTGTCTGTCTGTCTGTCTGTCTGTCTGTTCCGTATAGGCTCGCGCACCGTTAATCCGATTGAGATGAAATTTGGACACTGAGTACGTTTGATAGAAAGAAAAAACATAGCGGGTTTAAAAAAGTGGGCGCAAGTATGTGGGCGTGGCACACTTTAATAACTTTTAAACGCCTGGACCAATTTCCATGAAATTTGGTATGAAAGTTCAACTGCTTCCAAAATAAAACATAGGTTATAAAAAATTCCAAAAATTTCCACAAGTAGTGCGTTTTGAAGACATAATAACTCCTTAACGCCTGTGCCGATTTTAATGAAATTTGGTATGAACGTTCAACTCCAGTTAAAATAAAACATTAAATATAAAAAATTCCAAAACTACCGCAAGAGGGCACTTTGAGTAGTGCATTTTTAAGACTCAATTACTTCAAAACGGCTTGACCGATTTGAATAAAATTTGGTATAAAGGTTCAACTGCACCCAATATAAAGCATAGGTAAAAAAGTGGACGGAAGTATGTGGGCGTGGCAGTCTATAATAACTCCTAAACACCTGGACCGATTTCAATGAAATTTGGTATGACGGTTCGACTACGCCCAAGATAACATAGACTATAAAAAATTCCAAAGACTTCCGTAAGAGGGCGCTTTTAGTGTACCTTTTAAAGATTTAATAACTCCTAAACGCCTTAACTGATTTCAGTTAAATTTGATATGAACGTTCAACTGCACCCAACATAAAACATAAAATATAAACAATTACAAAGACTTTCGTAAAAGGGCGCTTTAAGTAGTGCATTGTTAAGACTCAATAACTCCTAAATGACTTGACCGATTTTACTAAAATTTGGTATGTGAAATAACTAAACCCTGCAACAGAATTGAGACTATTTAAATTTCATAAAACTTCAGTGAGAGGGCACTTTCTTCAATCAACTTTGTTCGGCTCATTCACGTCAAAACGGATGAACCGATTTTGATGAAAATTGACAAGCATTTGTATTTGTTACTGAAATAGACCCTATGCTTTTAAAAGTTCTTTCGACAACAATCAAGGAAAATCGTTCCGAAGTTGAACGAAGACAATCCAAAAATCGAATCGATGCTTACAGAATTTTTTAAAATTGAAATTTATTTGAGATAAAATTGCACATAGAAAAAATTTTCTCGGAATATGATAAAAATGGCATCATATTTACTGAAAAATGGTATTGACCTTGCTTCAGAGAATACTTTTCTCTAAATGGGATCCTAAAAATTCTCTAAAAATGATAAAAACCTTCTATGAAAAAGAGAAATATATAAAAATAATTCGATTTTAGAGAAAAAGACTCTTTATTTTTGAGAAAACATTTGTTTTTATTGAAGAAAATACTTCTCAGAGTGAATTTTTTATCAAAATATAGGAAAAAAATTTTCATTTCCAAAAAATTTTCCTGTATAAATGAGAATTTTTTTGTGCAAGAAAAATATTTGTCATTATAAGAGACATTGAAATATTTCCATTTCCTAGAAGTGAAGATATATTTCTTCGAAAATTTATTCTAATTGAAGAAAATTTTATTTGAAATAAGGGAAGTTGCTATTATCGAAAATAGAGAAATTTTTCACCGGAGGAAGATATGTGTTTTTTTTCTGAGTGTGGGTGTCCATTTTCCTCAGAAACCAGACGTCAGATCGAGATGTTGAAGATGTCATTTTTTGTTTTAATCATGTCTGGCAAGTACAGTTTTACGGAAATTTGACTTAACACTTTCGACGGAAAGAGGGGGCAAAACCCCAAAAAACGATAATTTAAAAAATTTTAAAATTGAATTGATAATTTTAAAAACGTAAAAATGAGAGCAGTTTTCAAAATCGTCCTCTTTCTGTGCTCGAGGCACAACCCCGAGTAACACCGGGTTACATCCACTAGTATATTCATATATTATCGTTCATAGAAAAAATTCTAAACGCGTGTTTCTCGAAACATGTTTTTCGAATTGGTTTCTAAGATATCTCGAGTTCTGTTTGATAGATTTCGATGAATCTTGATTCATTGTAATCTTCATTGACTATGTTAAGCACTCTATCTAAAAAAGCCGAGAAACTTTTATAATTTGTTTTTACGGCTAAGAATTTCTGCCAAAAAGAGGGCAATTTTTTTGTAAATTTGTTTTTCAACGCATGCCATTTTTTTGTTTTTTTTTATATTTTTATTTGCGTAAGTAGAGGGCTCAACTACAACCCTTTACTGAAGAATGCACTTTGATTTCTTATCTTGAAAATGCTGGAAACGAGAAACCAGCTTACAACCTTTTTTAAACAGGCTAATTTCAACGACCTCTAGAAAATAAACATCAAATAAAAAAACAAATAAAAACATTTTTTTTATATCGTCAACTTTAACTGAATATAATGTAAATAAATTTTAACTAAATAATTTAATAATGCTTTGCAAATAAAATTAATAAAAAAGGTGATGATTTTAATCGCTTCACACTGTAAAAGTACTTTAAAGTGTTTCATAGGTTGTACTCCCCGTTTAGTTCGCCGTATACACGGCTAAAGAAGTTTCATTTCAACAATTATTTGCTAAAACTATTGAAAATGCCTCAAAGTATGCTATGCCGAGCAACACATATTTGAAGCACTTTAATAGTGTAGCACATTTTGAAAAACAAAACTTATAAAAAACATCACCCAGCAGATAAGATCTAGCAAAAAAAAACAAGAATGAAACAAGAAGTACAACTACAGAAAACAAGCATGACAAGACGAGAAAAAAATATGATCAATTCAGCCTTGTTGTTCTGCCTAGATAGACAAGAGCAGCAAAAAAAGAACCTAAACACTGCGCTGTCATAGTCAACAGTTTGAGCCTAAAGTTTTGCTTTGACAAACGCACGCAGAGATAGACAGACAGAAATATACACACACATATATATACAGAGTGAGTGCGACACATTTATATAATCTGCAAATGTTGGCCGATAGCCTAAAGCCGACATCAAAGACAAGTTAAAGTTGAACATCAAGAAATAAAACATTGAGTAGCCTGCAGTTAAATGTGGATGTTTTTCTGTTTAGCTGTTTTTTATAGACTTTAGTGCTGCGTGCTAAATAGTAAAAATGCTGAGAATATAAAACAACAACAGAAAAGGGAAAAAAAAAACCACAAATTTGCTTTAATTAAAGCTCTTGCAAAAGACTTTAAAACATTTGCTCTGAGCTTGATATAAAAGGAGGATGGATGGATATATTAACACAATTTTGGAGTTGTAGAAGCACCCAAAAGTAGGCTTTGCTGGTTTTTATGAATACACAACAATTTCCTCTAATTTACATTGTTAAAATGCGGCAATAACATGATGATCATAACGATAACAAGCAATCAAACAAAATTGGATAAAATGCCCAAAGGTAGGCAAGAGGAGGATATTAAAAACCAAATTCCGTAAAATAAATTATACGAGTAACTGAAAAGCTGTTTTATGATGATTTTAAATTTGGGCATAAAAAAAATGGGTTAGAAAATGAGCGTGATTAAAACCAGAAATAAAAAAGATGTGAGTTTATGTCAAAGTTAAGAGTTCAAACGTATAAAAAAAAATCAAAACGATGATAAAAAGTATTGCTGACAATTCAATACTCAGATTCAGAGAAAACGCACTGATATCGAAATAAGTATAAAAGAAATAACTAAATAATCGACACATTCAAATGCATTGAAGTGAACTATTCACCGCTGCTTAGAGTTTAGTTTCTGTATGTTTAGCATTACTTTGAAACGTTTGCTAAAAGCAAACTTCATAGCAACACTTACAATCACCAAACACACACGCATACACATAAGCATAACATACAAGTATAAACAACACTTAACATGGTTGTTTTTGAACGGAAATCGCATGTGAACCGTGCAATGAAGTGTAAAATATGAAAGAAAGGTCATGGCTGGCATTGAATAGAAATAGAAATATGTTTGTGTTAGTATATATAGAAGAAATAAGCGCATTAAAATGCTTAAACGTAGAAGTGTGTGTTTAGACAAAAATATTTACAACTCAAACGATTTAATTGTAAGTTTAAAGAATACAAAGAAAGCTGTTTTTGCTGATTTGCACAAAAAATATGTTTGATGTTAAAATAAAGAGCGGATTTGTATAAGTATGATTTAAAAAAGCTAAAAATACATTTTTGTTCAAGTTGATGATCAGATAGATAATATTTGATATAAAAATTTAAATTCGAATTATTTTAAGTTGACTTAAGTAAATCTTAAATTAATGATTTCTCAAAAGGTTGACATTTACAATTATAAGCATACATTATATTTGCGTCAGAAGCTGTCTTGTCTGGACTAGCATTCTTAGTTGTTTATAACCAACGCTTTATTGATTATTATTTTTATTATTTTTATGAGTGTTTCAGACATGTCATGATGTGCGTCGTGCGTTGGTTACATATCTAGTATTTGCACTAATACTATATGCTCTAAATATGTATTTGTAGACATCATCAGCAGCTCAAGCAGCAGCACCCACACAAAGCTTTCTTATTCGTTGAGCTTGATTTTTTTTTCACTTGTTTTATGCCTCTTATTAATGCCAACGTGAATATTTTCCGCTCTGCTGAACAAAAGGTTAGACTTTGCAAAACAACTTACATGCAGTGTTGCAAAAAGCACTCAACGTAGCAAAAAAAAAAGTGCTAAAAATTATTTAATGACCTAAAAAATTTCGTTTTATTACTGAATGTTCGGATAAACTTCATGCGTCCTATTCACATTTTTTAACTCATTTCCATATCTGCAAATAGGAATTTGTAAAAAAAAGTTGTAGTTGTCTGTGTTGTTGGCATATTCGTAGGCATTAGATGTTTCAAATATTTGATCCTTCCTTCTAACGCCTTTGTGCTAATCGCTCTGCTAATACTTATCCAATTTATTACTTATTCTTACTTATTATACTTACCCTATTCCTATTTTGTCAATTTTTATTCTATTACTTTATTTTGTTCTGTCCAAATCTTTATACAACTTGTTTTATTTTTCCTTGTCTTTATCCTTGTCCTCATATTTCTTTACAATCGAGTTATAATCATTTTGCTTACTCTTATCAGAATGCATATCGCCTTAGAGAGAACAGTGTCTACACTGTAAAAAGTAAATCTTCATATTAGGTGAAAAAACTGTCTTAAAATAAGCTGCAACAGCATTAAGACGGCTTTTGCTGACATTACTTTTGCCTTTTTATATTGTAAAACAGCATTCAATTATGTCTTACTTAAAGGCAGTTAAATGGTAAAAGCAGCCTTACCTTTGCTGAATTTCAGCCCTTATCGTAAACAAACTGGCTTGAACAGCAATGCAAACTATCTTAAATTAAGACCCATATGATGAATTGTAGCCATTTTTAACATAAAAACCCATAAATTTCTTTAAATTAAGCTAGCTTGTCTTAAAATAAACTTCCAAAAGCTGACTTCAAATATGCTTCTTTAGATTTTAAAGCATTTAGAATATTACAATGCAAAACATGCTTAAATTCAGGCACAAGTTGATTTAAAGGCAGTCTTTAAAATACGCTTTACTTTTTACAGTGTACTGCAATGTGAGTCTGGATCTTGCTTGTATAATACTTGCAAGACAAATCTCAAAGAAGGTTTGATGCATGAAGAAGGCTTACCACCCGATGTCGATGATCACAAAGTTAAAGAAGAAAAAGCTTATCTGATAAATTTCGATTTATTCTTAAATTTAATTTTTATGGAATTTCAAGAGATTTTAGTTTTTATGACATTACTTTGTTTTGGAGTTAGAGGGAGTTTTTATCCGCTTTGTCTCATTTTCAAACTCAGTATGCGTATTTGAGATCAAAGCTTATGTACTAATTTTAAGTTATTAAATAAATTTTTGTGGAATTTAAAGCGATTTTACCGTTTTGATGAAGTCACTTTGCATAGGAGATAGGCGTGGTTTTCATTCGATTTGTATATTTTCGAACTTTGTCCTTATTTTTTAGAAAAATTATTAAATATCGAAATTCATAACCATAATTTAAAAATACGTAGTCTTAAAAAACAAAAAAAAAAAAACAAATTGGCCATTTCAGCCCTTGAAAGGACTTTGACCGAGCTTCTTATGATCAATTGTGCTGTGTGTGTAATTAAATGTTTGCCCACAATTGATCGAGAACTGGACGTACATGTTTTATGCCGACTCCAAACGGCTAAATTTCTTGTTCTCAAGAAGCCTTACATGGCATTATTTACTCTCTGAGGTTTGCCATTGTATGCAGAGAGGTGCTGAACGATCAGAAAAATTTTTTTATTGAAAAAACTTTTTGCCGCGACTGGGGATCGAACTCGGGCTCCGAGTTGGCCAAGCCACACACTTAACCTGCATGTCACGGTCACCACGTAGTCTTAGTGGGTATAAAATACCCACAGTACACGTGTGGGTATGAAAATAATCTTCCCTGTATTTCCTTTTTTCATGAACTCCAAAATACTTCTTCCTAAAAAGTCAGTAGCCATCAATAAGCGATAGATGTTGAAGCTATCAATCCGGTTTCTCTAACGTAATGAGATAATTACAAGAGGAATTTATGAGTTAATTTCAATGTATGTATTTATTTATTTTGTATTGCGTATCAAATTCTACGACTTAACTTATATTGTGTTCATAATTACATTCATTCTAGATTTTCCGCTTAGAATGTTATAAAATAGAAAATTTAAGTAGTAATACAAATAACTATTAAAAATTATGAAGGTTTTTTCTATGAAGATTTAAAAGGCTGAAGGAGTATATGTTGGGCTAAAAAAATAGTTTTTATTGGCACACGCCACTGATTACGAAAATTTCACGTATGGATGAATTTATACATATCGATCGATGTGGTGATAGTGGGCGCACCATCATTGAAATAATTAAACATTGTAGTGAATGTATGGCATTCAACAACTTTTTGAAGTACCTTTGATTGCGTCCTTATTAAAATATATTTACAAGACTGTAATAAAATAATTAATATAACGTTCGCAAAAAAAAAAAAACCCTATATTACTGGCATTATTCTATACCACTTAAGTATATCTAGTTTGTACAGGAGAAAAACTTCATTGTCTTGATTTTATTTATTTCAGTTGAACTAAACATTGAAAGTGGAACTAGATTAAAAAATGAATTAAAAAGAGATATTTTGGGTTACAATTTTTTTTTTACATTTTTTATATGTATACAAATTTGTGGTCAATCAGAAAATATTTCTAAATTTTGCTTTAATAAAACTTAGTTTTTGGGATAATTAATTTAATTTGGATAAAAAAATGATTGAGTCTAACATGCTAAATTTCAAAAGTGCAACTTGATTTAATGACAAGTTTCATCTCAAATTGGTTCCCAGACGTCACTTGCGTAGGAGAAGCCGTTTTGTAGCAATTGTTAGCCAAAATTATTTATTTGGTCTTTAAGGCGCCATAATTCTTAGCCCTGATTGGCCAGCAAATAAGTTGGTAGGGTAATTTTGTGTTGGAACCAATATGGAATTCGAAAATAAAATCATATCTTCATCTAATATATAAAAATCTTGTGTCACGGTGTTAGTGTATGAACTCCTCCGAAACGGCTAGACCGATTTTAATGAAATTTTTTTTGTATATTAAGTAGGTATGAGAATAGGTTATAAAGTATTTTTTATTTTTCTACCCACGAGGGGCGTAGCAGTTTTTCAAGAAAACAAATTTTCGGTTTTACTTTCGTTCAACATCGCACATAAATGAAAATCGGTACGAACTTACTGTTGACACGCGCCCTTGGACTGTCAAATTTGAGCGATCTTTGAAAAGGGGGGCACGGCACCGCCTACACAATTAAACTTTTTGATATCGAATAGATTTGGAACTTGATGTCGTATAACAGTAAAGCACAGTTTGAAATAACTGATTGGTCAGGTCTTTCAATTATAAAAAGACACAGGCATTGGAAAACGGGGCGTGGCTACGCTCATATAACTCGAATTTTCGATACAGAATAGCTATGGAAGTAAAATTCACATAACATTTTAACTTAGAATGAAGTTACTATTTGGTGGTGTACTGCTACTGGAAGACTAGAATGGGCATTGTACAGGGGGTGTGGCTCCACCGATATAAGACACATTTTTTAAATTGAATCGCGTTGAAAATAACAGTCACAGATCAAATAAACTCGGTTTGGAGTAACCATTTGGTGATATCCTACTAATCGATTATACTAGCAAAATAAAACGGATGGCTACACCCATAAAAGAATTTTTTTTATTTAATAGCTTTGAAAATAATGGTCAAAGAATATTGAAACTTAGAGTGGAGTTTGTCTATTGACAATCTGGAACAGACATTGGACAAGGACGGCAGCAACGCGCCGGGTACCAGCTAGTAACTAAATAAAAATTTTGATTTTTACGTACTGTATACTTGAAGCTTAAGTTAAATCCTTCAATATTATAATGTTTCATAGTTAATGGTTCAAAAATGGTTAAGAAAATGGTTAAATGGTTAAGTACGCCTACTTTAGACTCCAAAGTGGCTAAGTCACTGCGTTGGGTTTCAAAAGCGGCAAAATTCCTGTGTTGAGAACAAGATAAAACCAATAATTTTTTTACAATAACTATTTTGATTCATATGGAATTCGACTAAATTTTTTTAAAAAGTACTCAATAATATAACAATCATCACTATATTGTTTTATTTAAATTTTAATACAGCTGTTCCTGTGCAAATAAGGGGGAGATAAAGGGATAAGGAGATAAGGGGGCGATCTTCACATGGCAACGTGTCTGACTGCCTCAACTTGGCGAGGCCAGCATTATCCATGTCGAAATCGTCTCAAGTCGACTCAAACCTTCGCGTGGTGTCTCCTGAAACGTCAAAAAACTATCATACCGATATACTTTGGCGGCGAATCTGAGCGGCGGGCTTCCTTTGGCCATCAAGCAAAGGTTGTGCGTTGGGTTTGAAGCCCACCATGTAATAAACCATTTCAATGAAAAGTTTAAGAATAAATAAAAGAATGATCCCCAAATCTGATGACGACAACCGCAAACGAAAAACTGATAATGATTTACGGATATGCACCTGGAATGTCCGAACCCTAAATTGGGATGGTGCCTCTATCCAACTGATTGATATATTGGAAAGATATAATTCTGATATCACTGCAATCCAAGAAATGCGATGGAAGGAACAGGGTTGCTAACGGCAAGCATCCTGTGATATCTACTACAGCGGCCATGCGGAGAAACACGAGTTTGGATGCGGATTTGTAGTTGGCAAGAGAATACGGCATCATGTCCTGCGATTCACTTCTGTGAACGAACAACTTGCCATAATCCGCTTCAAGGCAAAATTTTTTAACATTAGCCTAATATGTGCGCACGCTCCGACAGAAGAAAAAGATGACGAGATCAAAGAGAGTTTTTACGAGCGCCTTGAAGACGCATACGAGCGCTGCCTCCGTCATGACATAAAAATCGTGCTTGGTGACTTCAACGCCAAGGTGGGTAAGGAAAACATATTTGGTCCAACAGTCGGAAAGTTCAGCCTCCACGACAACACATCCGATAACGGAATGAGGTTGATTGACTTCGCCACAGCACGAAACATGGTCGTTAGTAGCACTAGATTCAAGCATCTCATATTCATAAGGCCACTTGGCTGTCCCCTGATCAAAAAACATGCAACCAAATTGATCACGTTTTGATTGACGGAAGGCACTCTTCCAGTGTACTGGACGTACGCACGATCCGTGGCGCATAGCTTTGATGAAAACGATACACAAAACGAAAGAAGAACTTAATTACTTTCCAACAATAACAATTCCACGTAAATCTAATAAAAAATGTGTCTTTTACAGCGGTTTTATAAAAATGCCTTTTTAAAAATAGCAAAAAATTCAATTTTTGATGGTCAATAAGAGTTATAATGAAACAAAATTTTAACAATTTTTTTATGTCAAAATGTTAGTATGAGTAAGAAATTTAAAATTTAAGAATCTTTTGGTATGCGTTCTGTGAAAAATAAAAAGTTACAAGCAAAAACCATGTTTTTTTAGCAAAAAGGACCTTCAGGAGAATCAAAATTGCCTCGGCGGTTTTTCTCCGATTTGAAAAAAAAGTGTGCAGAAATCATTTTAATGAGTTCCTCTAACTTTTGAGACCCCGACCGGCGGAATCTAAATTTCGATCCGGTCTAGTATGCAACCAAATTCAATCCCTATATCTTAAATAAAAGCCTTTTTATAAAGCAATCAACTTTGGGGTTGTGTGGGAAGTGGGCGTGTATATAGGCGGATTCCAAAAAAATAGCACAAATCCTTGGGTCTACATAACCAAGTGTAACAACTTTCATGCAGTTATCTCAACTTCTTCTTATTCTGTGTTTACAGACACCTCACACCTATGGACGGACAGGTCTAAATCAGCTCACGCGGTAATGAAGTATGTATGTATATAATTTTCTGTACCGGGCTGGCTTATTTCTCTGCGCCATAAACGTTTGCACAAAGCTACCTACGCCATTACCTGTTCAGGTTTTTTATTTTTTTTTTTTGCATATATGAATTTAAACATTAACAGCCTTATACTCGTACATAAAATCATTTTAGAGGCTTAGTAACTTTAGCATTTTTAAAAAAGCACATTTTTATTCATAAAGATGGTTGCAACTTATTTAACATCTGCACTTTTCGCAGCCTTTAATCATCGCAAATCGCATTTAAATAAAATTTAAGCAACGGTTCTTGGCAGAACTTGCGTCAAAAACGACATATTTTACGCTTAATGTTAAAGATTTCTTGATTTTTGTAAAAGATTTGTAAAAAATGACAAAAAATGTTTTTAAATTACAATTTAAGCCAGGTTGCGAAGAGCCTGCTTAAAATCAACTTTTATAAGAGCCTGCTTAAAATCAAGGCAGATAGACATGACTTGATCGACTCAAGTTGAAATATCGATCAAGAAAATATATACTTTTATATACTTGCCACGCCTTCTTATGGGCGTCACAAAATTAATATACCCACAAAATCATAAAATAATAACTTAAGAGTTCTTAATGTATCAATTAACATATAAACTGCAACACATTGTATAACGTGCTTTATACGTTCTTTTACGTGCTTTTCCTTAATAAATTGTTTCGATCAACTCGAATAACTCGAATAAGTTGAAAAATTCGAATGTACATGTGCTATTCTCTTTGCTTACAGCAGTTTAGTAGAATAGAGAGAATAACAATAAAATGCTCATCGTCACTCTTTACGGCTAGTGTTTGGTGGCTCTTCTTCTCATTGTTGGTGACAAAAATTAGAGCGCTTCGGCTAATTGTACGAAACGAATTAATGCAGTCTTTCGGCAAACAAGACACAACCGAAACTCACACAACTTTAGTGGCTGCATTCATGAACATTCATTCAACGACGATGGGTTGGCAAGGTAACAAGCAACACGTTGTGAAACATGTTGTGCATTCATTGTGTGAATAAATTCATGCAGATGTTTATTATATATTTATTTATTTATTTTATTTATTTATTATAGGCAAGGCTAGTACAACAAGATTAATATCTTATAATTAGAGTACTAGCAACATGAATAAAACAATTAAAGTTTAAACAGTTTGAGTAAAAATAAAAAGTAAAATAAGGTAAAAATATTAAGGTAATTAAACAAAGCAATTAATGATTAAAAAACAGGCTTAACAACATAAAAAAAATTTGGTTTACATTTAAAGTTATATAGCTAACAAATATGGTGACCGTGGCATGCAGGTTAAGTGTGTGGCCTAGCATGCTCGGAGCCCGGGTTCGATCCCCAGCCGTGGCGAAAAGTTTTTTCAATAAAAAATTTTTCTGATCGGTCACCACCTCTCTGCAGACAATGGCAAACCTCAGAGAGTAAAAAATGCCATGTAAAGCTTCTTGAGAACATGAACTTTAGCCGTTCGGAGTCGGCATAAAACATGTAGGTCCAGTTCTCGGTCAATTGTGTGCAAACATTTAATAACACACACAACACAATTGATCATAAGAAGCTCGGTCAAAGTCCTTTTCATTTCAAGGGCTGAAATGGCCAATTTGTTTTTTTGTTAGCTAACAAATATAAACATTTTGTAGAAAAAACATATAGCATAAGAAAAGACAATAATCACAAAGGTCAAACAACAATTATAAGGCAAGATGATTAAGAAGATAATTCCTGAATTGTGGTGCATTGCCAATTAATTTTATATTTCCGGGAAGTGAATTCCAAAGCCTTATCGAATGGACAAAGAACTGTCTTTCCGACGTTAGACAAGAATGACGTATTGGAATAATGTTGTTGTTCCTTACAGAACGTGAAAAACGTAACCTTTCGAACAAGTCTAGTGGTGATTTATTGTAAATAATCTTGTGCAAAAGCAGAATTGTTCTGAAATTAATTAGTGTATCTAAAGGCATACCAAAGATGAGTCGAGTATATAGTGATACGCAGGGGCGCAACCAGGAATTTTTTTTTGGGGGGGGTTTTATCAAATGTAGAATTTATATATAAAAACAATTTTACGTTATTACAGCGGCTGAGTTGTAGCGGTTAGTGCGTTCAATTTTTACACTAATGGTTCCTTGTTCAAACTTCAGTCACGACCAGCACCATATTTTTTTTTTTTTTTTTAATTAAAACGGTCACTGTCAGGACATTCTATCCGTATAGAAGGTGAACAGTAGTGGTAGCGGTCGTTTTAAAATTAGCTGGCTTCAACGTTGTTTAGGATCTGTTCGGCCAAAATATTTTACAAGCACCAGTTGTAGGTCGTTGAATTGATTTTTTCTTATTTGGCAGTTGTACGAAGGTTATAAGGCTTGAGCTAAAATATTTTCATTTTTACTCGGGTCCCAATAAGGTCAGCAAAAATTCAATATTTTTCTCCCCACACATTCAGAAAAAAATACCTACCTTTCTCCGATAAAGAATTTCTCTATTTTCGATAATTCAATTAGAATAAATTTTCAAATACATATTTCTTCACTTATGAGAAATGGAAATATTTCAATGTCTCTAATAATGATAAGTATTTTTCTCGCACAAAAAATTCTCATTTATAGAGAAAAATTTAAGGAATATACAAAAATTTTTACTAAATTTTGATAAAAAATTCATTGTGCGAAGTATTTTCTTCAATATAATGATATTTTTTTTCAAAAATAAGATAGTCTTATTCTCTAAAAACGATATATTTCTATATATTTCCCTTTTTCATGGAATCTTTTTATCAGTTTTAGGGATTTTTTAGTACCACATTTAGAGAAAAGTATTCTCTGGAGAAAACTCTACAACATATTTGAGTGCAGAGAAAATTTTTCATCTATACATCACTTCGTTGTAAAAATACCCAATTGGATGGCACTAGCTTTAAAATTCGTCCTTTAGTGAGCACTAATTATGCTCAGTTCCGAAAGTAAAAACCGCAAAATTTCTGACACCTTGGGATGAAAAACAAAGAGTCTGAATTTGAAAAAATCGTTTGGTATTACTTGTCCAATGCGCAAATGCTGACGAAATCGAAATATTATATTTTTAACGGTAGGTCTTACCTACACTTTTCCAAAATCGGTTAATATTTGCGCAATTTTGAGGGATTTTCATGAAACTGATTTTGAAAATCCAATGGAAGATTAAAATTAAGGCGTATAACTATATTATGTCACCGGATGGGCGAACAGAAGAAAAATCAAACCCACATATTTTTTTCCTAATAAGCCATAATTCCATAATATCGGATAATATTTAAAAATTTTGAGAAATTTTCTGAAACGGATTTTGGAAACAACGATGAAAAATTAGAAATTGTAAATTTTTTTCTAAACTTTCGGAATTATTTTTATAATGAATCTCATGACTTTTCTATAAACTTAATTATGTAGAGTTTGTGTTATCGATGTTTAAAAAATGACTTTAAAAAAGGACGAAAAATAACAATTTAACGGGCAATTTCTTTGATTTTTTCAGTGGCGAGTGACTCAACCGATTTTCCTCAAATTATGGCTTTTTTACTATGTCTTACTTTTGAATTAATTTGTTTCCAAATATTTCAAGTTTCCTCCATGCTAGAAGTTGAAAAGATAACTCAAATCGAAGTATTGCCAACAACCCTTCAAGTGGTCAGAATCAGAATATAACAAACATTTAACATGTTTAGGATCGAAATTGAAATTTGACTAGACACTGACTTAAAAGTTCTGACTTAAAAGAGGGACTCTTAAAAACAATTTCTGTATAATTTTGTTTGGATCGGAGAAATTCCATGGAGCGGTTTTGGTTCTTCTGAACTTTTTAAACTTTTTTCTTCAGAATGCATAGCCAAGATAAGCAAAAAACTAAAGAATTTCATGGTACACTAAAAAAATTTTGGAAATTTTTTGTGTTTACAAACTATTGAGACCCCAAAAATCCATATTTTGTCATTTTCGAAAAGAGGTAGTTTTAAATACGTGTACAATATGTATTTTTCATGATATTCACATGAATTTAAATTTATTGGAAAATTATTGAGCTCTTCTTTCCATTGATATATCGTATGGTGCGGTTTAACCAAAACTAAGTGCCACAATTATATAAAATGTGAGAAATCGATATTCAAAAGCTTCCTTCAGCTCAATTATTATTTAATTGCCATAATTACTGTTTGATTTTGGCAAATTTTGGTGGATATATGTATATAAGTGGGTACATATGAGTTTTTAGGTACGCAAATCGATTTCTTTTAACCAGTTTTTAGTTAAATGTGCGCTAGATAGCGCTCCAGTACAAAATTCATGATTTTCGAATATTTATATTTTTTAACACTTATAAAAAACGCATTTTTCATAGTACTCAGTTTTGATTAAACAACACCATACGATACACCAAAAGAAAGAAGAGCTCAGTACTTTTCCAATAATCTTCAATGCATTTGACTATCAAGAAAAATAAATTTTTTATAGGTGTTTAAAAAAAATATTTTCTAGTTCTTAAGAGTAATTCTTACTTTTGAGTCGGTGTCCGGCTCACTTTATTTTCTCCATACAAAATCGATCCGGCTTAATGTGCAGTTTGAAGGAATAAAATATGACTAACTTAGTAGATTATGCATCAACCAGAATTGATTTGAAATATACATTTGGGGTTTTCACTCATTTCATTAAACGTGTGATTGCTTTTCATGTGACTCACTTTGATTGAATACTATTTTGCTTGGTACTACAATAATTTTTGGGGGGGGTTTAAACCCCGAAACCCCCCCTTTGGTTGCGCTTATGGTGATACGTGATCGAAACGTCTGAGACCGTAGACATATCTCGTGATATTATTGTACACGAGATTTAATTTAGATTTGCTTGCGCTATCACAATTGCCAAAAATTTCACAGCCATACAGTAGTGTTGGAATAAGGTACGTTTTCGCCAAAAGAAGTCTGATTTTAAAAGGTGTGAAAAACTGTATCGCCCACAAGGTGCGCAACATACTATACACTTTTCCAATCGCTTTATTTATGTGGTTGTTCCATGTAAGACTACGATTGAATATTATACCCAAGTTTTTGGCGGAGTCAACATATTTTATTACATTATTGTTAAATTCAATGGTTGGAATTAAACTAACATCGATACATTTTTTATTGATAACAATACACTTGGACTTAGACGGATTCAAACATAAGCCATTACTCGAAGCCCAGTCGTAGATGAGTTTGAGGTCAGTGTTTAGATTGTTAACGCACTCTATGATTGATGAGAGCTTAGAACTAACGTATAGTTGAACATCATCGGCATATAAATGAATCTTGCAGTGTTTTGGAATATGTACTATATCATTAACATATATGGAAAATAGTAAAGGGCCCAATATAGAACCCTGAGGGACTCCTTTGGTGACAGGTAAAAAAAATGAAACAGTGTCCTTAATGCAGACAGCTTGACTTCTGTCGAACAAATACGATTCAATTAATTTTACAGCTGTATCGGAAAAGTTAAAAATATTTTTCAGTTTTAAACAAAGCAATTTGTGATCTACCGTATCAAAAGCCTTTGAGTGATCCAGTAACGTTAGAAAAGTAACATTGTTTATATCTAAAGCTTCACGAATATCTTCGGATACTTGAATTAAGGCAGTCACACATCCTCTTTTGGGTCTAAAACCTGATTGCTTTTCTGTAATTAAGGAGTTATCGTTAAGAAAACTGCTTATTTGATTGAAGAGAATTCGTTCAAAAACTTTTGCAATGAAAGGTAAAATGGCAATGGGACGAAACTCGGTATTAGAAGTATTCTTTGGCAAGGGGATAATTTTTGCGGATTTCCAACAAACCGGAAAGTAGGAGCGAGTTATTGCACTGTTAAAAATGTGTGTTAAGTATGGTAACAATGTAGGTAGTAAGACCTTTAGGAAGACAGGGTTAATTTCATCAAAACCTATGGCATTGGATTTGACTGATTTAAAGCAACTTAAGACTTCCAACTGATCCACGCAATTAAAACTAAAAGAATTCGAATTCAAGAAACAGTTTCTATAGCAGTAATTTTCAGTGTCAGCTTGTGGCATATTATTATTTGTACAAAATTGTTCATTAAGTTCATTAACTTTTTCAGAATCAAGGGAATTATTATTGTTTTTATTTATACCAATCTTTCTGATGAGTTCCCAGTTTTGCTTGCAACTGACTGCATTCTTAAATTTAGATTCATAATATTTAGTTTTGGCTTGTCTTATCATTTTATTGACGCTTCTACGAATTTGTTTGAATGTTTCATAAAAAGCCGTAATTTTATATCGCTTCCAGTAATCGTATGCACTATTTCGCTTAATGATCATGGCATGAATATCACGGTTAAACCAAGGCTGTTTCTTATGCGTGATTGTCTTGGACTTAACAACTACAAATTTATCATACAAAAAACTTACACGTGAGTTCAGGAATGATAATTGATCATCAACGCAGGGCATCGTGTAGACAAAGTCCCAGTTTGTATCTAAAACCTCTGTTCCCAAAAGATTATAGTTAATATTTTTAAAATCCCTGTAGACAAATGTTTTCGGATCAGATTTTGTTTCTAGATCGTAAGTTAGATAAATAAGATCATGCTTAGAAAACGCTGGCGCATTAATTTGATCGTATAATAAAATTTTTGATTCATCATTGACAAAAAAAACATCAAGTAAGGTACTGTTAGATTTTGTGAAATGAGTAGGAATAGAATTGTTTACAACATAGAGACCAAGGGTTTGCATGCTATGAATCAAGTGCGTATCTGTCAATAAATCACTATTGAAGTCGCCTGCAACAATAATGTTGCTGTGAGACAAACTCACCTGTTCAATTGTTGCCATGACGGGATTAATATCGACATGCTTGTGTGGTCTGTACACTGTACCAACAAGGATTTTGCTAGACCCGACGAAAATACTTAAAAACAGAAGTTCACATTGACTGTCTGGACCGGACTGGTGCATAACTTTACACGAGAAACAATTTTTTACAAAAATTGCAACGCCACCCGCATGAGCAATTCTGTCAGTTCTATACAAATTATATCCCTGCATACAAAATAACCCATTGGGCATGTTGGGAAGAAACCATGTTTCGGAAACACATAGTATATCAATCTCAGATGTTTCGAACAAGTATCTAAATTCATCAATTTTTTTAACCAGACTCTGTGAGTTAATGTGACATATTTTGATACCCGTCTTATGTCCAGACAAAATTCGAATCATCTCGAATGTGAAGTCTTTGGAAATTCCCGAAATAATATTGTTAAGAGTCATAAAAAATCAGTTTAGAGTTAAACTTACAATGCACCATAACAAAGATTTGATAGAAAACTTGCATGATAATTAATGAAGTTTGACGTTTGTAAAAAAATATAACGAGAGATAATTGCAATTTATATGTTGTTGTTGTAGTAATAATAAAAAAAACGAATTGATTGAGTAAGATAAAATAAGAATATACAATAAGTAAGATACCTAAAAAAAAGTAAGTGACAGAGAGCCAGTTATAAAAGTTGTTGACTTTATGTAGGTGATTTCTCGTCATGGCCGCTATGAAAAACCCAATGTACCATTTGCTCTGTAGTTGGGGGATTCTGAAAATTATTGTTGTTGAATATATCTAGCTCGCCCAGAGTACGTATATGGATGGCGGCATCATTTAGTTCCTTCTTCACATAAGCAAGACCACGCAATGAATAAGCTGTAGAAATTTTACGCTGTTTTTTTAGTCGTATAGCAGACTGCAAAATCAAATAATTTGTTTTTGAGAGATTTTCATTCACGTAAAAAGGAGCATTCGAATCGAATCCAGCGATATGCAGGCGAAGGATGTCCTTGCAATCTTTTTTGAATTTTGCAATGTTTTTTAATATAAAGTTTTTGGCATGCGGAGAATCTAGCTTGACAATAATAGTTGAATCAAGTTTTGCAGGTGTTCCGTAATTCCGATAACGCATAATGTTTTTTATTACTGGTAAAGGAATTTTAATAGAAGAACATATATTACCAAAGATCTCATATAAATTTTCATTTTCAATATATGGAATTCCATTAATACGAATTTCCATGGCTACAGCAAGGTTTTCGAGTTTTTCCTGCTGGGATTGAAGGTTTTTTATTTCAACCTGTAGAGAACAAATGTTAGGCATCGCGTCTTCAATAGACTTGACTCTCTGCGATATATCACTCAAGCCTTTTTGCTCACTCTCGAGTGCGTTAACTCTCTTTTCAAAAGAGAACAACGTTGCTTTGAGATTCATTATTTCCGCAGAAGTTTCACTCAATTTCTGCATTACTCGATCTTCCGAAGTTTGTATTGCTGAGCGCATCACCGCAATTATACTTTCCTTTTGCAATTCCATTTGCTTCTCCATTTCCCTTTGCGTCTGCTGTATGATGCTAGTGATCGACAATTCAGCATGTGTGGGCATAGACTGTGCCAGTTGAGAACCAAGGGGGGAGGAAACCGGTTTGTGAGCAACTTTAAGTCTGGTGTTCATAGTTATTCTTGTTGTTTACTTTTCGCACTTGAATTGTTTATAGTTTTGATTTATTAACACTTGTTGTTTGTCTCTCAAAAAAAAATTTTTTTGTTAAATTTTGCAATGTCAATTATTGCGTTCGTTTATTTCTTTTTCTGTTTTATATTTAGATATTTTTGACTCTTAGCTTAGAAGTGTTGCGGAGCGACTTTAAAACACGTCCGTCTAACTCGCGTTCTTATTTTCGCTTTTCTTCTGCATTATAGAAAATTATTAAAAGTTGTGTAGTTAGAGTAGCTCAAAGTTGCCTCAAGCCAAAATTAACCAAAAAAAAAAAGGAATTTCGCGAAATTTTTGTTTTACTTAAGCTTTGTACGAGTGTTGACTTTAAATTTCCGGTGGATAATCTATCTACCTAAATAAAAATAATCTGCCAGAAGATTAAAAAACACAAATAAAAGAATTCCAGTACATTAAAAAATCTTAAGAGATCACTTAAAAAACAGAATTATTTTTGCATTCCGCAAGCAACCTTTAAGGACCTTTAAGCACTTCATAAGCTTCAAAGTTTTAAGCTTATTTTATAGCAAAGTTTTGTAGTTAAAATGCTTGCAGTGCATAAATCAGTCAATATGCTGATTGTTTATTATTGATTTTATTTTGAAAAATCTTCTCAACAAACAGGCAGAAGAAAAGACCTCCTGAAGTGGCACAAATGCTACACATTAAAAAACATCAAGTGCCGTCGTACATTGCTGCTGCTGCTGGTGCTACCTTCAACTTAATCTTAAAATGCTTAACATGCAAACCCTGACACATATGTGTTGAGCACGTAAGCACATACAAGCACTAATACATACATCTGTATATTTATTTTATCATCAGCATTATCAGAGCTACACCGAGCTGTAACATTAAAAGACGTATGTATTTTTCTGGGAAATCGAATTTATTATCAACACCAGCATCGTCGTGTCTCTTATGTTAGCCTTGACGTCGACTTTAGTATTGTTGCTTTCACTGAGTCAACGACAGCATACAATAAGGATTCTTTAGCATTTCACAGTATGTGCCACAAAACTGCAGCAATTTTAAACTCATTGTGATTTTTTTATGTGATGCTTGTATGTCTGTTGCTATGCAAAATAGAATTTTATTGAAATACCATTTTGTTACGTGAGCGCGGTCGCAGCTGCTGTGAAAAATGCAACGGAATTTAATCTACGTAAAAAAATTAATTTGTAAGATAGTACGAGAATACTTGCAAACTGTTGTTGTCTATGAAGTTAGATGGATAGCGAAGGTTCAAACAAAGCATATGTTTAGCAATTTTTCTGCTATTATATCAAATTAAATATTTCATTCAAATAATTTAAAATATCAAAGTTGCACCTTTAAGAAGTAATTTGTGAAATTTTCATTAAGCAGCTTTAAAAATTCAGCCATTCTGACCATATTTCCCTTGAACTCTTAGAAAAAGTTTTGTCGGCATTGTCAGCATAACTCTTGATAGATTAATTTTAAAGTAAATAAAAACTTTTTAACAAAAAAAAAAACCTACTTCAAAATCACTATAAAGTAAAAAATAATTTGAAATTACTTTTACTATTTATATCTTGGTCAAACTTGATAATTTATTTATATTCATTATTATATTGGAAATCTTATGATATCAATTATTCTGAATTTTTGTATTTATATCATAAATATATTAATTTTTTATGATAATAAAAGTTTCTAGTCAGCGCTAATCATTGACATAAAATCATGATATTTTTGCCATCCCTACTCTATTTAAGACTTTTTTATTTGTGAATATCCCGCTTAGGTGACGCTGTATTAATTTGTAATCTTAATTTTTCTTAAATCTTAATTAAGGGGGTCTTCTCATTGAGCAACTTTTTTTTTCGACTTTTTTTTTTTGCATTTATTTATAGCTTGGGTAGTTGTGAATAAGCCCCTAAAAGGATTTTTAGAAATTCGAAATACTTTAGAAGATACAGCAAGGTCTTCGTCAAAATGAGCTATTTTAAACTTTAAATGCGTTTATCTCGAAACCACGTTTTTCGAACTGGCGGCCATGATATCTCCAGTTCAACTGAACCGATTTTCATGAAACAAAGTGGAATCGACGCAGAATTGTCACCATTCTTGGGTGAACTTCGACCATAATTTTAAAAAATTTTTTACTATTTTTTTTACACTAAACTACAAAAAAAAAGCCCGAAATTGAAGCCCATTTCGTCAAAAAAAATCACAAAATTAAGCTGGAGGTTCACCCGAGAATTACATCTATACTGATTATAACCCCGTTTTTTTTTTTCATTTCAGACGCTCCGGAGACCTGGAATCGTGGCCGCCGTGACGACACCTTTGTTTTTCACCACCAACTTTGAAGTCTCATTACTTTTTGAACAGCCCACGTATCGAGGCAAAAAAATTTTTTTATTTACTTTGAAACTTTTGTAATACAATAAATAAAAAAGTTTTCAATTATTCTTTGCGTTTTCAAATAAGAATTTTTTTAAAAAGGGTCCAAAAAACGGGTTTTGAATGAGAAGACCGCCTTAAAATGCTTTATGTGTGTTGTAGCTGCACAAAAAATCTGATTATATTAGCGCCGACTTCGAAGCTTTTATTATCATAAAAAATTAATATATTTATGATAAAAATAAAAAAAATTCACAATAATTGATATCATAAGATTTCCAATATAATAATGAATATAAATAAATTATCAAGTTTGACCAAGAAATAAATAGTAAAAGTAATATAAAATTATTTTTTACTTTGTAGTGATTTTGAAGTGGTTTTTTTTTTTGTTAAAAAGGTTTTTTTGTGGTGACCGTGGCATGCAGGTTAAGTGTGTGGCTTAGCATGCTCGGAGCCCGGGTTCGATCCCCAGCCGTGGCGGAAAGTTTTTTCAATAAAAAATTTTTCTGATCGGTCACCACCTCTCTGCAGACAATGGCAAACCTCTGAGAGTAAATAATGCCATGTAAAGCTTCTTGAGAACATGAGCCGTTCGGAGTCGGCATAAAACATGTAGGTCCAGTTCTCGGTCAATTGTGTGCAAAATTTAATAACACACACAACACAATCGATCCTAAGAAGCTCGGTCAAAGTCCTTTCAAGGGCTGAAATGGCCAATTTGTTTTTTGTTTTTGTTTTTGTTTTTTAAAAAGGTTTTATTTCTTTCTTTTTAGAGAAAATGATATATATTAAAAAAGTGTATACATTAATTAAACACTAATTATTTATGCTCATCATATGGAAAATGCTTTTCTGTCGTTTCTTATTCTGTTCTTTGTCAGTATCTTTATCAGTACCTACTCTTGTATTTTTATCAGTACCCCAATGTCAATATTGACTGAATTATAGTGTGTTTGTAATATTGACACGCCTCTTTGTCGAGAATATCACACTCTTTGTCATAGTGTTTTCAATAGTTCTACCCATTCTAACAATGAATTTTATCACCCTTAAGTCAATATTATAGTTTTTTTACACACTACCGCACCCCTTAGTCGAATAACGCCCAATTCTTCGGTAGGAATTTGTAATAATTGTGCCTACGTCTGTACTTTTTCAGTTAGTAGCGTCAGCATTCGATTTAATGTTTTCTAATATTGCCACACCCCTTTGTCGAATGACGTTCACTTTATTTACAATTACTTGTTATAAGTGTGCCTACCTCTGAACTAAATATCAGTACTCTAGTGTCAATATTATTCGAGATACAATGTGTTTTATATATTGCCACACCCTTTTATCACACAACGCCTACTTTATTGAAATTTATTGTTTTATAACTGGCCTACCCCTGTAGTTAACTTTAGTACTCTAGTGTCAATATTATTCAAGATACAGTGTGTTTCATATATAACCACACCCCTTTATCAAACAACGCCCACTTTATTGAAATTTATTGTTTTATAACTGGCCTACCCCTGTGGTTAACTTTAGTACTCTAGTGTCAATATTATTCGAGATACAAAGTTTTTCTAATATTGCCACACCTCTTTGACGACTAACGCCCACATAACTGAACGTTATTTTTTATAATTGCACCTACCCTTGCATTTTTTCTGTGAATTTTATTGACTCTAGTACTCTAGTGTCAATATTTACTGAGATACAGTGTTTTTCTTATAGTGACACGCCCCTTTATTGAATACCGCCCACATGAATAGCAGTTATTTGTCATATTTGTACCTACCTTTGTACTAAATTTTAGTATCGTAGTGTCAATAGTAATTGAGATACAGTGTTTTTTTAATATTGCCATTCCCCTTCTCGAATAACGCCCATTTTTTTTTTTTTTAAATTTTTAGTAATTTTTCCTACCGTTGTAATAAATTTCTGTACCCTAGTATCAATATTATTTCAGACACAGTAATTCACTTATATTGCCACACCCCTTTGTCGAATAACGCCTTTTTATAGTTATTTTCAATAATTGTGCCTACCTCTGTACTTAATTTCAGTACTCTAGTGTCAATTTTCGTCGAGATACAGAGTTTTTACAATATTGCCACACCCTTTTTTAGACTTACGCCCACTTAAGTGATCGTCATTTTTAATATTTGTGCTTGCCCTTGTAATTTTACTTTGAATTTTATTACCCTAGTGTCAATATTAACTGAAATACAGTGTTTTTCTTATAGAGACACGCCCCTTTTACGAATACCGCCCCCTTTCATAGACGGGCACCACCGCGTTGATAATCTCTATATGTTGACAAAAAAATTACGGCAATCGAGCAAGTACTTTAGGAGTAATCGATGTACATACATTCACAAAAAAAAAAAAAAACAGAGAAACCAACCAACGTGAGAACCTCCTCTTTTTTGAAGTCTGTTAAAAAAAGCCAAATATTCTGCCTTAGCATATGTTAGTGCTTGGACGAATGACAAAAAATTAATATTAAAATTTTTGGCGGAATTGTGATCAAAAAGTAATTCTTGTTGATATGACTTCGCATCACGTATTGGCATTTGTAAAAAAAAGACTGTGGATGATGAGCTTAGTTCGCTTTTAAGTCCTGTCAGGAATTTGAAAATCAAGCTCCTTTTCGCACAATTACTTAGTATAAAAAGTGAATTTTGTCCCTGGTTTAAACAGGATGAACACATTTAGCCCAAATGCAATAAAGAAAAGAAATAATCTTCACAGGCTCTGGAAAATTCATCTGTGAGCAGCTAACTGGGAATCTTATAGAATAGTTAAGAATGATGTTGTACACTAAAATAACTTAATTCTTATTTCTAACAATGTTATATGAAATTAATGAAATGAAATTAACATGTTGATCATAAGAAGCTTGTTGAAAGTCCTTTCAAGGACTGAAATAACCAATTTGTTGTTGTTTTTAGTTACATTTATACAAACCAGTTCTACAAAAAATCCAGTTTATAGAAAATATCGTGCGCCATCGCGCCTAACATCTTTGATAATATGTTAGAACAACTATCAAACCTCTTATGTTTATTTTGCCGTTGTACTGTGTAATCGATTAAATTGCTCTACATGCCTCAGTAGAGTGTAGCTAAATTAATTTGTTTGAGTTCGTGTGAATATGAGTGTGTGTGTGATTTTGAGTTCCCGTTAAATGCACGCGCCTATTGCTACTCATTCAAATATTTGCTTGACGAGTCTTCCTAATAGTGTGTGTGTGTGTTGTTTCAATGTGGTGTGTTTGTGTTTCACTGAATTAAAGCTGTCCTGCGGTGCTTGCCAAAAGCTTTCAAGAAGTATCCCAACCAATTTTGATTAAATATTTAATTGGTGTAACAGGTCCTCTAAGAGTTGTGGCTACATAAATTGATTCAATTTAATTGCTAATAGCCAGAAATTGAATCTGTTTAACTTAGATAATAATTAATCTCGGCTTTCAATTGCAAAGGATTTATTTTATGTATAAAAACAAATAAAAAAAAAACAACTGTGCCAACATGCGTAATAAACAACCTCTTTGATATATAAGTCACTTTTCCGCTTATGCCTTACCTACTTGTATTTGTTTTAAATCCAAACACGCACATTTTTAGGCTGTGTGGAATACAAACATGTTGTTTCCTTTCATTTTTGTTTATATACATATGTGTTGGGATGTATTTCAGCGTTTCTTTTGCTCAAAGGATTTGATGTATCAATTTAACATCTGTGGTTTTGGCGTTTGTTTATTGTGTGTGCGTTTTTAAGGGCGAGTGTGTATTTTATCTCGTTTGTGGCTTATATAACTATGTTTGTACACGTTTCGAATATCAATTGCATATTTGTTTTACCCTCATAAACTTTTTTAACTGAAGCCTGGAAGTATGTGACATATTTCTGAAATTCTATCAATTTTTTGCCATTTCCAATTTATAAAGTAGAATAATATCGATTTCTGTTTCGTGGATGGTTAAGATTTGGTTTGCTTTTCCTATTAAATTAAGAATGAGCACACTTCGAAACCACTTAAGCATGATAGATATCTATACTCTATATTTTATATTAAAACATTGAAAAATAAACAATTCGTCATTTTATGATTCTGGAACGGATATAAGCAGATGTTATTTAAATGCACGTGCTATAAACGTTCAGTTTTTTGAAATCAAAAGAAAAATATTAACTTTAAAGTTTATATGGAAGCGATTATGAAACAATAGATAGTAGTCTAATTTTTCATGGCTTGCCTTTAGTTTTTTACAGTTAACAATTAGGTATTTTTTGGCGGAAAATGCTCAGTAAAATTAATGAAAAAATTTAAAAATTCGAAAAACTTGTACCTATTCCAAATAGCCTAAGATGTTATCTTTGCAACTAACAAAAAAACTCCAAAATGTTAAGATAATTAGTCTAATGAAAATGGGTATTTGTCATGAGACTTGAGACAATCATATATATAAATCATGCAATAGCAATAGAATTCAGCTACCACAGCTTTTTCGCATTTTTTCTGCATTAACCCATTTGAAGCCAGAACATAAAGCAGTAGCGTAGCAAGGGGGTGGTCCGCTCTGGGTGCACGCCAAAATGGGGTGCAAAATTTGGCATAAGAACTTTTAACCACATAATTTTTGATTATTTTTAATAAAAGGAACACACCTCAATGACTGTGGTTTTATGTTTTGAATATCAAAAAGGTACAAAAGTGAATGAAAATATATTTTACCATCACCAGGACTTCGTTTTTATTGAAATAAACTTTAATTTTATATTAAATTTTGTTCAATATTAACGGTCATACTAAAACCCAAGTCAATTCCGTATGTAATTTTTCATTGGTTAGGGGCAGTGGCATAGCTAGGGTTGGTCGCACCCGGGGCGGAAACTAAATTGTGCACCCCTTTAGAAGATTTATTTTTTTTATAAAATAAGTCGATGAATCTTACTACATATTTTCGAATCAACCTCTACAAAAATGACATATTTGAGAACAGATTCAAAAATTAAACAAAACTATGCTACCATGAATATTTGATAAAAAAAGTAAGAATTTAAAATTTTCAGAAACTTAAAGAATTTTCTCTGAGTTGTTCGAATATTTTTGTCTACCGGACTTATAAGTTGTGAGAGAAATATTTTCTATCAGTAAACCACACAATATCAGTTTTAATATAAAAACTTAAGTTAGTTTAATATAGAAAACTTTGAAAAATTTACGAAAAATTTTTCATAATTGAAAAAAAAATAGAACCTGGAACCAAAACGTTGACAAATTTTCCCTAGTGTCCCTGAATAACTATTATTATATAAATATTTTTTCGAAATCAACTTCCATTTTCTACATAAAATTGAAATGAAAAATTAATATAAAATATTAATATTCATTTATAAACATTTTTCATAATTTTTATCAATTTCTTTATAGTAAACTGAGGAAAAAATATGTTAAAATTAAATGAAATTGTGTTCATATCAAACGAATTTGTTTTTGAAATAGAGCTTGAAACAAATTCATTTAAATTAAACACAACTGTTTTTAAAGTTTAATTTAAAAGAAAAGTTTTGTTTTTAAGACAATATTTTTATATTCAAAAACAAATTGAAAACAAAAATTTTAAAATGTTAAACAACTATTTAAAAAATAATTTTTTTCGATGCCAGTTTTTAAGTTTTTCCGCGTTTTTGGCATCAGATTCATGACCAAATGTTAACGCCTTTCAATGTCGTTTGCATTTTAAATATTGAAAAAATTAATAAGTTTTTATGTATATCTTATTTATCTTATATTTGGCAAACCAATGAAAAAAATTCAAAAAATGTCATAGTCATTGTAAATCATTAGAAATATTTAGAGAAAATAAGAAAACAGAAAGAAATTGAAAATAAAACACACTTGCTATAAATTAAGTTTTGTAGAAACATGTTAAAATTCTATTTTCAAATTTTTTGATTAATTTTAAACTATGTTTTTTCTCTCAGTGCATAAAATGTTCATATTGAATGAAATACAACAAAAATTGTACACAACTTATACAAAAACTAAAAAGATACGAATCAAATTTTTGGCTTAAATCTTGGATAAATACCTTGATTATTAGAAAAAGGGTATTAGGAAGAGGATAAACTTCACTTCACAACAAAATTTTTTCCTTACATTATTAATAAAAAAGTTATGTTCCTTATTTATAGTGTTACGGGTGGAACCGCACAAAATGTTATTTCAGAGATTTATTCAAAGACGATTCAATTTCTGTGAGTTCCTGCATATTTTGGAAAAAAAATTTAATGATGTGAAAAGTCAAAAAAAATCCATCTTCAATGTTTTTGTTTTTTGAATCCAATTTTTATACCATAAACCTGAAAGTTCAGGGTTTATTAACTTTGTGCAAACGTTTGTAACGCATAGAACGAAGCGAGTCCGGTATAGAAAAGTATATATATTCTTGATCAGCGTCACCACGTGAGTCGAGCTATCCATGTCCGTTCGTCCGTCCGTCCGTCCGTCCGTCCGTCTGTCCGTCTGTGTGTTGTCCGTATACACAGGATAAGAAGAAGGAGTCGAGATAATTGGATAAAACTTGGTATTCATAGTCACATGAAGCCAAGGATCTGCACTATTGAATATTTTTGGAATCCGCCCACGGACACGCCTACCTCCCGTACAACGCGAAAATTGAAAACTGCATAACTCAGCTCATAATTAGCCTACAACAATAAAATTTGGTATGTATGTGTTTTATATCAACACAAAGATGGTTTTTGAAAAATGGACGTCATCCGCTTACGGACACGCCCACCTCCCATACAACCCAAAATTTGAAAACGCAATAAATAAGCCTCTGTTTAACCTACAGAGCTAAAATTTGGCACATATGTTTTTTATGACAAGACAAAGATGGTTTTGAAAAATGGACGTCATCCGCCTACGGACACGCCTTTTTTCCATACAACCCAAAAAGTTTTAAACTCAATAAATAAGGTTGTGTTTGTCATAGAGAAATTAAATTTGGTATGTATGTATTTTATACCAAAACTAAGGTGTGTTCAAAAATTGGAAGTAATTCTTCCATGAACACGCCCACCTCCCATAGCGAAAGCACAATAAAGGCATTAACTGTGAGCTACAGGAATAAAACTTGGTATGTGTAAATTTTTCATCACCATTTAAATGCAATTAAAATATAGGCTTCATCCGCCCACGGAGACGGCCATTTACAATAAAATTTTTTTTATTTTTGAAAAGTGGGTTTAGGGTATTTCATAGTCGGCCTAGACTTTAGACTTTCTTTACTTGTTTTTATATATTTTTCTTTTTCATGGGAGCTTTTTATCATTTGTAGAGAATTTTTTGTATCGCAATTAGAGAATAGCATTCTCTGGAGCAAAGTTTATACCATTTTTCTCTAAATAGGATGTTTTTTTTATCATATTCCGATAAACTTTTTTCTGAGTGTAGTTTAGACCAAAATAACAAAGGGCAAGGCAAAAACACAAAACCTTATTTTTCTCAAAACTATGAAAATGGAGTTACTATGTTTTGATTTTGTACGGGAGAATATAGTCCTTTTAAAATCGTATTTCAAAGACGGGAAGTACAAGATAATTTTTTTTACCAAGAAAATCTCAATGTTTCCGCCACATAAATAATGGAAACTAGGAATTGTGTGCAAAAGATACTAATTAATTAAAAAAAAAAAAATAAATTAAAACAGCGAACATAATTGCACGATGTGGCAACGTGGTTGCAAAATGAAAATACTTTCACAAACAAAGCAACAGTAAAGCAGAACAAAAAACCTCTGCCTACAAATAACAAAGTGACCACAAAACACAGCATTGTTCAGTCAGTAAAATAAAAATAGCACCAACATCAGCACCCACACCAACGCTAACGGCAAAAGCAACAATTGAGCGACAAAAGGAGCGAGAGCAGAAAAAGTCGCGCCTGTTGGAAAAGAAGACCATAAATAAAACCAACGCATTGTAGTGATACTTTTAAGGCTACACTTCAGTGTGTTCAAACACAACAAAGAAGTATTCCATCCGAACAACACCAACTAACATACAACAATAGCCAACAGCCAAACTGTGACGGACAACAAAATGACAAACGACCGAACTTCGAACAGCTACATGTGCATTAGTGTCACTTTTTATGTAAGCTCCTGTGTGCAAGTATGCGTATGTGTGTGTTTGTGTGAGTAGATGATTGTGTGGGCAGTCATTCAGGCACATCCTTTTTACGTCCTTCGATTGTCAATCAGCTTGTGGTGTAGCCAACGATGCAGCAATTTATAATGCTGGACCACACAAATAAGTGACCAAAGTGGCATTAATTGATGCATGCAATTTAATGTGATTATATAATGATGCCAGAGCAAAATAACAATGGAAGAAAATAAAAAGCGAATTCTTAATGCATAGTTGTGCTAAGAAGAATGAAAAGAAAAAACATAAACGTTAAGATATTAAGAGAAAAGATAAGTTAAAGTTAGATTTAAACAAGATGATAAAATGAGATAGAAATAGTAAAAGAGTTTGAAAACTGTAGCTGCTATAATTATTGAATTCATAACTGCAAACTTCATTACCTAAATTGTTTGGTTTTAAGAAAAATATAACTGATACAAGTTGTTTTTGCGATAATGTTTGCTAAAGTCTGACATTGATTTTCATTGTTTCTCAGACACAACAAACGGTAGACAATGGATCTTATTGTCAGTTGTTGTCTCTTACTATATTTTTACTTAAAGCTTAACGGGCTCTTAAAATTTCTTAATGAAAGAGGCCTTTAATGCTTGATTTAAGATGATAAAAGTTGTCCTTGATGTGGTTAAGATAAAAAAACTGACTGTTTGCTTGCGAACAACCTTCAAAGTAGTTAGATTTCAAAGTAGTAAAAATGAACAAAAAAAAAAACAACAAATAGTAATTACATTTTCTATGAGTCTTAAGGGATAAGGCTTAATTAACTAAGATTTATGTTCCTTAAAAAATCAATTATTATTATTATTATTTATTTATTAGTCTAATAAATTAGAAAAACAAAAAAATGAGAGAGGCACTAACAACTAAGGTTTTCGGCCTATTACCTAAATATATACAATGTGTTACTCAAGATAAATTAAAGATAATATATATACATATAAAGTACATTTGTTTTTTTATTTTTTTTTTTTTTTTTTTTTATTTTTTTTTTTAAATATTTTAAAAAATTTTTTTAAAAAATCAATAAAATATAATAAAGTAATGTTTATTCAAAAAAGCACAAGTTTCAATTTATATCATTGGTTTTTTTAACAATAAGCAGAAATCAGTTATTTTTTTACTTACTTAGCAGGCTACGAAAACCCGTGGTCGGGTTACGGCCGACTTCATCAGCTCTCACCAGACATCTCTGCTTCGTGCGCGCCATCTCCAGTCTCTTTCACCAAGCGCGGTTAGGACTTTCTCGGTCTGGTTAATCCATCGGAGGCAAGGTCTTCCTCTTCTTCGTCGACCCTCGATTTTCGTCTCAAACACCTTATTCGCTGGAGCTTCTTCATCCATACGAAAGAAATGACCCAGCCAACGTAGTCGCTGAATTGTTTTACGCTGGATTAAGTCAATGTCGTCGTAGAGCTCGTACAGTTCGTGGTTCATTCGAATGCGATAGTCGTCGCCAAGTCGAACAGGACCAACAATTTTGCGAAGAACTTACTTTTCGAATACCCCAAGAGCGGCTGCATCTGTTTGCGATATCACCCATGCCTCAGCGCCATAGAGCAGCACAAGATGATAATCGTCTTATAGAGTGTAAGTTTTTTTGATCGGGAGTGGGCTCTGGAACCTAAGTGCTTACTTTTTCCATAATAGTACCTATTAGCAATTGTTATTCTTCGCTTAATCTCCAGGCTAACATTGTTATTGCTGCTTACGGCGGTGCCAAGGTATGTAAACTCTTTGACAACTTCAAAATTATATATGGCTGCTGTAACATGGGAGCCTAGACGCTGCGCTTCCGTATTTGCAGACAGCATAAAGTTTGTTTTGCCCTCGTTCACCGTCATATCCACTTTGACTTATTCCTTTTCGATAGCGGCGAAAGCAGTAGTTACATCTCTTTTGGTTCTACCGATAATATCGATATCATCAGCATACGCAAAGAGCTGGACTCCTTTGTAGAAAATGGTACCATTTCGATGTACACCTGCGGTTCTTAGGATCCCCTCCATGATGCAATTGAAGAGATCGCGTTATAGCGGGTCACCTTGTCTGAAACCTCGTTCGATATTAAAGCTTTCGGATAGGTCATTTCCTACCTTGACGGAGCTGCATGTATTGTGCAACGTCATCCTTCAGAGTCTTATCAATTTTGCAGACATACCAAACTCAGACATTGTTGCGTACAGGCAATACAAAATCGGTCTATCGTGCGCAGTTTTGTAATCAACAAAGAGATGATGGGTTTCAATTTGATTTTCGTTGTTTTTTTCCAAAATTTGGCATAGTTACAACATCTAATCTATGTTGGACTTGCCATTACGAAAGTCAAACTGATAAGGTCCAATCAGTGTTTAAGTATGCGGCTTATGACTTTTATACAATACTTGCACTTAAACGCGATAGAAATAAGACTGATACTTTGGTATTTGGCAAAGATTGTTCGGCCTCCTTTGTTTAATTAAGGACAATGCTATCATGACAAAGCTATCAAAGCTTTCAGCTAAAGACACTTAGATTTCAATCGTAGGGCATGCTTTCTGGTGGCCATATTTTTTCTGATGAGTTGATGCATGCACCTTATCATCACCATCGGTTTTAAACAATTCAGATGCCAGGCAGTCATCTCCTGATGTTTTGTTGTTTTTGTGTCGCTGAATAGCAATTTTAACCTCGTCATGGCTAGTTGGTGGAATTTCAACTTCGTCATCGTCGATTGGTGGTATCGAAATGCCATCTCCAAAACCGGAATTATTGGGATCGTCACCCACAAGCAGATTGGAACAATGCTGCCTTCATAATCTCAGTACACACTGCTGAGACACAAATTTCACCATTTTCAACTCTACAAGAAGATGCTCCAGGCTTGAAATCTTAGAAACAACCTTTTCTACATCCTTCTTGTTCTGATACACCACTATTTTCTTATGCTTACTCTTATCCTGCTTCCATTTGTGTGTCTAAAAAGGCACCTATTTTTCTAACGCTTTCCCGTTGCAGTTGAAGGTAGCGTCCTTTTATATGTAGTACTTTTTGCCGCAGTTACTTCGCAACACTCATGGTCATACAATTGGTGGCAACAATACTGACGGCAGACACCAATGATTTCCTCAGGAGCAGCGCACATGGAGTGGTATATATGTTTTAGAGTGTATCGAAAATCTGACTCCCAATTCCGGTACCAAAATTAAATAGTACCTGAAAAATCCTTTCGATTGGTGTAATTTCTTTTAGTTGAACCAATTTTGGCATCCCCTGAATTGCATTTTTGTGCATTTTTTATCAACGTTTGTACTGGAGACCCACTAATGGTTGATTAAAAAAAAAAAATCAAGCATCTTAATCAATTCCTTTCATATTAAAACAAAGAACTGCATTTTCATACCTGTTGACAAATGCTCTGACGAGATGAAACAGTTTTTTTCAAAGTGAATCTACTTGTTATTTAATATTTGATATGTTTTTATTTTTTGTATGAAAGGATTTTTAAACTTTTGTTTGTTTGTCCGGCGCCCAAACTCTGCCGTAGTCACCGAGGCAAGAGTTACATTGGTTCAGCTTTACCAAAAGTTGAGCAGAGTAATCCTCGGTAGCAGCTTATTGATATCTAGCTTTCGTTGTTTATCAGTGCGTATATTCTTCGCACTGTTCAATCGCATGCGGATCCTCGCTGCAAAAAGATAATGGTCGGAGTCAATATTGACTCCCCGAAATGTGCGCACATCTAGTACGGTTAAAGCGTGCCATCCGTCGCTTCTTTTAATCCGAGACAGCCAGAAGGTCTTGAGAATATCGAGATGTTTGAACGTGCTGCTATCTACTACCATGTTTCGCGCCGCGGCAAAGTCGATCAGCTATAAAGTGTTATTCGAAGCGGCCTTGGGGAGATTGAACTGTCCGACAATTATTATTATTATTATTATTATTAAAGTTAATTGGTGTACAATAAGACAAAGTCTTTAATAGTACTACAAAGAGGTTAAAATTGTTGAAAAAATAAATTTAAACAAATTATCAAAATTAAAAGTAACATTGATTCAAAACTTCTAGTTCTAATTCTAGACAAATAATATGAAGAATTCACAAACGAAAATGAAATAGATAAAACATGTTATAAAATAAGCTTACAATCATTTTAAATGACTTAATATATTTATACGGACTTGAAATATGTAAATATGACTAAAAATAGAGTAGATAATTTGGAAGTTGAGAAGATAGAAAAATAGAGTAAAAAGGAATAATACATTTATTGATTTAAGGAGCTAAAGTACTCAAAAATAGCACGTTTGAAGCTAGTTTGTGAGGCTGTTTGTTTTTAGGAGTTAAGCAATGCATTCCACGTTCTAATGGTGCTGATAAAAAAGAATCGACTGCTGTTTAGATAGTTTACCCTAGGGACAACAAATTTAGATGACCTCTGTAATTAGAATAATTGCAGTTTTACATAAGGGTATTCAGGGCTTTGTGTGTGCATAAGCTTATGTAAAAAACAAAATGTTTCGAATATTTAAATACTGAGATAAACTACAGCCAAGAATGCCTTTACTAAGTAGAGAAATATGGTCAAAGCGGTCAACTCCATACACATACCTTGCCGCACTATTGAATGCTACCTAGAGTTTATGCTGTGACTGTGAGTAAAGCTGACTATAAATTTTATCAAAAAATGTTATATGCGGCATGATTAATTGTATAACTAGTCTGCGGCGAGTTTCAAGAGGCGTGTAGTGCAAAGAAGTGCGTAGGTATCATAATGTCCCGTATATTCTACATATGGTCATGTTAATATGGTCAGTACAAGTCAGTTTAGAATAAATTATAAATCCCAAGTTTTTTGCTTTTTCCACGAATTCCATTTGCTCCGTTCCAACAAACAAGGAAAGGATGATGTCAATGAAGCACGAGTTATTTCTTAAAATGGGCAGTTCTTTAGTTTTAAGGGGGTTAATACGTAGCATGTTGGAAGCAGCCCAGTTATTCAACAAGTTCAAGTCAAAGTTCAGTCTGTATGTCAAGTCTTCTAAGAGTCCAGTAGGTCGAGAAAGATAGATCTGAATGTCATCAGCATAAGCATGAACAGAGGCGTATTTGCAGGCGGATAAAACATCATTAATGAACATAGAGATATATAGTGGACCCAGTATAAACCCTTGTGGAACTCCGGTCACAACAGGCCTAAGCGATGAGCAAGAATTTCCCACTTTAACCTGTTGCATTCTCCCTTCCAAGTAGTTGGTCACTAAATCTACTGCCATAGAACTAAACATAAAATAGTTACTAAGCTTTTGATAAAGTAGATTATGATTAACAGAATCAAAGGCTTTAGAGAAGTCAACAAGGCAAAGAAGGGTCAGAAAGTTCTGGTCGTATGAAATTCTACAATTCGACAATGTAGCCAAATATGTCTTCTTTTCCGACTTTTGCGTTGAAATCTCTGAGGACTATTTTCACTGCGTGGGCCAAGCAGTGATCATATACATACGTCTCTCGTCTAGCTAGTCTCACGTAGAAAGCATCCTTTACAGTATCGTTTTTTTTTCTCGAAGGAGCGTGTGCGTTAATTAGGCTAAAATGGAAGATTTCCGCCTTGATGCGGTTTGTGGGCAGTCTTTGACAAAAATGTGGTGTAGTTTCTGACTGACGATCCACATTCAAATGCACGCTTCTCCGCACGGAAACTGTATTAGTTAGCGTATTCTGCTCTTTTAGAGCAACCTTGCTCTTTCCATCGCATCTCTTCGATGGTAGCGATGCACATTGGTTGAAGAGTGGCCGAAATGATTTTTTTTTCATGCTCGCCAATTTAGATAATTTTTTTGTATTTTGTTGTCAGATATCTGAGTATTATGATTCCGTAATATTAGGCTGATATATTTATTATTTGCTTGGACAGACATACTCGAAGTTCACATATGTTCGATTGTTTAAAATGGTATGCAAATTTACTGTACATTCTATCATTTGGTACAATCAAAGTAAAATTATCATTTGACTTTGTTGAATATTTTCGAAAATGAAAATTGTCATAGATGAGATTTGCATTAAAAAATGTGGGAAAAAGTGCCATATATAAAATTTCGTAGAACAAAATATAAAAAACATCAAAATTTCAATGTTCATCAACTTCCATGAACTGCATCTTTTTAGCGCTGTGGAGCGCTGTTTAACGAAAGATGTCAAATTACAGCTTGAAGTCTTAGCTAAAAGTTTAAAAAAAAATTCAGCTGCTCCTACCTGCTCCTTTCCAAAAAAAAGAGTACGATAATAATGTTAAAAAATGATTAAAAGACTATACTTAAATTACTCATTCATGTTTTTCTATTTGTTTTTTTCTATGGGAGGTGGGCGTAAAAGTGGCCGGATTAGGTATATATTTTCAGGAGCCCATTCTTCAATTATAATTAATACTAGTTCTTTCCCGTCAAAAATGACGGGCCCGGGTTTAATAAAGGACAAACATGAACTATTGATATTCTTTAATATGAATAAGAAATCAGCGATGGTCACATATTCGAATTTAAATTGTGCAAAAAACAATTTTTAGTTCTAAATATTTATAAAATACTTTAAAATAAAAACGGAAACCTAAGTAGGAACGATGAAATAAGTTTCAATATTTATAAAACTGAAGCTTTCAAAATGAAAAAAAAAATATAAAAAATATTTGAAGTTTCAATCAATCACAAAACAAAAAATGCCTAAAAATATGTTATGAAATTTTTCAAAAAAAAAATCAAGCGTTCCGCACTCACATTTTATGGAATTATATTATATATTTTTTGTGAAAATTTTGTTGATGCATTAAAAATCAAGGGAGTTAGCCATTTTTTCAATACAAGTTGCGTGGGAGTGAAATGGGCGGATTGAAATGATCAGATATGATTCTGAGTGTTTAAAAAATGCTATGTGCCAAAAAACATTGCCGTAAGTCAAAATTTAATTTTCACTTTGTATGGGACGTTGTAGAGGAGGGAATGTTTTTCTTGATTCAAACAAAAACTGCATGTGTGCCAAGTTTCATTGTGCTTCGACAACTTCTTCTATTTTTAGCCGCTCGTTCAATGAACCTCAACCAATGTGCGATGTCAGCCTTTACTTTCACGAGTGCTTCCGTTAAGTAAATAATCGAAGAAATCATATTGAATGACAAAAGGCGTTCATATAAACATATAACCACCATGTTAAATAACAGATTTTAAATAACAAATGTTAAATCTGTTTATAAAGAAATTTTATAACCCATGTTAATTTTGCGATTCCTATTTTGGTTGTTCAAAGGGGTGTCTATGATGCATAAATTGGCAAAATCGCAAGTACTTTTGTTTATTTTTCCCTGATTTAAATTCATTCAAAGCAGATGATTTTTATGTAAACATATTCTTAATGCATGAAAAAATACAACAACGGTAAACGAATGAAACTAACCTTCAATTTCAAAATATAAACACAACATTTATCGAAAAAAAACGCCTATTGCCAAATCATAAAACTTCATTTGTAGAAAAAAAAGATCCATTTCTTATGACATACAAATTTGTAATCTAAAAAAATTCATTCTACACAATATCTCACAATAGCTCAATGGTAAAGTGCTTGACTGTCATGCGGTAGACGTGGGTTCGAATCCTGGCTGTGTTAGTATCAAAAATTTTAATTTAATTATTGAAATTCTAATTCTGTTTCATTAACTGCTTCGTCAAAAATAACCGTCAAAATTTAAAAAACATTAATTAAATACTAGTAAACCTGTTGCCTGAATTCGAGCAATTCAATAAAAATTAAATGTTAGAAACATTATAAACATTTAATATATGATATTCTATTCAAAAAGCTTTATTCCTCAAAAACGATATATTCAGTCTAAATCATAATATAAAAGATAATTATCTCAATGCTTTGAAATAAAACGTATGATCTGACACTAAATTTGTAAATGTAACAGTCAAAATGCGAAGACGGACTTACACTAATATTACTACTGAGATAAACATTATAACTATTCAAAAAATCGCTGCTTAACTTTTCAAGCTATAAAACATAACTAATTTAAATGAAAACGAAATAAAAAATTAATTTAAGAAATAAATTAATAATAAGATATAATTCAAAACTTAATAAAAACAAGTAAAGAAAGTCTTAAGTCGGTCTAGGCCGACTATGAAATACCCTAAACCCACTTTTCAAAAACAAAAAAATTGTTATTGTAAATGGGCGTGTCCGTGGGCGCATGAAGCCTATATTTTACATGCATTTAAATGTTGAAGAAAATTTACACATACCAAGTTCTATTCCTGTATCTCACAGTTAATGCCTTTATTATGATTTCGCTATGGGAGGTGGGCGTGTTCATGGACGGATTACTCCCATTTTTTGAACACACCTTAGTTTTGGTATAAAATACATACATACCAAATTTAATTTCTCTATGACAAACATAATCTTATTTATTGAGTTTTAAACTTTTTGGGTTGTATGGGAGGTAGGCGTGTCCATAGGCGGATGACGTCCGTTTTTCAAAACCATCTTTGTCTTGTCATAAAAAACATATGTGCCAAATATTAGCTCTTTAGGTTAAACACAGGCTTATTTATTGCGTTTTAAATTTTTGAGTTGTATGGGCGGTGGGCGTGTCCGTGAGCAGATGACGCCCATTTTTCGAAGACATCTTTGTGTTCGTATAAAACACATACATATCAAACTTTATTGTTGTAGGTTAACTATGAGCTGTGTTATGCAGTTTTCAATTTTCGCGTTGTATGGGAGGTAGGCGTGTCCGTGGGCGGACGATGTCCATTTTTCAGAAACATCTTTGTCTTGTCATAAAAAAGATATGTGTCAAATTTTAGCTCTTTAGGTTAAACACAAGCTTATTTATTGCGTTTTCAATTTTTGGATTGTATAGGAGGTGGGTGTGTCCGTGAGCGGACGACACCCAATTTTCGCTGACATCTTTGTCTTGATACAAAACACATATATACTAAATTTGATTGTTGTAGGTTAATTATGAGCTGAGTTATGCAGTTTTCAGTTTTTGCGTTGTAAGGGAGGTAGGCGTGTCCGTGGGCGGATTCCAAAAATATTCAATAGTGCAGACCCTTGGGTGCTTGTGACCATGTGTACCAAGTTTCATCCAATAATCTCGACTCCTTCTTCTTATCCTGTGTATACGGACAACACACAGACGGACAGACGGACAGACGGACGGACGGACATGGATAGTATATATACTTTTCTATACCGGACTCGCTTCGTTCTATGCGTTACAAACGTTTGCACAAAGTTAATATACCATGACCTTTCAGGTTTAGGGTATAAATACTTCCAGAACACCTACAACATCAATTTATAACACATTTTGATGAAAAAACGCCAAAAAACCCAACAAATTTTTTTTTTAAAACCGTTTAAATTTGACTGAGTTGTTTGCTCGGAAAGTGGAACTTTTGATTTTGGAACTGCATTTTTCGGACAATTGACATTTGAGGAATGCATAAAAGATAATTTTGGTTAAAAATTTTTAGTTTTGAAAAAAATTAAAATTCGAGCAACTCATAGGCTTTTCTCAAACTAAATTTCAAAATTATTAAATAGCGGATTTTTGTACAAAAATTTTATTTCTTTTTTCAAAGGTTGGGAACCCCCTGAAGCGAAATCACAATTTTTAAAAGTGGTTTGCACATCTACAGCCTAATATTAATTTAATGACATCTGAATCAATAAAATCGGTCTATTTTTCTGGGAGGAGTTCAAGTCATAAAAAACAACCTTAGCCTATTAATTATATAGATATGAAGGATGATTAAAACAGATTCGTGGCTATAACTTTTAATTGATTGTAGCTCTAATCAAATTTTCTTCAAATATATTGTTTTTGAAGCTTATTGAAGATTTAAAACATATAAAAACATTTTCAAAAAATGAAATTTCGTGCAAAATATCATAGTAAGCCTTGTTTTTTCGATGACGCATAGTATTTATTAATTTTTTTGTCCTGCAAAAATAAATTCGTCTAAAAAAAACTATATACAATGAAAGAAAATCAAAAATACAAATTTTAAATTTTTTTATTTTTACAACAAAAACAATCTTTAATACATTTTTTGAGAAAACATTCATTTTATGGGACTCTTTTTAAAGGTAAAATTTAAAATATAAATAATAAAATAACGGTCAAAAATTTCTAATTATTTTTAAGTCAATTAATTGCAATTAAATACAAAAAAGAAATAAACGAAATTTTTTAAAAAGTAGCAGAGATATTCGCTTCCAAATATAGAACTTTAAATTTCAGAGAGGTTTTTGCTCTGTCTTGGTGCTTAATAAAAATACACGTTAAACAACTAAAGACAATATTAAGAAAATTCATTAAAAATACATTTGGCAAGATAATTACTGTAATTGTCAACACATTTCAAAGAAAATTGAACAAAAATTAAGAAAAACAAAAATATTTTGAAAACCGTTGAAATTTGACTGAGTTGTTTGCTCGGAAAGTGGAATTTTTGATTTTGGAACTGCATTTTTCGGACAATTGACATTTGAGGAATGCATAAAAGATAATTTTGGTTAAAAATTTTTAGTTTTGAAAAAATTAAAATTCGATCAATTCATAAGCTATTTTCAAACTAAATTTCAAATCGATTAAATAGCGGATTTTTGCACAAAAATTTTATTTCTGTTTTAAAAGCTGGGGAACCCACTGAAGTGAAATCACAATTTTTAAAAGTGGTTTGCACATCTACAGCCTAAACCTAATTTAATGACATCTGAATCAATAAAATCGGTCCATTGGTCTGGGAGGAGTTGAAGTCACAAAAAAACCTTAGCCTATTAATTATATAGATATATATTTGGTGTTCTTGTCGGGGATTGAACTCAGATAAATCGAGTTCTAGAGGCGAACTTCAGCACACTCGGCTAAACTTGAACTTTCAAATCAATGATAAATTTTCATTGAGTTCAATGTTTTTTCGTTTTAAGTAAGAATATTTAAAAGTTGATGACAACTGAATATTCGTTTGCGGCATTAACAGTTCCCAAATGAAGTATGGTTGGTGAATTTTTCAGTTGCGGTAAACGAAAAATTTCTTTGCGTGTAATGTAGCTTAGTGTATAATCTTGCTCATCTAGCTTAAGAAACCTTTCCATAGTGATTGTATCTTTTTACATTTTACATTTGTTTTTTTATGGTTTTTTTTTTTTGAAGCAGTAAACGTGAATTTTATTTGGGTTGTTTCCTTTTCCTTATCGATGCCGAATAATTGATATTCTTGGTTTCGTAAATCTGTGATAATTCGACTGTTTATTGATTTTACTTGAACTTACGCATTTTTCTTTCCCTTCCTTTATTGCTTTTAATGACATTTTTAAATCAAGGTTAAATTTGCAGACTTTAAGTAGCACTTACCTTGCTGCGTATTATAAAAATAAACTAATGGCTTATGGCACTGATGACGCTAACAATAAACAGTCTCTAGGCATACTTTTTATAGTTGCCCAAACCATCTTAGCAATTATTTTGAATGATTAAATTCTCCACCTGCAGAAATGGTGTGTAAATAAATCCTGGCATTTTAATGACTAAAAGAGTTATGAGCAACAATGAAATGTCTTTCAATGTTAGCAATAAAAATAGGCCATCTTGATCAAAAAAACACTGCATCAGTTAAAAATCATATTGAAGACAGCTGCTTTTATTACATGAACCAAGGTTACGAAACAGCTTTCATAAAACAATTCAGTCATCTTATTTAGCCATGTTGTAAGGCTTATATCGAAACATCTTGATAGCATAAAAATTTAATGCTCTTAAAAAAACAGTTAAAAAAACCATCAATGTCCAATTTTTAATGGCACGGCTTTCGAATGAATACACAAAGGATTTATTGCGAGTTTTATGGTCGCACACTGGCCGATGAACGTAGAACCTTAATAAATTGCCAAACTCTTTACTTTTTGTCACAAGGGCATAAATAAAAGCTCAAAGTAAAGAATACAAAAACAAAAAAAAGATTGAAATGTAAACGTTTTGGTGGATAAGAAATTTGCTTATGCTGATAACTAAGAAAATACAACAAAAAAAAAAAAAAAAAAACAGCAAAAGAAAAGATTAACAAACACAGAAACAAGAGTTTGAAGATAGAAATTATTCTTCCATAGAGCTTTCAACACATTTTTTACTAAGGCCTACGCTGCTCTACCTTTACTCTTACCACTTTTCATGCAGCAGATGCAGTACAAGCTAAGCTAGCTGAATGGTTTTCCGGCGCCTTCACAGCAAATTTGGCAATTTATATACAACGCACAGTCAAAGAAAACACTCTAGGGAATACCCTCAATCTATCTATCTATCTGTGTTGCCCTTTTACCACACAAGATTTTTTGTCCAAAAATGTGTAAACAAAAAAGCTCTTTAAGCTGCTGTAATAGAATTTCTTTCAAGATCGACTGCTTTAAATAGAGTTGCCTGCAGTTGCACATGTGTGTGTGTGTGTGTGTTTGTGAGAGAGTGTGAATGTCACCCAATTGAGTTAAGAATTTATTTTCTTGCAGGCTTATATATGTATTGCTGTGATGATGTATATGCGTGTGCGTGTGGGTCTATATTTGTGCATTACAAATAAATCATCTATTTGCCACAGCAAAAGGCTCGCCTTAATCTTATCGTCCTTTTTTATGTTTGTGTGTGTGCTTGTATATGAACTGGAAATTTTTTTTTTTTAGTTTATAAAGACATTCCTTGAGAGTGTTGCCAGGCTTGAATGCTGTTGTGTTGTTATCACTTTATGTTGTTGCTGTTCTTGATTGTTGTTATTATTCGCAGTCCTTTCGTTATGGCTTAAACGAGAACAGGGAATAAATCAGTTTAAAAATGTTTCGCTATCGTTCTTTTGATGAAGCTATTGTGTTTGTATTTGTGTCAAAATTAATACAAGTACAAGTAAAGCAACTGAAGCACACGCACACACATCTACACAGACGAAGAATGCTACACAATAAAGGCAATTGCGTTGCTTTGCTTGCTTGGCGCGTTGTTGTGAGAGTTTGTGTGCGTGCGTGTTAGTGCTTGTTTTGATGTGCAGCGCATATCATTCGGTCGTCCTTGGGGAAAAATATTTGTACTCAATTCTATCTGTTTTTCTTAGGATTTTTCCCCACATACATAATAAATATTTGTGTTTATTCTGGTGTAGCTTTTTTCATATCTCTTGTGCTGTTTGACGTTTTATTTTGGAATTGAATTCTGGCATATGCTGGGTGTGTGTGTGTGTGTGTGTGTGTGTATGTGAATGTGCCTTTGTTTTGTTTGTTGTATGCTTGTTTCGTTGTCTATGCATTTCAGTAGAATGTGTGTGAGGCACCATTTTTGATTGTGAGATTTTTTTGTTCTTTGGTGTTGCTACAGCAGGATTTATTTACAAAAATCACCGAATTTGTGGGTAATCCATTGCATTGATTGAATTTTTAAACGATTGCTGAAAAGATTTTGAGTTCTTTAAACTAAAAGAAAAATTTGAAAAGATTTTCTAAGAAAAAAAAAAAGAAACAGTTTCGATAGTATCGTAAGTGCAGACGTAGAATTCCGTTTAAGTTGTAACCTCTTCTACTTTGTCTCTTTGGTCCGATTGTTTTGTTCATTTTGCAGGTATTTTTATTGATCTTACAAAAATTAACAAATTAATTAATAACACTCAATTATGGACTACTTATTGAGGCCAAAACAAAGAAAAAGTTAAAAAGTAAGTATGATTAAATGAGCAAGCAAAAAGAAACAAGCAAAATTTCAAATTTTTTCGACCATTTCGTTAAGTTTGATAGGTTGAGTTCATTGACTTAGTTGAAAAGAAGGCGAAGCAAATGCACTTTCCATTGGTGCCACTTTCGTCTCTGCCCGATATATATTTAGTTTGCGAGTTACAGTCAGTTTAACAACTAATTTCAAATTAAAATGATGATCCCGATTTTTAAAAAATCGTATGGTAACTATATTTCACGCTGAGCACATGCCCTTCCCATTAGTGCCACTCTCGTCACTGTCCGACATTTAGTTTGCGAGCTACCCTTTCCTCTCTGTTCGATGTATAGTTTGCGAACTACACTGTATAAAAATTAAACACATAAAAACAAAAATTAAAATTTTACGCCATCTATTGGGTAAAAGCATAAAACGAAATATGATCCAACTCGTTTTTTTTCATAAGAGTTAAATCTAACCGGATCACAGACCCATTTCGTTAAATTTAACAGTTCGAGTTCATTGACTGAGTTGAAAAGAGATTCATGACCTCTGGTTTCAAAATAGAGCACTTAGTAAACTAGAACAGAAATGCATGCATAAACCCAATGCGAACCAATGCTTACAATGCTACAAATACGAACTAAAACTTCCCATTTCACGTAAGCACGTGTTACACGTGTTCACGTGTTTTTAAAAAATCAAGTGAAAACACAAAACTCAACTACACGTGTCTTTTATTCACGAACTACACGTGAAGTTCGTATTCACGTGAAAGTGCCAATGACCCACTTGTGACCTCAGATAATCCCACTGCATCCGATTGGCTATTTTGGTCCAAAAAATCCATGGAAACCATAAAAGTGTCAATGACCCACCTGTGACCTCAGATAATCCCACTGCATCCGATTGGCCATAGAATCATCCATTCTAGTTCAAATGTTTCATGAAACCCATAAAAATGCCAATGACCCATCTGTGACCTCAGATAATCCCACTGCATCCGATTGGCCATAGAATCATCCATTTTGGTCCAACTGTTCCATGGAACCCATAAATGTGCCAATGACCCACCCGTGACCTCAGATAATCCCACTGCATCCAATTGGCCATAGAATCATCCATTTTGGTCCAAATGTTCCATGGAACCCATAAATGTGCCAATGACCCACCAGTGACCTCAGATAATCCCACTGCATCCGATTGGTCATAGAATCATCCATTTTGGTCTTAATAATCCATGGAACCCATAAATGTGCCAATGACCCACCCATGACCTCAAATAATCCCACTGCATCCGATTGGCCATAGAATCATCCATTTTGGTCCAACTGTTCCATGGAACCCATAAATGTGCCAATGACCCACCTGTGACCTCAGATAATCCCACTGCATCCGATTGGCCACAGAATCATCCATTTTGGTCTTAATAATCCATGGAACCCATAAATGTGCCAATGACCCACCCATGACCTCAAATAATCCCACTGCATCCGATTGGCCATAGAATCATCCATTTTGGTCCAACTGTTCCATGGAACCCATAAATGTGCCAATGACCCACCTGTGACCTCAGATAATCCCACTGCATCCGATTGGCCACAGAATCATCCATTTTGCTCTTAATAATCCATGGAACCCATAAATGTGCCAATGACCCACCCATGACCTCAAATAATCCCACTGCATCCGATTGGCCATAGAATCATCCATTTTGGTCCAACTGTTCCATGGAACCCATAAATGTGCCAATGACCCACCTGTGACCTCAGATAATCCCACTGCATCCGATTGGCCACAGAATCATCCATTTTGGTCTTAATAATCCATGGAACCCATAAATGTGCCAATGACCCACCCATGACCTCAAATAATCCCACTGCATCCGATTGGCCACAGAATCATCCATTTTGGTCTTAATAATCCATGGAACCCATCAAAGTACCAATGACCCACCTGTGGCCTCAGATAATCCCACTGCATCCGATTGGCCATAGAATCATTCATTTTGGTCCAAATGTTCCATGGAACCCATCATAGTACCAATGACCCACCGGTGACCTCAGATAATCCCACTACATCCGATTGGCCATAGAATCATCCATTTTGGTCCAAATGTTCCATGGAACCCATAAAAATGCCAATGACCCACCTGTGACCTCAGATAATCCCACTGCATCCGATTGGCTATAGAATCATCCATTTTGGTCCAAATGTTCCATGGAACCCATCATAGTACCAATGACCCACCGGTGACCTCAGATAATCCCACTGCATCCGATAGGCTATAGAATCATCCATTTTGGTCCAAATGTTCCATGGAACCCATATATGTGCCAATGACCCACCAGTGACCTCAGATAATCCCACTGCATCCGATTGGTCATAGAATCATCCATTTTGGTCGAAATGTTCCATGGAACCCATCAAAGTACCAATGACCCACCTGTGACCTCAGATAATCCCACTAAATCCGATTGGCCATAGAATCATCCATTTTGGTCCAAATGTTCCATGGAACCCATATATGTGCCAATGACCCACCAGTGACCTCAGATAATCCCACTGCATCCGATTGGTCATAGAATCATCCATTTTGGTCCAAATGTTCCATGGAACCCATCAAAGTACCAATGACCCACCTGTGACCTCAGATAATCCCACCGCATCCGATTGGTCATAGAATCATCCATTTTGGTCGAAATGTTCCATGGAACCCATCAAAGTACCAATGACCCACCTGTGACCTCAGATAATCCCACTGCATCCGATTGGCCATAGAATCATCCATTTTGGTCCAAATGTTCCATGGAACCCATCATAGTACCAATGACCCACCGGTGACCTCAGATAATCCCACTGCATCCGATAGGCTATAGAATCATCCATTTTGGTCCAAATGTTCCATGGAACCCATAAATGTACCAATGACCCGCCTGTGACCTCAGATAATCCCACTGCATCCGACTAGCCGTAGAATCATCCATTTTGGTCCAAATGTTCCATGGAACCCATCATAGTACCAATGACCCATCGGTGACCTCAGATAATCCCACTGCATCCGATTGGCCATAGAATCATCCATTTTGGTCCAAATGTTCCATGGAACCCATAAATGTGCCAATGACCCACCTGTGACTTCAAATAATCCCACTGCATCCGATTGGCCATAGAATCATCCATTTTGGTCCAAATGTTCCATGGAACCCATATATGTGCCAATGACCCACCAGTGACCTCAGATAATCCCACTGCATCCGATTGGTCATAGAATCATCCATTTTGGTCGAAATGTTCCATGGAACCCATCAAAATACCAATGACCCACCTGTGACCTCAGATAATCCCACTGCATCCGATTGGACATAGAATCATCCATTTTGGTCCAAATGTTCCATGGAACCCATCAAAGTACCAATGACCCGTCTGTGACCTCAGATAATCCCACTGCATCCGATTGGCCATAGAATCATCCATTTTGGTCCAAATGTTCCATGGAACCCATCATAGTACCAATGACCCATCGGTGACCTCAGATAATCCCACTACATCCGATTGGCCATAGAATCATCTATTTTGGTCCAAATGTTCCATGGAACCCATAAAAATGCCAATGACCCACCTGTGACCTCAGATAATCCCACTGCATCCGATTGGCTATAGAATCATACATTTTGGTCCAAATGTTCCATGGAACCCATAAATGTGCCAATGACCCACCAGTGACCTCAGATAATCCCACTGCATCCGATTGGTCATAGAATCATCCATTTTGGTCGAAATGTTCCATGGAACCCATCAAAGTACCAATGACCCACCTGTGACCTCAGATAATCCCACTGCATCCGATTGGCCATAGAATCATCCATTTTGGTCCAAATGTTCCATGGAACCCATCATAGTACCAATGACCCACCGGTGACCTCAGATAATCCCACTGCATCCGATAGGCTATAGAATCATCCATTTTGGTCCAAATGTTCCATGGAACCCATAAAAGTGCCAATGACCCACCTGTGACCTCAGATAATCCCACTGCATCCGATTGGCTAAAGAATCATCCATTTTGGTCCAAATGTTCCATGGGACCCATCAAAGTTCCAATGACCCGCCTGTGACCTCAGATTATCCCACTGCATCCGATTGGCCATAGAATCATCCATTTTGGTCCAAATGTTCCATGGAACCCATCAAAGTACCAATGACTCGCCTGTGACCTCAGATAATCCCACTGCATCCGATTGGCCATAGAATCATCCATTTTGGTCCAAATGTTCCATGGAACCCACCATAATACCAATGACCTGCCTGTGACCTCAGATAATCCCACTGCATCCGATCGGCCATAGAATCATTCTGAACTGAATACGAACCTATCAGTTCGTGCAAAATTAAAAAAATACAACCATAAACAACGAAACAAAAACAAAGAAAGCAGCAGGCACAGCAAGTACATTATAAGCAGCTGATGATTGATTTTCTTATATAAAAACATGAATTTTTCTTCTTATATTTTACTATTTTCTGACTTTCATATCATAGTGACAAAATCCAAAGTTAGATATTCATTCAGCGTAGTATATATCTGATATTTAAGTATATATATTATCTTTGAACGATAAGTATTAAAGGCTGTAGGTATACCCTAAAGTATTCGCCAAAAACGTTGCATGACCTTCAAAAAATCTGTTAAAACGACCCCATACAAACCGCGCTGTAAGACGTAATTCTACGTCAAAAACTTAATATCTAAAAGGATTTTCAAGGAAAATCACTTAATTCGTAATAAATTGTTAATTAATATTTGGCTAACTTCTTCACAAAAGTTAATAAAATAATTTTAAATTATTGACAGACTTTAATTTTTCATATTCATTTTATTTCAATTTCAATTTTTAGTTTTTTTTTTTTATTGTGCTCAACCTTGAGCTTATTTGCTCACTCCACTTATTATGTATGACACACTCATTCTTTTCCATTTCATGGCAATCAGCAATAAGATTATCGTTTTTACTGAATTCGCTTGATTTCTGATTTTGTTCATTGAAAATGCTTATTTATAAATTTATGATTGTGTGTGGGTGATTGAACAGTGAAGCTTATTCTTGGTAAAGAAATATAATGCAATTATTTTCAATAAGCAACTTCAAGAATCCAAAAAAAAACAAAAAAAAAATAAAAAAAGAAAAAATAAATGAATATCTTTAAACATTTTTTGAAGCAATCTGAAAAATCGTAAATTTGAATATTACATACAATTTTATCTGATTAAAGTTAATTTAAATTTTGTTGGCAGAAACTTTGAATTAATCAAAGGTAAGGCTAGGTTCGGTTGACGCTGCTGCCTCCTATAAGGGGGCCACATATAGGCCAATTAGGCTGGTTGTGATACTAAAGGATTATTTATTAACCTACTCTATATGAAACAGTTGGAGCTATAATAAAGCATAGCAGAATGTAGATTGAAGATTCTGAGAGACCAGTTACCTAAGAAAAGGTGTTAGTTTTAAGATGGCGCTGGTCATGTGTAGAGAAGATGTGTTGTTGGTTCTTCCTACTCCTCATCTAAACACCTTTCGAAGAAATCGTTATGGATAATGCTTTATCTTCGGGCACGAATTCCAATTAAGCAGTACTTTTTAGGACATAACGGTATTTATTTGATGCCTTCTAAGGAAAATTAGTTCTTTTGAACGTTTGAGGTTCAGAATTGGCCAAAACTGACGCACCGTGTACCATTTTCTTACCGTAGACCACCTTATGTTGGTTCTGTCAAGGTATAGTTCATTTGTGAGCAATTAACATGTGGTAAAAGGCATCGCAATTAATGCCTTTTCTCTTGATAAAGTTTGGTAGTGCCAGTTCAAGTGAGTTCATCTGATTTGAAGTATCCTGGAAATCTCAATATCCGTAGGTCTAGCATAGGAAGATGTTGAGCTGATCTGCCATCTTATTTAGAGATCTGCGGCAGCTTAGGACTGTTTTCGAAGAAAGCGGCTTGATTATCAGATAGAATCACATAGAATTATCTGAAGCCAAGTTACAGCTTCATGTATAGCAGTAACTTGTGCTTGAAAGAAACTACAGTGGTCAGGGAGCCTTAAGGTGGCACATAACATTCGCAGCAGAGAAAACAGACCTTTTTTTAAAAATTCATAACTCAGTCAGAAACAAAAATTTTTCCAAAATTTTTTTGTTGTTGTAGAGAATTGAAGAAATTACAAAACTAAAAATATATATTTTTCACTCCAACATGGTTTTATAGAGCTCCAAACTGGCGGCAGAAAAAAAAACGGGGCCTCGTAGTTGCAGCGCTGGGAGTCGCAAAATTGTCCGATCTGGAAAAAAATAACTTTTTCAAATCTGAACAAAATTGGTTATCGTATGACGGGAGCTTTTTTTAATTTTTTTTTTCAATTTTTGGTGATGTTCCAATTTGAAAGTGTTTTTTTCGAAAAAAATATTGACTGAAAATTCATAAAAAATCGAAAAAAAAAATGTAAAAAAGCTCGTGTCATACGATATCGAATCAAGTTTAAAAAATACAAAAAAAAAATCGTCAAAAAATGAACCTGCTAGTGCCTCAACCAGTAAGAAAAACATGGTTTCGAGATAAACGCGTTCAAAGTTTGTGAACAAAGAAAAAAAGGGTTAAAATTAAAAATGCGTTCTCACTAAACCGGCTATTACTTTTGAACCCGTAAGAATTTTTCCATAAAATTTTGTTTCTTAGAATATTTAATAATATACAAAATTACAAATAAATTGATTTAAAAAAACGGCCAATGTCATGGCCCCTCTTAAGACAAGATTGATGTTTAGTGATTTAGAGTGGACTCCTCTCTCTACTAAGTCAGCCAATTTTGATCCATCAGTGTAGATTTCAATGGCATTGCTAGGCGGGGGGCTTCCAATATCTCATTCAGTTCTGGAGAGAATGGATCAACACGATAGCGCAGGCTATCAACCTGTATCTCTCTCACTAGCTTGAGCTTGACCAGTAGTTCGCTTACCGCTTGGTGGTACTACAGATCTTAGCGTGGATGATGTTCCAAGATTTGCGCTTATTTTTGCGCCCAAGCTCCATCAGTGCATAAGTGATAAACTTCTGACTTGACGTTGTTATAGGCACCTTCTATATCGATGAATGCTATCATTGAATATTCCTTTTTATACCCTAAACCTGAAAGGTCAGGGTATATTAACTTTCTGCAAACGTTTGTAACGCATAGAACGAAGCGAGTCCGGTATAGAAAAGTATATATATTCTTGATCAGCATCACCTCGTGAGTCGAGCTATTCATGTCCGTCCGTCTGTCCGTCCGTCTGTGTGTTGTCCGTATACACAGGATAAGAAGAAGGAGTTGAGATAATTGGATAAAACTTCGTACACATGGTCACATGAACCCAAGGATCTGCACTATTGTATATTTTTGGAATCCGTCTACGAACACGCCTAACCACCATACAACGCAAAAATTGAAAACTAAGCTCATAATTAACCTACGACAATAAAATTTGGTGCGTATGAGTTTTGTATCAATACAAAAATGTCTTCGAAAAATGGATGTCGTCTACCCACGGATACGCCCACCTCCCATATAACCCAAATATTGAAAACGCAATAAATAAGCCTCTGTTTAACCTACAGAGATAAAATTTGACACGTATGTTTTTTGTAACAAAAAAAAGATGGTTTTGAAAAATGGACATCATTCGCCCACGGACACGTCTACCTCCCATACAACGCGAAAATTGAAAACTGCATAACTCAGCTCATAATTAGCCTACAACAATTAAATTTTATATGTGTGTGTTTCATATCAACACAAAGATGTCTTCGAAAAATGGACGTCATCCACTCACGGACACGCCCACCTCCAATACGACCCAAAAATTGAAAACGCAATAAATAAGCTTCTGTTCATCCTACAGAGCTAAAATTTGGCACGTATGTTTTTTACAACAAAGCAAAGATGGTTTTGAAAAATGGACGTCATCCGCCTGCGGACACGCCTACCTCCCATACAATCCAAAAAGTGGAAAACTCAATAAATAAGGTTATGTTTGTCATAGAGAAATTAAATTTGGTATGTATGTATTTTTTACCAAAACTACCCAACCAGCAAAATGAGTAGAAATTTGCGTTTGAGTTCCCTTTAAAGCTGTTTTAAGCGGCAAAATAAGTTCCATGGCACTTCGAAGCTGCTTTATGGTCCGTTGTAGAACTCGACACACCTAAAGCTGCTTAAAGATACGTTGTGGAACTTGCCACACCTAAAGCTGCTTTATGGTGTCAATTTCAGGCAATAGATCTTGTAGTTCCAAAAGTTACAAGTTATACTTCTGTGCAGGTTTAAGATAATTAAGTTCGAAAAGAGTTCTGAAGTGCCGCTTGTGCGTCTTCTTTACATTTATTTTGAACTTAAAGCTGCTTAATGGTTCGATTGAACTTAATTTTGCACCTTAACGCTGCTTATGTGTACCTACGACAGAGTTAGCTGTATAAATGAAAAATCTTCGTTTCGATATAAAGCTACATGGCAGAATGGCTAAGGCGTCGGACTTCAAATCGGCGAGACACGGGATCGAACCCTGGCAAAGGCAACATTTTAATAAAAAAGTTTTTTCACTGTGAATCTGATTGTACAAGTTGAGAACAAAAGCGTTAATGGTAGAAAAAGAAGAAAATAAAAAAATATAAAAAATAAAAAAATAAAAAAATTAAAATCAGAAATAAAACAAGGAAAATATTTTTTTTTAAAAAAACTTTCCGAAGTTCGATTAGAAAGCTGCTTAGCAGTCTATGCAACGTTCTTGTTGATACCTCAAAGTACGAAAAATTACTTAAATTTTGGGCTGCTTACACTGCAAAGCAGCTTAGAGAATTCGCTGTATAAGCCAAATTTAGAGCGTTTCTTGCTGGTTGGGTAAGGTGTGCTCAAAAATTGGAAGTAATCCGTCCATGAACACGCCCATCTCCAATAGCGAAAACACAATAAAGGCATTAACTGTGAGCTACAGGAATAAAACTTGGTATGTGTAAATTTTTCATCAACATTTAAATGCATATAAAATATAGGCCTTATCCGCGCACGGACAGGCCCATTTACAATAAAATTTTTTTTTGTTTTTGAAAAGTGGGACCGACTTTAGACTTTCCTTACTTGTTATGAATAGATTTTCCAATGGTAGAGGCTATGGAGTGCAGAGCTGTTTCCACGGCTTTGCCTTTGGAGTAAATTTGTTGTCTTCTCCGTGCTGGTGAAAGTGGGCTTACTTCTATTTTAAGCTTCAAATGGAAATTTATTAAAATCTCTAGAGTTTAAAAAAAAACAAGATGAGAGATTGATTGGTCTAAGGTCTTTTGGGTTAACATATGAGCTTATTCCTGCTTTAGGTATGAAAACAACCTGCACGTATCTCCAGCGTTTTGTGATGTGATTCAGGTCAATACAGTTTTGTTAGATTATCAAAAGCCATTTAGGATATCAGGATAATAGATTTAGGATATTGTAAGTTTTTTCAATGTCAATTGCGGCTATACCGTTTGGTCCTGGAGATTTTAACTATTTGAAGTTTTTTATTGCCAGTTTAAGATTCGATTTTGTAATTATGTCTAAGAAGTTGTCAACAGCGGGTAGATGCTCATTTTGTGTTGGAAAATTCCCTAGCTTTGAACAACCTGGGAAGTGAGTTCTTACTAAGATATTTAGAGCTTCTTCACTGCTGGTTGTCCATGTTCTGTTTTCCTTTCTTAATAAAGCTCAGATAAGGAGGACTGTTTGCGAGAATTTTCCCAAGCCTCGACCCTTCAAAGATTTGTGATATTTCCTTACAGAAGGTAAGGTACCTGAAACCAATCAATCTCTCATCCCAAGCCTCGACCCTTCAAAGATTTGTGATATTTCCTTACAGAAGGTGCTCCAAGATTGTCGTTGTGCTTTTCATTATGCTTTCTTGTATTCTTTTAAAGACATTTTATAGGTTAACCACGCATCTGTTGATTCAGTGGCTTTTGCATTATTGAAGAGTTTTCGGCTCTTTTTTATAGCTTTTCTAGTTTAGTGTTCTAATCAAGTGGATTTTTTGTTTCCTTTTTGGTATTTTCAACGGACACTCGGTGTCAAGAGCTTTATTCGTTGATGCAGTAAGACTACACTCTCAAAACAGATCAGTTGCTCGTTCCTGTAAAAAAATTGGCAAGTTACCGATTTCTATAACGTCACACTAAATCGATCCGTAGTTACCGATTTCGTGAGAACTCATGTTTCTGTAACCCAAATAGTTGAAAATTCGGTCCGTAATGAAAAAGAACACAAATCGAAAAGAATCGCTAGACAACCAACTGTTTACTTGAATTTGTTTTTTATTATTCAAATAAATAGCTACTTGAAATTTGTGTTCTAGTGATGTGCAACGAAATATAAAAAAATATTTATAGCCGGGTTCTCTTTTGTTGCCCACGCAAATATTTTTTGCTTATATTTTTAACTTTTATGCAAATAGGTATTAGTTCTGAAATGCATTTCCTTGAAAATAAACACGTTTTATAAGTACTAAAAAAAGATATATTAATTTTTGATTTTAAAGGTAAGTTTTGAGTACCTTTTAAATTATATTTAGTATTGAGTAATTTTGAGTACTTTATATTTCATACTTCCATAGGACTACTAACATTTATATAAATCGGTAAAGTTCTCAGTTGGTACAGAGTCAATGAGTAAAGTTAAAACTATTATCGATTCACTATTCTTACAGAAACACTATTCTTAAAGGTTCCATTGAAGTGAAAACAGAACATATGACAGATTATCGATTTGAAACAACTGAATTCAACACAGGTCGATTCAGATTTGTACAGACAGATTTCAGGTGAGAGTGACGACAAATCGGTAATATAAGTCGGTAAATTCAATTGCTACGCGTTACAGAAACAAACAACAGCTGTGGTTCAAAAATTTTTGGCAGGATGTTTCGAAAACTAGTTGCTATAAATATTTTTCGGTTGTTTTAAACTGAATTCAGAATTCAGTTATTCAGAATTGAAATGTTGTAGCCACCAGTAATATTCGTTCGGCCATATAAGAATATGTGTGCCGAACAATCAATTTGGTTTTCAAATTGACAGTGAAAATACTGAAAAAAATTATCAAATAACTGATTCCCTCAATTGAATATTAAGGCTCAACCATAATAGGGTCGAGCTGGCTGCAGCCAACATCAAAACTTTACGAAAAGCCAACTTGAGAACTGTCAAATCGTTAATTTAACCATAACGACTTGAGCTAGCTCGGGCTTATATCAATAACATTTCTCTATTGGTTAACAGACCTGCCTCTTTTTTTCTTGATATTTTTTTATAAGAACACAAAATAAACACAATATTTCTAATGTTTTCTCATTTTTGTTACGAAATATTCACAAACAAAATGCTATTCATTGTAGTTTGACATAAACTCAAGCAACATGCGCTTTGAATCGCTCTCTCTGCAGCCAGCTCAAGTTAACGAAACTTGACGAAAAAGCTGGCTGGAGCTATTATGGCTGCTACGTACAATTTCTATGCATTCGTAGAAAATTTGAGAGTGGCTGCAGTCAGCTCGAGCCTATTATGGTTGAGCCTTTAGATTTTTCAACCGAATAATTTCTTCCACAACTAATTGTTAGTAAAAAATTCCATCAATATTAAAAATTGGAATCAAGTTCAACTTTTTATTTGATACAGCGTGTTTCGTTGTAATTTTGCTTTTATTTTTCTACTATGGTGAACTGAGCTTATGCTAAAATATCAACGAAGAATTGAATGGATTAAACACTATTCAATTTCACAGGAAAACTTATTTTCTTTGACTTATACAAATTGCCACACAAAAAATTTAAAGATGGTTGCCCGATCGTCTGTACATCATTGTCTGCAGAGTTGGTAGGTAAACTTTTTGAAAGTAGTTCTTTCTTTTACCTTTTTCATAAGCTGAAACAGCAGACTGTGATAAAGCTGAAAATCCAAATCCAAACCCAAACATACTACACTCTTACTGTACCTTAATTATGTAGTAAACAGTGACCTACAATTATTATAGTTTTGAGTCATTGGGAGTTATTGGTAGTCATTGGGTAGACACGGGTCCTGAGTTATGAAAATGGCTTTGCCGTCTTAAGTGAGGCTGACGCAGCCTTTGAGAGGTGAAAGTTTATATGTGCTACTCTCAGCCTGACCTCCACGACAGCGATGTCGAATTCATCGTCCAATTGGAGGGGGTTAACCGAAGGGACTGCGCCAGTTCCGTTTCGGAGTAAGCGTTGTCTGGTGCAGAAAAACAGAATTGAGGAGATAAGTTGCTGTTAGGTTGATGGGTTGTTTTGGAAGCCTGGTCTTCTTTCTATAATGCCTCAATTTTATTCAAGACCCTCATCTCGATGGAGGTGAAATCATAGTCTACTTCATAACCTTTGGATGACAAAAGTTGCCGTTCTGAAGTCCTCCTTTTGCTGTTCAACTTTTATCACATTCCAGTTACCTGTTGGTAGACCATGGTTTCCTAACCGAATCAACTCCACGATTGTTTGAGGGCTAGAAGAATTAGCAGGTACTCGGGAACGCGCTCTTGGTTTTGCGCCCATCCATATTTCCTCTATCCAGTAGATGACGATCTTATAAATATCGTGATTCACCTTCACGTGGCCTTAATGCCATCCACTATCGCGATAGGAAGGGCCTTAGCTAATATTTCGGTGAAAAGCTTAGAAGTGGCTGAGTTACCTAAAACTTTTCTAGTTTGTGGCAACTCCCTTAGAGATCTCTGCCGCTTTTCGGGCATCGGTTGTGGGAGAGCTTACGATTTTTCTATAATACCCAACACCCACTTCAAATACAACACAGTACGTTGGTGGGACAGTACGTTGGTTTTCAGGTACGCGTTAAAAGCGGTCTCTTACTCGCAACGTAGTTTTCCCCTTAACCCTTTATTTAAGTCCAGGCTGGCTTAGTACTTCAGCTGCAGTCAGACTTTATGACCCGGGCAACAGTTTCTGTCTTGGTGGGTGGCTTGCCGCCCGGAGTGTTTAAAAACCGCGTTTCTGATGCTGCTGAGAGCTGAATCTTGTTGGGATTTTGTGACTGTCCGTCTTGTGTTGTGGTTTTTGTATTTGATGTATTGTTGTTCTTTCATTGTGTTGTGTTGTTCTTCCGGTCACCTTCTCTACGTGGGAAGTAGAAATTTAATCTGGCAAGTTAAGAGACTTATTTGCATACGGGATCAAAATTGTATTCGATTGCTTAACTGCAACTTTCAGTGGAGTCCCGATCCAGCCGGAGACTTGGTTTGGAGTCTGTTAGTACGGTGACGAATAAAATAGAGGGAAAAATATGTTCAACGTGCCCTAACCCCGTGTAAAAACTACACTATGTAATAAGGCTAAGTGGTGACCGTGGCATGCAGGTTAAGTGTGTGGCTTAGCATGCTCAGAGCCTGGGTTCGATCCCCAGCTGCGGCGATAAGTTTTTTTCAATAAAAATTTTTCTGATCGGTCACCACCTCTCTGCAGACAATGGCAAACCTCAGAGAGTAAATAATGCCATGTAAAGCTTCTTGAGAACATGAACTTTAGCCGTTCGGAGTCGGCATAAAACATGAAGGTCCAGTTCTCGGTCAATTGTGTGCAAACATTTAATAATACACACAACACAATTGATCATAAGAAGCTCGATCAAAGTCCTTTCAAGGGCTGAATGGCCAATTTGTGTTTTTTTTTTTGTAATAAGGCTAGAAATTAATCCCAAATTTTGTTTTTGGTGCAGCCTCTATATTGCGTCAAGGTGACATTCACGTAAAAGCAAGGAAGGAAAGTCGAGTTGCAATAATGCCGATATGTCAATCGAGTACTAAGGTTCTTGTAGAAGACAAAAATCAGCAATACATTTATATGTTTTACCTACAACAGGCTTTTAGGAAGAAATGTGAGGTAAAAAGAAAAAATCTTCCGGTGCCAAATCGAAGATAAAAGGTGGATCAAGTCTTCGTTTTGAGTTCTCAAGAAAGTATTTGCTTAAGCTGATGTGTAGCAGCTCCCAATGTCTTCATAAAAGATGATCTTCCATTGGCGGTTGATGTTCTTTAATTCATCGAAATTCCATGACTTGTTTTTGTGAAAGAATTGCCAAACAGAAGATTCCTCCTACGTTTTGAGTGCATAAGCGTTGTTCTATGATTTGTCACCAGTTACGATATTATAGACGTACTTCGAACCACCTTCACTGTATTTGTTCATCATATCAGTGCACCAATCAACATGAGCCTTTTGTTGAGCAACCGTGAAACCGGCTAACCAACGGGAACAAATCTCTCTGATGTTCTAATGCTCAATTTAAATCGAATGTTTGTAAGTCTCACTAATACCCAAGGATTACTCTCATGGTTACACGCCGGTCTAGTTTCAACAGTTCATGCACAGCAGCGTTGTTTTCTGGGACGACCTTCAAAAAGTTCATTTTGAAGAGTACGACAGTCAAGCTAAAACTTAATGCTCCAGCTTTTTGCATTCGCTGAATATGTTATTTTATTACAAAAGTCTAACAAAGTTGATTGATGTATTCTTTTCTTGTCAATCAACGTGGAAAATTATCAAAAATCAAGACAGGAATTTGATGCAGGAATGTGTCATTTTTTAATTTTATTTATTTGCTGAAATACAATTTTAAAACCACTGCCAACAATACAATAAGCGCTGAATTGTGACATTGTGAGTACATTTTTGTAAAAAAATCTCAAATGTTTGAATGTAGCTGTCAAAAATCAGCTGGCAATGCTTAGTGTTGCCTAGAAGCTAGACTTAAAGGCAACTTTTATGCAATATAACGAAGAAATTTGACGTTTGATAGTTTTCATAATCGTTTTTTTTTATGTTAACTTGTGGTATACGTCAACATGTTGGTATATCGTGTAAAAACACGAGTTGATACCTTATGAAGAATATTTTAAGATCTGATTTATGCTACTTCACATATGTTTATATATATTAAAAATTAATTTGTTGAAAAAACTTTATTCTAATATGTAACGCCCCTTGAAGAAAAAATATCAATCAGAAAACGTTTAAAAACTCTCACGCTAAACCTTTGTTTGTGTTGCTGTAAATTATTAAATGATTTTAAAATATTCATAGTTTAATAATTAAGATTCTTATACATATTTAATATTACTAGTCTTTTTATTAAAATTAATGAGAAATCCAGACGAAAATTTGTTAAGTGCCTTAGTAAACTGTTATACTCATAGATTTTTAAGAGCGAGAGCAAAGCGAGCGAAAGCTTTTGAGCAAGCAATGGTAGTTGCTCAGGACATTTTAAAGAAGCAACTCTCCGAATGTGTGAAAAGCTCTTTTAGTGTTCGAATATTTTAATAAATTCTTAGCGCCAACTAAGAACAAAACAGTTACTGTTATGAACTCGGTTAAATAAGACGTTTGTTGTGCGTTTGCTAAAATTTTAAAAACGATTATCAGATTTAAGTAGCCGGCAAAACGCGTGAGTTTAAGTGAAGCTGTTGCTTTAAGTTTGAAGTTGGTTATTATAAGTTGGCTTGAAAATCAAGCAAAAAAAAACAAAAAAATATAAAGAGAAAATTAAACAAATGAAAAGCAAAATTAATAAAAAATGTGTGAAGTAAATGCTGATGTGTGCAGTTTTGGCAATTCAAATGAGTGTTTGAGAATGTTGCTTGTCTAAAAGTAAAAAAAAACAAAATTTTTGAAAATATATTAAAAAGTATATTTAAGTGAAATTTGAAAAAAATAAACAAAAACATTGGGAATAAAAATTACATACAGATAGAGTAAGTATGAAAAAAATGGCATGATTATTAAATTTGAACTTAAGCTTTATATAAAATTATATATAAAATCTATCTAAATTATATTATAAATCTTATGAATGAGTTGATTACAACAAGCTGAAAGCTAAACGCAGACATACATTATATAAAAGCGTAGATAGCTATAAAAACAACTTAGCACTAAGGCTCTTTAATCATTTGGGTGGAATAATTATGAATAAAAAAAAAAACAACAACAGCAAAGATGTTAGAAGAGGGAGCTCACTATAATAACTTATCGATTAATCAGACATGATATTAATTACATGAGAGTTCATTATCGCGAGGCTGGTACAAAATGGGCTGGTTTGCTATTGATTTTCTAGCTGTTGTCAAATAATGCCTTAACTGTTTGTTGAAAGTGAAACCCAGAGAAACCCAGAGAAACCCAGTGTGAAATTTTGTAGCTGACTAAAACAACTTTTAGAGTTATGACTTATATATGAATTGAGTCCATTTTTATAAATAAATTTTAGTATTAATTTTGTCTTTAAGTCGATTTAAATGAGAAATTTACAATTTAAGTCCACTGCAGCAAATAACTTTTTAACAGAAATATTTAAGTTTAAGAAATATTTCAATATGTTTTATAAAAACTTTATTTTTTCTTAGTGTTTGTCTTATTTCAACCTCTTTTTATGGCTTCTCTTAATTAACATTCAAAAATTTCAAGCTATGTAAAAGCTGCAAAAAAAAAAATAAAGGCTTTCAGTTTTACATAAAGGAATCAATTCAATCTAACTTAACTCAAAGCAATAGCATTTCTTTTTTTATCTTTTTACATCGTAATAATCAAGCAGAAATGCTTAAAATTTCAACATTAAAACAGAGATGTTTCATCTCAAGCCAAATGTAAGGCTTACTTGTCAATCACTTAGAAATAAGTAAACCCTTTTCAAAGCATTTGGATACAAGATTAAATAAACAAAATGTTTTGTTTGGAAAATTTTGGTTTGAGCTATTTTTTGTGAATAAATGTTTTATCTCTTTTTATGCTTGTTGTATTATAAAAAATTTGTTAGTTTTAAATTAAGCTAACTTAATACCAGTTTTTGCAAAATCTTTTGTTAGCATATTTAAGTGGCGTAGCTAGGGTTAGTGGCATCCGGTGCGGAAACTAAATTTTGCACCCTTTTAGGACTGTGTTTTTAATAAAATAAGTCAACAAATCTTACTAGATATCAACCATATTCAACCATATTCGAAAAATAGTAGTCATAAATGACATTACTGACATATTTAAGAAGAGATTTAAAAAAAAAAAAAAACTCCATGGATATTTGATAAAAGAAGTAAGCATCTAAAATTTTCAGAAACTTCAATATTTCTTCCAATATTTTTGTCTACCGGGCTTACAAGTTGTGAAAGAATAATTTACTATCAGTAAACCACACAATATCAGTTTTAAATAATTGAAGAATTGACATTATGAAGTTATACAAAATTAAGTTAATTTAATATAGAAAACTTTGAAAAATTACGAAACATTTTGCATAGTTGAAGAAAAAATAGCACATGCAAGCAAAACGTTGACAAATTTTCCCTCAGTGACCCTGAATAACTAACTATCAATTTAAATATTTTTTCGAAATGAGTCCACGTCTTCAACATAAAATTTAAATGAAAATTAAACTAATGAATTAAAATTCATTTCTAAACGTTTTTCATAATTTTTATCAATTTCTTTATAGTATCTATATTAATCTCCGCTTTGACTTTGACAGACAAGACTGAGGTCTGTAACATGTGACTGCCTTATTCTAGACCATAAATATCACAAAATCAAAATATCACAGTGATGCCAAATTGATATCAGAAATTTGTTTCATTATCTACATAATTCCCCGAGCAAATTTGCCTAGGCTGGACAAGTTAAAGAGTCATGAATGGCTCAAAAAGAGCTGGCAATTCCAAAAAATCTGTTGATACTTCACATTCGGTGATTGAGAACAAAATTTAATTTTAATAATTTGAATAATTTTCAAGGAACTATGCATCTTATCTTCTCTTAAAAACTGTACTTCTTATAGTTTTTGTTGGTTGATTTGAACAGAATCTTTATAATTAATAGGCTAAGGTTTTTTTTGTGACTTCAACTCCTCCCTGACCAATAAATCGATTCTATCAATTTAGATGTCATTAAATCAGGTTTAGGCTGTATATGTGCAAACCACTTTTAAAAATTGTGATTTCGCATCAAGGGGTTCCCAACCTTTTTAAACAGAAATAAAATTTTTGTACAAAAATCCGCTATTTAATCAATTTGAAATTTAGTTTGAGAAGAGCTTATAAATTGATCAAATTTGAGTTTTTTTCAAAACTAAAAATTTTTCACCAAAATTATCTTTTATGCATTCCTCAAATGTCAATTGTCCGAAAAATACAGTTCCAAAATCAAAAATTCCACTTTCCGAGCAAACAAGTCAGTCAAATTTTAACAGTTTTCAAAATTTTTTTGTTTTTCTAAATTTTTGTTCAATTTTCTTAGAAATGTGTGGGCAATTACGGTAATTATCTTGCCAAATGTATTTTTGATGAATTTTTTTAATATTGTCTTTAGTTGTTTAAAGTGTATTTCTATCAAACGCCAAGGCAGAGATAAAAACTGTCTGAAATTTAAAGTTCTATATTTGGAAGCGAATATCTCTGCCACTTTTTTAAAAATTTCATTTATTTCTTTTTTGTATTTAATTGCAATTAATTAACTTAAAAATAATTAGAAATTTTTTACCGTTACTTTATTATTTATATTTTAATTATTGCCTTAAAAAAGAGTCCCATAAATGAATGTTTTCTCAAAAAATGTATTAAACATTGTTTTTGTTGTAAAAATAAAAAAATTTAAAATTTGAATTTTTGATTTTCTTTCATTTCATAAAGTTTATTTAAGACGAATTTGTTTTTGTTTGACAGAAAAATTAATAAATACTATGTGTCATCGAAAAAACAAGGCTACTCCCAATGGCTTTTTGCTCGAAAAAAATGTATTGAAGATTGTTTTTGTTGTAAAAATAAAAAAATTTTAAATTTGAATTTTTGATTTTCTTTCATTGTATAAAGTTTATTTAAGACGAATTTGTTTTTGTTTGACAGAAAAATTAATAAATACTATGTGTCATCGAAAAAACAAGGCTACTCCCAATGGTTTTTTGCTCGAAAATTTTTTTTTTTTAAATGTTGTGCTTATATTTTTTAAATCTTCAATAAGGTTCAAAAACAATATTTTGTGAAAAAATTGCATAATAGCTACAACCAATAAAAAGTTATAGCCACAAATCTGTTTTAATCATCCTTCCTATCTATATAATTAATAGGCTAAGGTTTTTTTGTGACTTCAACTCCTCCCAGACCAATAGACCGATTTTATCGATTCAGATGTCATTAAATCAGGTTTAGGCTGTAGATGTGCAAACCACTTTTAAAAATTGTGATTTCGCTTCAGGGGCTTCCCAACCTTTTAAAACAGAAATAAAATTTTTGTAAAAAAATCCGCTATTTAATCAATTTGAAATTTAGTTTGAGAAGAGCTTATAAATTGATCAAATTTGAATTTTCTTTTATCTTTTATGCATTCCCCAAATGTCAATTGTACGAAAAATGCAGTTCCAAAATCAAAAATTCCACTTTCCGAGCAAACAACTCAGTCAAATTTTAACGGTTTTCAAAAACGGCGTTTTTTCATCTAAATGTGTTATACATCGATGTTGTTGGTGTTCTTTAAGTGCCTTTTATTAATTTCTGAAATATCTCTTAGTATAATTTCTTAAATGTATTTTTAACTGCGTTTTTTTTAACATTAGTTATGTTTTATAGCTGGAGTAATAATGTTTGTCTCAGTAGTAATATTAGTGTAAGCCCGTCTTCGTATTTTGACAGTTACATTAAAAAATTTAGTGTCATATCATACGTTTCAAGTTAAACCATTCAGGTAATGATCTTTTATATCATTTTTGTTACTGAATATATCTTCATTGAGTATAATAGCTTCTTGAATAGAATATCATATATTAAACGTCTATAATGTTTCTAACACTTAATTTTTAATGAATTGCCCGAATTCGGGCAACAGGTTTACTAGTAATAATTATTTTAGTATAATAAAGGAGTCAAAAAACTATCTTAGAGTTTTTAATAGACATCTTTAAAATAAAAAGTCTGAACGCCATAATATTGCCATTAACCACTTGAGTTGATTTAGTCATGTCCGTCTGTCTGTCCGTCTGTCTGTGACACGATTACAGCCGTAGTTTTGAAGCTATCATGCTATTCGATATTTAAGCTTTTCTCTAAAAAACTAAGACTAAGTTCGAGAATGAGCTAAATCGGATGAAAACCACGCCTACCTCCCATACAAACCCAATAATGAAAACTCCATAAAGAAGAAAATTTATGGGCTACATAACTAAAATTCGATATTTGTGTAACCTATATCAAAGCTGAGATGTGTTCGAAAAATGGGCGTATTCCACCGACTAACACGTATTGAAAACTATATATAAAGGCTACTGTCAAAGCTAAATAGTAAAACTAGATATTTGTAAATTTTATATCAAAACTAAGACGTGTTAGAAAAATTGGCGCCATCCACCCACGAACACGCCCACCTTCCATGCAACCCCAAAATTAAAAACTATAAAAACAGGCTTCTGTCAAAGCTACAATAGTTAAATTACATAGATATTCATTGATTTTATATAAAAAATAAGACGCAATAGAAAAATGGGTGTCATAAACCCACAACACGCCTACCTCTCATACAACCCTAAAATTAAAAATTAAATAAATAGGTTTCTGTCGAAGCTACGAAGTAAAATGAAATATTTATTGTTTTTATATTATAATTAAGACGTGTTAGAAAAATTAGCGTCATCCACTCAGGTACACGCCCACCTCCCATATAAGCCCAAAATTGAAAATTATATAAATAGGCTTCTGTCAAAGCTACAAAAGTAAAATTAAATATTTATTATTTTTGTATAAAAATAAAGACGTGTTAGAAAAATGGCCGTCATGAACACGCCCACCTTCCATACAAGCCCATAACTAAAAGCTCTATAAAAAAGCTGCTCTCTAAGCTACAGGAAAAAATTTGATAGGTTTGTATCTTATATCAAAACTAAATTGTGGAAGAAAAGTGGGCGTCATCCACATTGGAACACACCCACCTCCCATATAACCCATAATAGTGAAAACTCTATAAATAGGCTAATATTTAAGCTACAGACCTGAAATTCGGTATATGTGTATATTATATCAAAACTGAGGCATGTTAGAAAATTGGCATCAACCACTCAAGAACACGCTCACCTTTACGCTGAAGGGAAAACAATTTGATATGAATGTATTTTAAAATATTTGTATGAGATTTAAAATAAAATTTTTTAAATCTCATACAAAAAGAGCGTCCATTTAAGATTTTGTACGCTTTCGAATCGGCCTAGGTATTTTAACTTCGGCCAAGTCGAAGATATACCTTAATAGTTTAAAAATTTTTGAAGCAAGTAAAAAGTTGACTTATGATTTTTAAATTAGTTGTTTTATGTTATAAGTATACCCAAAACATATTACAATTCAAAATTATGTTACAGCCGGTTAAAAGCTGTAAATAAGGTTTGTTTCATTGGTAATAACAGAACTTGGTAATAACAAAATCATAAAGTATATTTTTATTCTTGACATCTATGACATGAACACTAGACCGTATCACCTTGTATGGCAGAAAAATATACCTATTTTGACCCCGCCTCAATCATTTGAAAGACATTTCAAAAATTTGAAAGACATTTTCGAAAAAAATATTTTATTTTTTTAAGTGGTCCCTATGGTGCTATTTTGGTTTTTTCATTATATCTTCGGTGTTTCTTGTTAGATCCGAAAGATTTTATATCTGTGTATTTGTTGGTGTTATCCAAATATTTCTTGATGTTTTTTTACCTCAAATGTTTTTTTTCGACTGATTACACAATTGATCTTCGTTCCTACCATATTATTCTGCTCCAAAAAGTCCAACAATTTATAACTTTGAAAAAATCATTATTTCGAAATCGGAAATTTGGAGTTAAGATTTAAGATTTCGGATTTAAGGTGGCTGTAGCGGTCACTTCATATTAAAAAGTAAATCGGTCTTTTTCAGTGATCAATAGAATCGAGCTTTAGTTCGCATGAAACATGCAAAAATACTTAATTTAAACAAAATACATTTCCGTAAGCGCGACTTGGATAGAACAAAATTACCAACAAAACAAAGTGGTGGAATACTCGTTGTTTCTTCAGCATAATTAAAAAGTCAAACGTAGTGCATTCACAGAAAATTAATACGACGAAGTTTCAAGATTGTGGCAGGGCACAAAAATACCAATAGTGTCGAGAACCCATAATCGAAGCAAATCGAACCCACACCAACCCCACATCAACTATAGCAGCACAACTTACGCTGAAATGATCGACTGGTCAAGAGTTGAGATCACTGAGCCGCCATGTCTCCAGTTTTACAAGCAAGACCATTTGTCTGATCTACAGTATTCAGACGAAATCATTAAAATTGCAGGTGAGCAACACAGAAAACATTAGTAAAATAATTGCATGATGTAATGTTGACGTCATAATTTAATCCGTTTGTATCACGTTTTATTTTAGACATATTATCTTTGCCACTCGCAAAACACGGAGCGTTTGGTTCGAATTAGGGTTGCCAACTCTGAAAAGTACAAAATCGGGACGGAGCCATCAAAAATGCGGGACTTGACTGAAAAATGCGGGACAACATTAGAATTTTTTATTTTATTACATATTTTCTTTTATTCTTTGAGAAATAAAGGGTATCAACGATGCCTTTACACCATCGGCTGGGTTCCTTGATATTGTTTAGATCTCTTTCCAACTCTTGCCCAATTCATGAAAAAACCAAAAAATAAATCCAAATCGTTTTGATAAATAAAATATATGAAAAATAAATGATTAGCCTGTTTCAAAAGAGAAAAACATTTTCGCGCATGTTTGAGAATAAGAAAATAATTTGGAGAGTGTTCTTCATTCTGATTGGTCGACATTAAAAATAAAATTGAATATTCTCTGAGCAACTCCTGCATTTTGTTGATCATCACAACTGCGCTGCGGAAGTACTAATTTTATTTTTCAAAATGAACCAATCAAAATTAAAAAAAAAATGTGCGTAAAACAATATTTTGTCATCTGTAATTTTACTTCACAATTTTTTCTTGAGAAAATAAATTATTTTTTATGTAATTTTTATTTTATTTCTCTATCAAGATGCAGGTTGCTGCAGGCCGTCGGTGCAACACCGTACTTGTGCGATCATTTGTTATAAATGTTTGCGCATTTAAATATTAAGAAAAACATTCAAAAACAGCATAAAGTTCAGCGAACAGAACAAAAAGAGCAAGAAACTACGCTCTAAAAAATTTTCTAGCTTTAGAAATAATTTCTCACTGCGCATCGAAAAATGAAACTAAAAAATGTTCTTCTCTTTTGAAACGAGCTATAAATTTATTTTGATAACAAAATTAAACGGTTTAGGGAACTGTGTTTTATGTCGAATTGGAAATTTCGAATTGGAAATTAAGATTGAAAATACAAACAATCTTAAGTTCTCAAATGCGGGACAAAAGGTGTCCCGCAAGGGGTCGTCGCGGGACGCTAAAAAATTAGCTGAAATGCGGGACGTCCCGCGAAATCCGGGACAGTTGGGAACCCTAGTTCGAATAGTACATTAGTCGGCCACAGCAGTCACTGACGTAAATCGATTGTGGCACATTTTCGCGAAACTTGACCGTTGCGAGCGTTATAGCCACCTTGAATCCCGAAAAGATTTCGAAAATTAAAAAAAAATTTTATTATGATCCAAAGTGTTATTTTTTGCAAAATAGGTCGGAAGTGCTTCTAAAATCAATTTTTTCGATTTCACTTCTTCCCATGGTTATAATGATTTTTTCAAAGCTTTAATTTGTTGAACTTTTTGGAGCAGGATTATATGGTAGAAACGAAGATCAAAGTTAAAGTTCATGTTCTCAAATAGCTTTACATGGTATTATTGACATTATGGGATCGAACTCGGGGTCCTAAGCATGCTAAGTCATACCCTCAACCTGCATGCCACGGACACCACCATTATATTCATAATAAGTATAAAGAAATAAGCTTATGAGAAAGTCTCTATCGATAACTGTGGTTTTTCCCATACATCATAATCTATGTTTGGATATTACCAAATACGTCGCATGTGTCCACGTTTCTATTTGATTGTTAGCTCTTTTTTAAAACCTTTACAGTAACTTTATAAAAAAAAAAAATCTGAAACATATAAACAAAAAGCCAACAAATATTAATTAAAAACTAATGAATTTTAAGATTGGTACTACAACCTATAAATTTTTCCCATACAAAAAGAGTCCACTTTAATGTATGTATATGAATATGTGTAGCCGTTCTACCTAAGCGATATAAGAATGAAAAATATTAGAAATTTCTCTAAGAAGGAATATATCAAAGGAATATAAAAATGTTTTATAATTTGCAGATATTTTTTCTTTAAGTATTATACAAAGAAAATTAAACATTCCAAGTAATTCTAAAAATCACTTTACAACTTGATAATTATGTGAGAAGAAATGAAAGAAATATCTTGTGTAAAGAAAAGTTTTGAACAGGGGACTCCAGGTGTAGGGAATAAGTTTAAAATAACTAACCATTTCATATAAAAATAAACTAATGGCGTTTTCGTTTCTACCAAAAAATGTTGCCTTTTCATTGCCCTTGCCTTTTTTCGTGTTCGATTCTAAAATAAGTGCAAACGAGTGAGTAAATTCTGTGTTCGTTTCTTAAAATGTCACACTCACAGAGGGCAAAAAAGGCGCATTTTCTGCCTTGTAAACTTTCTCAGGGTAGATGATTGCCCTGCATATCAGCTGTTTTTAAAACGATAATATTATGACATGCGTGCGTTAGACAAGGATGGTTATATTCGTTTATTTAAGTTGACATTTTTCGAGTAGGCAAAAACATGCACTTTTACAGGGTTGCGGGCAACATTGAAAACATTTTGCACTGCGACAGGGCAACATTTTTTGGTAGAAACGAAAACGCCATAAATCTATATAAAAATTATATGTAGTTTGATTTAATTTGTCTTATCTAATCATATTTTTTGACAAAACGTCCTTGCGAAGTATATGCCGAAATTTATGCAAGAAAACATATCCATCCAAAAACGTTCCTAATTTCTTACTTGTTGCCAAACGTTCACTTGTGGATGGATTGGTGTAAATTAACTTAAGCGTCGTAAAAATTTGTATTAAAAATTATAATGATAATTTATGTTTTTTTTTTTTAATTTCAGCTCAAATTCTTTTCAAATTTTTTTTGGGACTAGGCCTTTTTCACTTGAATAAAATTAAAATTTTTAATATTCTTAAAAAAAGAACAATGCTTTTTTTTATAAATTCTTCATTCTTGTGTTCAAAAATGAAATTTAGAATAAATTGAACAAATACCCAAAAAAAAGAGCTTAAAATAAAAGAAAAAGAACACAAAAAACTTTATTATATGCTTAAATTTAAATCGACTGCTAGTCAGTGAGCACAAAAATCAGCCTGAATTAAAAATTTCAAACTTTTCGAAGGCCTTAAAACAGCAACAAGAATAACCAAAGAAAAGGGTAAAATATATATGAGCAAAAAAAAAAAAAAACAAAAAAAATTAAAAACAACCTCAAACCAAAATAAGCAAGAATAAAACTTTTTGTTTTCTAAAGGAATACTTTGATAAAGGTTTGTTTACTTCTGTGTGATAGACAAGACAGCCGCATCTTTAAGGTTGAACTAACTAATTCGAAGCTCAAACATAAAAGTTTAAAAATGAAGAAATTTTTCCTTAAATGCACCCAAGGCCTTTTAGCAATGTGCTTTTTTTGGTGAAAAAGCTACTTGTGTGCGGAAAATAAACAAACACACACACACACATACACTCACACACTCTCAGATTTCTCCAATGTTGCCTTATTAAGTTTTATTATTATTTTATCAACGCTTATAAAATTACTTCATTTATAATCCATGCTTCACACAGTTAACTGCCAACAACAACAACAAAAACAAACAAAGAAATGTATGCAATCCACAGTTAAATTGTTAATTTATGCAACAATCTGATTTATGAATTAATTAGACTGGCAACAACAAAACCAATTATCAAGCAACAACAATTTAACGCACCATTTATTTATTTAATAAATTTCCTTTTTCATTTATGTGAATTTTAATAAAAAGCAACATGCCATAAAAAAATTAAAAAAATACACAAACCACACCCTTAATTCTATGCCTCACAGCCCACCACTTAATAACTCAATTTGTAAACATTAAACGCCTAAAAACTGCAGTTGAAACAAAAATACTTTGCATAAGTTTTCTTACCACAATTTTTAGTAAATTTACGACGAGAGCGAAACTTGATGGTGCTGCCATCATAGCATCAAACACACTTGAGCATACAAATTACTTAATTACAACAAATTAATTTATTTAGTTATTTAATATTTTAGCTTGTGATTTTGCAGCGCCTTAAGCTATGCTACACATTATTTAAACTTGTGCTTGGCTTTGCTTTGCACATGCCGACATTGAGCCAATTTTGAGGTTTTTCTATTTAAATTTTATGAATATCACAAAAAGGTTTATTAGAAAACAAACAAGAAGAAGAAGAAGAGAAAATGTATGAAAAAAAAGCAAAAGATAATCACAAAAAGATACTTTCTAATTAGGCTTAAAAAGGCAAAAAGTAAAGTCTACAATTTGATTATAAAATCAACTGAATAGTAACTGAATTAATGTAGGTGTTTCTAAGCCTCAAGCTGTACTCAAACCATAGGTATGCGCGAATTTGACAACGAGTAGCTGGAAAAAATTTGAATAATCAGCAGAAGCCGATTAATTATTAAGAAGTTTTTCAACTTCAGCAAGCTTTAAGCGAGCTAGACAAAATATTCGCAAACAAACAGTTATTATAAGTTAATTAAAAACAGCTTGTAATTTAAATAATTACATTTCAATTCACTTTGAACTTAAAAGAGCTGTAACTGTGCCTAAAGGTATGCTTTGATTAATTTTATAGCTACTTTTTGGAAAACGTCTTTGATTGCAGTTAATTACAAAAAGATGAAGTATTAATAGGGACAACGGAAAGGTATCCGGAAAGCCATTAGAACGAGTTTTAATAAAGAGTATTCAGTTTTGAAAGCTGAAAAGATGATAATTTATGAACACCCAAGTAATTTGATCCTCAAATTTGCATGATTTTTAAGCAGCATTTTTGAGGAATTGTTGCTTAGTTAAGAATCTTCTTTAAAGCTTTGCATATCATTATTTATTTAATGCCAATTTGAAAACGGAAGACAGTTTCGAAAGTTTTAAAGGGTCTACGAGTGGTATTAAAAGACAATCAGTGCCATCTTAAGCCATCTAAAGACACTTCGGCATATACAATTTTTATGTCTTATCAATATGTTAACATAGTTTAAGCAAATTTTAACATTTCACACAGAAGCAGCAAGTTTTATCGACTACATCAAAGTTACAGGTTCAATTCTCGATCATAAGTGTACAAATGTTTCATAACAGGCTGAACACAGTTTATCAGAAGCAACTCGGTATTAGAAATCTAATTGATTTTTCCAAATTGTTCAAAAACTTTTAAACCTGACAAGACACGGTTATACACGGTTTTTTTTTTTAACAAGCAAATGCTACCTTACTTTCTATTCAGTGCATTTAAGAGAAGTTGAGTAGAAATATTACTCATACCACGTATTTGTTTTGTTTTTTGTTTTTACTTATCAGTAGACACATTGTTGCAAGACAACGTCTGCCTTCTTAATAACATGAATTATTCGCTAATATTTTTAATATTATCCATAAGATTGCCCACTATAAGACAACTTGACTGGTTTTTTTTGACGTAGAATTACGTCGAAACATTTTTCGGCTCGTTTTGTATGAGGTCGTTTTAACAGATTTTTTCAAGGCCTTGAAACTTTTTTGACGAATACTTTAGGGTATACCTACAGCCTTTAATACTCATCGTTCAAAGATAATATATATACTAAAACTAGCAAGCCCGGCGAACTCCGTTTCGCCACCAGATGGCTTCGTTTAATGTAACATTTCTTTTGGTGATTAAAAGATGAAGAAAAATGTTTTTTTTTGCTTTATATTTGAAAAGGAAAAATTTTATTTCATTTCACAACAGTAATGAATTCATTTCGATTACAAAAAAAAGTGTTTAGTTGAACTTCTCTAAGTAAATGAAAGTGAATCCAAAGTAAATACTGAATCGAAGCGTTATACGTGTCCGCAAATTATCCGTTTCATTGAAGTGCTCTTTGGTAAACCACATTTTTTGTTTTTTGGTCTGATGTTAACACAAACAAAGCGGATGATTTCCCAACTCGTGAACACGCAACGTATAACTGCCCATGTGAAAAACAATGATTTTCTAAATTTATCCCGCAAACACTAATCGATTGGCCTTGCGACTTGTTAATTGTCATTGCGAACGCAAGGCGAACTGGAAATTGCAATCGTTTGAAGTCAAACGGAAGATCAGTCGGAATCATTGTTATTTGAGGAATACATACATTTTCACCTGCGTACTTTCCGTTAATAATGGTTGCCTCAATCAAATTCGGCATAAGTCTTTTTACCGAAAGTCGAGTACCGTTGCAAAGTCGCGGTGAATTCAAATTACGCAATATCATAATAACTGTACCAACTTTGAGTTGCAAGTTATGTGGTGGGAATCCTGGTAACACCAGAGAGTTCAAAAATTCCGTTGGATAATTTACTACATCATCGGGATTTGTTATGGAATCCACGGATTTGTATGTCACCAAATCACTAGCAATTTTTGATTGAATGGTGAAATTCAGTGCGTGTACATCATTATTCTTTGCATAATTCTGATAATTCTCACTAATGTTTGGGAAAACATTTTCAATAAGAGCTAATTGAGAGTCTACAAATCGGCAAAAGTCGTTGGTAAGAGTAATCAATCCAGATGTCGCATCAACTGGGACTTTTCCATTTCCAACAGCTAATAATTGTTTGGAAAATTGTGCAGCACTTTGATCATTTTGAAGTTGAACTCTCATGTTAGTGGTTAGCGATAATGTTTTTACTCTATTCCATAAAGGTGATGCCTTCAGGCAAGCATTTAATTCATCTGTAGGCGTTCCACGGGGAATTACTGGCAACGTCTGCCTGAAATCGCCTGCCAACAATATCATCAAGCCGTCAAAGATGTTGTTATTTCGCCGAAGATCCTTCAGTGTGAAGTTAAGTGCTGCAAGTGATTTCTTATGTGCCATTGTGCACTCATCCCAAACAATGAGCTTGCATTGCATCAACAATTTTCCCATTGCACTGGATCGGAAAATATTGCATGTTGGAGTATCAATTTTGTTTAAATTGTGTGGCAACTTAAGCGCAGAATGTGCAGTATGACCGCCATCTAGAAGAGTCGCCGCAATTCCAGATGATGCTAACGCCAAAGCAAAGTCACATCTTGATCGAATAGTGGCTAAAATCAATGAAATGACAAATGTTTTCGCTGTTCTTCCAGGTGCGTCCAGAAAGAATAGACCACCAGTATTATTGTCAACCGCTTGCATTAATGTTTCGTATACTTGTTTTTGCTGTTCATTTAGCAACGGCACTTTATTTCGAACGAATTCCTGCATTGTATCAACATTGTACAACAGCTCTCGATTTAATTCTTGGCTGAATGCATTGTGCATCGATCGATTTGGCGCAATCATTCCTACTTCAATCAGTAGCTTGTTTGCAATAGTCAAGCATTGATCCTCAATCAGAATCAATCTTTCATAGTAGATTTCATCGGTTATTTGGATGTCAGGATTATTCGTTTGAATGCGCAAGCGATGCAAGATATCTTCACATATGTCGTCTTTGTATTTGTTCCATAACTGAATTGGTTGTGAAGGAAAACATGTGGTGATGATAATTGCGAACAGCGTTCGTATTTGGTACGCATTTGATGAAATAACTGAATCCGCAAGTCTTAAATCCCAATGAGAATCGTTCTCCAGCAAACCCAATAATTGACATGCTTCTCAATATGTTTGGCATTGGTGGCCATTCACAGTTTTCAAATGCGCAAATGATTTTGGTCCACGTACATTTACCAACAGCAGTCGCAAATAAAAACATTCATCATTTCTAGGATGAACAGTATACATGCGACCTAGTGCATCAATGGAAAACACCTGTGGCCAATCTGGAACTGGGGTTCCTTGTTTGCGATGTTGGAATTTCTTTGTTGATTGATTCCAAGTGTAATACTTGGGCATTTCAACGTACATCAGCGTCGCTGCGAATGGATCTGCTTCACACATTGCAAAGAAGCTAGTCAATGTTGTCAATGGTGGTCTCTCAGCTCGTTGTGCCGCATTAGCCTCGGTGAAGTAAACTCTTTGGCCATTTTCCAAATGCACTGCTAAATGTACAACGGTGGGATATCTTTCATGAATTTGAAATGACAATAATCGCCACAATGCTTCATTAGTACTGACGTATCTGCCCATTTGGAAGTTGCTGATTTCGTCATTCGCATTTTCCAACGCAATACCAAACACAGCCATGTCGCTGCCTTTTGTGACGTACTTGCACAAATATTTGATTTGTATGTATCAGAGATGGCGCTGTATGTGAAAAAAAGATTTTTCCACTTTTCTGTTGAAATTTTTCCTGAATTTTCTTTGCTATAAACCTCACGGAGCCCGAGACCTTTCCAACGAATGCAAAACCGTGGAAATCGGTTCGTGCGTTCTGGAGTTATAGCGTCAGGAAGGAAAACCAGACTGATAGATGATAGATAGATATTTTATGAATTTAAAAATGCTTTGAGTAAATTAATTTTTTCTTAATATGAATTTCTAGATCTGTAATTATTTCCTTGTAGTAAGGTGACGTAGCATAGATATTTTTGGGATTCTTTAAGAATTACAACAAAAAATCATGGAGGGTGGGTTAAGATCGCGCATCTAATATACATCTTAAGAAATGCGTGCAGTTTTGTGTTGACGAAATCACTTCTTGTTTTTTTTTTTTTTTCAGAACTAACGTTTGTTCCAATTGTTATTTGCTCTTCGTTAGTTATTTAGATTGTGTCCTGACTTTTGATTAAGTTTTTTTTTTTTTTAAATAAATATCGGCTTCTTAAGGGACTCTGTTAATTAAATGTTCCCAATGATGGTACCTTAAAGTAAGGCAGTCAAGAACCTCCCCACAAGCTGATTAGCTAGTTGTTTTTACGGGTCCCGACCGACTGCATCTTCTCTCGTACCCTTCAGCACTGTTGACCATTGGAGTTTGTTATACATTTGGGTAACTAAAAGATACAAGTTGTAACCTAAATCTACCCAATTGTTGACACATACATTACACTTTAGTTATAAAATGACACAGAATTTATTCTATAAGAAAAAGACTGTTTTGTTGTTATCAACTGAGCTACTAAAGATGTTGACTCAAATAAAAAACCAAAAGTTCTTCTCACCTTCAATCCCAATAAATGCTTAGTCGACATGTTGGATCAAATGTTGGTTGCCTACCTCTTCGTCTAAACATACATCCAAACGATGGTCACTAGCCATGTTTAACAATCTCATTGACATTGACTTGCGTCATTAATTTTCCATGATTCAATAAACAGTCCGATAAATGACATTCATTTCTAAACATATTGAAAATAGAAAAAAAGTTCTGGCTAGAATTCAAGAATATGCTACTAATAGGCGTGTTACCTGTTATCCAAAGAAATTTTTGGCAATGATGGCATTCGGTGTAATACTAAGTTGCCATAAAACAATGCAAACAATTGATACATTAGCTTTTGTTTTCTCATCACTTTTTTCAACTGACAAAAAAAAAAAACCCCTGAAACAAAGGAAATACAACTAAAACACACATGATAATAGTCTCTATATTCTTTTGTGCCATTAACAGTCGACAAAATAATGCAGGAATAAATATATCTGGTTTGATATTTTTGGTATAAGAATAGCCTCTTAAGTCTTTCATCTAAGCAACAGTAAGTACTGTCAGACAAACTTTGCCAGTTCTATGCGAGAATATCACAATTTTTTTGCCTAAACATTCTTATAACGTTTTGGTCTACGTGTTGTTTACAGTGATGTTAAATTGTTGTCAACAAAAGAAAGGAAGTAAAAAATGAACATTTTCCTGCATTGATTTTTTACAATTTTCGATTTTGATATGTTTCGACATACATATCGCACACTAAATACAAAACAGTCACAACTCAAAATTTTTTTATACCGACTTTTTGTTATAAATCAATTCACAAAACACATATCTCAATATCTTTTTAATTATTTTCTTCATTAACTGGAAGAATGAAGTTTATGTGTTTAAATGAAAATTGCTTTTCTTCTGTAGTAGCAACCAAAGGGTTTTATTTTTTGCTTCTCCTGAAAAGTCATGTTTTTTGAGTTGTGACTGTTTTGTATTTAGTGTGCGATATGTATATGTTCGACGACTGTAAAAAGTGTAAATATTTGTGACATACAATTTCGAATGTATGCAGTTAGATTTGAAAGCTTGATGCGAATTTTAAGAATACCGGAACAATTCTGTACATCATTGTTTTTTTTTTACAATAGGTACTGTCTTTGCTTGTCATAACTAGCACGTGAAAACAATTTGTTTTTCAAAATATTGTTTGATTTTTTTTCTTATCTCTTTATAAACTAACTTTTTTTAATGCATAAATAAGCTACTGCATAATGTTCAATAAACTTTTCTTTCGCTTTCGTCCCAACTGTCAGTTTTCTTTGTTTTCATTTCACTATCATCTAAACTACTTACTTTTTAACATTCAATTCCCCTGTCATATCTTTACCCCTTACTAGCTTATCTATTTGCTAACTACTTGCCATGGCTTCCTGCACATTTGCTGTGCCTCTGCCATCCAATGTAATCTATTTATTCTGTATTCGCAGTAGCTTCTATATTCCTGATGTTTCTGCTGCTTCAGAGTATTTGAATATTTTTGCTTCATTATCCGTTATCTTGTCATTATGCTAAAATGTTTTGCTAGTCATACAACAGCTAAACCGTCTCCGACACTTCGCTTTGCATGCGCCACCAACACTCTTAAAAGTAGTAACAGTGTAATCAGTGGTTCGCGTTCTATTTACATGTATTCGGTTCACCGCGCAGGATGCGGCTGTCAAGGCATGCAGAGCGTTGGCAATGTTTTTGCTAGTGATTTTATACACGTTATTGTTGTAGTTTTTTTTTTTTTTAAGTGATGAAAGAGGTCGCACTTAAGTAGTGATTTTTTTGTAGTTGCTGCTTTTTGTTGTTGTTATTGTTGTGCGCTTTACAACAAAATTGCTGCCTCTTAATGATGGTGTTTCTCCCTAGTGGATGTGTAGCATCCAATTGAAAAGCATTTTTAATGAAAAACTTGTTGTTGTTGATAGAATTTTAAATAAGTGTTAGCTTGTTTTCCAACTCAAGTGAGTTTTGATTATTTTTCTCCTAGAATTGCACAAGGTAAGCAAAATACTTAATTAAAAACCCTTAAAGTATGCTAGAAATTTTTGTTAAGCACAAAAGGCAAGTGGGTGAAATGAAGTTATATTTTAAATATGGCATAATTTAATAATTATGAGAGTCGAAACATTGTTTTGTATATATTTCAAATAATTTTAATTGGAAGCTGCCCTTCGCAGCTGTTTTTAGTTAGTTTAAAAAAGTTCAAATAAAAATGTTTATTTTGAAAATCAGCAAGCAATGCCGCCAAATTTCAGCAGAAATTCATCAAGTTCATCATAAAAGTCAAACTTCAAATACTTGAATTTTGCATAAACTTCAAGCGTTGTTAAAACTTTGATCCAGCCCAACTACTCAACGTAGATCAAAGACAAAAGCCACACAGCTGTGCACATCAAAGGGCTTTCGTAGCTTGACATCAAGCTGCGCAAAGGAGAGAACAAATGAGTGGGAGAAACATAAAATCGAAACAGCTGCCATCAACAAAAAGTTCAAGACAATCTGTATGTACCTGAGAAGACATATATTGTGAGAAGAGCTCCGCAAAGGACATAAGCTATCATCAATCGATAACACTTTGAGGACTAACACTTTTATTCATGATGTGGGAAAGAGCATGACCAGAGCAACAATTTAAAAAGGTCCTTGAATAGCTGGCATGTGTTCAATATTCATCGATATGATGACAGTTTTTAGTTTTATTTATTTACTCGTGTGTACGAGGGAAACTGCGATTAAGGACATGCGAAGGACATTTGCTGTAAATACCAACATAAATACGCTATTATGCTTAAGGGTGTAAAAGTAGAGCATTTCAAAGACATCATAATAAATAACACATTTTAAGCAGAACGAGAAGAAAGTATATTTTTTTTTAAAGGCAAGCATCTTTCAGATAATCTAAGAAGATTTAATTAGGTTTTTAAAGTTTTGCAAATACTAAATTTTTAAAAAAAATTTGTAAATAAATATAAGAAAATTAAATTCACTTACATCGTTTTTGCTTCTTATGAGCTAAGCTCTATATAATTATGTTTATAAGACTTTGCAAAGCATTATTTACTATTTTTTAAAAAATTTTATTCTTATTTAAAAGAATTTTTTGCTTTTAGTAGGAATTGTTGCATTGATTGAAATAGTAGTTTAAACAAAAAAATTTTGTGTGGCCGTAACGCACGGTATAAATGAAACTTTAATCAAAAAAAGAAGAGAGTTTTTAATTTAGTCTTACTAAAAAATTCTCATTTCATATAAAGCCATTAGAAGATTAAGTTTAATATAAAAGAGCGAAAGTGCTGATTCTCAATTTCATGCGTCATCAAAGAAAGCAAATTGTAGGCGTAAGATTCCCCATTTAAGCGTTTCAAGGCATGTTTTGAACGGCTACGTAACATGTGGCCGAGCGTTGTCATGTTGAATAAAAACTTTTTAACAAAAAAAAAAAACTACTTCAAAATCACTACAAAGTAAACAATAATTTTAAATTACTTTTCCTATTAATCGTGGTAAAATCTGGTTATCAGATTATCTGAAAATCTGATAACCAGATTTTACAACGATTAATAAGAAAAGTAATTTAAAATTATTTTTTACTTTTTAGTGATTTTGAAGTAGGTTTTTTTTTTGTTAAAAAGTTTTAATTTCTGCATTTTTAGAGAATATGATAAATTTTCGGAAAAGTTTGTAAACACAATAATTTAAGCTAATAATTTTAAAAATGTTTTTTTCTGTCGTTTCTTCTTCTTTACTCTTTTGAATTTTTTAATACATTTGCAAGAATTATTAACGAAAATTTCAAATATGTCACTATTTTATAGTTTGTTGGTTATTCTTAATTTTTGCCTCTTTACAATTTTTATTAAAGTGTCATGACCTATTGTGGTGACCGTGGCATGCAGGTTAAGTGTGTGGCTTAGCATGCTTGGAGCCCGGGTTCGATCCCCAGCCGCGGCGAAAAGTTTTTTTCAATAAAAAATTTTTCTAATCGGTCACCACCTCTCTGCAGACAATGGCAAACCTCAGAGAGTAAATAATGCCATGTAAAGCTTCTTGAGAACATGAGCCGTTCGGAGTCGGCATAAAACATGTAGGTCCGGTTCTCGGTCAATTGTGTGCAAACATTTAATAACACACACAACACAATTGATCATAAGAAGCTCGGTCAAAGTCCTTTCAAGGGCTGAAATGGCCAATTTGTTTTTTTTTTTTTGTTTTTGACCTATTTTAAATCCCGCCTATGAACTTTATTGATAATACTTTATAATGATTCAACCTTGCCCTGCACCAAAATTAGTTCCCTAGCATCAGTTTTAACCGATATACAGTAGTTTCCTTAAAATGCCTCTCGCTATTTATAATCTCTCCCGCCTTTTTAATTATTCTACCTACCCACCTACTAAATATTAGTACCCAAGTTTCAATATTTACTGAAATGCAGTGTTTTTCAAATTTTGACACGCCTCTTTGTTGAATCTAATCTACTTTCTTGATTGTATTTTGTTATAACCCTACCTATTCTTATATTGATTTCAGTACCCTAGTGTCAATATTAACTGAGATATAGTGTTTTTTCTAATAGTAACAAGCCTGGTTGTCGAATTTCGACCACTTTGTCATAGTGTTTTCAGTAATTCTACCCATTCTTACATATTATACAGTTTTTCAAAAACTGCCACACCCTTAGTCGAATAACGCCGACTTCCTTGGTATTAATTTGTTATAATTGTGCCTACCTCTGCACTAAATAACAGTATTCTAGTGTCAATATTATTTGAGATACAATGTGTTTCAAATATCGCCACACCCCTTTATCAAACAACGCCCACTTTATTGAAATTAATTTTTTATACTTGTGTCTACTTCTGTAGTAAACTTTAGTACTCTAGTGTCAATATTATTCGAGATACAGAGTTTTATTTAATTACCATATCTCTTTGTCGAATAACGCACACTTAATTGAGTGTAATTTTTTATAATTATACCTACCCTTGCATTTTTGCTGTAAATGTCAGTACCCTAGTGTCAATATTTACTGAGATACTCAATATTTACTGAGTGTTTTTCTTATAGTGACACGCCTCTTTATCAAATACCGCCCACATTATTGGCAGTTATTTGTTATACTTGTGCGTACCTCTGTACTAAATTTTAGTTTCCTAATGCCAATAGTATTTGAGATACAATGTTTTTGAAGTGAAACTTCTTTGGCGGCGAGTGAAATTTCAAGGTCTCTTATTCGTGACGCTAGGCTAACGTTTTCAATTCATATGAAAATTTAAAAAAATTATTGCCGCTGCCGAGAATTGAACCCCGAACATCGTTGCTTAAGAGTCGGAATCTATACCTTAACGCCATGTAGGCACATAAAAATGAGCAAACAAAATGTAATTTAAACTGAACGCGTAACATTCTCTCCGTAACATTAATTTTTATCCGAAAAGTATGCACAGAAAATTTATGTCTCTAGGCTTCAAACGAAAATATTTAGGCACATCTAGTGGGAAAAAATGTATTGCCTGTTCGCTGCAGTAATTAATTTGGTTCGTTGGTTGTGCTCAAAAACTTGACAGATGATTGACAACATGCAAAACAGTTAATTTAATATAATATTAAAAGCAAAAAGTGTTTAAAGTGCAATATTTAAGACTGCCGAGAATAGTTTTTGCCATGCCAAAAAACGTCTTAAAGCTAAGAAAAATTGGCTTAAACAGGAGCAGAACGCGTTCGTGTATATAAAGAGCGATGTTGAGGTCTTAAGAATGCAGCCGCAGCTGTGTCTGCAACTAATGATGAAGTTAAAATGCAGTTTTAGGAAACATTTGTGTATTTGGTGTATTATGGTGTACAGTGTTTTTATATACAGTGTATTTTGGTGAATCTACAAAGAACCACTCCCCAGAAAAACACACTGATGCTTTGTAAAAATGTATTTGAAACTCAGCCATCATCTCAACAAAATTTTAAAGCCAACCAAGTTGATACACTCAACAATCAACGTTCGCTGCTTTATGAGGTCCTCTCTCAACATAGCAATTATTATGATCAGGAAGCAGGAGGTAACAATCAACAAGATTTGCCTCTGCTATCGGAGGTTCCTTCAACGAGTACTATGAAAATGAAATGTAGCATTCAAAAAGTGACAATGTTGAGAATACATTCGAAAGCAACTAAAACACTAACTGAACTAAAACAAGAACCGAAAATAACTGTTATTTTACAACTTTCAAATGAAAAAAATTGTTGAAAGTCTTTTTCAAATAAACCATTATATAACAAATGTCCTCAGCCTCACGAGTATTAAGTCGCTTTTAAATTTGAAACTGATTCTTTAAAAGTTAATTTCTTGCCTAGTATATTTCAAGGTAAAATAAAGGTTACTTTTGACTTTTATTTTGTAGGTCAAAAATAGCAGTTATTTTGTGACTTTAATTTTTTTCGGTCAAAAATATCAAGCAATTTGTGTTTTCTTAAAGGCCGCTTGACAGCTTGAACTGTTAACACCATGTGTAAAATGTCTCACCGATGAGATGAAAATAATAATATCAAAATTTTTTTATCGGTAAAATTACTTGAACATATATAAATTACCTGATATTTTTGACCGAAAAAAAAACGGCAGAAAATAACTGTTATTTTTGCCCGAAAAAACTATAAGGCACAAAAAACTGTTATTTTTGCCGGAAAAAACAAAAATTAAGAGATAAAAGTTAATATGTGACACTTTCGACAAAAACCATAGCCGGTACGGTCTCTGGATGCAAATATTGAATAAACAAATTATTATTCCATTTCGTATTGATTGAATTTCTTTTCAGATACTTTCTCTCTCTATTTCACACTAAAATCTCTCTTATTTCTTACTGTTAAAGAAGTTTCACTTCTGCCACGTGTACGTTGCTACACGCCTGTTTTTTTTAATATTGCCACACCCCTTATCAAATAACGCCCATTTTGTTAACGCCCAAAAATTTGTAGTTATTGCGCCTACCGCTGTAATAATTTCCTGTTCCTTGTGTCAATATTATTCGAGATACAGTAATTGTCTTATATTGCCACACCCCTTTGTTGAATAACGCACACTTTCTTCATAGTAATTTTCAATAATATTGCCTGCCTCTGTACTAAATTTCAGTACTCTAGTGTCAATTTTATTCGAGAAACAGAGTTATTCCAATATTGCCACACCCTTTTTTAGAACAACGCCCACTTAAGTAATTGTAGTTTTTAATATTTGTGCCTGCCCTTCTAATTTAACAGTGAATTTTATTTTTCAGTGGCAATATTTACTGAGATACAGTGTTTATCTTATAGAGACACGCCCATTTGTCGGATACCGCCCATTTTTATAGACGGGCACCTCCGCGTTGATAGTTTCTATATGTTGACAAAAAATTACGGCAATCGGGCAAGTTCTTAAGGAGTAATCGATGTACATACATTTAAAAAAAAAAAACTAGAGAAACCAACCATGCTTGGTTCAAACGCATCAATTGAGTTCGGTAGAGATGCCCTGTGATAGTTTTACCTAGTTTTAACAGCCTACAGTACACCACGGTCCCACCAAATATAGAGACTTAACACAGAGAAGGACCTTGTCACTGTGAATATTGGGATTTGGCGTCGATTTTAGCGTATGGCCGGGCAGCCTATGATCGTATGATTTTTAGCGCTCAGGGTACGTTATGAACCCATTTCTCATCATAATCAATATAAATTGAGTAGTTCGTCTTGTAAAAACATGTACTTACAAATGCAATCCATTAAAGTATCAATGACCACCTGCGAATGACGACCCGCCTGTAGTCTCATATTTGTCCAAATGCTCCAAAGAATACATAAAAGTACAAATGACCCGCCTGTGACCTCTAACAATCCCATTTCCATAACAATGAAATCACCAATAACCTGCATGTGACCTCTGATAATCCCATTGCAACCGATTGGCCATAGATTCATCTATTTTTGTTCAAATGATTCATGGAATCCATTACATTGCCAATGAATCCGTCTGTGATCTTATTGCATCCGATTGAAAACTCCAGAGTCACGTGTCACGGTCGGAAATTGAAGCATAACATATCTAGTTGAAAATTGCACCTTCAAAAAGTACGTTCTAAAACTTTGTTAATTAATTCGTATGTTAGTTCGGACTCAAACCATTGTTTGATAATTTTTTTTCCTTCGAATTTATAGGGTGTTTCGAACACTTAATTTCATTTAAATTCACCTAAATTCACCTTAATTGACCTAAATTTACTTTAATTCTCCGCCGTTTCATACGTTTTATCGGTTTTACTACCCGTTTTGTTCGCCGTAACGTTTTTGTTTACGCGGCTAAAGAAGTTTCACTTAAAAAAGTTTGAAAGATATTCATTAGACCAAGAGAACTTTTCACAGTTTCGAAACTAAAATAATGCAATGATTTCAAAATTAATTCGAAAACATTTTAATTGATTCCAAAATAGTACACAATTTTTTGGTGATTTAGAAAAAAAAAAACTTTTCATCTTAGAAATTAACATAAATTTAACATAAATAACTTTCAATTCTCTTTTATATGGCATTTACATGTTATGGTTGTTGGATCAGGGTAAACTATTATTTTTATAACGTTCGAAGAAATGCAAAAATATTTTAATTGATTTCTGTACGTGAGATTTTCATGAAGTTGGATGTTTCAACACATCCCATAGTTTTTGGAAAATACTGATTTACTGAAGAAAGAAAACAATGTTGACTACTAAGTATACTGTAAGTATTGAAATCTTACTACTAAGTATACTGCTGTCAGGAGGATGATGTCAAACCTTTTTGTTTTAAAATTCGGAGATAGGCGTGGAACAATTTATCACTTATTTATAAAAAACGGGAAGAAAATAAATATATATTTTTAAATTGTACGAAATAGTGGGGACAAGCACAAAAACAAGAAAAACATTATTTTGAAATTCATATCAAATTTTCTCACGAACTCGATGATAGCTCTGCTTTGGGGAAAGCATTTCGAAATTGGTTCTGTGGACTTTGGTCTCCTCTTGGAAGGGGACCGATTCGGAAAAAACGGTCCCTCAGACGACGACGCAGATGTCTGCTATTAACTGCTGTTCCCTGCAAGATGAACAATACCCTTTGATATCATTGATGGCTAGCTGCCTCTGGCTTTCATTTGCGACTCGGGTGGAAACTGCTTTGGGAAAGAGTCATGTTATGTTGGCCTATTTTGTTAACAATCTATTCTTTAAAGTTCGTCGTCTATGCATTTTGACAGGGAGTTCTTCACCAACCAATTGGCCTCGCTTCTTAGCACAACGACCACCAAGTTTATGGGTGTCACTACGGTGCCGAAGCTCACCGACGCTTTTATTCTCGCATCGTGAAACTTAGAGTACTCGAATAGAACACAGTAGGTAGGATTATGTCTCAAGTGAAATAATTTTTTTTGAACTTCTCAATATCAATATATTATATCTAGTTTCAAAGCTTATGGGATAAAATATTTTTGAAATTTTTTCCGATTTTTCGAAAAGGAAAATGAGTTTTTTTGGAGATTTTTCATAGTTCAAACATAAGTGGGTCAATAAGATTTCAAATTTTTTTCTTAGTCTTTGAAAATGTACATAAATCAGAAGTTTTGACAATTTTTTTGGTCATGTTGGTGATATTTACTAAATTTTTTCATGAATGATTTTTAAATATTCCATCAATTTGAAAATAAAATGATGCAGTTAAAATCTTAGCAATTTGAAAAAATAAATTTTGATTTACTCTTTTGGTTCCAAAGTTATAGTCTTTAAAGCTTTATAACCGTTGACTGAATTGTTAAATCATTGGTTAGTTAAACGATTACGAAATTGGTAAAAATATGCATTGCGTAAATCTGTCATTTCAAACAGCTTAGCGAAAGCATGCCAAGGTTTAACCAGCTCTAATAGTCAGAAAGTTAAGGAATTAAAAAAAAAAACGCTTGAATATAAGTTCATGCTTTCAATACCTAGAAACTTTTAACAAAACCATGTTTTTTTATTAAAAAAATATTGTGAAATTTTTTTATGCGCCGATAATAAATACTCAGGGAAGTTGCAGTTGGTTACAATAATATGTCATAGCATGATATTTCCTGATATTGTGTTCCAGAAGATTTTTTATACAACAAGTGGAAAAGCTAAAGTTAAAAATCTTGCACTAAATTTCAATCAATCCTGTACTGTATACATGAAAACATCGAAATTGTATTAAAATTGAAACCACGCCAAAAACTAAAACCAAATTTATGTCACGCATGAGCTTAAAATTTAAACCAAAATTTAATTTTCGAAAACAATGAAGAAAACAATTAGCACTCACGAAAAATTTTATTCAGTTGGTCGATTTGATTTGATAAATCGATTGACCCTGGTTCGATCCTCAGCCAGGCCATTTTTATACCCCCACGCGTACTGCGTAAGGGGCATATTTATTTTGTCACGACGTATGTAACGCCCATAAGGAGGCATGGTAGGTATAGAAAAGTATATGTATTCTTGCTCAGAATCACCATCTGAGTTGATTTAGTCATGTCCGTCTGTCTGTCCGTCTGTCTATGGACACGATTACAGCCGTAATTTTAAAGCTATCGAGCTGAAATTTGATATTTAAGATTTTTTAAAAAAAAACTAACAAGGAAAGGTCCCCAGGTGACAGTCTCCGATTTGAATGATTTTCGGATATGTGATAGAAGACAAAAATCTAAGGTCGACGTATTTTTTTATATGTGCTCAATCGATGGTTTAGGGTGTCAAACTCGCGTTCCAAAATCAGCGAAAATTTCGTTTTTTTGCTTTAATTTCGCTATTTTCCATGGAAACATTTGGTACCAAACGAAAGCTCTTACAAAACCAAACACGATGGCATCAATTTTACATAAGAAAATTTTGTTGTAATTTTGTTGTTGTAATTTTTAGTAATGTTTAGTCGATATCATAGAAGTATGTTGACACAATTATTTCATACTAGTGTAAAAGCCCGTCCTTCGACGGGAAGGAACCATTTAGAGTACAAAATGCGACAAAAAATTTATTGGATTTATATACAAAGGTTTTTATTTGAAAACATATTTATTAAATTATTTTGATAAAACTTCTTTATATACAACATTTCTAGTCAAAAAATTCTTAGAATTTTTATCCTTGTCTCTTGCCATCTATAATGCTTAGTTTTACATCATCAGCCCGCTCAAACTGCCCATGACTAAATACCAGTTCTTTTAGAAAAACTCATACTTTTTGCAATATTTAACCTTGAAATTTATTTATGGTCATTGAAAATGTCAGTTTAACTGGAAATTGTCGCCTCCGGAGAGTGAAAGGCAAATCTGTGTTTGTCGGGGCCAAATCAATTGTAGGTATGAAAACTATTTCATGTTCGCCAGTGCGCCTGTCAATACCTGTGCGATGATTAATTAAGTTTTTAGGTTTTTCAAAACTAACCACCTTCCATTACAGATATCTCTTTTGGTATTGAAATTTCGAAGAAGTATTATAATAATTCCAATTTTGAGGTTTAACTTATGCAGTGGCATTCCTGAAGGATAAAATTAATTCAAAAACTCGGCAGGGTAATTCTGTTTATCGTTATCATCACTGTCTTCAATTTAATCCGTGCTCAGATCTCTCACTGTGTCACCAACTAAAATATTTAGAACTTGCTCGTTGACTTCGTTCACTTCGGAATTTTTTGTGCACAGGATAGCAATTTTGGAATAACGGTTGATGTTATTCGGACTCAAAGTATCGTCAGAAATCTATTTAACCCTTTCAATGGATTTGTCCATTATATTGGACACTTCAGAAAAAATTTTTATTTTATTTTCCACCGTCTTTCCTAAAATCAAATATGTTGGTACTATGAAATGAAGTTGAGCTAACATGACAAAAATAATTTTAGGGAGATATATAACGTTTAACTTAGTTAGATTTTCGATTTTATGCCCATCAGAACCCTTCAATTTTTTTATATCGCGTGTTAATAAATTTTGCAATAAAGAAGTGATTATTGTGATTGGTGTGCAAAGTATAACGCATTTGCATTTGTCTCCGATTGTTTTAGTTGAACTAAAATATTATAATACAACGTTATCATGGTTTTGTCCATTATATTAGACAGCCTGCCAAAAGCAAAGCAGCTCATGTAAAAATCAGAAGGATGTTTTTTAATCTTTTTATTGCTTAAATGATGGGAATATAAGCTCAAAAAAATTGTCCACGATTATTCTAGGCAAGCCATTGAAAGGGTTAATAAGCGAACCTTTACAAACAAAATAATCTGGAATTTCTATGATATCTTCATCTCCATTTCCTACCTTGAGTAGCCAATCGCTAAAACTTGGATCAGAAGACCGAACATTGTGATTTAGTTCTAGCAATTCCAATTGACACCAACGTCACTGAATGTAATAATTGCTGTTCAGTTTATGCAAACCGAATAGGTTCTGGTTCTGTTTATTAAGAAGTACTGTAATAGCAAAACATGATGTTTGATGTATAGTAGTTGAGGAAAATGACGATAGTCTTCAAGTACAAAGATTTCCAATACATAATTTAAGAATAGGTGCTGGTCCAGACTGAATAGGTTCTAAAAAGTATAGTACGTACAAAGATTTCAAATAGATAATTTTACAACAGGTTCTGGTCCAGGTAGAACAGGTTTTAAAAAGTACAGTACGTACAAAGATTTTAAATAGATAATTTTACAACAGGTTCTGGTCCAGGATGAACAGGTTTTAAAAAGTACAGTACGTACAAAGATTTCAAATGGATAATTTTAGAAGAGGTTCTGGTCCAGGATGAACAGGTTTTAAAAAGTACAGTACGTACAAAGATTTCAAATAGATAATTTTACAATAGGTTCTGGTCCAGGCTGAACAGGTTTTACGATATAGAGCAAAAGGTTTAGTAAGTACAAACATTTCAAATGAATTATTTATAACTGGTCATGGTCCAGGCTGAACATGTTTTACGATATAGAGCACGGAGCAGGACGCTTGCCTTTTATATATTAAGATTACTCTATGTTGAATTTAAGGCAATCTGTAAACTTACTTTTTTTTTGTTTTTTTGAATTTGTTACTATTTAAAATAAAATTTTTGTTTTATTGAAATGCATTTATTTTGTTTAGAGGAATAATTTTATTACATTAAAAGTACCCAATACGGGTATCAAAAATTTTATTTTCTTATGGCCTATTCTTATGTTTAAATATTTTATCAAAAATTTTGACATTTCATAGGGCTTCCATACAAAATGTGTGTTTTTTCTTGTAAGTCTCAGCGCACCAGTAAACAATAGTTTTAATCATCCAAAGTACCAAATATGGACATTATTACGATATGCAAAAGAAATGGAATGCATTTTTTCATATTTCTTTAAAAAAAAAATTTTTGATTTTTAACAGGAAAAATCATAAAAATCTTCTTCTAATTTCAAAACATCAACTTTGTGAATGAATAACTCATCAGATAAAAAATAATTATTAAAAAATTGCATTGAGTGGTACTTTTTTAAAGATCTATCAAAAATATAATGTTATTTTAAGAAAACCATATCAAATCGAATTTAAGCCGAAATGCACTTTGAAGGACGTGGACTTATTTTAAAAATAATTTTTTTTATTTAAATTTTATAATAAAAACATTAATTTTTTTTATTTAATTAAAAAAAAAAAAAAATTAAAGTCGGATGAAAACCAGGCCAACCTCCCATGCAACCCCAATATTGAAAACTGCATAAAGAAGCATATATTTAAGCTACAAAACTGAAATTCAGTAATTGTGTACCCTATGTTTAAATTGAGGTGTGTTGAAAGAATGCGCGTCATCCACCCACTTACACGCCTACCTCTCATACCACCTACTATATAAAGTAGGTGGTATGAGAAAATTGAAAACTATATAAAGAGGTTTGTGTCAAAGCTACATAAATAAAATTAAGTATTTATTCAATATATATGAAAACTAAAGCGTGTTCGAAAAATGGGCGTCATCCACCAACGAACACGCCCACCTACCATACAAGCCCAAAATTGAAAACTATATAAATAGGCTGCTGTCAAAGCTACAAAATTAAGATATTTATATTTATATAAGATATTGTAAAATTAGATTTTTATTCATTTTATATCAATATAAAGATGTGTTAAAAAAATAAGCGTCATCCAACCACGAACACGCCCACTTCACATATAACCCCAAAATTTAAAATTCTATAAAATGGCTTCTATTTGAGCAACAGGAATAATTTAGATACGTTTGTATTTTATATCAAAAATAAATTGTGGAAGAAAAGTGGGCGTCATGCACCTAAAAACACACCCACCTCCCATACAACCCATAAGATTTTGGGCTATTTTAACTTTGGCCAAGTCGAAGATATATCTTACTAGTTATACCCTATACCTGAAAGGTGAGGGTATATTTACTTTGTGCAAACGTTTGTAACGCATAGAACGCATGAGATAATTGAATGAAACTTGGTACACATGATCACATGAACCCAAAAATGTTCACTATTGAATATTTTTGGAATCAGCCTACGGACACGCCTACCTCCCATACAACGCAAAAATTTAACTCAGCATAACTCAGCTCATAATTAGCCTACAACAACAAAATTTGGTATGTATGTGTTTTGTATTAACATAAATATGTCTTCTAAAAATAGAGATCATCCGCTCATGGACACGGCCACCTGCCATACAACCAAAAAATTGAAAACACAATTAATAAGCGTCTGCTTAACTCACAGAGATAAAATTTAGCACGCATGTTTTTTATAACAAAAAAAAAAAATGATTTTGAAAAATGGAGATCATCCGCCCACAGACACGTCTACCTCCGATACAAAACAAAAAATTTAAAACTGGATATATAAGCTTATAATTAATTTACAAAAAAAAATTTAAAACTGGATATATAAGCTTATAATTAATTTACAACAATAAAACTTGGTGAGTATGTGTTTTATATCAACACAAAGATGTCTTCGAAAAATGGGTGTCGTCCGCTCACGAACACGCCCACCTTCGATACAACCCAAACATTGAAAATGGAATAAATAAGCCTCTGTTTAACATTTAAAGATAAAATTTGGCAGGTATGTTTTTTATGACAAACCAAAAATGGTTTTGAAAAATGGACGTCATCCACCAATGGACACGCCTACCTCCCATACAACCCAAAAAGTTTAAAACTCAATAATTAAGGTTATGTTTGTCATAGAGAGATGAAATTTGGTATGTATGTAATTTATTCCAAAACTAAGGTGTGCTCAAAAATTGGGAGTTATCCGTCTATGAACACGCCAACCTCCCATAGCGAAAGCACAATAAAAGCATTATTTTTTTTGGTAAATTTCTCATCAACATTTAAATTCATATAAAATATCCGCCCACGGACACGCCCATTTTCAATAATATTATTTTTTTTTAAAACTAGGTTTATGTGGTGACCGTGGCATGCAGGTTAAGTGTGTAGCTTAGCATGCTCGGAGCCCGGGTTCGATCCCCAGCCGTGGCGAAAAGTTTTTTCAATTAAAAATTTTTCTGATCGGTCACCACCTCTCTGCAGACAATGGCAAACCTCAGAGAGTAAATAATGCCATGTAAAGCTTCTTGAGAACATGAGCCGTTCGGAGTCGACATAAGACATGTAGATCCAGTTCTCGGTCAATTGTGTGCAAAAATTTAATAACACACACAACACAATCGATCCTAAAAAGCTCGGTCAAAGTCCTTTCAAGGGCTGAAATGGCCAAATTAATTTGTTTTGAAGTGAAACTTCTTTGGCGGCGAGTGAAATTTCAAGGTCCTTTTTCGTGACGCTGGGCTAACGTTTTCAATTCATATGAAAATTAAAAAAAAATTACCGCCGCTGCCGAGAATTGAACCCCGAACATCGTTGCTTATGAGCCGGAATCTATACGTTTACGCCACTTAGGCACATGATAAATAGCCAAACAAAATGTAATTAAAACTAAACGCGTAACATACTGAAAATAACATAGTGAACATTAACATTAGATTAACATTAACATTACATTATTAACATAACCGTAACATTAATTTTCATCCTACAAGTATGCACGGAAAAAAAAAGAAAAATAGCTAAAACAGGAGCAGAACGCGTTCGTGAATATAGAGAGCGAATTAGAGCTCTTAAGAATACAGCCGCAGCTGGGTCTGCAACTAATGATGAAGGTAAGGTGATTGCAAGAACGGCTGAGTTTCAAAATGCATTTTTACGAAACATCAGTGTATTTTGGTGAATCTTTAAAGAACCAATCCCCAAAAAACACACTGATGCTTTGTAAAAATGTATTTTGGAACTCAGCCATCATCTCAACAAAATCTTAAGGCCAACCAAGTTGATGCACTCAACAATCAATGTTCGCTGCTTTATGAGGCCCACTATCAACGTAGCAATTATTATGATAAGGAAACAGGAGGTAATAATGAACAAGATTTGCCTCTGCTTTCGGAGGCTCCTTCAAAGAGTACTATACAAATGCAATCCAGCATTCAAAAAGTAACAATGTTGAGAAGACATTCGAAAGCAACTAAAACACCAACTGAACTAAAACAAGTACCGAAAATAACTGTTGTCGAAAATTGTCGATAGACTTTTTCAAATAAACCATTATGTTACAAATGTCCTCAGCCTCACGAATATTAAGTCGCTTTTAAATTTGAAACTAATTCTTTAAAGTTAATTTCTTGCCTAGTATATTTCGAGGAAGATAAAGGTTACTTTTGACTTTTATTTTATCGGTCAAAAATATCAGTTATTTTGTGACTTTAATTTTTTCGGTCAAAAATATCAAGCAATTTGTGTTTTCTTAAAGGCCGCTTGACAGATTGAACTGTTGACACCATGTGTAAAATGTCTCACCGATGAGATGAAAATAATAATATCAAAATTTTTTTATCGGTAAAATTACTTGAACATATATAAATTACCTGATATTTTTGACCGAAAAAAAAACGGCAGAAAATAACTGTTATTTTTGCCCAAAAAAACTATAAGGCACAAAAAACTGTTATTTTTGCCGGAAAAAACAAAAATTAAGAGATAAAAGTTAATATGTGACACTTTCGACAAAAACCATAGCCGGTACGGTCTCTGGATGCAAATATTGAATAAACAAATTATTATTCCATTTCGTATTGATTGAATTTCTTTTCAGATACTTTCTTTCTCTATTTCACACTAAAATCTCTCTAATTTCTTACTGTTAAAGAAGTTTCACTTCTGCCACGTGTAAGTTGCTACACGCGAGTGTTTTTTTTTTAGGTTTATGGTATTTCATAGTCGACCTAGACCGACTTTAGACTTTTTTTACTTGTTTTTTATATTATTGTTATCGACAGCTTTGACTACAAAATTTCCAGTATTTTAAAAAGTATCAATGCTAATAAAAAAGGATTAAAACTGCATTATTTCAATGATTGGCTTAAAAATGACTTAAAGATTGGCTTGTTCGACAGCTGTTATGTGTCAAATGGCTTTTCCATATGACGTTTGCTCAATATTCAATACGACTCAATCATGAATAGACTTACTCCTGAACTACGTTTATTAATTGCGGAAACTTACGACCAAAATCAGTCATCAGTTAGAGAAACAATCGCTTTATTGAGGGAAGCGTTCGATGAAAACATTCTCTCAAAATATGGTCCTGCTAATTGGCAACCAAGATCATATAATTTTATGCCATTAGATTACTTTCTTCAGATATTTAAAGTCACTTGTTTATGTCGACAGACCTGAAATTATTGACCTTTTGGAAATCAACATAACTCGTGTTATTCAAGGAATACCGGCCGATATGTTCAAAGAAATTGTCGAAAATTGTACTCGCAGAATGGACCATTTAAGAGTTAGTCGTGAGCAAGATTTGAAAGAAAAACAAGTAAAGAAAGTCTAAAGTCGGTCTAGGCCGACTATGAAATACCCTAAACCCACTTTTAAAAAAAAAAAAAAAAAAAATTATTGTAAATGGGCGTGTCCGTAAGCGGATGAAGTCCATTTTTCCAAACCATCTTTGCCTTGTCATAAAAACATACGTGCCAAATTTTAGCTCTGTAGGTTAAACACATGCTTATTTATTGCGTTTTCAATTTTTGGGTTGTATGGGAGGTAGGCGTGTCCGTGATGGGATGACGTCCATTTTCCGAAGATATATTTGTGTTGGTATGAAACACATACATATCAAATTTTATTGTTGTAGGCTAATTATGAGCTGAGCTATGCAGTTTTCAATTTTCGCGTTGTATGGGAAGTAGGCGTGTCCGTGGGCGGAAGATGTCCATTTTTCAAAACCATCTTTTTTTTGTTATAAAAAACATGCGTGCCAAATTTTAGCTCTTTAAATTAAACAGAGGCTTATTTATTGCGTTTTCAATTTTTGGGTTGTATGGGAGGTGGGCGTGTCCGTGAGCGGATGACGTCCATTTTTCGAAACCATCTTTGTGTTTGTATAAAACACATACATACCAAATTTTATTGTTGTAGACTTATTATGAGCTGCGTTATGCAGTTTTAAATTTTTGCGTTGTATGGGAGGTAGGCGTGTCCGTGGGCGGATTCCAAAAATATTCAATAGTGCAGATCCTTGGGTCCATGTGACCATGTGTACCAAGTTTCATCAAATTATCTCAACTCCTTCTTCTTATCCTGTGTATACGGACAACACACAGACGGACGGACGGACGGACGGACAGACGGACGGACGGACATAGATAGCTCGACTCACGTGGTGACGCTGATCAAGAATATATATACTTTTCTATACCGGACTCGCTTCGTTCTATGCGTTACAAACGTTTGCACAAAGTTAATATACCCTGACCTTTCAGGTTTAGGGTATAAAAATGAGTTGTAGAAACCGAACTATCATTCCTAATAAAAATTTACATCGATACATTATTTGTATGTATTTTATTAAGAAAATAAAGTAGAAAGCTCTGATTGGATCATCCTTGTACCAACATATTGTAATCTTCTGGAAGACTCCAAGAAAAAATGCCAAAACCTTGCTCTTAAAACTCTTCTCCTAACTCTTGAAGACGGTCAACGGTATGTAATAACACGTAATGACTCGTATAGTATATGAGCGAGTGACCAACAAACATGCGCTTGGTTGTCGCTGCCACAACAAGCTGGCCTTTCTTATGAGATTTGACATCTCGTGGTGTTTCTTAAAGATTTTTCAAAATTCACTTGCAAACTTGATATGAATCTTCTGTGATTCTTCAACAGCGAGTAGAATAGTCGTACGTACTTTTCCATCATATATAAACCATTTTGTATATGAATTGCTAGGAACTTTATCTGCTACCAGCTCCCACAACTCACGCTTCAACAGCAAAAGCTCCACGTCAAACTTCCAAGTTTTATAACTGCTGTTGCTAAACTTGGGAAACTGCTGTTTGAAATCCATTGTTCAGTAAAACCAATATTTATACAAAGGCGCGTTATACAATAAGTAAAAAACTGTTTCAGGCGTTGAAATTGTACTAAATTTTATTGTAAACATTAAATTTCTCCAAACTCATTTTTAATAAAAAGCTAAAATATGTTTTGATACTTCAGCGAACAAAGTCAAACCCATAAATCATATTTGTTCGTGGATTTCTGCTTGTTTCTTATTTTTAATTTATAATGATTTATTCTTAAGAAAATAATTCTTTGTCATTGACCCAGAGTTAAACAAGGTTTCAGTAATTCGCTCAAGAATAATTAGCTCAGGGTATAATTATAAGATCCTTAATTAACTGTTGTCTTACTTTTTTTAAGTATCATCTTAATTTCTTTCATAAACTGTGAATAACTGTAATAAAGAGTTTTATTTATACTGTTGAATTATTGATTAAAACTTTATGTTTGTTTGAGCTGTTCTTCATTAATTCTTGGCAAATATTTACATTGTTATGGTATTGAGGAAAAAGCAATTTTTTTTTTTTTTTGTTATTCAAGTCGTTTGATGGTGGTGGCGGTATGTTATTCAGAGCTTTTTGTTCGTTTAAAAATTTAATTAATAATACACTCTTGAACAGTGCTAGAGACAGACAATTCACACTTCAAGCATGAATGAATTTAAGTTGAATAAAATTTAAGGCTTTGAAGCGCATTTTCCATGTAGCTATAATACACACAAACTATGTATGGAAGAAATTATTTGTCTGGCACTTTATTGTTGTGTGTGTGTATGTGTTTATGGTCTGTCTGTCTGCCAGATTGCCTTCTTTTATCTCACTACATGCTGTGCGCGCCGCAGCAGCAAATAAAATTATTTAATTTATTTGGCGTTTTTTTTTATTGCTTTTGTGTTTTGAATACTTTATTATGCACTGGCAAGGACGTTTGAATTAAGCTTTAAGTAGCTACGTCTGCTCTTGAGCAACGGATGTGCTAAAAAGTTTCTCAAAAAAATCTTTAAGAGGCAAATGTTTGAATTAATGTTACGCATACGCCACGAGTACATAAGTCTGCGGTTAAGACAATGTTTCGATTAGCAAGCTTGATGAAAATGTTTATTATGCCAATAGCTGCTTTAATGGGACTTCTTATTATTTTCACTGTTTTTTACAAATTCCTAAAACTTTTATTATAATGAATGCCTCAAGAATTTTCAAAGTCTTTATTACATTAAAATTTTGCTTTATCAGCATAATTATTGGCATTGAAGCAAAAACATTTTACATCAATCATAATTAACTGTTCTATAAACGCTTGATTAAATCATTAATTTTTATGACCTTGCTCTTGTTTACTTGATTATAAATTTTAATTTTCTCGAATTCGCAATCAATAGACAAAAACTTTTCTCAAGTTGTACAAGCTTCGATGAGCATCGTATTTATTTTATTAAAGTTTTGCTTCACATTAGCTGTTTCGTTTATATTCAGCAGCAGCAGTGAGCGTGCAGATGAAACTTGATGAAAAATAAAATAAATTTGTTTTCAAGTCCTACCGCACACATTCCATTGCGCATTACTTGAAAATACTTTTTAATGCAGCCCGAGATGTGCGCTATTTTTCCGCACATAAAATACATATTGTTCGGCAACTTTAAACTTTTTAGTTGCTGGCATTAAAGAGTTTCTATTAACTTAAGCAACACTTGAAAGCGTGAAAGCCATTTCTTGCTGCTTAGTCTCTAACTCAAACCAAAAGCTGCAGCTTAGAACTTTATACATTGCGCTTTAAGCACGATTTGAGTTGTTTTTTTGTTTTGTCTTTTCCACGCGTGCTTATTTCTTTTAAGCAGTAGTTGCGCAACATTTGACTTAGTCGATTGTGCTTTAAAATAAAAACTAACAGTTATAATGCGCTTTTTTGTGGCTATAAAAAAAAATGCAATTTAAGAGTAGCACCAAGTATTGCAACGCTATCGGAAATTCAGTGTAAAGCTTATAGCAGTAGCAGCAGACTTCCTCTGTTTGGTGTGCTGTTTTTTTTTTCAAACTCTAGTAGTTATACATAAACTTCATAGAGTGCCAAGCAGCTGATAAAGTCATGAGCAGTTAGTAGAAAGATTTTTATGAAAAACGCAATGTAGCGTTGCTTGTTGGCGTCCTTGTGAATGTGCTTTTCTTGCTTTCCACAACTAGTTGCACAGCATAGCAAAAGAAAAATTAGTATCAGAAAAAATGGAAACTTTTATGCAAAATTTTAAAGACTAAACAATTTTAAGTATAGTTGTGAAGGATGTTTGAAGAGTGTCAAACAAACTTAATTTTTAACAGTGTTTAAAAACAACATATTAACATTGAAAGAAGCAGCAAAGCACCTTAAACTGATTCTTTTAAAAATATGTTCAATAACAATTAAATTTATAAGTTCTCTTTAATTAAATATTTTGTTCAGAAGGCAAACTATTGGAACAAAAATAAGAAAAAAAGGCTTTTCCAAACAATTTTATTACTTCTAAATATTAATTCGAAATCAATTAAAAGTTTATTTCTAATAAAAAATAATTATTTTATTAATATTGGATTTAACGTATATTATTCTTTTATTTTTTTATTATATTTCCCAAACAAGGCAGTTGATTAGGCGTTCTTTCACTTCATTACAAATATGGAAACAAATTAGGAAACGTACAAGCTTAGCATCATGACTTGGCAAAAAATTGGTAGCCAAGCACTCTAACCATCCGATCAAAGCTGCCAAGTACAACGACTTTAACCCATGTTGTGCCGAGCTGCAAAAATTTTCGAATTTCTTATTCAAAAATTACTTTTCTAGGGTAATAAGGGCCCCCTAAACTCAAATGCGTCGTCAGACTTTCGCTATCGCCTATAGTTTCGCGGATATCAGCTGTTCGAAAAGTCAAACAATGGCCATTTCTTGAATATTAGCTTTTAAACAGTCTGTCTGCGTTGATCTCTCGAACAGTGCGGGCGTGCTTTAGTCAAAATGGATAGTTGCACTAAGTGTCTTTCTCTAGCTTCGATTGATTATCTCGAATGTGTCAATTGTGGTATTAAGCTTCATGCTTAATGCTCTAAATTGAATGATAATGCCCTGGCTATTTTAAAAAACAATATAAATTTGGCTTACAAATGTGACAATTGCCTAAAATTCTTAAATGTGAACATTTAAAAAAAAATAAATGAATCGCTGAATAATTTAACTGTTATTAAAGAGGTATTAGTTTCTGCTAATTCTCACTATGTGCCGTCGACTGAGAAACCGGTTTTAAATTCGCAAAGTGCTGTTGAGTGCATACAAAGAAATGCAATTTTGACACGCTCAATGGCTAACCTAAATGAGAGAGACTTGTTAAAAGCTGGTAAAACTAATTCTTCTAGAGTTGTTTCTCCTGCACTCTCAAAAAAAGGTAATTTTATTTCCATTGATGCTGCTGTAACAAGGTCTGCTGTGGCTGCAAATGGTGCTCCCAATGCTGATGTTGGTGTTGAAGGTGTTGTTGTTGCTGTAAATGAGCTTTCTTTAAGAAACTCTTATACTGGTGCCTCTGTTGATGCTACTGAAGATGCTGTTGTTGTATTTGAAATTGCTGCTGTAAATGATGCCCTTCTATTTACTGAGAAGGCTTTAAAAAACTCTTTAACTGGCGCTGTTGCTGATTATGATACTGTTGTTGCTAATGATGCTGTTGTTGTAAAAGATGTTCCTCTAGTTGATTGTGGGAGGTGGAATTGCTGATGAGCATTTGATAAATAGATCGTTGGATACTGTTTTACTCTCTGACTCAAATTGAACTGCAGTTGAGCACAAGAAGAAGAAGAAGAAGAAAAATAGTAAAAATAAAACAAAGAAGAATGCAATTGCAAATGCTGTTCAAAACGCTAATGTAAATGTTATTGTTGGCGACTGCATGAGCGCTGATCTCGATGTTGTTGAAGATATGAACTTTGTTCACGTGTCTTCTTTTAAACGGACTGTATCTGCTGATAACATTATTGACTATGTTGTTCGGCATGGAAATATTCCAAAACATTGTTTGTCTTGCTCCGTTTTGGTTAAAAGAGGAATAGACGTACAAAATTTGAGAAATATTTCTTTCAAGCTTGTTGTATCGGCATCGTTATATGAGCAACTGCTTAAGCCCTCTCTCTGGCAAACCAACATAAAGGTTCGCCCTTTTGTGTTTTTTCAAAAACCAGGAAAAAAAATCAACCGAAACTTAGTACTGTCTCAAGCTAAATCGATTCTCATCGCTAGTAAAACGGATGCATCTTTAAAGATTTATTTTCAAAACATATCTGGAATGAGGTCTAAAGCTAATCTGATTTGGGCGGAAACATCTCAATGGCAATATGACGTCATCTTTCTTGTTGAAACATGGCTGAATAGTGATTTCATTGATGCTGAGTTTTTTGATCCACAACTATACATTGCTTATCGCAAGGATAGGGATGTTGTTAGGACTGGATGCTTGCGTTGTGGTGGAGTTTTAATCGCAGTAAAGTGTGGTTTTCGATCATCATTTTTTTCACTGTTTAATACGAATTCGCTGTTGAATCAGTTGTGCGTTAAGATCTCTGGTCTTTCTGGCGAGCTTTATATGTGTGTGTCGTACATTCCTCCTAATAGTGAGGATGGGCTGTATAATGCACATGTGGACAATGTAGTACATCTTTTATCATCAACGACTCCAGAAAATCAGTTTTGTATATTAGGTGATTTCAATCTGAGTAAGATTGCTTGGTCATTTCTTGGTAATGAAAAAGTCTTTTATCCATTAAATGTAAATCATTCTAATGAAAATTATTTGATCGATAATTTCTTTAGCTTAAATTTAAACCAAATAAATACATTTGCTAATAAACTCGGTAGATTTTTGGATCTTGTGTTCGTAAGTTCTGAAATAAAATTTGATATTGATGAGTGCATGTTTCCCTTGTCGTCAACTGACATGCACCATGTGACTTTAATTTTAAAAATTGAATTTTTTAGCTATATAAAACTTTCCAATGACCGGGCTGTTTTAAATATGAATAATAGTTTATGTGATTTTGAGCGTCTAAATGTTCACATAGACACTATTGACTGGCAGAGTCGTTTAAACTGCAATAATGTCGCTGAATCTTTTACAGTGTTTACTAGGGATTTGACGGATATTTTAAACTGTCATATTCCGAGATTCCGTAAAAAGGACTTAAAAAAACCGTGGTATACTAAAGGCCTAATGAAGTTGAGAAATTTGCGCAATAAATTTTGAAAAAAAATTTAAGTCAACTAAGAATAAGATTTTTGAGGCAAAATATAAACACTATATGAGAGAATTTGACTTGCTACATAAATTTCTGTATAAACAATTTGTGATCGGGTTTGAAAACAATATAAAGTCTAACCCAAAAGCTTTTTGGAGTTTTATTGAGTCGAAAAGAGCATGCTCCTCTATTCCATCCTCAATGATCTTCAATGGTAGGACATCTAATGCTTTATCAAATATTGTTAATTTATTTGCAGACTTTTTTAGTTCGGTGTATGAGTCTCCAAAAAGTTGGTCGGAAACAGATATTTTAAGTAACATTTTACCGTTTACTAATTTTGGTACTCTTGCTATAACGCCACTTGATGTTTTTAATGGGATTATGGCCTTAAAAAATTCATCAAAACCTGATATAGATGGGTTCTCACCGTTTCTGTTTAAAAAATGTGTATCTTCTTTGATGAATCCGCTATCACTTATCTTTAATAAATCTCTAAGTGCTGGTATTTTCATTGATGAATGGAAATTTGCTTTTATTACACCTGTTTTCAAATCTGGTTCAAAAAATGATGTCGAAAATTATAGAGCAATTTCTAAGCTTTCAACATTTTCAAAACTTTTTGAATCAAGAGTTAAAGAAAAACTTTACTTTGTAGTGAAGAATGCAATCAGTCCATTCCAGCACGGATTTGTTACTGGTCGTTCTACCATCACAAATTTAGCTGTATTTTCTGAATATTGTATCTCGTCTTTCGAAGTTGGCTGGCAAGTTGATGTTATTTATACAGACTTTGCCAAAGCTTTTGACAAGGTATGCCATAATGCCTTAATTGCTAAATTAAATAAGATGGGTTTCACTCTACTTTCCTGAGTTGGTTAAATTCATATTTTTCAAACCGTCGTTGTATGGTTTCTATTGGAAATATTGACTCGTACGCTTTTCTTGCTACCTCAGGAGTACCCCAAGGTAGTATTCTTGGACCACTGTTATTTCTTTTATTTATAAATGATATTGGAAGCTGTTTTAAAATTTGCAATTACTTGCTTTTTGTTGATGATCTAAAACTATTTAGGTCGATACGTTTCTTTAATGATATTAACCGTCTATTAACAGTCTTCAGGCTGATCTATCGAATCTTGTTTTTTGGTGTGAAAAGAACCTTTTTGCACTTAATTTTAAAAAATGTCTGCATGTGACTTTTTCTAAACGATTAAATAACATTGCTTCTTCCTATGCTATTCAAAATAATAATATAAAGCTTAAAGATCAAATCTGTGATTTAGGTGTCTTATTTGACTCTTAATTCCTTTTCACTAAGCATTTGGACTATATCATTCCAAAGGCTTTTTCAATGTTAGCTTTTATAAAACGCAATAATTCTGATTTTAATGATCCGTATACGCGTTTATATTTGTTCTCTGCCTTTGTAAGGTCTAGGCTGGAATATTGCTTGTTTATTTGGAGTCATTTCTATGATGTTCACATTAATAGAATTGAGTCTATTCAGAAAAGATTTATGAAATTTGCACTTAGACCTTTAAATCTTACCGAGCCTGTATCATATAGTATAAGCTGTAAATTATTGCATTTAAACTCACTGAAAGGTAGAAGAACAATTCAGTCCTTAGAGTTTATTCGTGGTTTAATAAGTGGTAATATTGATTGCGCATCGCTTCTTGAACGTATAAATTTTAATATTCCTTCAAGAACCTTGCGTTGTTGTGTTCCATTTTATCTCAGAACTTACAAGTCAAACTATGCGGGATGTGAACCCATCACAAGAGCACTTAAAACATTTAATAGCTTGTTTTCAATCACTCTATTGGATTTTTCAATGCCCAAGGAATTATTAAAGCAAACTTTGCAAGATTTTTTTATTAACTTAAGTTAAGATTTACCTTTGTAATTAATATTACCTTGTATCTATACTTAGTTCTGGCTAATATGATTCTCTATCATCTGTCAGTAAATAAAATAAATAAATAAATAAACACAAAGTGGATAAAAATTAGAAATAATGACTAAAAAGAAGCCAAAAATTGACTGGAACAAAATTTATTAATTTTTACCGGCATATAAAGCATATTTTACGCATGTATTTTTAATTTTATTCAGTTTATTTTGTTGTATTGGATAATTTTAAGCTTCACATCACCATTTGTGGTGGGTGGCAAAGCATGTCTTGAGGTGCAAGTGCACTTGAAACTTATTGCACATTCTTATTTAAGGCTTGTGGCAAATTTTACATCTTCTGGCCTTATTTTGAGGTTGCGTAACAGCTTGTGTTGTCCGGAGGCACGAGGACATGGCTGTTGCGGTTCAAAACTTTTTCCGCAGTGGTGTCTTCTACGCCAGACGAACTTGACTCGTTGCCAATTGTATACGAAAAATAAGCTGTGAAATGGGTGGCCGTCCAAGTTGCTTGTCTACAAAGACTTGTATTTTCCACGCATTGACAACAGAAGATTCAAGATCAGCTAGATAAAGTGGACAATACCACTTCTTTGAACGTATACAAACGCGGTAGTTGAAAACAGCATTAGCGTGGAGATCTACGCCACCCATAAAAAAATTGAAGAGTCGGATTAATTGTGGCTGTTCAATAATGACTTGGCTAGGCTGCCCTTCTTGTTGTCTCTGCCTTACAGTCGGATAAACTCCAATGAAGTTTGACAGCAACGTTACCTCATGTTTGTCCTGCCAACGACAACAGACAATATTGTTGGTTGCATCAAATTTTGCATCATTTTCCCTTAAAAAAAATAATTAGGCTACCATTATTAGAACCGCAACTTTACCAAAACAAAATACATTTCTTAATACAATTTGGCAATGCTTTGCCGGTCTTCAAACCAGGGCCTGGATGGCCCAAGCTATTACTCCGCACAGTTCCTGTAGCGCAAATACGTTTCTAGGCCAATAAATACATCAAGTAGTACGAACAATATTAACTGCTGGCGCTAAACGTGTCGAAACACGCTCCCACATACCCAGCTTTAGTCTCATAACTTGAGGTGTTGAGTTGTGCGCTATGGCCATTGTTCGAGTCTTCGAACAGCTAACTTTCAACGCTCCGAGACTTTTTTTTTGTACTGCATGTATCTGTTACTTTATCAAAACACTTTTTTTTACCTTTTCCTTCAAAAATAATATACTTTTGAAAAAATATTTGTTTTTAATGTTTTATTTTCCTTTTAGGAAATTAGTCTATATGTAAGGTTTTTTTCAACACCCCCTCGTAGCACCCATGAAGGGGAGGGGGTGGGCATTGTAATAATTTTCTGAAAGTCAGAAAAATTTCCTATAAGACTGCATCATTGCATTTTGCATCGGATATACTTTGTCATAGAAAAAAATTGTGTTGAAAGCAGCAAAAATTACTGTTCGAAAACTCGAACAGTGGCACAAAATGGGTTAAAGAACTAATCTAAGGTTTCCACAAACATTGTATTTTAAAAGGAAACTTCAAAAAACAGCAATTCGATATTTGGATACACAATTACAACCTCCCAGAGGTTCCCAATAAGATAAAGATTTAGTGTTTGAGCTGGCCGTGGTGACCATAGCATGCAGGTTAAGTGTGTGGCTTAGCATGCTCTGAGCCCGAGATCGATCCCCAGTCGTAGCAAAAGTTTATTTCAATACAACAATTCTTCTGATAGGTCACCATCTCTTTGCAGACAATGGCAAACCTTAGAGAGTAAATAATACCATGTTAAGCCTCTTGAGAACATTATTTTTAGCCGTTTGGAGTCGGCATAAGACATGTGGGTCCACTTCTCTGTCAATTGTGTGCAAACATTTAATAACACACACAACACAACAAAAAAATTTATGTGATCATAAAAAGTTCGGTCAAAGTCTTTTCAACGGATAAAATGTTTTTTTTAATGAGCTGGCAAATTCATGACGTCAACATTGTTTGACTTAAGCCATTTTTTTACGGACCTCGAAGTATGTTAAGGTTAGTTATCTAGCTGGAATGTCCAACGTTAAGGTATTTTTCACTCTAAACATATGAAAACATGACTTCAGCTAAGATGTTATTTTATTCTCCTCACCATCTAAAGTGCCTTTTATAAGGTGAATTGGCATAACTGCAGTTGAAGAAAAATTCCGATACATCAAAAAACTTACTCCACCAAATTGAACTTACTTACTTACTTAGGTGGCCATGACAACCCGTGGTTGGGTTACGGCCGACTTCATCAGCTCTCTCAAGGCGTCTTTGGTTTGCGCGTGCCATCTACTTTAAGCGGGTGCGGTTAGGGCAGAACTAAAGGGTGATTTTTTAAGAGCTTGATAACTTTTTTTTTAAAAAAAACGCATAAAATTTGCAAAATCTCATCGGTTCTTTATTTGAAACGTTAGATTGGTCCATGACATTTACTTTTTGAAGATAATTTTATTTAAATGTTGACCGCGGCTGCGTCTTAGGTGGTCCATTCGGAAAGTCCAATTTTGGGCAACTTTTTCATAATTTCTCATTTCTGGTTGAATGGCTACGTAAATAAGCAAAATTGCCGCATTTGGAGTGAAGAGCAACCAGAAGCCGTTCAAGAACTGGCCATGCATCCCGAAAAATGCACTGTTTGGTGTGGTTTGTACGCTGGTGGAATCATTGGACCGTATTTTTTCAAAGATGCTGTTGGACGCAACGTTACGGTGAATGGCGATCGCTATCGTTCGATGCTAACAAACTTTTTGTTGCCAAAAATGGAAGAACTGAACTTGGTTGACATGTGGTTTCAACAAGATGGCGCTACATGCCACACAGCTCGCGATTCTATGGCCATTTTGAGGGAAAACTTCGGAGAACAATTAATCTCAAGAAATGGACCGGTAAGTTGGCCACCAAGATCATGCGATTTGACGCCTTTAGACTATTTTTTGTGGGGCTACGTCAAGTCTAAAGTCTACAGAAATAAGCCAGAAACTATTCCAGCTTTGGAAGACAACATTTCCGAAGAAATTCGGGCTATTCCGGCCGAAATGCTCGAAAAAGTTGCCCAAAATTGGACTTTCCGAATGGACCACCTAAGACGCAGCCGCGGTCAACATTTAAATGAAATTATCTTCAAAAAGTAAATGTCATGGACCAATCTAACGTTTCAAATAAAGAACCGATGAGATTTTGCAAATTTTATGCGTTTTTTTTAAAAAAAAGTTATCAAGCTCTTTAAAAGTCACCCTTTATGTCAATGTCGTTGTAGAGCTCGTAAAGTTTGTGGTTCATTTGAATGCGATAGTCGTTTGGTCCAACTCCAAATCTTTGGTCCAACTCGAACAGAACCAATGATTTTGCAAGCAAATTTCCTCTCAAACACCCCAAGAGCAGCTGCATCTGTTTGCGATAGCACCCATGCTTCAGCGCCATAGAGAAGCACAGGTATGATGAGCTTCTTGTAGAGTGTTAGTTTTGTCGATCGAGAGAAGGCTATGGAACTTAATTGCTTACTTAGTTCACAGTAGCACCTATAAGCAATTTTTATTTTTCGCTTAATCTCCAGGCTGACATTGTTGTTGCTGTTTTTTTTTTTTTTTTAGCTTTGAATCAAGGATTTCAGGTGTCAAACCTATTCAGTCAAGTCGGCCTTGGTTCGGAAATAGGGAGATAGATAAGTAGGATAGAAAGGGAAATCAAGAGAAACAAGTGTACAATGTTCTAGTGTGGTGGAGTGCTATATAAACATTCGCATTTGAATCTGAGGCAAGTGTTATGCCTTTACCTGAGTCAATCCGAGGTATCAAGCAATCTCATTCCACAAACATCTCTACCACCAACTACAACTTCCAAAGTCGTATATATTGATGAAGTTTTAATTTCAGTTGATTAGAAATGAGAAAAGAATTAAAGAAAGGTAGAAGCGTAGGACCATGGCTAGACCGGGATTCGAACCCGGAACCTCTGGGTTGGTAGTCAAGTACGCTAACCACTCGATTACCGAGGCCCCATGAACAGCACATACTTTGTTTTAACCTCTCATCTCCGCAGCGGCGGATCTGGAAAAAATTTTGGGGGGGGTGGGTAAATTATCAAAGACACACATATCGATTTCAGAAAATTTTGTCTTTTTACAAATACACAAATTGTATTTTTTTAAATTGAAATTATGGACTTGTGTAAGAAGCATTTTTCCCAGAGACATACACGCACATTTCCATATTTATTTATTTTATCCTTTTTCTGGAATAATATCTTAGCGAAAAATAAATAAAAACTCTAAATTTAACTTATTGTAGAATCAAGGTCGATTTATTCAAATTTTTCACATATATTCTATTATAAAAAAAAATTACAGTTGTGCAATTTTTTCAAGTATATATAACGAAAAAACATAGTTCTTTCAATTTTTGCATATTCAGTAACAATTTATTAAACAGTTTCGAAGATATCGAATTTTAATAAAATTTAACGTACAAAACTATTTAGTTTTACAATTTCTTTGAAAATATGCAAAATAATAAAAACAAATAAAATGTTTATTAAAATTCCAGAAAATTTATACCAAGTTAAAAAAAGTTTTTGTAAATTCGTTGATAAAGAGTTTCAAAAGAGCAGCCTACGTAAAATTGTGAAATTTTTTCGACTTTGAACGTTGATATCTTCGAAACTGCCAAAGATATTATTATTGAGTGTGCAAAAATTGAAAGGTCCAGTATTTCTTCGTTGAAATCAGTCATAGTAATACAAATCGGTTGATCAATATAATAAATTTAGAGATATCCCGCAAGCTTACAACCTAGAGAGGCAGGGAGATTCAGAAATGAAGCTTTTAAAGGCGACTTCGATGCGCCTTGACAGTGCTTATTGCGGTCTATGTGGATTTTAAAGACTCGGTGCTTGTCCGACACTACGCCTTTCCACACCTTAGTTGGTTACCCGGTATTTGTCCGGGATCGCTTAGAAATGGTTAAAATCTATATATCTAGAGAGACTGTTTCTACCACACTCTGTCTTAGTCTAAAATCGCTCTGATTCATATTTTTTAAAGCACTTTCACTTCAACCACGCTTTTAGTGCTGCAAGCGAATTTGAATCTTTGCACCCAGTATCCAGTAACAATGTCACATTTGAAATTATACGCTTTGTACTATTTCTTATCAAGGAAACCAAAAGCTCTTTCAAGCTAAACGCTTTTGTTTTCGTGGCATCTTTCGTTCATTTAAAACTTCTTAAACTTCCATTTCAATCATATTAACGACAGTCGCTGAGCTTTCAACTAAGCTCCATTTTAATGCCATCACGTGCATTATATTAAAATTCCAAAACAATCAACAATAAAGAAATGCCAAACTTTAATATTTACACACTGTCCACACGTGCCAGCGAAGGAAAAGCAAAATAATAAAAACGGAAAAATAAAATAAAAACAAACACGACAAGAATTCACAGCTTAGACAAATTTCACAAAAAAGGCCCAAATATAGGCTAGGAAATAAATCAACGATACAGATCAACAACGGAAATAATTCTATAGCGCACTACATGCACCACTTGTGTTGACTTACAATTTTATATACGCAAGCATGTTAAAGTAGCGAATTGTTCAGTACACAGTCATGGACGAGTGGATGGATTGTTCAGTAAAAATATAAATACGAAATATTAAAAATCATAAGTAGCAAACATACAAATAAACCAAACAAAGCAAAAAATGTTATTCTTAAAAATATACAAATAAAAACAAAAAAAAAAAAAAGAAACAGTTTCGATAGTATCGTAAGTGTAGACGTAGAATTCCGTTTTAGTTGTAGACTCTTCTACTTTGTCTCTTTGGTCCGATTGCTTTGTCCATTTTGCACGTATATTTATTGATCTTCCGAAAATTAACAAATAAATGAATAACACTCAATTATGGACTCATTGAGCCCAAAACAAAGAAAAAGTAAAAATGTAAGTATGATTAAATGAGCAAGCAAAAGGAAACAAGCAAAATTTCAAATTTTTTCGATCATTTCGTTTAGTTTGATAGGTTGAGTTCATTGAATTAGTTAAAAAGAAGGCGAAGCAAATGCACTTTCTATTGGTGCCACTTTCGTCTCTGCCCGATATATAGTTTGCGAGCTACAGTCAGTTTAACTACTAATTTCAAATTAAAATTAAGATCCCGATTTTTAAAAAATTGTATGTTGTCTATATTTCACTCTTAGCACATGTCCTTTCCTCTCGTCTCTGTCTGATATTTAGTTTGCGAGCTACACTTTCGTCTCTGTTCGATGTATAGTTTGCGAACTACACTCGCTAGTGCTAGTGGGATGTGGGATCCAAATTAATTTGCATTAAAAACACAAATTAAAATTTTACGCTATCTATTGGGTAAAAGCATAAAACGAAATATGATCCAACTCGTTTTTTTCATAAGAGTTAAATCTAACCGGATCACAGACCCATTTCATTAAATTTAACAGTTTGAGTTCATTGACTGAGTTGAAAAGAGGTAAATAACCTCTGGTTTCAAAATAGAGCACTTAGTAAACTAGAACAGTAGTGCATATATAAACCAATGCGAACCAATGCTAACAATACTACCAATACGAACTAGAACTTCCAGTTTCACGAAAACACGAACCTCAACTACACGTGTATTTTATTCATGAACTTCACGTGAAGTTCGTATTCACGTAAAAGTGCCAATGACCCACCTGTGACCTCAGATAATCCCCCTGCATCCGATTGGCCATAGAATTTTTCGATTTTGGTCCAAATGTTCCATGGAACCCATCAAAGTACCAATGACCCGCCTGTGACCTCAGATAATCCCACTGCATCCGATTGGCCATAGAATCATCCATTTTGGTCCAAATGTTCCATGGAACCCATCAAAGTACCATTGACCCACCTGTGACCTCAGATAATCCCACTGCATCCGATTGGCCATAGAATCATCCATTTTGGTTCAAATGTTCCATGGAACCCATCAAAGTCCCATTGACCCACCTGTGACCTCATATAATCCCACTGCATCCGATTGGCCATAGAATCATCCATTTTGGTCCAAATGTTCCATGGAACCCATTAAAGTACCATTGACCCACCTGTGACCTCATATAATCACACTGCATCCGATTGGCCATAGAATCATCCATTTTGGTCCAAATGTTCCATGGAACCCATCAAAGTACCATTGACCCACCTGTGACCTCAGATAATCCCACTGCATCCGATTGGCCATAGAATCATCCATTTTGGTCCAAATGTTCCATGGAACCCATCAAAGTACCATTGACCCACCTGTGACCTCAGATATTCCCACTGCATCCGATTGGCCATAGAATCATCCATTTTGGTCCAAATGTTCCATGGAACCCATAAATGTGCCTATGACCCACCTGTGACCTCATATAATCCCACTGCATCCGATTGGCCATAGAATCATCCATTTTGGTGCAAATGTTCCAAATGTGCCTATGACCCACCTGTCCCCTCAGATATTCCCACTGCATCCGATTGGCCATAGAATCATCCATTTTTATCCAAATGTTCCATGGAACCCTTAAAAGTACCAATGACCCACCTGTGACCTCAGATAATCCCACTGCATCCGATTGGCCATAGAATTTTTCGATTTCGGTCCAAATGTTCCATGGAACCCATCAAAGTACCAATGACCCGCCTGTGACCTCAGATAATCCCACTGCATCCGATTTGCCATAGAATCATCCATTTTGGTCCAAATGTTTCATGGAACCCATAAAAGTACCAATGACCCACCTGTGACCTCAGATAATCCCACTGCATCCGATTGGCCATAGAATCATCCATTTTGGTCCAAATGTTCCATGGAACCCATAAATGTGCCTATGACCCACCTGTGACCTCAGATAATCCCACTGCATCCGATTGGCCATAGAATCATCCATTTTGGTCCAAATGTTCCATGGAACCCATAAATGTGCCTATGACCCACCTGTGGGTCAATGATAATCCCACTGCATCCGATTGGCCATAGAATCATGCATTTTGGTTCAAATGTTCCATGGAACCCATCAAAGTACCATTGATCCGCCTGTGACCTCAGATAATCCCACTGCATCCGATTGGCCATAGAATCATCCATTTTGGTCCAAATGTTCCATGGAACCCATAAATGTGCCAATGACCCACCTGTGACCTCATATAATCCCACTGCATCCGATTGGCCATAGAATCATCCATTTTGGTTCAAATGTTCCATGGAACCCATCAAAGTACCATTGATCCGCCTGTGACCTCAGATAATCCCACTGCATCCGATTGGCCATAGAATCATCCATTTTGGTCCAAATGTTCCATGGAACCCATAAATGTGCCAAAGACCAACCTGTGACCTCAGATAATCCCACTGCATCCGATTGGCCATAGAATCATCCATTTTTGTTCAACTGTTCCATGGAACCCATCATAGTACCAATGACCCGCCTATGACCTCAGATAATCCCACTGCATCCGATTGGCCATAGAATCATCCATTTTGGTCCAAATGTTCCATGGAACCCATAAATGTGCCAAAGACCAACCTGTGACCTCATATAATCCCACTGCATCCGATTGGCCATAGAATCATCCATTTTGGTTCAAATGTTCCATGGAACCCATCAAAGTACCATTGATCCGCCTGTGACCTCAGATAATCCCACTGCATCCGATTGGCCATAGAATTATTCTGAAGCTGAATACGAACCAATCAGTTCGTGCAAAATTAAAACAATACAACCATAAACAACGAAACAAAAACAAAGAAAGCAGCAGGCACAGCAATACATTATAAGCAGCTGATGATTGATTTTCTTATATAAAAACATGCATTTTTCTTCTTATATATTACTATTTTCTGACTTTCATATAATAGTGACAAAATCCAAAATTAGATATTCATTCAGCGCAGGATATATCTGATATTTTAGTATATATATTATCTTTGAACAATAAGTATTAAAGGCTGTAGGTATACCCTAAAGTATTCGCCAAAAACGTTGCATGACCTTCAAAAAATCTGTTAAAACGACCCCATACAAACCGCGCTGTAAGACGTAATTCTACGTCAAAAAAATTATAAACTGGCATAACGTGAACAACACAACAAAGCAGAAGATGGACAACTGCCATGAGAAAATAAAAACAAAGCTCAGGGGTTTTCAAGGACACACACACACAATTTGCATACAACACATAAATGAATATACAATTGAGCGCTTCTTTAACTGTGCGCGCGTGTGTATGAGTACGGGTTTGTTTGTGTAGAAAAACTTGTTATAGTCTTAGTGTGATATTTACATAAAAAATTAGACGCATACAAAATGGGTCCACACGGGAATTTGATACACTTAGTAACAGTAAAATTCCACAAGACTAAAAAATATACATAAAAAATATGCAAAAAATAAAAAAAAACGACCAGCAGCTGAAAGAGAGCAGCAATTATTATAATGAAGCAGGCTTGTTTGCTTGATTTTCCTCTTAATGAAATTGAATAACTTAAACAGCAAGCCGAGGGTCATCGATATCAAGATAATGTGGTAAATTGCTGCCATTAGTTCTCTCAGCTTAATGCGAATTTTATGAAATTAATAAATTCTCGTTACCGTTTATTATGTATGCAATAAGCTGCGGTGAAAGCTTTGAGCGACAAAGCAATAAATAAACATTAAAAATAGCTGGAATTTTGGCGTGGAAATAACGCTTGCATAATTTTGCAGCTGTTTGCTGATGAAGCAAGTTTTGTTGACATAACAAAGTGCTTTGAAAGTTATGAGATGTGTTGACAGATATATGGCTATTTGGCTAAATTGAAATTTGGCTTAATGTCAACTTTTAGTGGACGAAAATATTAAATGAGCTTTTATGGCTTTCACTTGTTGGTAACAAATTAAGGCAACAATTTGCATTTATTTTCAACATTATGCGAAGAGGTTTTGAAAAATTATTAAGTAAGTCTTTAACTTATGCTTTTGCAGAGTTTTTAACTCTTGAGTTAACTTTAATGCCAACTCCAATTCCAATTCCAACTCCAAATTCAACTCCAACTCCAACTTCAACTTTAACACCACTTCAACTCCAACTCCAACTCCAACTCCAACTCCAACTCCAACTCCAACTCCAACTCCAACTCCAACTCCAACTCCAACTCCAACTCCAACTCCAACTCCAACTCCAACTCCAACTCCAACTCCAACTCCAACTCCAACTCCAACTCCAACTCCAACTCCAACTCCAACTCCAACTCCAACTCCAACTCCAACTCCAACTCCAACTCCAACTCCAACTCCAACTCCAACTCCAACTCCAACTCCAACTCCAACTCCAACTCCAACTCCAACTCCAACTCCAACTCCAACTCCAACTCCAACTCCAACTCCAACTCCAACTCCAACTCCAACTCCAACTCCAACTCCAACTCCAACTCCAACTCCAACTCCAACTCCAACTCCAACTCCAACTCCAACTCCAACTCCAACTCCAACTCCAACTCCAACTCCAACTCCAACTCCAATTCCAATTCCAATTCCAACTCCAACTCCAACTCCAACTCCAACTCCAACTCCAACTCCAACTCCAACTCCAACTCCAACTCCAACTCCAACTCCAACTCCAACTCCAACTCCAACTCCAACTCCAACTCCAACTCCAACTCCAACTCCAACTCCAACTCCAACTCCAACTCCAACTCCAACTCCAACTCCAGCTTCATCTTCAACTCCAACTTCATTTCCAACTCTAACTCAAATTCATCATCTATTCATAAATCACACCCACAAATTTATCCAACCACTTAATTATGCAACAATCCAAGTTAAATTTGGCAAAATTATTACTTTTGGTAATTGACATGGCACACAATATTTTTAAGTTGCTCGCTTCAAGTTTCTGTCAAAAATAAATGTTTGCCTAAGCCTTCACTTGTCTGAACCAACAAACAACTTTAGAACTATTTAATGTCAACGCCAGCAGCCAGCTTGCAACACTTGCTGCAAACTTTCTCAAGCTTCCTAACACACTCTTATTATAAACACGCAAACACAAATACAGCCAACTTCCGTTACCGTTCCATTGCTGCGATTTGCCGCTTCTACTAAGATTTGCCTCTGCGGCATCATTTTACTCTGTTTTTTTTTCTGTTTTTCTTGTGGTTTTTGGCTGCTGCTGCTGCTTGTTTAAATTAAATTTCAATTTTGTTCGCCCTAAGCTACAATTTTTTCATGAATTCCTTTCCTTATAGTTGTGTCAGTTATTGCATAATGTTTACTTGGCCATTTGCAAGCAGCTGTCGTCGGCATAAGCATATAAAGATTGTGATTTTTATTTTCGTGTTTTTTTTTTCGCTGGCATACATTTAAGTCTTCCTTTAGCGGAAATTGTTTTTAAATTGTTGCTACTTGCGAAGCATAACAGCAGCGCCACAATAAAAATGATATTATTTCAGACTTTTATAATTTTTGTTGCTTCTTTTTCTGTTGACCAGTCATACTACATTTTCAGTCATTTCTTTTGCAATGTCATTATTTTGTGAAAAATGTTGGGAAAGTTATGACATTCAAATAAAATGAAACCGTTGCAATACAAAAGAATATTGAAATTATTGACTGGCTTAAGCTTATGTGCTGGTATTGAAATGTTGATCATAATGAAGAACGGTATTTACTTTTTAATGATGATAAAACTTGTAGATCGGACACAATTATGGCAACTGTGTTCACCATCGTGCACTTTAAATAAACAAAATAAGATATTGAGTTCAAATGTGCCTGGTAGAACGGCATCATTTGCAGTTTTAAAACTGAATGTTTATTTTATTCGAGGTCTACATCAGAGAAAATTCTTCAGTGATAAATGATTTTTATGCATTATCTGTGTGCTAGTATTTCTGTTTCGGACGATATGTGAAGGAAATTATGTTTATGTCATTTCTTAATTTGTAGGTAGAAAATTAGAGATTTTTAACGAACATACTGGTATCTTTTCGAATTCCTTATTATTCGATTAAGTAATTTTTTAAGTCGAATATTAAAACTGCAAGGATTCATACAAAGCAACAACAAGGAAAATGGGTTTTTGCACTCAAAACAAATTCAATTAGTTTTGTTTACAATATGAGTTTGAACTCGTTTTAAGTATGCAACCTTTACCCAATGGTCAACCAAAGGTTGAGTTGTACTAGGGATACGCAGTCGGACGGGACCCGTTTAAGCAGCTAGCTTATCAGCCTGTTGGGTGGTTCTTGACTGCTTTACCCGTTAGTAGAGGTAGGGAAACATTTTATAAACAGAGTCCCACAATGAACCTATATTTTATAAAACACAATAACTAAATAAAAAAAAATAAATACAGTTTCGATAGTGTGTACATTCTATCTTTTAAAGTCGATTGAAAATGTTGTAACTGTTTTGTTTAAAGACTGAAAACCTCTTAAAGAAAAGTGAAGAAGTCGAAAAAATTCAATTTTTTTTTATTTTATTTGCGTTTTTTCTAGTTTTATGGACCAAGGTCACATGTGAAGTCATTATTATATACAAAACAATTATTGGCCGTAAAAAAGCAAGTATTTTTGTTGAAGAATTCATATTGGGTCTATTACTTAATTCGTGCGGTTTGCTAAAGATGGCATAACTTGATTATTATTCCATCGTTCCAATATTCCGAAGATGCGTTGGAAAGCTATTGTCATTGTGCGTCTTTTTCAGTAAATGTCATTCATTTAAAGCGTAAACAGCAATATTTTTTGTCACTCAAATATGTCAAATTTTGTGCCTGAAAAAGTGTTTTTGCGGAGAGTTCTATTCATTACTTTAATATGAAGAAAACTGCTGCCGATTATCTTCGTGTTTTTGTTGAAGTTTATGGTGAACATTAGGGTGTATCGAATTACATTTTTTTTTTTTAATTTCACATTCTAAGAGGTCTCAAAAGTTTCATGTAGTTGTCAAGATCTGACAAAAAAAATTTTATGAAAATAAAAGGACATCTTCCTGCCCCGCAAGAACAAAGTTGTTTTTTTTTAGAAAAACAGTAAAAAATAACGATCTTAAAATGCTTTGATTTTTGTAAAAAAAACTACATATGTCTAAAGGAAAAAATTCAATTACAATTTAACTAGCAATTTCTTACCAAAGACGATGATACTCACGATTTTTACCCACATTATCCTGTTTGAAGGATATTCGAAGCGAAAGTTTTACTCGAGATGGCACATAACTTTTGATTGTACCATGGTTGTGAACCATTGAGTCTAAGTTTTGATGGCATTGACTATAGTGTTGGCGTATTTCTTAAATATGATGAATTTATAATTTGCATAGTTTTTGCATATCAATTCTCTTGTTTTAGAGAAATGTATACAAGAACGCAATTTTTTAACTTTTTCAAAAAAATTAATATTAGATTTTATATCACGGGCATAAGAAGTGGTGTCGAAGATAATTTTCTCAATTTGGATTTTTCAAATATTTCTGTACATGACTCTACCTTAAAATATGTATTTAATATGCCAGGCTAAGACCACGATTTTTTTTTATATTTTAATACTTAAAAAAATTTTACTTCGTTCCATAAAATTTCTCAATTTGAGTTATATCTTCTTTATGGTTATAATTTCGTTAAAATACATTTTATGCCATTCAGGTGGTCTCAAAAGACTTAACAATTGTTTTTAAAATGTGTTTAAATGAAATTATAACCAAAAAGGGGACATAACTCAAATTGAGAAATTTGATGCTAGGAAATAAATTTGTTTAAAATATCGAAAAAGAAAAAAAAAATCGTGGTCTTAAGCTGATATATTAAATAAATATTTTAAGGCAGTATCATGTTCAGAAATTTTCAAAAAACTCAAATTAAGAAGATTATCTTCGACGACACTTCTGAATCACTTAACATAAAATCTTATATTAATTTTTTTGAAAAAGTTGAAAAATTCCGTTCTAGTATACATTTCTCTAAAACAAAAGAATACAAATGCAAAAACTATGCAAATTATTAATTCATGTTATTTATGGAATACATCAACACTATAAACAGTACCACCAAAATTTATAACCAATGCTTACAATGAAAAGTCTTGTGCTATCCCAAGTACAACTTTCGCTTCGAATATCCTTCATACAGGATACTGGTGGTAAAAATCATGAGTAGCACCGTGTGTTGCAAGAAGTTGTTAGGTCGGAAGGTAAAAGTCTGTAGTCGTACAATCATCCGAGCTCGCCACAAGTTATTTAGTTAGTTTTTTTCAAAGTATCATTCCTGTTTTATTTTTGGAGTTTTTATGCTAAAGTGGGTGCAATTTATTGCTTTAATTACCCTTGAAATTTTTTTTTTCGAAATTTTCCTTCTACTTCTTGCCTTGTAGCTCCTTGGGGACATTTTATAAACTCCTGACCAATTGAAACTATCACAGACGTATTTTGTTGAAAACTTTCGAAACAGTCGTTTTGGGAATTGTGAATAAGTTCGATAGTTGCCGATATGTAACGGTATTGCTAACGTACCAAATAAAGCAAAAAATTTGCTATTTTGGTTCTATAGCTGGTCTAATGCCACTTTTTACTTTGTTACAACGCTGTCAGTATATCTGTCTATTAAAAGATAGGCGTATAGAAAACTATATGGTTAGAGCCTAAATGACCTCATGGCAGCTAGAATATAAAAACCGACAACGTGAGTGACATTACGTTTTACTCCATAACTTAGATATCTCGAAAACAAAAACCAAAATTTAACAGCTTTTTAATAGAAAATGAAATGTCCTTTCATTTATCTGCAACAATTTAAATCATAAAATCACATATTAAAATGTTATCAGCGCAAGAAAGTCTAAAAATACAACTAAAAAAAAATTAATTTTGAAGCTATCTTTTCGAAAAATACCAGAATTCCTTATAAATTTTAAGGCTTCATTTCTTTCCTCAAACATTTGCATAAAAGTCCGTCATACTTCGTTCTATACTCGAAGCTTTGTTCTAAGCAACACTTTCTTTATCTCTTAGCTTTACTAATTGGGTAAAATCAGTTTGTTATATATTCTTGTAGTCATAGGTAATAAAAAAAAACCAAAAACATTTTGAAATATCAAGTTTTTAAAACTACACTATTTGAACTTGTTTGCGAACAAAGAGTAAAAAAATGTGAAAGCAAAAAAATTGAAATTTTCGTTTTACATTTTCTAAATTAGTTTTAAATAAAACCGGTTCTTTTGCGAGAGACATTTTGTTCTAACAAACCATTGAAAAAGCCATTACATTTTGAATGTTTTCTACCCGAAAAGTTTAAAATTAATTAAAAATACTTGCTACTGATTCACTGAATTGACTTGGATTAATGCAACATTTCCAGCTTCCTGTTACTTATAATTAAGGTATGAACACACACACACATACACACACTTATTCTTTATATAACCACTTGAAGTCAACCCTTCGTCAGTTGTGCATCATCGCCACTTAATCTGTCAATTCCAGCAGCAGCAGCAGTTGCTGTTGCTGTTGCTGTTGCTACTTCTTCAGTTTGACAAACTAACGAACTGCTGACTGTTTGTTGACTGCTGTTGACTGCTGACTGTTAAATATGAACTACAAAAGAAGACACTTCAACGCAATTTCCGCCAGTTCAGGAAACAAAAGCACGCAAAAAAGTTTGCACTTGTTTCATGCTGTCGTTTTAATTGCTTCATTACATCCTGCGGCCATTTTGAGCAGGACAAATATGCGAGTTGGCCTGCTCACAGAATTGCTGAAAACTTTTTGCGTGGGATTTTAATTTGTTATAACTTTTTTTGGCACTGATTTAATGACTTTTTGCGGTGAGCAGCAGCAGCAGCGACATTTTCTTCAACTCGGTTTTAATATCCACACATTTGCACAACAGTAGAAATCTTATGAGAAAGTTTATGAGCAGCTAAGGATGAGAATGCTGTTGATATTTTTGTTGTTTTTTGCAGTTGGTGTGGTTGTAATTTTTAATTTAGTTTTTTTTTTTTTTTTTTGCCAAGACATTCTGCAAGTCATGGCATAATTTGGTGCTTGAGTTTTTGTCACAAGTTGTCCTTTTTTTTGTCGTTCAAAGCGGCTGGTTGTTTAAATAATCTTAAAAGTTTTTAAACAAAAAGGAAAGGCATGGTTTAATGTTATCCAAACAAACTTCTGCTGACACTCGACTAAGAAATTAAGAATTATGACATGAAGAATGAAGAATTGTAGGCAAGTAATTAATGAAGCTGTGCCAGGCTAATGAAAATAAAGCATTTCTTATATTTGGAGTATTTGGTTTTTTAAAATATACTTTCTAATTGAGTTTTCAATTAATATTTAAGTGTGAAGTCTTAGTTATTCATGTTTTAATTAAGCAAATTGATTTAATAGTCAAACTCTCAAGTATTCTTAACTTTATCATAAGTTCATTTTGAAATTCAAAGACCGCATTCTTTATTTACTTATCATTGCCAAATAATTTCATCATTTGCCAAGTTAATTGAAATATCCTTGCTTACTTCAATTTATTTGTCTTTAATGCATGTTTAAAAGCTTTTAAATATAAAGCAATGCATATCCTGTTCGTCAAAATTCCAAGAATATCAATAAATATATGAAATCATAAATTAAAAGCAATAACTTCGTCTTCTTGTTGAACTCTGTTTGTCTAGGTATGAAAACATTTGCTTAAATATTTTATATATTTATGCGAACATTTATAGCTACACATATATTTGTGTGTCTAACTAAACTAAAATTTGGCTTTTATAATAATTGTTGTTCTCATATGCTGATTGGTCTGTGTTTGTGTTTGTGTTTGTTTTTATTTTTCTTTTCTAGAAATATACGAAGTTTTGGCTTAGCAACAAATAAAGTCAAATTGCTCAAACAGCTATTAAAACAACAACTTCATGCCAAAGACTAAATAAAAAAAACAATTTAATGTTCACCAACACGCATTATACAAACATTTAATTGCTAACATTTATTGTTGAACATTTGGGAAAAACTCGGTAGCTAACATCCCATAAAATAAAGCAAAAAAAAAATAAACATTTTTTTGACTGTGTTATATTAAGAAGGTTTTTTGTATGTGTGACTTTATCAAAGTATTGTAAATAAGTACCCTACAGCAAAAGCAGGGTCAATTGCCCTAAAGTGACCGGTCCTGTAATAGCTTTTATTTAACCTATCACAGGACAGGTTCGATTTAATTCAGAACGGGACCAATCGTTTTTAAATGTGTTTTGATATATTTATCTTATCGTTGCCAATAGCTCAGTGGAAGTGCGTTGAACTGTCACGCAGTGGACGTGGGTTCGTCTCCTGGCTGTGTAAGTATATTACATATATCAACAATTTTAATATAATAATTTAAATTCCAATTCCGTTTCATTAACTGTTTAATAAAAAAACCTTTAAAATAACTTTGCTTATCACCTTGAAAAAAACTGTTAATTTAATTTTTTAATTGAAAAAAAATTGATTTTATTTTTTTAAATAGAATAATTCTGCCACCAACATATGAAACCAACCGGTCCCTTTTACATGGCGTTGTCATTGACAGGGGTAAATTGACACTGGCTAGATACCTTTGGACCAATCCTAGAACCGGTTCAAAAATATATCGGCAGGTGTCAATTGGCACCGGATAGATAACTTTGAACCTAATCAGTAGCCGGTCTATTTAAAGAACACGGTACACTTATATGCACGTTGATAATGAAATTGAGTCAATGTTTTGTAAATTAATGTGTAGCCGAGCTTGCTAGCGTTCACGTTTAGTACTCTTTTGACTTGGGTTCTATCCCCGGCAGAACCAAAAAAAATTTTTTTTTTAAAATAAACGTAAACTTATTTTGAAGGTTATTTTTGATTTAGCAGTTAATGAAACGGGATTAGAATTCAAATTGTTAAATTACAATTTTTTATATAGGTATGCAGTATACTTACACATCCAGAAGACGAACCCACGTCCACCGCGTTACACTACAACGCACTTCCACTGAGCTATTTGTAACGATAACATAAATAGGTAAGAACTTTCACAGGACCGGTCACTTTAGGACAATTGACTCTGCTTTCGCCGTAGGGTATTTTCTATTTAAAGTCTGTTGCTTAAGCGTTATGAGGTTTTGTAAGTTAGTTTTTATTTGTTTTTCTACGCTTTACTTAAAAGTGAATGTTAATGACATACATTATATAAAAATATTTTTTTTTAAGAAGTTTTATTTTTCAAAAAATACTGTTTGACGAGATAAAACATTTCTGATTAATCCCAGTGTACCATCGGTTAGAATAGTATCTTCTTCTTGGAGATTGCGAATGAATATTTAACTTACTAAAAATAGTATAATTCAACAAAAAAGTAATTAACAGAAATAAGCATTATATATATGAAATATAATATCAACATTTAAAGAAAAATAAGAAATTTAAATGAAAAATAAGTATAGAATATAGCAAATAAACAAAATTTAAAAACTTTAGCAGCAATAAAACTAAAATATTAATGTTTTCCAATTTTTTAACAGTTTAACAATTTAACAATAGTTAAGCAACAAAAAAAAGAAAACATAAAAAAAAAATAAAAAACCAAAAATCGAATTTTGGTAAAAACTACACAATGCATGAAAATATTTGTTATGAAACTTATTTTCGTATTTTACATGGCTTTCAAAGCAAAATTGCTTTAGCAACTTATTGGCTGGATAGTCAAGAGTTATTGGGTGTTTTAGGCCTAATTGATGACTATAATTTTTACAGAAAATTATAAAAAAAACAGTTGCTCCTATGCAAGTGATGTCTAAGAATCAACTTGAGATAAAATTAAGAGGATCAGTTTTGGTCAATACTACCAACTTGGAATACGAAAGTACGAGTCCGAAGCTTTCAAAAATTGATATGTCATCACTTAAATATGCCTGCCTGACAGGTAATTCATAAAAATATGTATGTATATGATAAAAAAGTTAGTTTGAAAAATTCGAAAAGGGTCATCATGAAAAAAACTTAATTTGATTAATTTTGTTTTATTTATTTAAAAAAATTTTAATTTTGATGAAATTTTATTAAGCTTTATTTCTGTAGCTCACAGTTTATGGCTTCATTGTGCTTTCGCTATTGTGGATTGTATAGGAGGTGGGTGTGTTCATACACGGACTACGCCCAATTTTGAAAACACCTTAATTTTGGTATAAAATACAAAACTACCAAATTTGATCTCTCTAAGACAAACCTAAGATTATTTATTTTATAAGTGTTGTATGGGAGGTAGGCGTGCCCTTGGGTGGATTCCGTGGTGACCGTGGCATGCAGGTTAAGTGTGTGGCTAAACATGCTCGGAGCCCGGGTTCGATCACCAGGCGTGGCGAAAAGTTTTTCAATAAAAATTTTTCTGATCGGTCACCACCTCTCTGCAGACAATGCCTCAAGCAAGCCTCAGAGAGTAAATAAAGCCATGTAAAGCTTCTTGAGAACATGAACTTTAGCCGTTCAGAGTCGGTATAAAACATGTAGGTCCAGTTCTCGGTCAATTGTGTGCAAACATTTAATAACACACACAACAAATTTGATCATAAGAAGCTCGGTCAAAGTCCTTTCAAGGGCTGAAATGGCCAATTTGTTTTTTTTTTATGGGAGGCGTGTCCATGGGCCGATAATGTCCTTTTTTAAAAAATGACTTCCTTTTGTGATAAAAACATGCGTACCAAAATTTATTTCTGTAGGTTCAACATAAACTTATTTTTTGAATTTTCAATGTTTGGGTTGTATGGGAGATGGGCGTGTCTGTGGGCGGATGACATCCATTTTTTGAAGATATATTTTTTTTGATATAAAATACATACATACTCAATTTTATTGTTGTAGGTTTATTATGATCTTGGTTATGCAAGTTTAAATTTTTGCGTTGTATGGGACGTAGGCGTGCCCGTAGGTGGATTCCAAAAATATTCAATAGTGCAGATTCTGGGGCTCATGTGACCCAAAAAAGCAATATCTATTGCTTTTGAAACCTTAAATGGCGAAATTTAAATATTGATTCTTTATAAAATACATCTTAATATATAAAAGACAAGCGTCCAGCTCCGTGCTCTATATCGTAAAACATGTTCAGCGTAGACCAGAACCTGTTGTAACATTATCCATTTGAAATCTTTGTACGTACTATACTTTTTATAACCTGATCAGCCTGGACCAGAACCTGTTCTTAAATTATGTATTGGAAATCTCTTAGACTGTCGTCATTTTCCTCAACTACTATACATCAAACATCATGTCTTGCTATTACAGTGCTTCTTAATTAACAGAACCAGAACCTATTCGGTCTGCATCAACTGAACAGCAATTATTACTTTCAGTGACGTTGGTGTCAATTGGAATTGCTAATGTTCGGTCTTTTGATCCAAGTTTTAGCGATTGGCTACTGAAGTTAGGAAATGGAGATGAAGATATCATAGAAATTCCCGATCATTTTGTTAGTAAAGGTTCGCTTATTAACCCTTTCAATGGCTTGCGTAGTATAATCGTGGATAATTTTTTTGAGCTTATATTCCCATCATTTAAGCAATAAAAAGATTAAAAAACATCCCTCTGATTTTTACATGAGCTGCTTTGCTTTTGGCAGGCTGTCTAATATAATAGACAAAAGCATGATAATGTTGTATTATAATATTTTAGTTCAACTAAAACAATCGGAGACAAATGCAAATGCGTTATTTATGCAATTGTTATTATAAAAAAAAATTAAACTTTGCACACCAATCACAATAATCACTTCTTTTTTGCAAAATTTATTAACACGCGATATAAAAAAATTGAAGGCTTCTGGTGGGCATAAAATCGAAAATCTAAATAAGTTAAACGTTTTATATCTACCCTAAAATTATTTGTGTCATGTTGGCACAACTTTATTTCATAGTACCAACCTATTTGATTTTAGAAAAAGCGTTGGAACATAAAATAAAATTTTTTTTCCGAAGTGTCCAATATAATGGACAAATCCATTGAAAGGGTTAAATAGATTTTTGGCGATACTTTCAGTCCGACTAACATCAACCGTTATTCCAAAATTGCTATCCTGTGCCCAAAAATTTCCGATGTGAACGAAGTCAACGAGCAAGTTCTTAATATTTTAGTTGGTGACACAGTGAGAGATCTGAGCACGGATTAAATTGAAGACAGTGATGATAACGATAAACAAAATTATCCTGCCGAGTTTTTGAATGAATTTTATCCTTCAGAAATGCCACTGCATAGGTTAAACCTCAAAATTGGAAGTATTATAATACTTCTTCGAAATTTCAATACCAAAAGAGATATCTGTAATGGAAGGTGGTTAGTTTTGAAAAACCTAAAAACTTATTTTACCATCGCACAGGTATTGACAGGCGCACTGGCGAACATGAAATAGTTTTCATACCTACAATTGATTTGGCCCCGACAAACACAGATTTGCCTTTTACTCTCCGGAGGTGACAATTTCCAGTTAAACTGACATTTTCAATGACCATAAATAAATTGCAAGGTTCAATATTGCAAAAAGTAGGAGTTCTTCTAAAAGAACTGGTATTTAGATGATGTAAAACTAAGCATTATAGATGGCAAGGGACAAGGTTAATTGGTTAAAAATTCTAAGAATTTTTTGACTAGAAATGTTGTATATAAAGAAGTTTTATCAAAATAATTTAATAAACATTTTTTCAAATAAAAACCTTTGTATATAAATCCAATAAATTTTTTGTCGCATTTTGTACTCTAAATGGTCCCTTCCCATCGTATGGCGGGCTTTTACACTAGTCTAATATATAAAAATCTCGTGTCACGGTGTGTTTGAACTCCCCTGAAACGGCTGGTCCGATTTTAATGAAATTTTTTTTTGTGTATTTGGCTGGTATGAGAATAGGTCGTAAAGTATTTTTCACCCTCATAACTGCGAGGGGCGTGGCACTTTTTCAAGAACACAAATTTTCAGCTCTACTTTCGTCTATATATCACACATCCATGAAACTTGGTACGAACTTACTATGAAGTCTTGGTCTTCCACTGTTAAATTTGAGCGATCTTTGTAAAGGTCACAAAATATTGAAACAAAAAGTGGAGTTACTATTTGTTGATGGCCTTCTATTGGCAAACTGGACCTGGAAAAAGGACAGAAGCAACGCGCTGGGTACCAGCTAGTATTCTTATAACATTTGCAAAACTTTATGATGATGCTCTTCTGTGCTTGATGCTATGAAATTTCGTTCTTACCGCTTACAATAAAACTATTTGGTGGACTGTACCGCACCTAGTGTTTAGGGTGTAACTTCATATATGTATGGGTGATATGTGTTGGCGTAGGTTTGCGTGTCCTTAATTTGTATGTTCTGTTTAATAACCATTTGTCTTTTATTCATGTTACATACCACATGAGTAACAGCAGTAATGAACAGTAATTAACAGCACAACAGTTGCCAGTATAAAATACATTAACACTAATGTGAAAAGAAATGATTTATTTTTAATTTTTAACAATGATAACAACTTAGATAAACGTGCGATGGTCTTAAATGATAAAAATGTAGGCGTGATTAATTAAAACTTAACAAAAACAAAAGAAAAAAAAAATTGGCTATTTCGGCCCTTGAAAAGACTTTGACCGAGCTACTTATGATCAATTGTTTTGTGTGTGTTGTTAAATGTTTGCACACAATTGACCGAGAACTGGACCAAATACGCCAACTCCGAACGCTTAAAGTTCATGTTCTCAATAAGTTTTACATGATATTATTTACTCTCTTGCCGCTAGTGGGAATCGATCTCGTGCTCCGAGCATGCCAAGCTACACACTTAACCTGCATGCTACGGTCACCACCAATTAAAACTTAAACAAAATTAAAATTAAGAGTTTGAAAATTAACGGAGAGTTATATTTTACTAGACTTCCGACAACTGAAGCTTCGCCTGAGCTTCTTGCAACTAGAAGTTTACTTGTTCATGAAGACATATGACCGATAAGTTGCGTCCTATTAGTTATTACCGATTAGTTCCGTCTGTGAGAGAGGTTGCACTGTGGGCTAAATTGTCCTGAGGTAAAGGCAAAATACTTGCCTCTGAACATTTTTTCTATGCTCACAGTGTTTAATCTTTTTTGCAGTAGCAACTAATTAACTTTTATGCTCTTGTTTGTTTATCATAAAAGAGGACAACCTGGTTTTATGAAAGGGCAAATTGGATTTCGTTAAACAATTTTAACCGCAACTTTAATTTGAAATTATGTTTTGCTGATAGAAACGTGAATGCCGTGGCTCTAATGGTACAATAAATTATTTTATTCGGTATGAGGTCTTTCATCCCCAATAAACGGCGTAGCATTAAACCAAAAGACCACTCCTGGTTTAATGAGACTTGCAGGATTGCAGTCATGTTCAAAGTGGAAGCCTTTCAGGCTTGGCACTCTAATAAGAATGCTAATACCAAAAGACTTCGCAATAAAGCTAGGAATCGCTGTAATGCAGTTTTAAAGCGCGAAAAGTTTCTGCACGAGACTTGCGTCTGAGAATAGTTTCTTCTCTGCCCCAAAGGGAGCAAAAATTTTTGGTCATTTGTTAAAAGAGTAAAGAATCAGACGTTTTCATCTATCCCAGCTCTTTCGTCAATCCCAGGCTGAATTGTTTGCAAGAACTCCACAATCCCGGCTATCAATTTGCCACTCGCATCATCTGCAATGCAGGAGATTAACTTTCGAACAAGATCAGTTAAAAGGGTTCTCGCAAATCTCAATATCAAAAAAGCCTCTGATCCCGATGGCATACCACCAATTGTGCTTAAAACGTGTGCTTCTACATTGGCTCGGCCATTGCGTTACCTCTTCAACAGGACAGGAGTATTTCCATCTTGTTGGAAGGTTGCGAATGTCCAGCCAATACCCAAAAAGGGTGATGCCACGAGCCCTGCAAACTATCGTCCTATTGCGATATAAACTGCGCTTTCCAAGGTCATAGAGAGTATAATAAGCTTCCAAACTTCCACCTGATGAACTATCTGAAGCACAACGAATTGCTCAGTGACCGTCAGTATGGCTTTCGTAAGGGTCACTCTACTGGTGACTAAATGGCGTATCTAACAGAGAAGTGGAACCATTGTGTCCACTTTTTTGTTGAGCGACTTTAGGTTGTTGCTTGGTTTTTATCAACGACCTGCTGTCTTTGACACATATCCCAATTAATTCGTTTGCAGACGACAGCAGCATTTGTCATTCTTATTCCTTTAAAAAACGTCCGAGCTCTTTGAATGACACACTTATTACCAACTTGAAAAACATCTCCGAGTGGGGTCTTGCTAATAGAGTCGAGTTTAATGCAAGCAAGACCTAATGCTGTTTGTTAACCCACAAGCGAGTGAATTGTCCCTTAGCACCCCTTAATATGAACGGTGTGGATATTGCGGAGTTAACAGCTCTTGGCGTTCTGAACATATCAGAAGATCGATACAATCCGATCTTCGCTGTAATGATCATATATTCTGTAATGATCATATGTGTCGAAAGAAGCGGCCAAGTGTCGAGGTTTTTTAAAACGGTGCAAGAAATTCTTCACTCCAGTTGACCTTCGCATTATTTACACCACATATATTAGGCCAAAAATGGAGTACAATTCGTACATTTGGGCAGGGGCTTCAAGATCTTATTTGGAGCTTCTGGACCGAGTTCAACGACGTGCGATATATTTGATAGGGGATGAAAACATTTCATCGTCCCTCAACTCTCTTGGACATCGACGCAATTTTGTTAGCCTGAGCATTCTGTATAGGTATTACCACGGGAAGTGTTCAAGAGAAATACGCGGCCTGATGCCATCAGCACGTGTGTTTCCTAGATCCACTAGCGCAGCTCTCTAAGCCCATCTCCATATCATTGCCGCTGTGTCCAACAGCACTTCGCATTTCAGAGATAGTTCGTTCTTGGTCGCATTATTAGATTGTGGAATAGTCTCTCTGCGTCTGTGTTTCTTGATGGATTCAAGCTGTGAAAATTTAAAACAAATCTTCATCGTCAGTACTCCACCTTACCACCCTCCTACTAAACTATCACCTCTCTTCGAAACCAACACAATGCTTGCGCCTTTATAGGAGGCGTCCCCTGAGCGTTGGTTTAGTCTAAAAAAATAAATAAACAAAACAAACTAGCGCACAAAATTTCAAGACTTGTACTTCCACAAGTACTTTCGTAGTATAATTGTGGAAGAAAATTTTGAAGTTGTTTTATAACTATATAACTATAGTAATATTAAATATAACTATAGGTATTCAGTATTATCGAAAATCTGTATAATCGATTTCAAAATCAAACCAAATAATAATAAAATTTTAATAACTTTTTATTGTGGAAAGGGTTTCATAAACGTCATTTAGAAATTTAATAACAATATACCTATGCAAGTACAAATTTTGATTGGAAAAATTTTAAATCATTTCTAAATCGGTAATTATAGCTGTAAAAAAAAGTTCAGATTATCAGATATACGGATATTCGATGTTCGGTTAATCTCGGTACTCGTTACCTCTTAGAATGTCAAAAATGTAACTTTTTGGATTTTCAACTGTTAGTTGGTACAATAGCAGTTATAATATTTTCAATTATTAGTTGGGATAATAGCCGTTTAAAGGTCTTTAAGATGTTAAATCCGAAATTTAAAAGATTCGTTCAAAATTTCTTATAAGCTTAAAAAAATTGTTTCAACTTTTTTGAAAGTATTAACTTTAAAAGATCAAACGAAATTGGTGTCTCTGCATAAGATCATAAAAGATTTGAATCAATCTTTTTTAGAAGCATTATCGAAGTTATTTATATTTAAGATTTTGTTTCTGTTATTCTTAAAGCCTGTGAAATTTTGTGGTGACCGTGGCATGCAGGTTAAGTGTGTGGCTTAGCATGCTTGGAGCCCGGGTTCGATCCCCAGCCCCGGCGAAAATTTTTTTTCAATAAAAAATTTTTCTGATCGGTCACCACCTCTCTGCAGACAATGGCAAACCTCAGAGAGTAAATAATGCCATGTAAAGCTTCTTGAGAACATGAGCCGTTCGGAGTCGGCATAAAACATGTAGGTCGAGTTCTCGGTCAATTGTGTGCAAACATTTAATAACACACACAACACAATTGATCATAAGAAGCTCGGTCAAAGTCCTTTCAAGGGCTGAAATGGCCAATTTGTTTTTTTTTTTTTTTTGTTGTGAAATTTTATCAATTGAAGCTTTCTATAGATGAAAGAAGCGAAGTCAAGTTTGACCACATAAATAAAAAAAACTCATTTTTTTTAACAAAAGCTTTAATCAAACAAAAACAAGTAAGCTTTTTGATACAAACATATTTCTCTGATATACTGGCGCTAAATAAAATTATAATTTAACCCAAATTAGCCAATCTTATGTGTTCGCAATTAGATTTATCCCTTGTTTGCAAAAAAACTGACTAGCATAATTTTTGATCTGAGCAAGTATTTTTGTACTTTTGAAGCTAAGGCATCTCATATGTACCGAAAAAAAACTTTAGCCTCTCACTATGTAAGTTATTTATGCTGTGGCCTTCTTTTCAAGTTGAAGAAATCAATTAGCTGAAGTTGAAATAGAATTTTATCTAAATCCAACAATATGCTGTAGCCTTGCAATATATATCTTATAAAATCTGTAACTTTCTATTCAAGATCCAGCTGAAGTTGAGGGTAAATCCTCTCGAATCTATCAAATAGAAGATTAAGCTTCAAACAATGTATGTCATAGAAGCTTTAGCTTTCCATTGGAGTTCCAGCTGAATAGAGTATGCACAGTATAGAAACTGTAGTTTAGCATTGTTTACGTAATAGAATCGATTGCATTTTATACAATTTCCAGCTCAAGCCTAGAAACTTTAACTTTCTATTCTAGTTCCAACAGTAGTTGAAGCCTTACGTACATACTGATTACAAGATGTAGCTTAATGTAATCGATTTTTGTTTATGCAAAATCTGCTAAATTAGTTATTTTGTTTCTTAAAGATACATACGTTTAATTTTTTAGTTCTGATCCAGGCCATTCGAGGGGTTGTTGACATTACTTCCATTTGAATTTTCTTGGCTAGCATGGTACACACTAAGGCAAACACTAAAAATAAATGGGAAAAATGTAAGTCAAAAATACACAAAACTTTTGAATTCTTTGGATGAAAAACTAAGAGAACATGTTATAGCTTGACATTTGTTGACGTTGAGTTCCAGAAGATTTTTTTGACACCAAATGGAAAAGCTGACCACATCGTCTTGAAGATTGCGAGAATCGGCATTAGTTTGTATGCGCCGATAGATTTTCATATCATCAGCATACACAGAAAGAATGGATTCATTGATAATACCATCAACATCTTCAAGTGTTAAGACGAATAACAAAGCACCAAGGTGACGACTGCCTTTTGGGACACCAGACGTAGCTGTGAAAGATTTTTAATTGGAAAATCTAAAGATGACATTATAACTGCATTCTTCGAGATAAGAAATGGATAAGAGATGAAAAACGAAAGGCTTTAAGCTTAAGAAGAATGATAGTGTGTGAGATTTTGTCAAACGCTTTACTGAAGTCGGTGGAAACTGCATCAACTTCGTAATCGCTTTCCAACGAGCATAAAGCGTTTGAAACAAATTGTGTGAGGTTGATGGTAGTCGATCTACCCTTGAGAAAACCATGTTTACTAAGAGATAAGATATATGTGCAATGGAAGAAGAGAATGTCGTAGATAACGCTTTCAAAAATTTTGGGAGCACATGACAGTTTTATAAAAGGTCTGTTATTAGAAATATCATTTTGAAGTCCTTTTTTATGTAAAGTTATTATGTACGAGTTCTTCCATAGCTTTCGAAAAACTGAGCTAGAAACAGGAAGTTGAAAGAGTGTTAAAAGGTGATGAGCCAAAAAGTACACAAATTTTTTGATGACAATAGCAGGCAACCCATCGGGTTCAGGAGAAAAAATCATCTTTTAGATTATGTAGCTTTGCTAAGACATCAGTTAGTGTAATATCAACTAGAGATGGGAGCGTGTCACAAATTTTGACGGGATACGACGTGTTAAGCATAATACTCTGTTCGGCTTCAGGTGAAATTCCGCTCAAATCTCCATATAAAAAAATGACAGCTGTTAAGCAACCGTGAACATTTCACAACTTTTTCGTCAAAGCTGTACTATGCTTCGCTGCGGAAAATCTAGTACTATATTCCACAACATGCATCTAGCAACATTATTTTCACGGCAATTTAATTGAACCGACCATTTATTTTGTCGTGAAAAGTGACAATTGCCATTACATTTAAGAAAAAAGAGCAAAAAAAGAACAATGTTTTTAATTAAAATAATATTTTCATACTATTTCTAAAGTTTTGCAATTAATAATTGCAGTTGTTGGAAATTGTAAATACAAATGCGCCTTTTCGCGGTGTTGGCGGTCGCAAGACTTCGCAGCTTGCAGATTGCCATAAACTAGTGACTTGTTCTGTTTCATTTGTATAAATATTTATTTTGTATTTATATAATCACAAATATGAAAATTAAAGAACTTAAACAATTTTCAACTTTTTACAACTTAAACAATTTTCATCTTGTCGAAATTTGTAAGTTGATCATCAGATGTTCGTTCGCAACAAAATATCTGTCAAAATTTTCACGCAACAAATAAATAGCTGTTGCCAGTGAAATTTCACGCAATCGAGCATAGTAGGTATCAGGCTTTACGACAAATCACGTCGTGATGGTGAGCGAACCAATAAAAAAATTACGAAAAATTCGTGATCTTGCGCGCTTAAATTTTACTCGTGCGTGAGTGTGCTTAACTTAAATTTGTTCGTGACACGACTTGTGTACCAATATTTTTCAAATCTTATGACTTATGAATGACTGACTGAAGAAATTTGCAAATAGGTTTGCAATTATTTCCGGATTGTCTGAGGAGAGATATCTGAAAAAGTAAGGGTATACGGGTTATTGTCAGATTTTCTTTTGGTATTAATGAACTTGTAGAAGCTTTTAGGATCCGACACAAATTTTGTTTGAATGTGAGCAAGATAAGTCTCATATAGATATTCACAGAGTGCAGGAAACAGGTTATAGGCGTGAAGATAATTTGTAAGGTTAATAGAAGATCGATAAGTTAAATAAGTGCGCCAAAGTTTGTTCCTGTTATTACGAAGTGAACGTAGTTCCTTATTGTACCAGGGGGGAGATGACGAAAAGTTCTTCTGCCTATTAAATGGGACAAATTGTGTGAAGATGTCGAAAATTTTGTCATAGAAGAGAGCAACATCATTATCAACATTTTCATGGGCATGAGTCTACTGATTAAGATCTCAAGTTTTACAAAATCAGTTTTCCGAAAGTTGAAGCTATACGCATGCTCAAAATGTTTGTTTATGATATTATTGTTGTAAGAAAGGTTAAAAGATAGAAGTGGATGGACACATGGCACATATTCATTGCTTAGGCAATCCAAAAGCAGTGTGGCCACGAACTGATGAAAAAATGAAGCTAAATTGGCCAAAAAAAGAAGTCAAAAAAAGCTAAAAGTTTTGAAAAAAGAAGCTTAAAAAAATCCCGATTTTTTATACAACTTCAAGTTTTATTTTCGTTTTAACATAACATTCATTTTTAATATAGGTACATCAGTATCATTGGTACAAATTTTTTAAAAGCAAAAATCATACACTGAGAAAAAAACATACTTTAAAATTAAACAAAAAATTTTAAAATAGAAATGTAACGCCTTTGCGTTTCTACAAAACAAAATTTAAAACATGTGTGTTTAATTTTGAACAGCTTATAAACTTCTTTCTTTTTTTAATTTTCTCTCATTATTCTTTGAAAAAATAAACAAAAATTTCAACACAATGAAAATTTTTGAAATTTTTTGAATTTTTGACAAATGTCGAACACATAATAAAATAAAAACTGATTAATTTTTTATTAAATTATTTCAATGGAAACTTCATCGAATGGAGCTAACAGTTGGCATCCGGAGCGTCCCGGAGGTAGCTGGTTGGGATTCTGATGCTAAGAATTCGGAAAAGCTAAAAGAATGCCACCGAAAAAATATGCGTTGAAATCTTTGTTTTGAATTTTAAAATTTTTGCTTCATATTTGTTTTTCATAACAAAAACATTGTTTTAAAAACAAAAACTTTTGTTTTGAATGTAACTTAAAAAACAGTTGTGTTTAATTTTAATGAATTTGTTTCAAGCTCTATTTCAAAAACAAATTCGTTAGATATGAACACAATTTCATTTAATTTTAACACATTTTTCCCTCAGTGTATGGTATATATTTATAAAGCAAAATAATACCAGCCTTTTTAATTCATAATGACTTACTTTTCATTAAATAAACTAAATTTTCATTGCACACTAAGGGAAAAAGTTATGTAGTCAGTACAGAGACAGCTATGTAAAATCTATGCACTTCAACTTGTATGAGAACGCAACAAGAGCAGTATTTACTGAGTAAAGGGAGCGTGTACTGACTACATATCAATTTATTCACTTTTTAAAATGAATAAAAAATGTATTCAATACATCATGTTATGTGTTGAATACATAGCAGACTTCAATAGATACAAGCAACGTGTACTCAATCAACGTGTTATGTAATTTTTTACAAAAACTTTACTCAATACATAAAATATAGACTCAGTACACGTCCCCCTTATACGATTGAAGTGAGACATTTATTCAGTACATAACATATGGACTCAGTACACGTCCCCCTTATAGGATTGAAGTGACACATTTATTCAGTACATAACATATGGACTCAGTACACGTATCTGTTGCACATCGGCACACGATTTTGCTGTTTTATGTCATTCGTTTCTTGATTTTCAAATAAGCAACACCTCTAAAGCTTGTAGAAAATCAGAGCGGGAATGAGTTTATCCACTGTATTCTAGAACAAAAGCGATGATTGGATAAGAAATGAATGGCTGGGTTTCTATAAGTAATTGGCAATTATTTTGTGAAATCTAGTCATTTCTTTATTAAGTTATTTATTGCATTTGTTAAGAGGGTGATTTGGGTGATGTACTCATTAAATAAATGTATGCACTAAAAATATGTAATGAGTAAATTATGTATGTACTCATTACATAAAATTATGCATTTAAAATATGTAATGAGTAAATAATGTATGTACTCATTGCATAAAATTATGTACTCCAAATATGTAATGAGTAAATTATGAATGTACTGAGTCAATAATCTATGTAATACGTACATAAGATCTTTACTCATTACATAAAATTATTTGTAACAGTTTGCGATGAGTACATAAAATTCTTTATTGACTACATAACCGCTTGAAAGCATTATGTAGTCAATAAAGATTTCAACATGTACTCAATACATGAAAAATGTAAAATTTTTGTGTGCAGAAAACTATGCGATGAGTACATAAATTTATGTATTGAGTCCATAGGTTTTTCCCTCTGTGCATTAACTTTCATTTCATCATTAAAATATAAATGAAAATAATATGTATATTGAATTGATGTATATTGATGTATATGTATATTGAGTCCTATAAAGAATAATTTACTCATGGAAATTGTAAAAGGGAGTTCTCATTTTTAAGACAGCTGGATACAGACTTCACATGTTATGTTAAAAGTTTATCTTAAAACACTCATGAATTTCACGGTTGATGAACAAATTTGTTTAAAATTTTAAAAAATTTCTTGAGTCTTAAAAATGGAAATCTCCTTTTACCAATTCTCGGGAGAAATTTTAAATGAAATTGAAGGTTTGAAAAATTTATCACTGTCGTGCTAGGAACTTATATTATTTCAACATGGTTTGTATCTCAGATATAATTATTCCCTCTTCATCAGATAAATCGGAGGAACAACAGCTTGCATAAGCACTACGTGAATCTAACAGACGTATGAGATCATCAGTTACCTGAAAGTCATGACAACAATTTTGTAATCTTTTCAGTGAACATCGAATATTAAGCTACGAGTTAAGCATTTTAATTTTAAATCTATTTCTTTGCTTAGTTTTTACAATTTTCATTGCACTAAAAATTCTTTCAACCTCAGCGTTACTAAGTGGTAAAACTAAGAAACTGAAAACCAAATTGGCGAGCTCAGAAAAAGGATTTTCAGGCAACGAGTTTTACGTGTCAATAGTTTTCGCCATTGAAGCTCAATCGAGTTAACTTCGTCGGTGGAATATTTGGACTTTTCATTTGCAAAATGAGAAAATATATTTGGCTTAACAATGTTATGAGAATTTTCAATAGAAAAAAAAAATCGATCTAACATTTATCTACATGTGAAACGAGAGAGCTCTTAAGGGCCCAGCGTTGCTGACAGATGCAAATTTTCATGACTACACACTAAAAAATTTGTATAGAATTTTTACACCGATCAGTGTTCCAGGGAATCATACACCGTTCGGTGTTAAAAAACAACACCGTGTCAAAATGCTAGAATTTTATATCCGAAAGGGGACATTTTTCACATCGATCGGTGTTAATAACTAAATATCCGAGAGATGTTTGTGTCAAACCCTGTCAGGTGTTTATTGAGAATACGCAAAATTATGATTTTTTTTAACACCGAAAGGTGTATTTTTTTACTATTCGGAAATATGTGTTTTTAGAATTTTAATTCCCCAGCCGCGGCGGAAAGTTTTTTTCGATATAAAATTTTTCTGATCGGTCACCACCTCTCTGCAGACAATGGCAAATGTCAGAGAGTAAATAATGCACTGTAAAGCTTCTTGAGAACATGATCTTTAGCCGTTCAGAGTCGGCATAAAACATGTAGGTCCAGTTCTCTGTCAATTGTGTGCAAACATTTAATAACACACACAACACAATTGATCATAAGAAGCTCCGTTAAAGTCCTTTCAAGGGCTGTAATGGCCAATTTTATTTTGTTTTATTTTTTAGAATTTTAATTTATTCATTCAAAATGCTAAAAATAATGTTATACCAAATATAATGACATTCATTTGGATTGGATTTAATTCTATTTAAACCGTATTTTATTTTATTACTTTAATGTCAATTTTGGCCAGAACTGTTTTCACGAACATGACTTATAGTTTTGGTTTTTTATTTTCAGTCTTGTGAAATTTCAATTATCAATTTGTTTGTCAATGCTTACGTGATTTCCGTGTTGCTTTTCTTCTATGCCTTTCTTATTTTACACCGATCGGATAAGGTTGTCATATCACACCGGGTAAGCGGTGTAAGTAAACACCGTTCGGTGTAAAAAATGTAAATATTCGCTCACCGGTGTAAATTTATTTTGGAAATTTTTTAGTGTGTACTTATTTTTGCCTTACAGTGTTGCATTTAATCGGCAAATTTTTTATTTGTTATAAATCTAGCCTCGAAAAGGCTAAAATGGCTACACTGTCCAAAAGCGACCTATTTTTCAACTATAGCTAGATTGAGCAAAGAAGATTTTGTGGAATAGCGCATTCAAGCTCTTGGGCGATCGAAATGAATTCATCTTCCAACGATCGCCGGAATTAGCGAAGGAAGATTTTGAAAATTTTTTGAGAATCGCATATTTATTCCTTTGGTAAACGAAAAGCGGTACATCTTTCAAATAACCCTTGGGCGAATCGCTATTGCAACGCCAAATTATCATCTCTTCCAACCTTCTTCCAAATGTTTGCCAAACTATCAATTGATATTTTTTTGTCATGTTTTATAACCATGTTTTCTTGATCTTAACCGTAAATTTCTCCGTTCGGGAGAGAGTTAGCTTACTCTATTGGCTCGATCTTAATCCCGATCATGTTATCTTATTGCCAGAAGTTTTGCTTGAAAGACGCTGACTGAGTCTGGTAGACGCAATGAGTTAGCAACAGCCAGTTTTTACGAGTATTATTATTCCCCATTCCATCTCAGACTGGTCAGCATAGAATGTAACATCGAAGACAGCAGCTGGGCCTTCATTGCGGTATTCTACTCTGGTTATGGCAAACTCTGCCTAGTGGTGATGATAGTAAGCCACTAGCCTGTCCCTAGCCAGTGAAAAGGAGGATGGTTGTGTCATGCGTATTTGGACTACGGTTCAACTTTGTATGGCACGTAAAAAGATAGGTTGCCATGAGCCTTGTTTTGAGCTGCAAAATCATGGAAGTGGGACATAAATCTGGTTATTGTACCTGCGTATCCGTAGCAAAAGATATAAAACATACTGTTAGCACGGGGAAAGTCATTAAACCTGGTTTAGCAACTGATAAATGCTAGCATGAATTAAAATCTGATATTCTGAATGGGTGTAAGAGAATAAGTGATGATGAAAATAATAAAATTCCAACGATGGGGCCTATATATGTCAAGAATAAAAATTGGATAAAAAGAATGGTCATAGTGGAGGTTAAAATTGGAAGTATTAAAATAAGTAAACAAGTTGTATTGTCATGGAGTGTAATAACGGAAGTAAACAAGATTAATTCTTGTGTGAAGTATGATCTGGAAGCATAATAGACCCTGTGATCGAGCATGCTACATTGTAGTAATGTTGTATGCTGGCTGATCAAGTTTTCTAATTTAATTTAGATAAGGCGATCAGTTTTGGAATAAAACAAGGGTGACAGTCAACATGTTTGGCTGAAGCACTTTATGTCTTGGATTTGTTTTACATTTCCAAGTCATAGCAATTACCCAAACTAGTGTCTATCGGTATAATATACCAGGATACTAAGATAAGCTTGTTTATCAAGTCATGTGTGTTTAAACCATCAATTCATGTCGGATTTTGTTGGAAGCTATTCTAAGGTGGAAACCCCTTTGCCCGGGGGACTTTCGTGGGCTGGCCTTTCGGGGAGTTTCGTGCTGGCTGTGGTAAGCTTAATGTCGCAAGCTAGACAACGAGTCGGCGTGGCGTTGCATCTCTGTACAACCAGGCTGGCATATCCTATATGCAAGAGATTTTAGGTCGGTCTCGCTCCTTACCAATGGAGATGGATTGAATTAAACCTCAAATTAAATGTCCACAATTTTGTACTGTGGTTGTCGGATTAGTAATGCTTTTACCCAAATGGTAGATGGCGTCTTATCAAAGTACGATACAAGTTATGAAAATCTGATTTCCACAGGGCACTGATCATGCCCGGAAAATAATTAATTTGATATGGCGTTAAGGGCGATCAAATTCTGCATAAAATGATTGAAACGAAAGGTTTATCAGTAGAAATCTTGGGTGCTGAGTGCCTGAAAACTGGTCGATAAATTAAATTGTATTCCTAAACCCATTGGACTTGAGAAAACAACTCCCAAAAGACGTTGGTTCTCGATATTGCACTGCCAAATTAAAGCAATATCCAATCTGTTGAGAGTTGATTTCGACAGTCTATGACTCCTCGCTAAGGGGCAAGTAGAATTAAACCGAAAGGTAGGTGTCTACTCTAAGCCCGACTCCTTCTGGTTATGTCACAATCGTCAAAATTATATAAATTTTTTCTTATAAAAGCCAGTAAATTTTTAAAAAAAATCCCAACAAAAATTTCTGGCTGCACCCCTGCATGTAACATATGCTATTTAATGCTTGTACAAATCTTCTCTTAGCAGGTTTATGAATGTTACTTACCGAAGTTTTATATAAGTTCAATAAGATTCTACAATATAAGTTCACCTCTTTGCTTTTAGAGAAAAAGCGTAGTTTCTATAACAAGCCTCTATAAAGCTTGCTGCAATGCTAAATGATCTAGTAGTATGTGCTAGTTGAGAGAATAGATATGCCATGGATATCGGTTTGATGATTTTGATGATTGTGATTATAATAATGTTGTAAAAACTGTTTTTTATTTTCTAATCTGTAAGGTTTAATTGTGAGACATAGTATTTGAAATGATTTTATATATAATCACTTAAAAAAAAATTATTCAAGTGTTTCAGGTGTCTTCACTTATAAAAGAATAAATTTATTTAAGATTTATATAGAACAAATTTTTTGTCATCTAAAAATTTTTACTGGTCGCGATTTCAGTGTTTATTTAAGCAGGTCTAAGAATCAAATCAGAACTTTTTTTTTATTTAAATGCTTTTTCCAAGAACGGTGCTTGATTAAGAAACAATATAACTTTTAAATAGATAAGAATAAAAGTGAAAATTAAGGTAGCAAGTTTTTTGCAGGCTGTTTACGTTTACAAATACAAAAGCTTCGTTTTACTTCTAGATGATACTTTCATTTTTGTTTTTGCGTGCTTCCTAAATATACATTTTTCAATTAGTATTTTTTGGCAGTACTTAAAAGCTTAATAAAACTTGACGCTTTTAAAGAACTAAAAGTGCTTTCTTATGTTTGAAAATTTTAATCTAGCAAAGCAGCCAAGCACGACTGTATCGTAACTTTTCAAAATTTTTATCCACCGACTCATCTTGAGCAGAATTGACAGACAACAGCATAAGCATTATTTTTTGCGCTTCTCTTGGCAGATATTAAGATTAAATAAATTCGTATCACTCAACCAAAGCGTGAAACAATGCTTAAGAGCCTATTTTTAAAGCTTAAAACATAAATAAATACTTGTGCAAAGTGTACAAGTGACATATGAGCGACTCATGCTGACGCATTAGTATGCGGTAAAATGGTCGACATATGTTTTGGAGTAGCGAAAGTAGCAGGTCAATGCCTGATAATAAATAGCAGAGCATTTATTTACGTTATACATATGTGTTTTATTTATGTATATAGATTTTTCTTAAGCCAAATCCTTTGCCTACCGCAGATAATATTTTGCCCAATTTCATTATTATTAAAATCATTGCTGCCAACATAAATCTTTCTTACAGTCACGGCAACTCTTAACTTTTAATCGCAGCTTAACAAAGTAGCTTTGAAAGCAAACAGCGCGTACACACACACACACACACACACACACACACCCACAATCACACGTAATAACCTTGACAATTCCTACGCCATCACTAGATAAATAAGCCACAATCCTTATTCTGACTGTATTGCCACAATAATGATTAGCCATTAACTGGCGTTAGAGACGCACTGCTGCCAATTATAATCCTGAGCTGCCTTTGAGAGAATGTGTCAATGTGTTTATCGCACAAGCTGTCTCGCTTACTCTTTGTCTCACTCAGTGAGGTTACCACACTCGGATACTCAGCTCAGCCGTTTGTGGTTATATTTGTGGTGACCCGCTAGTTTTGCTCGTTCCTTTGTTTGCTTGTATTAATACCTTAATATTTTGCTACATTTGTGTTCTTGCTTCGATGTAGATAAACCAGACACACATAGATAGCTGAAAATACATACATATACACACGTAGATACTATTACATTACAAGTTTCAAGGCCAAGAACGTGCATTAATAACGTACTCCTGTATTCAGTTGAACATTCTTAATACAACAGCTACTCGATGTTTCTGTCTTCCTGTGCCATCAGCTTTATCTATGTTGTCACTTTTGTTGATTGTCGTCATACTCTGACACTTGATATGACAGCACACAAAATTGTCAAAACTGTTGTTAGAGCACACAAGAGAGCAGAAGAAAAAAAAACCAAGCTCACCTAATAATACAAAATTACAGAATAACGCCGTACAGTGTGTGACTTAATTAACATGAGTACCTGACAAAAGGTAAACTATTATCTTGCCACAAATAATGGTTAAGGCGTAATTATTCAAGTTTGACATAAATTAGTTTTTGGCATATTGACGAATTTGTTAAGAAGTTTCTGCTTTATTTTGCCAAGTTTTGACTGACAACATCACAGCCACAAATGTCAATAAATAACAGCTGTCCTTTAATGTTGTACTTTCTTGTACGCTAGAGTTCGGCTACCTCTGATTAAATTGTTGTTTTTTTTTTCCATTTTATTTTTGTTGTCATCGGTATTTTATTGTAATTTGATCATTTAATATTTTCGTTTCTTGTTGCATAACAAACATCAGCATGCTCTGTTATTTGGCTCAGTTCAATAGCGTATCTGTCAGTGTTACAAACTTTGGCAGGATATCCTATCAAGTCTATAATTAATGATGACAAAATAAAGTTTTTTTTTTTGTGTTTGTTGTCGCTATCCGTTCTTGTGCTCTTCTCTGTTCTTAGTGGAACTAAGCAAAATGTTGTAAATTTGTTATTTGGATGTGTTGCCATTTGTCAAGTGCACCAAATAGAGTACCTCTGTCATTAACCGGAATTAGTTTGCGGAATGAGATATAAGAAAGAGAAAAAAAAGAAGACTTTTATAAATTTTCTTTTGCAGCACTACAAAAAAAATACAAAAAAAATTATTACGGTAATCGCTGTGATTTATTGCAATTGGTTTAACCTTTACCGTTATAGTACACAGTAAAAAAACTGTGTCTTATTTTAAATCCAATCATTGGAATGATTGGAATGAATTTCGTTAGGATATTGAATTGCTTCGCTCATATATATTAAAATATTTTTTTATCTAGCTGACCCGGCAAACGTTGTTTTGCCTTCAATTTTTATCAGAGACCCAAAATAACAGTTATTTATTTTTTTTTAGGTCGAAAAAGTAGTTGATATTTTGAAAAATATTTTATACGTTGCTTCATAACAGTTATTTTCAATTTATATTTTTTTCGTTGCTTCATAACAGTTATAAACGAGAAAAAATTTTTTACGTTGCTCATAACTTTTATTTTCAAAAAATTTTTTTTACGTTGCCTGGTAAGAGTTATTGTAGAGAAATAAATTTTTACCTTATTTCTTATATATAAAAATTTCGCGTCATCGTGTTTGTAGTAGAAATTTTTTAATTATTTGGTAGGTATGAGAATAGGTCGTAAAGTTTGTTTTCACCCTCCTACCCGCTAGTGGCGTTGCATTTTTTAAGAAACCGGTAAACACAAGTTTTGACCTATAACTGACCTAGAACTTACTATTGAGTCGTGCCCTTTGACTGATAAATTTCAGCAATCTTTGGAAAGGGGGCACCGCCCTTTGGAAAGGGGGCACGCGCATATCTTTAAAACGGTAACTCTTTCGGTAAAAATGTTAAAGACAGTTTTGAAGAAAATTGTTGGGTCTTTAATTTTCATCTGAATGATTTTACTCTAGGAATTACATTAACGAAGTTACCATCATTGGTAATCTTTAAATCCGAATATCTTTGGATGCGCACATGTAATTGTTGTGTTCTTTTCAGAGGTGGGTTATTTTACTTTACTTAAGGTGTATGCAAAAATTCAGCAAAATCTGATTGTTTTTGAAGACAAATACAAAGTAATTGAACTATTGAAAATTTCTTTTTATTTTAAAAAAAGTCCTTTTTTCGAAGAAACAATTAACCCCCTTACGTAACCTTTTGAGCAAAATATGATCTCAAAATGTTAAGAACCATCCATTGCAAATACTAAGAGACAGTTACTACACAGGATTTGAATTTAGTTTAAGAGTTATCAGAAAAAATTTGTGACTTAAAGGTGAAATTTGACCTTGAATTTTTCTCTTATTTGACCTAATCCGATAAAACTGAGTATGAGGGCATAATATATAGACCATGTCCTACTATAAACCATTGTGATATTTGAGGTTATTCCAATTGGGCCTTAAATTGTCGCACAGTGTTATTATTGACCTTGTCGCAAGAAAACTCAGGGTGATGAAAGCAATATAAGTGCGTTTTTGTATTGAACGTGGGTAGTTAAAATACAATCCTTCATCAGAGTTCGTGTGGCTTAACAACTATTGACCGGTGTTCTTGATAGACCCCGAAAGTCGTTTTGATATTATTTCTTTGAAAATAAATGTTTATAACGTTAGTAAAACTTTTTTGTGCTGCAAGATTTTATGCAAAAATTTATAAAATTATTAAAAAATTGAATTTGTTGATTTTTATGTCTGTCTAAATACTGGTAGATGATTATCTTAACAACTTCGCTGACTAAAAAACATACAACACACAGCGCTAAGACACATTTATAACAAATTTCCAAAGTTGTAACCTCATTTGAGGTTCTGTCGGCGTACCACAGCGTCTTTATTATAATTGAAGTTAGTCTTGATTTTTGTCTGTTTTACAAATTTGAATGAGGTGTTTTAAATTAATACTTCCTGCCTACTTCTTCTACTTCTTCTTCTTCTTCTTACGTTATTAGCTTTAAGTAAATTCTGCTTAAGCAAACACATAAAAAAGTAATACACACAATTGTATACACACACACACACACACAAGACAATACTCAGACCCTTTTAATGTGTATTGTATGATGAGATAATTTCCGCACAGCAAGTTGTTGTTTTCCTTCAAGGATGTCGGCTGGAAAATTATTATCTTGAATGAGAATTTCCTAAACATGATGTCAAATACTTAGATATATAAGAACAAAAACAAGCAACAAAATATACAAACAACCACAATGAATCAAACCACAATGAAACAAGTATTCAAAGCTGCTACATTTTAGTGTGGTAAGAAGTAAGCATACAAACAGCTAAGTTTGTACAACAAAATTTGATACATACGCAATATAAATGAGCTTAAAGCGATAATAAATAAGCTGGTGTACAGCAAGCATCAACTTGTTGGTTTTAAAGTATGAATAGTTGCTTCATTTTGGTTTGAAAATGTCTATTTGTGTGTGTGTAAGTGTGTGTGTGGAAGTGTGTGTGTTGAAGATGATGACAAGCAAACGCACTATTATTTCTGCCATTTTTAAGTCAACCACAAATCTTTGCTTTGCGTTTGAGAGGTAAAAAGTTTGATAGTTTGTTTTTTTCTGGTATTTTTACCGTTTTTCAATACTAAAACGAGACCAAACCGAGCTTGAAATATATGTGAATATTTAAATTAAATTAAATTTTCTAGTAATTTAATGCAATCTTAATGTTGTTTTTGTTTATTTGAAGATTTTATAATTTCATCAATTCCCATAAGTGACAAATTTTTAACATATTATAATTGAAAAACAAAGAATAAGCTACAAATTTTTCGATTTAGTATTTGCTTTGCATACAGCATAGAGAAGTGCTTCAAATAAATTTATTCTCATTTTTATGACTTCAACTAAGACTCAAAAGAGCAACACATAAACTTGAGCTCAAAGAAACATTTTTTAATAAAATTAAATTTTCCTAGAAAATAATTTTTTATTCACATTTTAAGCATCCAAGACATGAAAAATTCCAAACAAGAGACTCAAGAAGGACCTTGTGAACCTTAAGTGAACCTTAACCTTAATGATGATGATGGCAGCAAAAACAACAAAAGCACAAATGTTGTACTGTTGACGATTGTTTAGCTAACTGCTTGCTTCTCGTGTATCCGTTTGTTTTCGCTTCAACTAGCCTGCTTTATGTCGGTGCACACGTGTGCAACGCTAATTTGATTGTCTCACGTGTATGCTACATCATAACAGAAAAATCCTTGACTTTGTAAACAACGGAAGTGCACACATACAGACACGTGTATAGCACTTCAGCCACGTATCTAAATAAAAGCAATTTAACAAAAAGCAAAACCTTTTTTAAGTAGAGAATATATTCAAAACAACTTTTATTTTTTCTATTTTTTTCCGTTTTTGCTAACAAGCACAACAAATACAACTAAAACAACAAAATAACTACACTACAATATATGCCAAAAGTTCAATAGAAACAGCTTTAGGTAAGCTTTGAAGGCTTTGGCATTTATTTATGCAGAGAAATTGTAGGAATTTGTTTGGGAATTTCCATAAATTGCTCTATATTTGAGCTGAATTTTTTATTTGTTCGTAGTTTATTTGCTATTTTCTATATATTTTATTTTCTCTATTGCTTCTGTTGTATTTCTGCTTAAATATGTGCGCTTTTCATAAATGAAATTTAAAACATTCCGCATTTAAATACCACCAAAACAATAACAATCAGCGCCACCCACAAGAGACATGTCACAAAAATTACTGCCAAGTATGCTATGACATGCTAACCAACATATGTGCTTGTCTTACTACCTCACTACTACCAGCGCTAACACGCACACTCAAATAATCATGTAACCAGCAGAAAGTTGCTGCCGCTGTGAGCTGGTTGTTCTACGCTTAATTTTGTTACATGTTTAAAGTGTTGTTTTTCCTTTCAGCACGTCCTTCCGACCACACACACAAACACACATACACACATTGTTTCGTATTTGTTTTATCTTCACACTTGCCATTTTTTGGGCAAAACACATACATTCGCACGCACCTGCCGTCACCACTCGCTCTCTCTTATGTTATTGCTCCCGCGTGTTGTTTTCTGTTAAATAAAAAGCATATCCGTGTTTGTCTTAGTTTTGCGTGTGTCGCACATGCTGTTTGTATTTTGTTTTTTTGGTTATTTTTATTTTAGGAGTGTCTGTTTTGTGTTTTCTTTTTGAGTACTTTTTGCATATAAATTGTTAACGATTCAGCATAAATTTTTGCCGTGATTCGCTGCATAAAGTGCGTTTGCTGAAATTGCTAAATAAAAATAATTCAAAATTGACGAAGCTGAACGTTTTTAATTATAGTTAATGTTACGCATACGTCATGTCGTACCACAGTTAGCATTTGTTTAAACAGTTGAAATAATAAATATGCCTAGCTAAAATTTTGTAAGGTTGTGATGAATTCTCAAGCGAATATTTATATTTAAAGTTTTTAAAATATATTGCTACATGTTATTTAACTGCGCTCATCAACGCATCACATTTAGATGGCACGAAGCTTTATTTCGTTGACATAGGAAAAGAGTTTACTACCGATAAGCCCGAACTCATATTTTAAGTGATGATAACTCAAAAGTCTACTACAAAGCCGAAAGATGCGTCTTTTCTACTGAATATTAGAACATAACTTAAAAGGTCAGACAATTGCAGAGTGTTTCAAGCATAGACAATGGTTTATAATGGTTTTTATGATATGGAAATTTTAAAAACTTATTATAAACATATATAAATTTAACAAACATATTGGGACCGACGCTCAGTGATGCAAAAGAGCATGTTAGACGAAAAAAAGTTGAAATCTTATTTCTGAATTTTGAACCAGTAGAACTCCTAAAAAATATCCACTGATGCCAGGAAAAAATTTTACTTACAGTGGATCCTAAATGAATGCGCGTTGCGTTGCGTGCTTAAGAGCTACGTAATTTTAATTTACGCTTAGCCTAAACAAGTGTGCTGCAATATCGTATCGAAAAAATATATTTTCCTTGTCGCTCTTGTGTGTTTGTTGCTCTCTGTTCTAATATTTTTGTTTTATGCAGCCAACTTCACACCCAAACAAGCTGTCAAAATTGGAAATTCTAATCATATTGCGGTAGTCTGGTGCGTATTTCGGTAAACTTCATATAAAATATATGTGCATGAACCAGTTTTTAAAGAAGCACAACGCAACGCGCATTCATTTAAGGTCCACTGTTGCCTCCGTTTTCTACAAAAAATACTAAAATTGTTACATGTTGACCCAAAAAGTGTAATTTTTGAAATTAAGTTCATGAGTTTTCTAGTTATATTTAATTATTTGTTTAAAATTCTTTTCAATATTCAAAGAATTGAAAATTGGCGGGCGTCATAATTACGACATATTTTTTTGAACTAAAATAAATTCAATAATGTATCTTTTAAAATGTAGGTGCTATAAAACTGTATTTAAAGATAAAAATGCGTAAAAACGGAAAATTTGGACAAACATTTAAAAAAACAAGTAAAGAAAGTCTAAAGTCGGTCTAGGCCGACTATGAAATACCCTAAACCCACTTTTCAAAAACAAAAAATTTTTATTTTAAATGGGCGTCTCCAAGGACGGATGAAGCCTATATTTTATATGCATTTAAATGTTGATGAAAAATTTACACATACCAAGTTTTATTCCTGTAGCTCACAGTTAATGCCTTTATTGTGCTTTCCCTATGGGAGGTGGGCGGATTCATGGACGGATTACTTCCAATTTTTGAACACACCTTAGTTTTGGTATAAAATACATGCATACCAAATTCAATTTCTCTATGACAAACATAACCTTACTTATTGAGTTTAAAACTTTTTGGGTTGTATGGGAAAGAGGCGTGTCCGTAGGCGGATGACGTCCATTTTTCAAAACCATCTTTGTTTTGTCATAAAAAACATACGTGCCAAATTTTAGCTCTGTAGGTTAAACTGAGGCTTATTTATTGTGTTTTCAATGTTTGGGATGTATGGGAGGTGGGCGTGTCAGTGAGCGGATGACATCCATTTTTCGAAGACATTTTTGTGTTGGTATAAAACACATACATATCAAATTTTATTGTTGTAGGTTAACTATGAGCTGAGTTATGCAGTTTTCAATTTTCGCGTTGTATGGGAGGTAGGCGTGTCCGTGGGCGGATGACGTCCATTTTTCAAAACCATCTTTTTTTTATTACAAGAAACATATGTGCCAAATTTTATCTCTGTAGGTTAAACAGAAGCTTATTTATTGCGTTTTCCATTTTTGGGTTGTATGGGAGGTGGGCGTGTCCATTGGTGGATGACGTCCATTTTTCAAAAAAATCTTTGTGTTAATAAAAAACACATACATACTAAATATTATTGTTGTAGGCTTATTATGAGCTGAGTTATGCAGTTTAACATTTTTGCGTTGTATGGGAGGTAGGCGTGTCCGTGAGCGGATTCCAAAAATATTCAATAGTGCAGATCCTTGGGTCCATGTGACCATGTGTACTAAGTTCCATCCAATTATCTCAACTCCTTCTTCTTATCCTGTGTATACGGACAACACACAGACGGACAGACGGACGGACGGACGGACGGACGGACGGACATGGATAGCTCGACTCACGTGGTGACGCTGATCAAGAATATATACACTTTTCTATACCGGACTCGCTTCGTTCTATGCGTTACAAACGTTTGCACAAAGTTAATATACCCTGACCTTTCAGGTTTAGGGTATAATAAATAAAATGGGATACCTCAGATTTGCAAATTTTTTTTTTATTTATCAACTAATAGTTGTAGTGTCAAGCTCTGGTAGTGAAACCACAAAGCATACCAACAACTTAGAGATCAGAACATATTTTCCAGTCGTGTTGTTCATATTTAATACATGTCAATAGCTTCGCCATTATTTCGTACGTTTCCTTTGTGTTGACTGCATGTGCGATCGGAATCGATGGTTTTTTGTTTCCTATATGAAGTAATACCGCCTTCAAGCTCACTTTGCTGCCATCAATAAATAAACGCCACTCTTTGGGAATGTACGGCTGACCGAAGGTATTAATTAAGCCAGGAATGTCTATGCAATAGCAGATATTGTCATTTTTAGTAAAGTGTATAGCAAACGGTTTTTCACGATTTCTGTAGTATGTCACCTTAACATCGGGTCTCAAAAAGTTGAATTGTTGCATACGAGAAGCATGCAATTCCGATTTTTCCTTTGACAGTTCCAAATCTCTTATCCAATCATTCAGCTGCGCTTGCGATAAAAGGTGAGTTGTGTTTTCAGTTGTAATAGTACTACCACCCGTAGTTCCTTCCGACTTCACTGAATCTACGGATTTTCAATTGTTTTCACGTATTGAATCGGGGCAAGTAGGATATGGAACATCGTCAGAATGAGATACTGGCAACGAAACAGTCGGAACAGTGGTGTATATCACTCGTTTGTGTTTTCCAACACCAGTCACTTTGGCCAGACAAAAATAGCAATCGTTAAGGTGGCAAAACGGTTGTCTCCAGATCATCGGAACATCGAATTTCATGTATCGTTTTTTACCCGAGCTTCATTCAGACAATATTAATTTGCACTATTGACACAAAATACTTGGCGTCCATTATTCACCAATGTTCTCAGCCGCAATACCAAAATAATGAAGATAAGACAGTTGCAGTAAATTCGTAAAATTGACTCGTTTCTTTTCGAAACTAAATTCACCACACACGTAGCAGAAAATATCAGGGTCGTTTTTACACTGGAATTCTCGCAGTCTTTTACTCATTTTATTTCGAAGTATATCTTATTGTTTATTTTTTTCTTTCGTTAGAAAATGTGCGTCCGCTTGTTTGCCACGTTTTTTAGTATAATGCATGAATGTTTTTGCTTTTATATATCTCAAAAGTGCTGCAGATATGGTACAATAAAAGGTAGGTAGGTCCACGACTCAGAGCGCAACCGCCAAAACTGTCAAAAAAACACAAAATAAGTATTCACCTGGTAAAATAAAAACAGGTAGACTCCCTTTCTTATAGCCATAAGTGTCGAAATCAGGTGTTTTGCTGAGACGATTTCGACGGCTGCACTCTCAGTCATGAGCCTACCTGTTTTTATTGTAGCCTGTTTGTTCTTATCTTTTCTTTCGCAAAACCCTTGACTTGATTCCTATGAACAATAAAAATAAAAAATTATAGTACAAAAACCCAATTTATTTATATGACAATAAAATTTTTAAAAATAACATAACTTGGGTGCTTTCGTTCCATTGAACACAACTTTTTAATTTCTCAATAGATTTTCTTCAACAATAGCTTATTTTTTTGGAAAATGAAGGGCTTTTAGCAAAAAATATCAAAAGTTACAAAATATTTTGATTTTTTAACGAAATTTGCAACTATTTTGTCTTTTTTTTGAAATTTTTCTGAAAAATACAAAAAATCCCCTAAATTTGAATTTATTCCGCCAAAACTAACAGCTCAACCAAAAAATAAATTGTTTGTAAGAAATTTTATTAGCTTTTATTTGATATATCATTTGTTTGATTACTGTTGTTGGTTCTGGAGATATATGCAATTAAGTGGAACCAACTTTTTTTTCGTTAAAAACCCTACAGTGGGCAATATCTCGAAAACGGAGAATTTTTTTTCGGAATTAGCTACCGATTTTACATGATAAAAGGATAGTGGCATTCAAAGTATATATTGGCTGTAAGCCAGTGTAAGTGTTTAGAAAAAATGTATTTACATTCATATAGTTAAGCGGCATTTTAAAATTCGTCTAATCTAATGAAGACCCACCAGAGATTTGAAAGTAGAATTAAGAACAATTTTGAATCGATCGGTTTTGTCTGAATGTCGTGTAGAAAATTTGATTGTTGTGATAAAGCAAAGAGGAGGCCTGTTTAATCGGAAGAAAGAAAAGCAGAAAGATAAAGGATATGCATCCTGCAAACACTCTATATGCGTATACCATAGAACTTTGCTGTGCCCCGATTGTACCGGTCATTAATTAAAATTTTTCTTAAAAGCTACAAATTCTTTCATTAACTTTACTTCTGGCAATTATTATTTTGTAATACATTTGCTTAGAAAATTAAAAGCAACGACTTTTTTGCTTTATTTTGAAAAGCATTTTTGTAATTTACACGTTTACTGTAGTTTCTCAAAATAAAAACTTTTATTTTGACTTGACAAAAAAAAAAGACACAGTCAAAATTTCAGCTCTGTGTTTCGAAAAACCAAAAAAAGTTAAACTTGCATATTGATCATAAAAACAAAGCTTCCGGAATTATTTCTTCTGAGTTGAGGACTTACAACACTGCGTAGAGCTTTAAACGAGAAGTTTACCCGCTAACGAAAACTGAAAAACCTTAAATTATGAAGTTTTACTTAGATTTAGCGTAAGATATTAAAATCGTATAAAAATGTTTGAAATTGAAGAGCTTCTGGAGCTCATACAGAACCACAATGCAATTCTGACAGAATTTATTTGCAGTTATATCACATGCATTGTCTTCATGAGCGTCTCCAACTACCATCAAAATTTCTGGTTTGAGTAAATATTTTTCAATTTAAACCTTAGACAAGTTGGAACTCTTCATTCAAGCTTTAGCTGATGTATTATGATTTTTTTGATAAGTACACATTAAAAAAGATGAATTTTTTCCCTTTAAAATACAAGTTTAAGCTTAATACAAAATTTAAGTTACAATCTTACCAAAAGAGACAACAATATGTATAAATTTTATAAACCTAACATTTCATTTGAATAAAAAAATTGAATCAAATTGAAGAGTTCGTCATGGTATCAATATTACCAATATTTTTTCGCTGACCCAACTGATATATCAATTTATTGAAACCATTTCTAGGAAACGACTCAAGTTTAAAACAAAAATGTCCTTTTTCCCCAAAACTTCAGCGTTAAATATCAAAGAATCAACGCTTTAAAAAACTGATTAGCTGACAAGCAATTAACTGCTACTCATACGTTCCGATAAACTAATCTGTATGTGTTTTATATCTATATCGACCAACTAAATCAAGTGCTTGTCAAAAAATAAAGCAGTTTTTAACATATTCTGATTCCATAAAAACTATTTTATATGTTAAAGTTCTCGAAAAGCGCAGAACATTTGTGGCTTGATGAAAATCGTTTTGTCAACCTTTAACTTCCGGTTAAGCTATAAAGTTACTTTATAGCAGTCATACATGCTAAATAGCATCATAAGAACTGGCTTTAATGTCCAACAATCACAAATGCTTAAATAGTTTTAATAGCTGTCATATCATATAATTAAATGTCACTCATACGTCCCATTGCACTTCTCTGCCAACAGAGTCTAAATCTATCTCTCAAATAACTTAATCATGTAATTCCATCACTATTTGATAGACAACTTGAAGCAACACACTTTATGACTGTATTAAAATGTTTTACTTGTCGAACATCACAACGCATAGCGCTGAATATTTATTTTTGTGTCTCCATTATATGTCTTAAGTTGTTTTGGCGTAAGCAAATTCAGGCTTAGCTGTTATTATAGCCAGTCAACAACAGTCGGCCATATTTGTTCGACAACATCATAAAAATTGCATTAAAAATCTAGCGCAAACAGGTTTTTTTTCTTGCTTACAGATTTTCCACTTTATGACTCTGAGTTACTTATGCTTGTCAAGACCGTTGGAACTCAACACATTCTTGGCTTGAAAAATTGAATCATATATATATATAATTTTTTTCGTAATTCTTTCACAACTAGTTGTTGGCGAAGCAAAAACAACATAAAACCAAAAACCGCAAAAATTCTCACAAAAACAATAACATAAATAATAAAAAAAGTAATGAACATAGAAAGGAGAGGCTAAGAAAAATGAGTACAATAACAAAAAACGTCAACAAGTAAAAGCCATTTGGGCTTGTAACATTATTATTTTATGTCTTAAAAAAGTTTTTTTTTCAAAATTTGTGCTTTTTTATGATTTCTTAAGTTTTTAACATACAAAACAAAGTGTACCGTTAAAGTCAGCATGTGTTGGTGTAGCACTTTTTGCTGGAATTTGCTAAAGCTATTTGTTGTATATTTATTTATGTACGGCAGTGAATGTGTGTGTATGTGTGTGTGTGCAAATATTTGTGTGTAATGGCTTTATTATTAATGCATTAAGCTTATTTAGTGGAAAAATTGTTTTATTTTATTCTGACTTTATGTGAAGTTGGCAAACGATATAACGTAGGTTCGTGTGTTTATTTGAGTGTTGGAGTTTTTTGTATAAATGTGCCATTTTCATTGTTTTTCTTATAAATATAAAATAAATACATTAATATTTATCAGAAATTTAAAATAAAACTGAACGACAATTTCGAACTTTTTCCAAAGTTTTTGTACTTCTTTGAATGGATTTTGTTAGAGAAGAAAGAAAAAACATTATGAGTTTTCTTAGTTTTAAAGTGTTTTAAATTGATTATTTAAAAACAAACATGTGAACAAATTCTCTTCATAAGGAATTTCTAGTGAAATTTAAAAAGATAATTTTCATTAGTTTAACTCTTACGTTTACTATTTAACGTGGCTTGTGACTTTTTTTATGAAAATTTTACCATAGGTCTGTGAACACTGTAATGTATCAAATGAATATTGTATTCAATAGATTTAGAAGTTTACACAATATTTAGTGTTAATTAACACACTTACATTTTTGCCATTTATAAATAAAAGTATAGACAGTCTGCTACTAGTTCTACTTCAATCTTATTTTCTTTGCATTCAACTCGCGAATTTTAGGTGAAGATGTCATAGGAAGAGGTCAATTATAATATCTTACATTCCCATTCATTAGACATTTTACTAGTGCTACAGAGCAAGCTTTTTTTCTAGTAAAAAATAAACAAAAACAAAAAAACCTAAGCATTGATAAATCAATCAATCTACTGTTAAATTTTGTTTGGTTTATTTAAGATTTATAGCATAATTTTCTATCCCTAACGAGCAACTCAACGAACGAGTGCTAGACGAACGATGTTGCTATTGAATTGGAATCTGTTTCTCTAACGAACTTGCTCTCCAACCCTTGCGGCTAACTTATGCTTCTTACGTTTATTCAAACTGATCAAACATATCCGAATTTTTTTTAATTTTATACATTTTCTTACCAGTACCAGTACCAGTACCAGTACCAGTACCAGTACCAGTACCAGTACCAGTACCAGTACCAGTACCAGTACCAGTACCAGTACCAGTACCAGTACCAGTACCAGTACCAGTACCAGTACCAGTACCAGTACCAGTACCAGTACCAGAACCAGTACCAGTACCAGTACCAGTACCAGTACCAGTACCAGTACCAGTACCAGTACCAGTACCAGTACCAGTACCAGTACCAGTACCAGTACCAGTACCAGTACCAGTACCAGTACCAGTACCAGTACCAGTACCAGTACCAGTACCAGTACCAGTACCAGTACCAGTACCAGTACCAGTACCAGTACCAGTACCAGTACCAGTACCAGTACCAGTACCAGTACCAGTACCAGTACCAGTACCAGTACCAGTACCAGTACCAGTACCAGTACCAGTACCAGTACCAGTACCAGTACCAGTACCAGTACCAGTACCAGTACCAGTACCAGTACCAGTACCAGTACCAGTACCAGTACCAGTACCAGTACCAGTACCAGTACCAGTACCAGTACCAGTACCAGTACCAGTACCAGTACCAGTACCAGTACCAGTACCAGTACCAGGTATATATATATAATTCTTAAAAAATGTGGTTTTATAAAATTTTAATAATAAACTAAAAACAAGTAAAGAAAGTCTAAAGTCGGCTATGAAATATCATAAACCTACTTTTTCAAAATACAATAATAGTATGAAAATGGGCGTGTCCATTAAGTCACCTCACGCTTCATAGACAAACAAAAAGTTGTTCGGCACAGTTAATCAAAATAGTCCATTGTTTATGCTATGATGATTCCCCAAATATTTTGACTCTAGCGATAGCCTACCGTTAGCAGGAATGGTATGAAACAACCTCTAAAATGCGAGTTTTTTGTAAAAACATTGAGTGGTGTGGTCGTTTAAAATAAAAAAACGATCAGAAATAATAGTAATAAAGAACTTCTTCCAATCTGCATCAAAAAACATTAAATTTTTTCGAAGGAACCAAAGATAATGCGGATTTTCATGACTATTTCCATATTGTTTTCATTCAAATTCAAATGACTAATTATTTTTAATGCGGTTCTGGTTTTCAAGATACTGTTGAAAATCTAATGGATGCTTCTTTGCAAACTTGTTAAAATTGATAAACATTAAAACTTATATTTGTAAAAAATCATATATTTCAACAAACAGAACACAGAAAAAAAAACATAATGGAACAAATCGCATTAAAAATAAATAAGTTATTTGAATTTCAGTGAAAAAAAAAATTAAAAATATTTATGAAATTCTGCATTATTGTTCGTCCTACGGAAAAACCTTTACATTTTTTGATACAGATTTGAAGAATTTTTTTTATTGCTATTATTTCGGACCATTTTTTTTTATTTTAAGCTGCAACCCCAACCAATATTTTAACAAAAAACTTTTTAAGAATACTTCAAACCATTCCAGCTCACGGATGGTGGATCACGGATCGCTAGAGTTGAAATATTTGGGGAACCATTGTAACATAAATCAAGAATTATTTTGAGCAATAGTGCCGAACAACTTTTTTTTCGTTAGGCGCCTTTGTGTACAAAAGTGTGCGTCCTTGGTGACTTGATTCCAACCCTAACATGATTTTGTTGATCTGAAAAAGAAAAGAAATATTCTTAATACTTAAGTAAAAATTTCGCTATTGTCTGAACTATGAATATAAAAAAACATTGCTTTATCCCTACGCTTGCTACGTAATTTTTTTGGTAAAAAAATTTGTAAAAAAAAATAACGTTTGTAATGCCTCAAGAAGCTTGTTGCCCTAAAAAGTGCGATGCTCTGAAAATTATTTTATGGTGACCCAAAAAGTGTTTTTCAAAAAAAGTCTTACTCTCTATCACTCGCATTTCAAGCCACTATTCTTTGTTGTTGTAATTAAAAAAAAAGTAAATACTGTTTATTCATTCATATTTTTTTATTGCAACTAAATAGCTAAGTGTAAAATATATATTTTTTTTTATTTTTCTTCAATTTTTCAGCAAAACAAAGTCTTTTATTATTTCATTGAAATCTATATAATTCAAAACATTATTTTCAATCAGCATCAAGGCAAACCCGTTCAGTTTTTCTCGGCCATTGAGTTCCGTTATATGTTTTTTATGTATTATAACTTTGAAAAGAATTGTTCGTCTGGCACATTGGTAATAAACAACGATATGAAACTTCGTAAAAATATCTTAATATTTCAGAAAATGGTTTGCAATTGTAAATTCTGTAAATTCTCTCTTCTGTAAATCTTTGTAAATTCTGGAATAAATTGAAGTGTCATAAAAAAAAGTATCAGGATTTATGAAAAAATAATGCTTTGCGGTTTCGCATTCAGAAATCAATTCAATTTTGTCAAGTTCATTTTCATAAAATAATGCAGTTTCTTGCAAGCCATTTACAGTTTTGATTGCTGTTCAATTCGTTCAATTTAGTTATGAAATTAAATTTCTCGTCTACTTGAATGTAGCTTAACATTCGGGTCTGCAAATATGCAATCAATGATTCAAGAACTGGTCGGAAAATGGTGTTTTTGCAATACTCTTGTTTGTCGTCCATATTATTTAGTGTAATTGCTGATCGAGTCCATAACGTATGTTCTTCGGCCTCGCTCACCTCTACTGCTTTGAATTTCTTGATATTTATATTTCCATTCCGCAAACCATCTTGTACCGGATGCTTTTTACAGTAAGAATTCATCCGGTCTCAAAGCTGAGGACAATAAATCCCAGCGTGAAGTTGATTTGATAAAACAAGTATAAATAATTTACAAGAAACAGAAGAACGAAGTGACAAGTGTATTGCTTGAGACTGGCACTGTTCCAACTAAATTTAAGGAGTGTTCAGAGCACAGGATGAAAATTGCGAGTATTTTTGCCAGAATATTTTCCTGCCATGTTATTTGTGTTGTCATAAGACTGGCCACAACAATCTGAAAAATTGATTGAATGTTTTGACATGAACTTGATGACAGTGTTCGTAAGATATTCGGACTTGTGTTGGTTAATATGAATAAATTGGAGAAATCTTTTGACAGGTGAAGCATTCATTGCGTATCTGATGAAAAATTCTAATTGATCAGAATGACTGACATAAGGTGTTGCATCTATGCTTATTGAGAAATATTTTGCTTTTGATGTATGCTTTGGATGCAATCAAATTGATAAATTCATCACAAATGGTATCCAAAAGATAAGAAGCTTGGCCTGTAAAATATGTTAAAAAGAATGTGCATACATTTCATTGAGTTACATAACTAAAAAAAAAAAAAATTGGCCATTTCAGCCCTTGAAATGACTCTGACCGAGATTCTTATGATCAATTGTGTTGTGTGCGTTATTAAATGTTTGCACACAATTGACCGAGAACTGGACCTACATGTTTTATTTCTACTACAAACGGCTAAAGTTCATGTTCTCAAGAAGCTTTACATGGCATTATTTACTCTCTGAGGTTTGCCATTGTCTGCAGAGACGTGGTGACCGATCACAAAAATTTTTTATTGAAAAAAAATTTTTGCCGCGGCTGGGGATCGAACCCGGGCTCCGAGCATGCTAAGCCACACATTTAACCTGCATGCCACGGTCACCACGGCTAATATGAAAGCTCGGTATGAATATATATTATATCAAATCTAAGACGTGTTAGAAAAATGGTTTTGATCCGCCGACGAACATGTCTAACTCTTCATATCACCCTTAAAATTTTGAAACTATAAAGAGGCGAGTGGTATTTGCACTGTGACAAAGCGCTAGATATATCATACCTTAAAAGTTCTTTACAAAATTTTTTAAAATGCCAACAAAAATTATACATAATTATATTTCCAAAAATAGAGAGATACATAAAATAGGTCCAAAACACTAAAATTCAATTTAATCGGTTAATTAGAACTTAAAAAATCACGAACTACTATTCATGCAATTCATTTAACATACAATTCAAGTGCTAAATAAATGGGAAAAAAACTCAAAATTAAGTACACTGTCTATAAAATATGTCACTGAGTTTATCACTGAGCTTCATTGCGTGATTTCTTTGCTTATTAAATTTCCTTTGCCTTTCAACTATTGACACAAAATATCTACGGCAGCCTACCACAACTCATTATAAAATATTTGCTTTGATGCTTTTATGCAGTAACTACACTTAACCTACAATATATGCTAAAATACACACATACATACGCAATCAAATACAAACACATTCAAGTGTCTGGTTAAGTCAAAAGTCATCAAGTGTGAATTTATAGCTGTGCAAATGAGTCAAGTTCAAATATATTTAATATGGCAGCAAACGACTGCAAATGCATTTGTGTTAGTACTAACAGTCCCAATAGGCAATTAAACCAGCGCTCTTCAAACGAAGGCCTGCATTGACTGCAACTTTTGAAGACCAAACACATCCTTTCCTCGCTGCTCTTATGAGCCCTTCTTGAAGGCCTTCTTTTTCTGCACAAAAGGCAGCACAACAAACTTTTTTCCCTTCAAAGACTAACTTTTCATATACTTCAGGGCAAAACTTTTTCGTTTAAATTCAAAATATATATCAGTTTAAGAATATGACATAATAATGGCTCTTCTTACTGCTGTATCAAAGTTTATAGATTAAAATTAATCTGAGGTACAAAAAAATAGGAGAGAAGATAAAATAATAGAATGTATAAAAAAAAGGAAAAGGTTTAAAAGAAAAAAAATATTTTTTCAATACTTTTTGTTGGCCCCTTCTTTTAGCCATTCTTAAGAAGTGCTTCTATCAGGCCTCTTTTGAGCTATCGGAGCGGAAGGCCTGCAAAATTTTCCCACTTCATATAAAAAAGAAAGTGTAATTGTATATGAGTGCGGCAGTACTACAAAATCCACAGGAAGGCCTGCTAGCAGCGCTGTCATTGTCTACTGGGGTAATGGTAGCAACATAAAGTACTTTATATTGTAGTGGTGTAGTACTGTTGTTGTGTTATCTGTCAATACAAGGTTTTGTTGTCGTCAAGTGTTTGCAAAGTCATAAAATGTTAAGCGCGCGCGCATGCCACGAATAGAAGAGAAATGTAAGCAAACTAACAAGTTTGTATGAAACACTTGATGAAGTATTATTTTTATTGCAGTTGCCAATGACTTTCATGAAATTGAATTGCAATTTGATGTATTTGTAAATTATGCTATGCGAGTTGTACGCAGCCAGCGAGCGAGAAGTTGAATGCATTAAATTGTATAAAACAACAACATGAGATGAATGAGTGTCTTTTTTGCAATTTGTTGATTGGAAAATTTAATTAATTTAATGGATGACTGGTTTATGTAACATAATCATGCCGTAACATAACGTTGCACATTTTATTTTTGAAATTAATAAATAATCTGAAAATGTTACGCATACGTCATGGTGTACTCAAACATCAATCATAGCTGCTTAAGGTACTATTACAATGTGAAGCTATTGAAAACAACACATTTTTTATTAATTTTTTTACATAGTATTATAAAATTATTCAATTCAAATTTACTTACATTATGTACAGTTAGAGTGGAAGATATAAAAAAATGTTTTTTTTTGTTTTTGTATTTGTTGTTTATTTTCTAGAGGTCGTTCAAGTTGGCCTGTTTAAGAAAAGGTTGTCAGTTGGTTTCTCGTCTCCACCATTTCCAAGGCATCGGAAAGTAAAAAATCAAAGTGTATTCTTTAGTAAAGGGTTGTAGTTGAGCACTCTACCTACGCAAATAAAAAAATAAGGCAAACAAAAAAAATGGCATGCGTTGAAAAACAAATTTACAAAAACCCCTCTTTTTGGCAGATATTCTTAGTCGTAAAAAACAAAATATAAAAGTTTCTTTGCTTTTTATAGGTAGAATGCTTAACAGAGTCTATGAAGATCACAATAAATCAAGTTTCATCGAAATCGATCAAGCAGAACTCGAGATATCTTAGAAACCAATTCGAAAAAACTTGTTTCGAGAAAAACGCGATTAGATTTTCTTCTATGAACGATAATATATGAATAAATGCGTGACATACGAATATAATGTATACTATATATTTTTTTTCATTTGATATTTTTTTCTAAAATTTTGTATATGCATTCTTAAGACTTTAAGGAACCAAATTCTAAAAAAAAAAAACAAAAATTTTTCATTTTTTACACACTGTAATAGTACCTTAAGCGCGCTGTGCTTAAATGTAATCAAAACACTTAAAGTATTGCAAAATTTAATTTTTTTTTTTTTTGATAACGCACATGTTGTGCAGCATTTTATTTATTATTGAATTGAGGAAAAATCAAACAACTGCAACATTTCAATATTGCAGGAAATTTAATCAAATGTTTTCAAAACTTTTGACGCGTTGCATGTTGGAAACTATGCCAAAATTGCATTCGTAGCACGTAGTTTAAAAATATAAAATTCTGCTATTGCGTTTAATATGCAACACCATCCAGCCAATACCTTCCGTTCGATAATGTTTAGAAAACTTGAAAAACTTTGCTAGTTTTTGTTGTTGTTTATAACAAAACATTTTCGCAAAGCACATCAGTGTTTAAGCTGCCAGTTAAAACAAAACAAAATATGAAAACTTGATTTTTCTTATAAGCAAAAACACTGAATTGCAGATAAACATAGCTATTTAAGAATTAGTTAGTTTTTTTAAATTTTAAAAACATCAAAGTTTACTTACGTTTTGACAATTGATTCTATACGTTTGGTCGCTTTTTAAATCTCTTTCTTACAAAATTATTTAATATATTTTATGTATGTATATTGCTTAATAAACAAAGTTTCTAAAGTAGAAAAATATGTTCTTTTATTTATAGCCTCTGTGCGCCTCCATTTTTGAAAAATGTCATGAAAATGAAAACGAAGCAAACGTGCGTCGCTGCTGCAGCTAGTGAAAAAATGAAATCTGCCATTTTATATCCTTATGGACCGCTGACGGGAACAGGCTGCTGTCGCATGCTGCATGCCAAAAATTTGGCCATCACAAGCGCCATTTACACGATTGTAAGTAAGAATTTCTTTCTTTCATTAAATTTTAACAAAACATTATTTATTGAAATTTTTAAATGAACTGAACTACAATTTTTTTTTAACAAAGGCAAAAGTATTTTAATATTAGCAATTCTCTGCATGAGCAAGTATTTTAGTACGTTACTTTTAAACTAAAGTAGTATTAATAAAATAACTTAATAATTTGAATATCTTTTTGCATTTTTAAAAAATTTATTTAAAATTTAAATTCAACTATTTTTAATTATCATACATTTTTATAAGCTTTTTTTAACTTTTTAAAAAAGCGTTATATTTTTGGTTATTTTTACTAAAGTACTAATATATTTTCCTGTGTCATTTCATTCAATTCCTTGTTGAGAATAAGCCATTTAAGATTTCTCCAGCTCTAGAGAAAATGATTTATAAAAAAAACTAACCGATTATTTTCATTGTTCCAAAAATAATTCAAAATTTTCAAATGGGTTGTCGGAATAATATATATTATCTTTATATTATTTTAATGAACTTTTCCTTGTGGGTGTCCCATAGGCTCAACGGGTGAACAAAAATATGACTGGGGTACCCTGTGATATGCCATGATGTGTAACAGGGAGGTGATGTGCCATCAATAGAGACAAATTAAATTGTTTGGAAACCATGGTTGAAATGGCTATGTTTCAGTAAAGTTCCACATAACCGCTAAATCCAATATTTTTTTGGATAGTTGGTATTAAAATTGAATAAAGAAATCGAAGCTGCTGTTCAAAAATTCTTACTTTGCATAGAATTTTTGCACCAAAATACGGATGCATGCATCTTATCAATTCACCGCAGGCGGTTTTAAGCAATTCAGCAGTCAGACCGTCAGCACCTGCTGCTTTGTTGTTTTTGAGTCACTTGATACTAACTTTAACCGCCCTTACCATGAATAGGTGATGGAATTTCCACTCCATCATCGTTGATTGGTGGCCTCGGACCGCATTCAACACGGGCGGAATTGTTCGGATCGTCGCCCGCAAGCAGATTGGAAAAATGCTGCTCTTTTAATCTCAATACGTACTGCGTATCCGTAACCAGGTTTGAAACCTTGAGCTAGACACTTAGTCTATTGGTAGAATTAACCAGGAACATTTTTTTCCCCATTTTTATACCCCCACGCGTACTGCGTAAGGGGTATATTGATTTTGTCACGACGTGTGTAACGCCCATAAGGAGGCATGGTAGGTATAAAAAGTATATATATTCTTGCTCAGCATCACCACTTGAGTTGATTTAGCCATGTCCGTCTGTCTGTCCGTCTGTCTGTCTGTCTGTCTGTCTGTCTGTCTGTCTGTCTGTCTGTCTGTCTGTCTGTCTGTGGACACGATTACAGCCGTAATTTTGAAGCTATCGTGCTGAAATTCGATATTTAAGCTTTTTTTTCAAAAAACTAAGGTCAAGTTTGAGAATGGGCTAAATCGAATAAAAACCACGCCTACCTCCCATACGACCCCAATGATGAAAACTCCAGAAAGAAGCGAATATTTAAGCTATAAAACTTAAATTCGATATTTGTATAGTCTATGACAAAAAAAAAGTGTATGTGTTAGAAAAATGGGCGTCATCTACCCACTAACACGCCCACCTCCCATACAACCCCAATATTGAAACCTAAGTATATGTAGAGGCTTTTGTCGAAGCTATAAAAATAATATGAAATAAATATTATTTTAATATAAAAATTAAGACGTGAGAGAAAAATGGGCGTAATCCACCCACTAACACGCCCACCTCTCATACAACCCCAAAACTTAAAACCATATAAATAGGCTTGTGTCGAAGCTACGAAAGTAAAATTAGATATTTATTCTTTTTACAATAAAATTAAGATGTGTTAGGAAAATGGGCGTCATCCATTGATGAACACGCCCACTTTCAATACAACCTATAATATTGAAAACTCTATAATTAGGCTAATATTTCAGCTTCTGACCTGAAATTGGGTACTTGTGTATATTATATCAAAATTGAGGCGTGTTAGAAAAATTGACATCAACCACTCAAGAACACGCCCACATCCCATACAGCGCTAATTAAAAACTTTATAAAAAGGCTTGTCTTTACTTTGCAGGAAAACAATTTGATATGAATTAGACTTAGATTAGATTTAGATGAATCAAACGTCATCAAAAAAGTAAATTTTTTAAAATCTCATATGAAAAGAGCTGCAATTTAAGATTTTGTACCATTGCGAATCGCCCGTGGGCGCATTTTAACTTCGGCTAAGTTCTTTGGCAGCATGTGAAATTTTAAGGTCTCTTAGTCGTGATGCTAGGCTAACGTTTTCAATGCATATGAAAATTTTTAAAAAATGATAACACTAGCGAGAATTGAACCCAAACCACCAATGTTAATAGTCGGTAGCTCTACAATTACGCCACATATGCTCATGATAACCAGGCAAACAAAATGTATTTATAACTGAACGCGTAACATTCTGTCTGTAACATTAAATTTCATCCAAAAAGTATGCACGGAAAATTTATTTCTTTAAGCTTTAAACGAAAATATTTAGGCATGGAGATACATCCAGCGGGAAAAAATTCTACCACCTGTTCACTGCATAATGAGCTTAAAGCTTAATATGGGTCGTTGGTTGCTATCAAATACTTGACAGATGATGCAAAACATGCAAAACAGTTAATTTAATATAATATTAAAAGCAAAAAGTGTTAAAAGTGCAATAGTTAAGACTGCCGAGAATAATTTTGCCAGTCTAAAAAACGTCTCAAAGCTAAGAAAAATAGATAAAAAAATTTTACCATAATAGCTGCAGCCGCAGCTGGATCTGCAACTAATGATGAAGGTGATTGCAATATCGGCTGAGTTTCAAAATTCATTTTTACGAAGCATCAGTGTATTTTGGTGAATCTACAAAGAACCAATCCCCAGAAAAACACACTGATGCTTTGTAAAAATCAACAAAATTTTATAATCAACCAAGTTGATACACTCAACAATCAACGTTCGCTGCTTTACGAGGCCCTCACTTAACATATCAACTATTCTGATCAGGAAGCAGGAGGTAATAATCAACAAGATTTGCCTCTGCTTTCGGAGGCTGCGTCAATGAGCACTGTGCAAATGCAATTTAGCATTTAAAAAGTGACAAAGTTGAGAAGACATTCGAAAGCAACTAAAACACGAACTGAACTAAAACAAGTACCAAAAATAACTGTTATTTTAAAATTTTCAAATGAAAAAAAAAATGTTGAAAGACTCTTTCAAATATACCAGCCTCACGAATATTAAGTACCTTTTAAATTTTAGACTGATTCGTTAAAAGTAAAAATTTAACTGTTATTTTTTGCCTTGTATTTTTTGGGGAAAAATGAATATTACTTTTGAGTTTTATTTTATCGGTCAAAAATAGCAGCTATTTTGTGACTTTAATTTTTTCGGTCAAAAATATCATTTAATATGTTAAATGTCGATAAAAACCTAGACGGAGATAACTTTTCCATTTCGTATTGATTCAATTTTTTTTCAGATACTTTCTCTCTCTATTTCACACTAAAATCTCTCTTATTTCTTACTGTTAAAAAAGTTTCACTTTTGCCACGTGTACGTTGTTGCTACACGCTTCTTTTTAAACCCTAAACCTGAAAGGTCAGGGTATATTAACTTTGTGCAAACGTTTGTAACGCATAGAACGAAGCGAGTCTGGTAAAGAAAAGTGTATATATTCTTGATCAGCGTCGTCTCGTGAGTCGAGCTATTCATGTCCGTTCGTCCGTCCGTCTGTGTGTTGTCCGTAAACACAGGATAAGAAGAAAGAGTTGAGATTATTGGATGGAAGTTGGTATACATGATCACATGAGCCCAAGGATCTGCACTATTGAATATTTTTGGAATCCGCCCACTGACACGACTACCTCCCATACAACGCAAAAATTGAAAACTACATAACTAAGCTCACAACTAGCCTACAACAATAAAATTTGGTATGTATGCGTTTTGTGTCAACAAAAAGATGTCTTCGAAAAATGGGTGTCATCCTCTTACGGACACGCCCACCTCCCATACAACCCAAAAATTGAAAACACAATAAATAAGCCTCTGTTTAACTTACAGAGATATAATTTGAAAAAAATGTTTTTTTAACAAAAAAAAAGATAGTTTTGAAAAATGGACATCATCCGCTCACGCACACGCCTACCTCCCATACAAAGCAAAAATTGAAAACTGCATAAATTAGATCATAATTAACCTACAACAATAAAATTTGGTGTGTATGTGTTCTGTATCAACACAAAGATGTCTTCGAAAATTGGTATTATCCGAGCACGGACACGCCCAACTTCCATACAACCCAAAAATTTTAAACGCAATAATCTCTGCTTAACCAACAGAGATAAAATTTGGCACGTATGTTTTTTTTGGCATAACAAAGATGGTTTTGAAAAATGGACGTCATCCACCCACGGACATACCTACCTCCCATTTAACCCAAAAATCCTTAAACTCAATAAATAAGGTTATGTTTGTCTTAGAGACATCAAATTTGGTACGTATGTCTTTTATACCAAAACTAAGGTGTGTTCAAATTGGGAGTCATCCATCGATGAACACGCCCACATCCCATAGCGAAAGCACAACAAAGGCTTTAACTGTGAGCCACAGGAATAAAACTTGGTATGTGTAAATTTTTCATCAACATATAAATGCATATAAAATAAAGGCTTCATCCGCCCACGGACACGCCCATTTTCAATAAAATTATTATTTTTTTTTGAAAAAGTATGTTTAGGGTATTTCATAGTCGGCCTAGACCGACTTTAGACTTTTTTTACTTGTTTTTTTATCTATTTGTTATTTATTCAACATTCATTCAATCAACAATGAACTCAAGTCTCCCAACGCATCTCTGAGTGAACAGCTTCAGTTGAGACTTGTAAGTTCTAAGCCAACACTTTGCCAGCTCAACATCCATGAATCAACGGTTAACGACCACGTAGACTTGAAAACATCGAATTAATGTCGTCATTTCTTGTTCGCGAGCCTTGTTTCTTCTTACGCAGAGTTTATTATTATTGTTGCTGTACTTTTTTTAAAAAAATCTAATATATAAAAATCTCGTGTCACGGTGTTAGTGTATGAACTCCTCCGAAACGGCTGCCCAACCAACCAAAATGCTTGAGAATAATATTATAACAAGCTTAGCAACATAAGCCTTAAGCTTAAAAAAAGCTTGAGAATCTATTGAAAAAGTATATCACAGTAATTGTAGAAAAATCAAAACGGAACCTTTGTGATAATATTACTCAAGCAAGATTGTTATAAGCTTGTTCTTGCAATTGTAGTATAAGCTTATAAAATAATATTATATCAATAAATATATAAAAAGCTTACTATCCTCAATAGTTTTATAAGCTTTTTCTCACAATTGTAAAATAAGCTTAAAAAATATTTTATAGTTTTTTCGATAATTTTTTTAAGCTATTTCTTGCATCTGTAAAATTAACCTAATAATAAGGTTTTATTAACATAGCATAGATTGTGTATGCATATGCACATACATAAATATACAGCTTCAACTGTGGATAGAGTTTCATCTAAAAAATCTTCAAATTCAATAATAAATTGTATGTCCAACAAAACAATATATTTTATTTGACAGAAAAAAAAAATGGTTAGAGATTCTATTGTATAAAACAACTGATTCTCAATCATACTTAATAAAGTATTGTTAAATATAAGTGTTTATTAAGCATACTTTAGAAACAGTTATGTATATCAAGCGTTTTTCAAACACGATTGAGAATTCATTATGATTTATCTTTTTATCAAGCTTTTAACAAGCTATATTGAGAAATGCTTATAACCTAGTGTTTTTATTAAGCTTATTCTTAAGTACAATTGCCTTTCGCTTTTCAAATGGTCGGTTGGGCTGGAACGATTTTAATGAAATTTTTTTTGTATATTTTGTAGGTATGAGAATAGGTCGTAAAGTATATTTCACCTTGCTACCCATGATGTTCGTGGCAATTTTTCAAGAACACAAATTTTCGGTTTAACTTTTGTCTATAAATCTTCATCACATCAATGAAGCACGGCACAAACTTACTTTTGAGAAGTGCCCTTTGACTATCAAATTTGAGCAATCTTCGGAAAGGGGGCCGCCCATGCAATTCAATTTTTTGGTATCGAATAAATTTGGAACTAAATGTCGTATAAAAATGAAGCTCAGTATGAAATAACTTATTGATCAGCTCTTTCAATGATAAAGCTAACACGGGCATTGGAAAACGGGGAGTGGCTTTACCCACACAACTCCAAATTTCGATACAGAATAACTATGGAAGTAAAAATTACAAGGATTTTAACTTAAAATGAAGTTAATATTTGGTGGTGTTCTGCTACAGGGAAACTCGAACGGGCATTGTGCAAGGGGTGTAAATCCGCTCATACAAGAAACATTTTTTATATTGAATCGCTTTAGAAATAATAGTCACAGATCAAGGAAAATCGGTTTGGAGTAACTATTTGGTGATCTCCTACTACTCGAAAATACTCGAAAACTAAAATGAGCATTGGGAAAAGGGTGTGGCAAAGTTTTGGAAATAATGGTCGAGAAATATTGAAACTCAGAGTGGAGTTACTATTTGTTGATGGCCTTCTATTGGCAAACTAGAACAGGCATTGGACAAGGACGGCAGTAACGCGCCGTGTACCAGCTAGCAAGATATATTTTTTGTACAGATATGTATATTGAATAGAACTATTTACTGATGAGGAATTCCATCGTTATGTGTGGGATATTTATAAGATATTTTTATACCCTAAACCTGAAAGGTCAGGGTATATTAACTTTGTGCAAACGTTTGTAACGCATAGAACGAAGCGAGTCCGGTATAGAAAAGTATATATATTCTTGATCAGCGTCACCACGTGAGTCGAGCTATCCATGTCCGTCCGTCCGTCCGTCCGTCCGTCCGTCCGTCTGTCCGTCTGTGTGTTGTCCGTATACACAGGATAAGAAGAAGGAGTTGAGCTAATTGGATGAAACTTGGTACACATGATCACATGAACCCAAGGATTAGCACTATTGAATATTTTTGGAATCCGCCCACGGACACGCCTACCTCCCGTACAACGCGAAAACTGAAAACTGCATAACTCAGCTTATAATTAGCCTACAGCAATAAAATTTGGTATGTATGTGTTTTATATAACCATAAAGATGTCTTTGAAAAATAGACGTCATCCGCTTACGGACACGCCCACCTCCCATACAACCCAAAGATTGAAAACGCAATAAATAAGCCTCTGTTCAACCTACAGAGCTTAAATTTGGCACATGTGTTTGTTATTACAAAACAAAGATGATTTTGAAAAATGGACATGATCCGCCCACGGACACGCCTACCTCCCGTACAACGCGAAAATTGAAAACTGCATAACTCAGCTCATAATTAGCCTACAACAATAAAATTTGATATGTATGTGTTTTATATCAACACAAAGATGTGTTTGAAAAATGGACATCATCCGCTTACGGACACGCCCACCTCCCATACAACGCAAAAATTGAAAACGCAATAAATAAGCCTCTGTTTAACCTACAGAGCTTTAATTTGGCACATATGTTTTTTGTAACAAAACAAAGATGGTTTTGAAAAGTGGACATCATCCGCTCACGGACACGCCTACCTCCCATACAACGCGAAAATTGAAAACTGCATAACTCAGCTCATAATAAGCCTACAACAATAAAATTTGATATGTATGTGTTTTATACAAACTCAAAGATGTCTTCGAAAAATTGACGTCATCCGCTCACGGACACGCCCACCTCCCATACAACCCAAAAATTGAAAACGCAATAAATAAGCCTCTGTTTAACCTACAGAGCTAAAATTTGGCACGTATGTTTTTTATGACAAGACAAAGATGGTTTTGAAAAATGGACGTCATCCGCCTACGGACACGCCTTTTTCCCATACAACCCAAAAAGTTTAAAACTCAATAAATAAGGTTATGTTTGTCATAGATAAATTCAATTTGGTATGCATGTATTTTATACCAAAACTAAGGTGTGTTCAAAAACTGGAAGTAGTCCGTCCATGAACACGCCCACTTCCCATAGCGAAAGCACAATAAAGGCATTAACTGTGAGCTACAGGAATAAAACTTGGTATGTGTAAATTTTTCATCAATATTTAAATGCATATAAAATATGGGCTTCATCCGCCCTTGGAGACGCCTATTTACAATAAAAATTTTTTGTTTTTGAAAAGTGGGTTTAGGGTATTTCATAGTCGGCCTAGACCGACTTTAGACTTTCTTTACTTGTTTTATGGTTAAAAAGGTGCTGCTAGTTTCTTTATAAAATAAATTATAGCTCCATCAATGATCGTTGATATTATTAAGAATATCTTACCGACATCCAATGCTACAAAAATGTTTTTTCGGCTTAAATTCTATGGCGATGTAATATATTTTCTCTCCATCCTAAATTAACCGTTTTTTTTTCTTTTTGCTTAACCCATTTAGACCCAAACCATTTTAAAACAAAAAATATTGATGTTGTTTTTTTTAATTAATAACGATTAGAGCAATACAAAATAATAAAACTAATTTATATAAATAAAAATATAAAAACGCAATCGCAAACTACCGTTATCCATATTTTTCATAAAAGCAGCAATAAGTATGTAAGCAATGTGTCAAATAATACATACAAATAGAAGTTCAACGAAAAAATACGTAAACAGTAAAACAGCAGTGCAAATAACTAAGACATTGTTCTGTTCCCAAGTGAGTACAGTGGGAGTAAATGGGTTAAAACCTACCAAAAGCAGGCATAGAGATTTAAAAATAAATTTTTGTTTGAACCCACAATTTAATACACAATTGCGATGAAATAACACCCTAACGTCATTAGACACGTTATCTGATCCTTAAATGTCCGATTGTGGTAATGAAAAAGCTATCTACAAACTTATTTCTCTTTGATCATAATTTCATTTCAGAAACATACACTGAGAGAAAAAATGGACTAAAATCAAGGTCAAAGCATTCATAACTGAAATCAGCTCAATTGAGCTCAAAATCATGATAAAACAAGCTATTTGCGTCCGCAATTTATGCCAGAAATTAGGCATAAATTTTTTTTGATAAATACCTCAATTTGTGCTTAAAAAGTGCAATCTTGGGCTTTTTTGGAAAAAAAAAATAATTTTGCTGTGTTGTTTTTGCTCATTAAAAAAAGTATCAACTGAACGACGTAATTCTCAGTTGGTTTTTGTTCCTGTTAGTATAAAAGTGCAGAAAATAAATTCAAAAAATTTATTTTCCTGCCCGAATTGGATCAGGTATATCTAATTTGGATAATGAAAAAATAATTTTAATCATGCTTGTTTGTCATATTTTCTTTGTTTTTGTTTTTTTAAATAAAATGTCTTAAATTTTGTATTTATGTTTATTTGTTGGCTTATTTTGACTTATTTTGACATAAATTGGATTCAAGTGAGCATATTAATTTCACGTTATGGCTTGATATCAAGAAAATTATGGTTTAGCTCAGAATAACTACCAAAATTAATTGGCTTTGGATTGTTTTCTGTTCAAATTTCTGTTCGTGTAATATTTCGACAAAAGTTTAGCTGTAAAAAGAGCAGAACTTTTTATATAATACTAGCAGGCCACAGTCGTCCGAGGCTTCGCCACGGACATTTTCTCTTTATCAATAATACCTTTGTATATTTGAAAAATTTCAATAATAAAAAACGTTAAAATATTAGCATATTATTTGTATTTTTAAGCAAATTATATTAAATAGTTTAACTATAATAAAGTGAAGATATTTCCATTTTAATTATTTAATACTTCAGTATTAACAAAGTTTTTTGATTCATTGGCATTACCAGGAATAAGAAAAATCTGATTATCTGCTGTACCGACTCGTTTACCATAATCTACTTCTACGTTTTTCAAAGTTTTGTATTAAATATTTATTATACTCCATCCGCAAAGCGTAGCGGGCACAATAATTTTGTCACGTAATTTTTTGAAATATGAAAAGTTGGAAAAAATATAACATAAATAAATCCGAATAAGCTTCAACCTGAATATTTTGACTTCGGGCAAGTCGAAGATAATTTTTTAATGGTTTTATTTTTTATTTGTCTTTTATTCATCATTAAAGTGATGAATTAAAGTATATTTCTATGTATATATTCCTAACTTTATATTCCATAAAGTTTTTAAAAAAGCTTTTGTACTTCAAATATTCATCTTAAGAAGTGCTCAAACATGCTAGTATAGTAGACATTTCATCCAATATCCCAGCAAAATTTTTCGTTAGGTCTTGTTTTTTAATCGATTCTAAAATGCATTACATAAATGCTAATGCAAGAACTTAAATTTAATCCGTAATAAATTCACGGCAAAGCATTCACATCAACTTGAAAGTTGTTATTCAAGTATTAATTTCGTGAAATGAAGTATAAACCAACCGTTTTAAGCGCTTAATCTTTTCAAGTGACAGCGCTTTCGATTACCTCTAATGACATGGATATATTAAAATAATGGGTTCAGTAAGCGAGAGGGTAAGCGATGAATGAAATTTTCTGGATTACTTTTTCGATTATATGTAAGCGAAGATTTTGCTGGGATGTTCTCCAGCAACACATTTCTCCAGAGCTTTTTATAAAAACGTCCTCGTGTCATAAATGTTAGGTTAAAAAATATATTTTATAATTTTGTGATTACTAAGTTCTGAGACTATACATCGACAAACAAACCTTATTTGCAGCTCTTAACCTGCTAGAACATAATTTTTAATACTAATATGTTTTTGGGTGTCCTGTTACATAAAACAATTTAAAAGCTCAATTTATTACTTACTTCAAAATTTCTAAAAAAATTTAAAAAGGATTAAAATTCATTACATTTTGTATTTAAATTAAATAAATGGCGTTTTATAACAATTTTATGGCGTTCTGATGTTTTTTTATTACTTACTTCAAAATTACTAAAAAAAAAATGGCGTTTTATAACAATTTTTTGGCGTTCTGATGCTTTTTGATTTATTTTGAAAATGTCTATTTAAAACTCTAAGATGGTTTCCTAACCCCTTTAATTTACTAAAATACATAATTATTATTCTGTTTAAATCAACTAACAAAAACTGTCAAAAATACACTTTTTAAGAAAAAACTATTCTAAAAACTATTCTAATTTTCATGACTCTTGGCCTTGTTCTCCCAGGGCAAGTTTGCTTTGGGAATTATGTAGATAATGACTATGAAACAAATTTCTGATATCAATTTGGTATCACTGTGATATTGTGATATTTATGGTCAAGAATAAGGCAGTCAAATGTTACAGACCTCAGTCTTGTCTATTTAAGTCGAAGCTAAAATGTATAAAGAGTACTATAAAGAAATTTATAAAAATTAGAAAAAAAGTTTTTTAAATTAATTTTTTTTTCTAATTTTCACTTAACTTTTATATAGAAGACGTGGATTGATCTTGAAAAAATATTTAAATTGATAGTTATTCAGGGTCACTGAGGGAAAATTTGTTAACGTTTTACTTCCCGGTCCTATTTTTTCCTCAATTATGCAAAATTATTCAAAATAGATCTTTGGGGATTACTCACTATTGCTAGTCAAAATTTTGCGTAAACAAAACATTTTTGAAAAATTCCTTGATTGCGGAAAATTTTTCAGTTTTGTATAAGTTACCAATTTATCTTTCAAATGATATCTAATATTTTACTATCGATGAGATTAATTTTGTATATTGTTACCGACTTTTATAAATAATACAATGAATTAAAATATTTATGTTTACTCATTTGCACTTTAACAAAATAATCATAACAGTAAACTATTATTTAAAAAAATGATATTAATTTCGTAGTACTTTTTAAGCATTGCTTTTATGAGGTTAAGTATAACCTTCTAAAAGGGCTTACTTAACAATTTAGTTTTGGTCCCGGGTGCCAGCAACCCTAGCTACGCCACTGATTCACTCCAATTGCAGTCGTGAAAGCAAATAATTACATGCATAATTTACCAACAATTTTATCTTTGAGTCGCTGCTCTTGCTCTCCTAGCGCGGAGCGTCGCTCTTGCATTTTCTGTTAAACTTGTCAAACTTGTTTTACGTCGAGGTATTTATTTGTAGCTGTATTTGTAGTTTAAGGGAAATACGAACACTTAATTTTTCAAACTTTTAATTTATCTTTAATCTATACAAAATATGCTATCACACTTGTGAATGCACATTTTGAAATATTAAAATATCTTTCTTTCTCAAGTGTAAATTAAAAATTTGGAAAACTACAATAAAAATATGTGTAAAGAAATTGTATGCGGCGAAACAAATATGCACACATTGGTTTGCAGCTCATCATTCCACAGCAACAACAACACAGCAAGCTTTATTTAACTTGTATTCCCATAACGTTAAAGAGCGCCAACTGCTTTTGGTTACTCTTCGAATGAGTGTGGAGAGCGAGATCAATAAACTTCAAAGAGAAGGGTTGATAGCAACATGCAGCGTTGCCAGAATGTAAAAAATTTACCAAAACTGGTAAATGTTTTTTTCGATGTGAAAATGTGAAATTAAGTTTCATTTTGGTAAAATTTCTAGTGAAAACGAAAAACATTTTTATGAAAACTTCCCAAAAGCTTAAGGGCGAAGTAAGTGTTTCAGCAAAAAAACTTTTTTTGTGAATTTCTTTAAGAGTATGGATTGAGCAAATTTATTTAAATCTTTTGTACGTTATTGAGTGTACTTTTAACAATACTCTTTTTCTTCCGGAAATATTGAAAAACAAGCTGGTGACAGAGCTTTTCCCAGAGCGTCTTGGAAAAATAGCAATTTGCGGTGTTCACTATGTCTCGGTCGGAAATTATCTGAAATCAAAAACCATTAAAATTTAGTCAGCGTTGGAGGAAAGTATTTTATATGTAGAAAGTTTGAAATGAATCGGTCAAGTAGTTTCTAAAAGACTGGCAGTGAACACGGACTTTGAAAACACAACTTGTGGGAAAACTGCTTTAAAATTTTGTACACGTACGTTTGTACGTTCGAGGTACACTTACTTAAAAATGTGTACCTCCGTTAGTTTTACTCGGATTGACTTCAAATTTAGACACAATATTCTACAGATGTTGAGCATTCATATAAAAAATGGTTGAAAACCTTACCGCCCTTAAATGATTGTCTCTTTTTTTATCTATATATAAATAGGCGTAGGGAAAAAAGTAAAAAACCATTTTCTCACGTGTTTCTAGCCGATTTTGATTAATTTCTTTTAAATGAATCAAAGTGCGGAGAACGAGAGCACCGATTTTTTTTTTGAAAAAATTTTTTGCCAAATTTTTATGCAGAAAATTTGTTTTTCACATTACTTTTGTATCGAGAGAATGAAAGTGAAAAGATCGAATTTCGGCCACAATTGAACTCCAATTAGTTTTAAAAACGTATTAAAATTATTGGCCTTCATCATATTGAAAAGAACATTTTTAAATTTGTACCATCGTAATGCTTAATAATTTAATTACATTTTAGGGTTAAAGGATTAGAGTCGCGGTTACGTGTCATGCACACAAACAAGATTCAGATTCTTCAGACAGTGACACTGAAAACAGGTATTTAAAATATAAAAATGGGGTAGTACCAAAGACCGTAAAACTCAAACTAAATTTTACTCGTTTTCTTCAATATCATCGCATCAAAAATAAAGCGCTTTTCAGAAGTTGAATTTTAAGTTCCAAACACTATTAAGAAAAATCATTGGAAATTTCTTGGTGAACCATGATATCTGCTACATGCTTTAAAATATTTGAAACCTAAATACATGAATACTGGTATACTGGTAATATTAGTTGTGTTCGATGACAAATTCTCAGTGCCAAAAGCAAACAAATTAAGAAATAAGCCAGAAAAATTACTAGTTTTCATTAAACTGTTGAAATAGTTGAGCAAAGAACCTATTTAATGCTCTTTCAATTTTTCGAATTTTTCAACAAGAACCAAAATACTTGATTTATTTACATGTTACTCTTACCATCCAAAAAATACACACCACAAAAAATATAAGCGTACAAAAGAGCTGAAAGCGTAACTTAGAGCAGCTTCAAAAAACAAAGAGCAATATCAAGTAAGCGATATTTTATTGGATGAAACATATGTCAAAAAAGTAAAAATATTTCGTTTTTTTGATTGATCACACATATTTGATATTTTTTTTGTGGATGTGAAATTTTTTTCTTATATGTGAAATATTTTTGGGAATTTTGGTAAAAGAAAATTTTAGGCTGTGGCAACCCTGGCAACATGTAGTTGAAACTCTCGTAACACAAACGCGTGAAAAGCAAACGACCAAGCAATGCTTAGCATAGGTGGTAATTTCCTAAAAAACTTAACAACTTAATCTATACTATTATATAAAATTGAAGTGGAAATATTAAGTGCAGCAATGACTCCAAAACTACTGGACCGATTTGTATGAAAAAAATTTTAAAATATCATATTTGTGCTACAGAATGCCATAGGTGGGGTTTATTTAAGAAAATTTAATAATAAATATATTTAATTAAGTTGTTAAGTTTTTTAGGAAATTACCACCGATGCTAAGCATTGCTTGGTCGCTTGCTTTTCACGCGTCTGTGTTACGAGAGTTTAAACTACATGTTGCTATCAACCCTTCTCTTTAAAGTTTATTGATCTCGCTCTCCACACTCATTCGAAGAGTAACCAAAAGCAGTTGGCGCTCTTTGACGTGATGGGAATACAAGTTAAATAAACCTTGCTGTGCTGTTATTGCTGTAGAATGATGAGCTGCAAACCAATGTGTGCATATTTGTTTCGCCGCATGCAATTTCTTTACACATATTATTATTGTAGTTTTCCAATTTTTTAATATTTCAAAATGCGGCATTCACAAGTGTGATAGCATATTTTGTATAGATTAAAGATAAATTAAAAGTTTGAAAAATGAAGTGTTCGTATTTCCCTTAACTACAAATAAATGCCTCGACGTAAAACAAGTTTAACAGAAAATGCAAGAGCGATGCTCCGCGCTAGGAGAGCAAGAGCAGCGACTCAAAGAGAAAATTGTTGGTAAATTATGCAAGCAATTATTTGCTTACTCGACTGCGATTGGAGTGAATCAGTGGCATAGCTAGGGTTTCTAGCACCTGGGGCCGAAACTAAATTGTGCACCCTTTAAGAAGGTTATACTTAACCTCATAAAAGCAATGCTACGAAATGCATATAATTGCATATAAAAAAGTACTACGAAATGCATATAATTTTTTTAAATAATAGTTTACTGTTATGATTATTTTGTTAAAGTGCAAATGAGTAAACATATATATATTTTAATTCATTGTATTATTTATAAAAGTCGGTAACAATATACAAAATTAAAAATTAATCTCATCGATATTAATATATTTGATATCATTTGAAAAATAATTTGGTAACTTATACAAAACTGAAAAATTTTCCGCAATCAAGGAATTATTCAAAAATGTTTTGTTTACGCAAAATTTTGACTTGCAATAGTGATTAAATCCCCAAGATCTATTTTGAATAATTTTGCATAATAAATGAAAAAATAGGACCGGGAAGTAAAACGTTAACAAATTTTCCCTCAGTGACCCTGAATAACTATCAATTTAAACATTTTTTCGAAATCAATCCACGTCTTCTATATAAAAGTTAAGTGAAAATTAGAACAAAATATTAAAATTAATTTATAAACTTTTTCCTAATTTTTATAAATTTCTTTAAAGTACTCTTTATACATTTCGACATTTCAGCTTCGACTTTACTAGACAAGACTGAGGTCTGTAACATTTGACTGCCTTATTCTCGACCATAAATATCACAGTATCACAATATCACAGTGATCCAAATTGATATAAGAAATTTGTTTCATAGTTATTATCTACATAATTCCCAAAGCAAAATTTCCCTGGGAGAACAAGGTCAAGAGTCATGAAAATTAGAATAATTTTTAGAATAGTTTTACTTAAAAACTGTATTTTTGACAGTTTTTGTTGGTTGATTTGAAAAGAATAATAATTATGTATTTTAGTAAAGTAAAGGAGTTAGGAAACCTTCTTAGAGTTTTAAATAGACATCTTCAAAATAAAATAAAAAAACATCAGAACGCCCTAAAATTGTTATAAAACATCATTTATTTAATATAAATAAAAAATTTAATGAATTTTAATCAATTTATTTTTTTTTTAGAAATTTTAAAGCAATTAATAAATTTAGCTTTTAAATTGTTTTATGTTACAGGATACCCAAAATTATATTACTATTTAAAATTATGTTCTAACAGGTTAAGAGCTGCAAATAAGGTTTGTTTGTCAATGTATAGTCTCAGAACTTAGTAATCACAAAATTATAAAGTATATTTGTGACATGAGCACGTTTTTCTAAAAAGCTCTGGAGAAATGTATTGCTGGAGAACATCCCAGCAAAATCTTCGCTTACATATAATCGAAAAAGTAATCCAGAAAATGTCATTCATCGCTTACCCTCTCGCTTACAGAACCCATTATTTTTATAAAGCCATTGTTATATAGCCAGAGGTAATCGAAAGCGCTGTCACTTGAAAAGATTAAGCGCTTAAAATGGTTGGTTTATAACTGATTTCACTAAATTAATACTTGAATAACAACTTTCAAGTTGATGTGAATGCTTTGCCGTGATTTTATTACGGATTAAATTTAAGTTCTTGCATTAGCATTTATGTAATGCATTTTAGAATCGATTAAAAAACAAGACCTAACGAAAAACTTTTCTGGGATATTGGATGAAATGTCTACTATACTATGTTGAGCACTTCTTAAGATGAATACTTGAAGTACAAAAGCTTTTTTAAAAAACTTTAAGGAATATAAAGTGAGGAATATATATATAGGAATATACTTTAATTCATCACTTTAATGATGAATAAAAGACAAATGAAAAATAAAACCATTAAAAAATGATCTTCGACTGGCCCGAAGTCAAATTACTCAGGTTGAAGTTTATTCGAATTTTCATATTTCAAACTCAGAGAACGTTTTATTTATCAAGAAAACAAGACTAATGTATGAACTTTCAATTCAACACATTATTTTTTGTGTTAATTATGAAGGTTTTGATATTTTGGTGACGTCACTTTCTACGGAAGTATTCACAAAATTTTGTTGAATTTCAACTTCAGGGTATATGTTTCAAATTTAAGCACTACAGTGGTGCTCCAATTTAGCGAACACCGATTTAACGAACTTCCAATATAACGAACCCTTATTTAATGTTCGTTGTTGACTCTATATTGCGAACATTTGAAATTGTAGGTATTCTATTGAACAAACATTTGCTTTCTGAGCGTGCTTCGTTTGTTTTTGAATTAATAACATTAATATGTATTAACTTATCTAATTCTCAAATAGTCCCCTCGGGTTAATGTACATATTGTAGGGTTTCCTTTTTAAACAACATTATAGGAATGTATAGACATAATCTTGGATTTTTCATTTAGAGTGTGAACAGATTTTAACCAGCAGCTTTCTAAACATTTAATAATAATAATTAATAATACCTAAAACAAGTTCAAAAATTCAACTTTATTGGAGTGCATAATTCAGACAAAAAATGTAAGGATATTTGTTTCAAGTTGACAAATTTATTAGCTTTGTTATATGATAAAAAACTCGAAAATAGTATTACCGACTTAATTAACTTTTCGATTTACCGAACGACTCTGGACTTTAAAGAGATTTGCAATAAAGACACGACTGTCATCGTGTGGATAAACGAATGAACAGACAGACAGACGGACATGGCTTAATCGACTCATGGTCGTAAAAAAAATTTCGTGACAAAATTTTTGTGCTTTGCGGGTGGAGTATAATAAATATTCAATCAAAAACGTTGAAAATCGTAGAAGTAGATTATGGTTAAGAGTCGGTACAGCAGAAAATAAGAGTTTTCTTATTCCTGGCAATGCCAATGAATCAAAAAACGTTGTTTATACTGAAGCATTAAATAACTAAAATGAAAATATCTTCACTTCATTACCATTATTCTATTTAATATAATTTGCTTCCAAATACAAATAATATGCAAATATTTTAACATTTTTTATTATTTAAATTTTTCAAATATACAAAGGTATTATTGATAAAGAAAAAATGTCCGTGGCGAAGCCTCGGACGACTGTGGCCTGCTAGTTAAATATATTTATTGTTAAATTTTCTTAAATAAACCCCACCTATGGCATTCTGTAGCACAAATTTGATATTTTAAAATTTTTTTTCATAAAAATCGGTCCAGTAGTTTTGGAGTCATTGGCGCACTTAATATTTCCACTTCAATTTTATATAATAGTATAGAAGTATAGATAAATGTATATTATAAATGTGTTAATCTCTGTTATGTATAGTACATTTCATCTTACTACTTAAATAATAATTCCTCAGCACTGTTTCATATATTTCAAAACCTACGTCCTTCCCCTTTGGGTAAACAAAGTTTATAGTTTTTAAGCAGAACTCATAAAAAATTTCAACAAACTTTTCTTTTTAATTATTATATAACAAAATGATTAAAATGGTTCTGCTGAACTAATGATAAAATCATGCAAATCAAAGCATCAATTCACTATAGCCAGTCATAATCGGAAAGTTTTTCAACTCGTGCCATTATATAAGAAATATATATATAAAACGAGAACACATTAATGATAATCAAGCTAACTCGAGCAAGGATATGCATGCAGCTATATTTTATTTAAGCTTATTTACATAATAAAACTTATTTAAAAATAAATCAAATAAAAAGGCAAAACATTTCAAATTTTACTCGGTCCTTTTTAAGCCTGATATCGGTTCGCTGAGTTTTCGGCTTAGCTGCGTACGTGATTTTTAATACATAATACATAATCTGCGGAAATGTTTACTTTTTTTTCGAAAGTAAAAACTTTTTTATCAACTAATTAAAGCAATTAGAATGCTCGAACGAGTCACAAACATTAAACAAACAAACTAATTAAGCAAAAAACTAAATAAACAGCATAACAACAACTCTTACCATTGACAGCTATCATTTTCTGTGAAATATTTTTAAATAAAAAATAAAATTCAAATCAGCTTGTTATGTTTGTGTGTTGAACTTTTTTTGTGAGCAATACACAAAATGATAGGCAACACAAACAAATGTCAGTTGCAAATAGCAACAGTATAGATGAAATATTAGCACTCTATGAAGGCACAGTGAAATTTTGATGGCAAAAAAACAAAATTTCAACTTCGCATATTTCGAATTTAGAAAATCTACACAGGCATCATATTTAGAGAAAAATGGTATAGACTTTGCTCCAGAGAATAGCAATTCTCTAATTGCGATACTAAAAATTTTCTAGGAATGATAAAAAGCTTCCATGAAAAAGAAAAATACATAAAAATATATTGTTTTTAGAGAAAAATACTTTTTATTTTTGAGAAAAGATTTGTTTCTATTGAAGAAAATACTTCTTATAGTGAATTTTTTATCCGTTTATTTATATAATATAAGAAAAAGTTTTCATTTTCAGTAAATTTTTCTCTATAAATGAGAAATTTTTTGTGCGAGAAAAATACTTATCATTATTAGAGACATTGAAATATTTCTATTTCCTAGAAGTAAAGACATATTTCTTCGAAAATGTGAAAATTTATTCTAATTTAAGAAAAATTTTTTTGAAAAAGAGATAATTGATATTATTGAAAATAGGTATGTGTTTTTTTCTCAGTCTAATGATAAAGTTTTGTAGAGATATATTGCACTCTGTAAAATCCATTTAGTTTTTTGTAAAAGATAATATTTTGTATAACAACAAATGAATAAATGTCGCTTAAAGTTCTTATACTGAAAACTGAGGAAATTAACGTAACTGCTTTAGTAGATAAGGGCGAATCAAAATGACTTTACAAAGTACAGAACTTGATAGTTTCCTTGGAAAAAATAAGTTAGCCGCGACTACCTTCGTACTCTTATCGCATGGAAATGATAGGTAAGAGTAATTTTTTTTTAATTAAGGTGCAAAAATTTACCGACTTTTAATAATCACTTAACAAACGTATACATTTTCTGAATTCAAAATTTTTAGAAATTTTTACTAAAGGTCCAAAGGAAAGTGGTCGTAGCGTTAAACAATATCCCAGCACCATTTTTAATAAATATCTATTTATCTATTTTTCTTGCATTCTGACGTACCTCCTATACAAAATCATGCGAAACATTAAAGTTGATCTGAAGTAGGTATTCCAGGAACTGACCAAATGCTTTGACCATTTTCAGAATATATCATTTATTCCAATCATTTTACTGAGTTTCGTTAAGATCGGTCTACTAACATATGTACTTATCAAACAAAATTATTTATAAACCAAATTTGGATTCGGTAATTTATAACCGATTGCAACCATTTTTGAAATTTTATTGAGTCGCTCAAACTTACCAAGCTAAAAATTATAATTTTTCCTTTATCCTTTTCATATTCCCTTCTGAAGTGACTGTGCGATCTGAAAAATCCTTTTGGAGAACCTATTAACATTTTTTCTTTAAGTTTTATTTCAAATTAGAATGAATTATTTATTATAGAAAAACTTATTTTTTGCCAACAAATGCATGAAGAAATACCACTGTGTAACTATGCGCGTGTGATTTTTATATTTATCATTTTCAATACATAACAACAATATTTAGAGACAGAGCAACAGCCAAGCTCAATAAGCCTGTGTCTGTGTAAATAGTTATCTGTTTGTATCACTAAAACTACTAAATGTAGTTCATAGATATGCTTGGCAGCCACGCTTTGATTTTAGTTAAAGGAGTAAAAGAGAGGGAATACAAGTTTTAAATTTTGTTTTTGACATCAGATAACTGCTTTTGGCACTCTTTTGTATTGATCAAAGGATTTTTTTATGTCTACAAAAAATCAGTCTTAATAGCGTCATTTGTTAACGGGATGAATGTCAAACATAGCTTTATATGTTACTTTTTGAATTGTGATTTTTTAGATAAACCAAAAAAATAATTCTGTTTCAATTCATACAAAGTTTGCTTAAGAAGTCTGGTTTAAAAATGTTATCAATTTTTTTCTTTTTAGCAAAAATGCTATTTTGAAAGTCACAAATATGGTAATGCTGAACTTGACAAATGTGGTATATTTTGCTTGGGCTGTACCTATAATGTGCTTATAAATAAGTCTTTCTAAAACAAAAACAAAAACATATCATTCTTTAAGATCGGATAGTAAATTCCGAAGTTATAAAGGATTATGTCGACGATCAATCCCTACGTTCGGTAAAAGAAAAAATTGTTTTTCGAAATCTTCTTTCAATAATGCTTCAGATAAGCTGGTGTGCGGCGGCATTCTTTTTTTTTTTTGCCTATAAGGCGAGATGGTCTAGTGTACAGTGAAATATAAAATCGGATATCTATTCATTGAGAGTTAATTTGGATTTTTATGAAACGATAACCAAAATATCAATATTTTGCGTATGTCTGCGCGTCTGTTGGATCCATTAGTACCAGCCACAGTGTTAGCTAATAATATAATAAAAAATAAAGAAAAAAAACAATTTAATAATAATTTTTAAGCAATGATGAATGTTGTTGGTGGGTGTACGTGTTTTCTTTTTACAAAACACAAGCATATATTTGCAGTTAAGCGTTGATAACTAATGGAATTTGTATTAAAAATTCATAAATATTCCACTTTTTTGCATTTCTTTTGAGCCGTTTAAGAGTACATTATAATTTTATATCGTTGTAAAGATGATCGAATGTAAAAAATAAAAATTATGAATATGAAAAAAAAACTCATGGCAGTTGACTGCATTCAAAATGGGTGATTTACTGAAAAATTTTTTAAAAGTTTTATATTTTTTCCTTAAACAAAAGGAAGTAGCCTAGTATTATTTACGAAAATCGGAGTAATGGATGAACATCAATGACTTTACACGGTGGTGTGACCCACATAAATAGACTATCTCGATGGAAAGAAATTGAAAAAATGTTTAACCGTTTGCAGGTGCATCCTAAGTGAATTCAAACTTAACCAGATTCAAACTTTGGACATTAAATTATATGGAGAAGAGAGCTGTGCACCTGGTAAATGAAGATTTGGGTCCAATTGAAGGGCTTATTGCAAAAACATGATAAGCCACACTGCTTTAAAAGTTCATATTTTATGTTCATTATGTTCCTTGATGCATTATAAATATCCACTGAAAATATTGAAAATAATATTGATTTCATGCAAATATACATTTTTTAAAAACTTTAAGGTCGATTATTTCGAAATATTATTTATGTGACATAACATGTTTTTATAATAAGCCCTTCAATTCATGAAGTACATCCTTGATACGATTATACTTTCTTCCTACAAATAGCTCTAGACTATCTTTTGTATCAAACTGATTGAGCCTTCGTGGCCAATAAGGCACTTTTATGAAAGATCATCATTAATCATGATGTCAGCAATAATTTAACTGAAAAAACCTGAGAATTTTGATAAAAATATAGAGCTCGCAGATGAACACAGTTGACAGTCGAATAATTATTTCATAATTTCATAAGTTTAAAAGTACAATACAAAAATACTTCCAACGTAAGGCTGTCTTACTTATCAGTTGGATCGAGCACAGCTGTTCTTAGGGCTAAGCATGTTGAAGAATAGAAATAGTTGAAGGATATAGAACTATTTAGAACCATTTTTTATAAAAAGATATGCAGCAGAATCTGGATATAGCGAACCCTCGAAAAAGCAAATAGCTCGAATAGTGTACGTATTTATTTCTAAACGGACAACTCTAAGCAGTGAACAACCAATCAAAACTCTCTAGATAGTGATAAAAATAATAACTGCCATATCAAGGAACACAAAAAAAATATAAGACAAAAGAGCACATTATATGTGTATAATATTTAAGGTGGAACATAACATTTGCAGCAGAGAAAACAGACTTTTTTTAAAAATTCATAACTCACAATAACTCACTGTACCCAGGCGACAGTCTCCGATTTGAATGATTTTCGGATATGTGATAGAAGACAAAAATCTAAGGTCGACGTATTTTTTTAATATGTGCTCAATTGATGGTTTAAGGTTTCAAACTCGCGTTCCAAAATCAGGAAAAATTTGGTATTTTTGCTATAGTTACGCTATTTTCTATGGAAGCATTTACAAATTTCGTACCAAACAAAAGCTCTTCTAAAACCACACACGATGTCATCAATTTTTCATAAGAAAATTTTGTTGTAATTTTGTTGTTGTAATTTTTAGTAATGTTTAGTCGATATCAAAGAAGTATGTTTTCAAAAATATTTCTTATTAATTTATGTTGGATTTTGGGCAATTTATAAACTTACCTTTTTTTTGTTTTTTTTTTAAATTTGTTACTGTTTATAATAAAATTTTAGTTTTATTGAAATGCATTAATTTTCCTTAAAGAAAAAATTTCATTACATTAAAAGTACCAAATATGGGTATCAAAAATTTTGTTTTTTTTGTGGCCTTTTCTCATATTTAAATATTTTATCGGAAAAATTTACACTTCATAGGACTTTCATACAAAATGTGTGCTTTTTATGTAAGTCTCATCTCACCAGTAAACAATAGTTATAATCAACCAAAGTACCAAATATGGACATTTTTACGATATGCAAAAGAAATGGAATGCATTTTGTCATATTACTTTAAAAAAATTTTTTTGGTTTTTAAGCAGGAAAAATCATAAAATCTTCTTATTTCAAAACGTCAACTTTGGGAATGAATAACTCATCAGATATGAAAATAATGTTTTTTATTTAAATTTCATAATAAAAAACATTAATTTCAAAATTAATTAAGCACTTCGGCTTAAATTCGTTTTGGAAAGGGTTTTTTTAAAAAACATTATATTATTGGTAAATCTTAAAAAAAGTGCCACTCAATGCAATTTTTTATTAATTATTATTTGTTATTATTTCTATTTTAATTAATATAATAATAAACATATATTTTGATTAAAAACAACAGCAACTTTTATTTTTGCAGAAAACTAGAACTTGGTTGAAAAGTATTGAAAGCCAAAATTAAAGAATGTAAATTTTGAAATGATATTTTTATTCAATACAAGCTGATGTAACCCGGTGTTACTCGGGGTTGTGCCTCGAGCACAGAAAGAGGACGATTTTCAAAACTGCTCTCATTTTTACGTTTTTAAAATTTTTTAAATTATCGTTTTTTGCGCCCTCCTTCCGTCGAAAGTGTTTAGTCAAATTTCCGTAAAACTGTACCTGCCAGACATTATTGAAACAAAAAATGACATCTTCAACGTCTCGATCTGACGTCTGGTTTCTGAGGAAAATGGACACCCGCACTCAGAAAAAAAACACATATCTTCCTCTGGTGAAAAATTTCTCTATTTTCGATGAAAGCAATTTTCTCTTTTCAAATAAAATTTTCTTCAATTAGAATATATTTTCACATTTTCGAAGAAATATTTCTTCACTTCTAGGAAATGAAAATATTTCAATGTCTCTTATAATGACAAATATTTTTCTTGCACAAAAAATTCTCATTTATACAGAAAAATTTTTTGAAAATGAAAATTTTTTCATATATTTTGATAAAAAATTCACTATGAGAAGTTTTTTCTTCAATGAAAACAAATTTTTTCTCAAAACTAAAGAGTCTTTTTCTCTCAAATCGAATTATTTTTATGTATTTCTCTTTTTCATAGATGGTTTTTATCATTTTTAGAGAATTTTAGGATCGCATTTAGAGAAAAGCATTCTCTGGAGCAAGGTCAATACCAATTTTCTCTAAATATGATGCCTTTTTTATCATATTCCGAGAAACTATTTTCTGACTGCAGTTTGAAAAGTCATTTCGAGAAAAATGCGTTTAAAGTTTTTCCAAGCATGCATTTAATATGCAATTTTATCTCAAATAAATTTCATTCGATTTTTGGATTGTCTTCGTTCAACTTAGGCTTTGGTCGATACTGTTCGGTTAATTTTTTTTCATCTTTATATAGCTTCTGTGGTATTCGTTAAACTTCTTTTTTTTCGTTCGTCTTTGGTTCTTGACTTCGTTTGCCTTCGGTTCATACCTTGATTTTTGTCGAAAGAACTTTTAAAAGCATAGGATCTATTTAAGTAACAGATACAAATGACTACCAAGTTTTAGCAAAATTGGTTCATCCGTTTTGACGTGAATGAGCCAAATATAGTTGATTGAATAAAGTGCCCTTTCGCGGAAGTTTTCTGAAATTTTAGAAGCCTCAATTCTGTTGCAGGGTCAAGTTATTTCACTTGCCAAATTTCAGTAAAATCAGTCAAGTCATTAAAGAGTTATTGAGTCTTAACAATGCACTACTTAAAGCACCCTCTTACGGAAATCTTTGGAATTTTGCTTAGCCTATGTTGTCTTGGGCGCAGTCGAACCTCCATACCAAATTTCATTGAAATCGGTTCAGGCGTTTAGAAGTTATTATAGAGTGCCACGCCCACATACTTCCCCCCAAAATTTTACCTATGCTTTATCTTGGGTGCAGATGAACCTTAATACCATATTTCATTGGAATCGGTCCAAGAGGTTAGGAGTTAAAGAGTCTTAAAAACGGACTTCTTAAAGCGCCCTCTTGCGGAAGTCTTTGTAATTTTTTAAAGCCTATCTTTTATTTTGGGAGCAGTTGAACCTCCATACCAAATTTCATTGAAATCGGTTCAGGCGTTTAGAAGTTATTATAGAGTGCCACGCCCACATACTTCCCCCCAAAATTTTACCTATGCTTTATCTTGGGTGCAGATGAACCTTAATACCATATTTCATTGGAATCGGTCCTAGAGGTTAGGAGTTAAAGAGTCTTAAAAACGGACTTCTTAAAGCGCCCTCTTGCGGAAGTCTTTGTAATTTTTTAAAGCCTATCTTTTATTTTGGGAGCAGTTGAACCTCCATACCAAATTTCATTGAAATCGGTTCAGACGTTTAGAAGTTATAATAGAGTGCCACACCCACATACTTGCGCCCACTTTTTACACCCCCTATGTTCTTTCTCTCTATGAAAGGTACTCGGTGTCCAAATGTCAGCTCAATCGGATAAACGGTGCGCGAGCCTATACGGAACAGAGAGACAGACAGACAGACAGACAGGAGGACAAACATTTGATTTTATATATAAGAAGAAGATAATCCACCTCGACTTCAATGCACTTATTCCAATGATCCTCCAGTAACACTATGGAACAAATTCTGGTTAGCAAAAGTTAGGTCGATTCTGAGAGTGAGGGGTGAAAATATAGGCTAAATAAGAAGACCCGCATCGCTGCGTTTGTTTATGTTAGTTTGAACTTTTTTTTTTAATCGAACTTTGGACTTTCGAAAGTAATCGCTGGGATCCAAATCAAGTGATTACGGTGGATGTTGAAGCAAGTAGTACTTTTCACTTGAATGAAATTGAATTTTGTTTATTTCTTTTAAAAAATCAGCCACAGTTAATTGTTTTGCCTTTTTCATGATAATTAATCAACAACATCGTTTTTGCGTTCCACGAAACTGACGCCATAATTTGTTTGCCGTTTAAGAGCTGAACAACCAGCTTTTGTTCACAATAAATGTTTTTGCTTAAGTTTAGGATCAGGTTGGTAGATTCAAGTCTCATCCATAGTAATCTGCTTAAAACGATCCAAATTATTCTGAGAAATTTGTTTTTTCAATTTTTGTTGAATTGTTAATGAAAACGGGACTATTATTCTGAAGAGCTTTTTCATATGCAATTCTTCGTGTTAAATATGGAGATACTAATGGTATTTGCAATTTCACGTTTAGTCAAACTTGGATATTCCATTTTATTTTTAGACGTTCACGACAGAGTTCATCTTCAACGCGTGAACGACCACGTTCACATTCTAAAACCCATCGGTGCACGGTTGAAAATGAAAGAATTTTATTAGTACAATATATTGGGGTTTTTTTTTTTTACAAAAAAATACTTTGACATGTCAATTTCGAATGGCTTGTAAACAAAAATTGCATAAAGAGATCGAAATAACATAACGTTATAAAATAAGTGATGAAAACAGAGGGAAATGGCGTATTTATTTTAACTAGTATCGCCTGGAGTCGAAATTCGACCAATTTACCGATTGTCTATTTATAGTTATATACGAGATGGTTCAAATAAGTTCAAGGCTATAACTCTTACTTGATTGAAGATATAAAGCTATTTTCTTCAAAAAAATATTTTTTGTTTTATTATTTTTTTCAAAACCAGAAAAACCAAATTTTAAAAAAATTTAATTTCGTCAAAGAAATCATAGAGAAAATCATAGCTTTGATTTTTGATGGCACGGACAGTTTATTAATTTAGTGTCAAGACGCAATAAATTCACCTTAAATCCAGCAAAGACTTTGAAAGAAAATCAAAAATGCAATTTTGAGTTTTTGTTTTTTTACAAGAAAAATAATTTTTACCCCATATTTTAAGAATAAATCAAATTTTATGGTCTTTTTTTAAAAGGAATAATTTAAATATAAACAAACAAAAAACGGTATTATTTTCAAAAGTTTTTTAAGTTAATTGATAAGACCTAAACACAAAAAAGAAATAAATAAAATCTATTCACAAATGGCGGAGATATTGGCTTCCCAATTTAGAACATTCAATTTGAGACAGTTTTTTTCTCTCTCTTGGCATTTGGTTGAAACACACGCTTAATAACTAACGACAGTATTAAGAAAATTCATTACAAATACTTTTGGTTAGATACTTTTGGTTGCTGTAATTTTTAACACTTTTAAAAGAAAGTTTAACAAACTTTTAGAAGAAATTAGAAAAATTGAAAAACCGTTAAAATCCGACCAAGATATTCACATGGAAAGTCAAATTTTTTAATTCAAAACACTTTTTTTTACAAATTTTACAATTGACAAATTTTTTTTTTTAGCTTTGAACCAAGGATTTCAGGTGTCAAACCTATTCAGTCAAGTCTGCCTTGATTCGGAAAATGGGGTGATAGATAAGAAGGAAAGAAAGGGAAATCAAGAGAAACAAGTGAAGAATGTTATAGTGTGGCGAAGTGCTATATCAGCATAGAATTTGGATCTGAGGCAAGTGTTATGCCTTTACCTCAGTCGATTCGAGTTATCAAGCAATCTTATTCCACAAACATCTCTACCACCAACTACAACTTCCAAAGTCGTATATATTGATGAAGATTTAATTTCAGTTGATTAGAAATGAGTAAAGAATTAAAGAAAAGTAAAAGCGTAGGACCATGGCTAGACCGGGATTCGAACCCGGAACCTATGGGTTGGCAGTCAAGCACGCTAACCACTCGACTACCGAGGCCCCCTTAAACTAAATTTTTTAAGAAAATCTTTCTTTTAACAAAAATTCAAATCATACCAACACAAAAACTCTTCTCCAACCAAATTTCATATTAATCAAAGAGCAGATTTTTTCAAAAATGTAATTTCTCTCTTAGAAGGTTGGGAACCCACTCTATCAGATATATCATTTATATATACATTCTGCACATCTGGGCAACATAACCTTTCGAATGATATAAGTTTCATTTTTTTTGAACTTTTATGTTCACGTATTAATATATCAGATTCTTTTGATGGTTCAAAGGTGTCGTTTTCAGATTTTTTTCCCCCAACTTGTAGAGTTAGAGCCTTTTTCGAAAAAAGTTTTTCTAAAAAATAGTGATATTTTAATATTCACTTGTTGCATTTAAAAGTTTCAAAAAATGGTACAGCGAATATTTCAATTGAGTTTTTGCTTTGAAAATTACTGTTAATACCATGCAATATCAACAAATAAAAGCAAGGTTGCCATTTATTTCAATGTAAATAAAATTAAACTTTTTAAAAGATTTAGAAAAATTTAATACGGGTGTTTTTTGGGTATTGCATACAAATACAGCTTAAAATTTATAAAGCTGCTGTTATTTTTCAAAGTTATGAAAAATCCTCAAGAGTTCAAGTTTTGATATACTTCCATGTGCCATTAGAAACAATCACATGTCATTTGGTATATACTTTAGAAAATGACTCATCAATGTTTAGTACGTGAATGATATCAGCAGTTGGCATTTACCTCAATATTGTGGATTATTTGTTAAACATTAACAATTTTTTGTTTCACATACAAAAAAAAACAAAAATGTCACAACACGTGACTCAATTTTAGAAAAAAAATCCATTATTGCCAAAGCAGACTGCAAATTAAGACAGCATTAAAGTAATGCAAAAATTACTTCTATCTACACATAAAAGAGTAGAACTTTTATTTTTGTCCACACACTTCATAAATAATCTCAATTATTTTAACCTAGATATATAATCTATGTTGATAAAATCTGTCACTTAGTTGATAATAAACGTGAATATCCTTACTTTGTAAGGTCTTATTTCCAAAAGACACTTTGTAACATATCTCTTTTTGTTAATTCGTCGGCTTTTAAAACTTTCGCAATTTAAACCTTTATATTAAAAACCCCTTAACTAAAAAGTTGTCTAATTTAATTACTCATACGCCATGTTGTGCCGCAAGTTATCTTAAATATTACCTTCATTATTTTTCAGAATATATCCATTTTGATCGTGCTCATCTATGCCTGGCGCATCAGTGTTAATGTGCGTAAATCTGGTGATTTGGAGGACGTTTACTACGGTGAGTTTTCTTCTATTTTCTCTTCTTAAATCTTTTCATACATATTTATAAGATCCAGCATATTTTACATCTTTAACAAAGCTGACATTTTTCCGTACTACTTTGCCTTCTTGTACCTTATCATACATTAAGACCAAATATACCCAATTTTCATATCTTCGCCAACAAAATCAAATAAAAAAAAAAATCTTTTTAATTAATTTGATCCAGCTTAGTGGTAATTGTTATTGTAGGTTTAGCAAACAAAACAAAAAAAAAAACAAATAAAAATGGATGGGCAAAACTTTTTGAGCTTTTGTCTTTTGCGAACCTGACAACCAACGCATTTTGTGGTAAGCAGCAACCGTTTTTCGGTCATATAAACATGATTTAAGTTACACACACAAACACACACATCACACCTATACACAAGAGGCAGCTTATTTCCATGACCTTTGCAGCAGCCACACACTTGACACTCATACCGCACACACACACGTGCTCTTATTAAGCAATGTTATCCGATTTGTCAACATAGACCTACGACATAAAACAATATTAATGCGCACGCAAAGCCAACATGTGTTTGCATGTGTGTATGTATCCACAGAGTTCACCTAATACAAACAAACAAAGAAACAAACAAACATGCAGACATGCTAGCCTGTTATAGTGGACCATGTTTTCTGTTCTATTTAATTTCTCTTATTTTGTTAACCCATTATTCTGCTACGCTTTCTGTTTCCTTTTTCCTTTTCTTAGCATCATTTAACATATTCTACGTTTTCTCTTTCTCAACTGCTTCTTTATTCCCCAAATATTTACCATTTATTTAGGTTTGACCTTAACTTATTGTGTTTTCATTATTTTTCTCTTCTTGCAGGTGTTCAAATTGCATACTTCGCCATCATCGGTACCCAAATGTCGATGATTGTTCTGAGCATCATGTTGATGTTTGGTATTTATAAGGTAAGCCAATCAAGCATAACATTTTGCAACCTTTGCAACCTTTTCATATGTCATATATGTATGACTTAAGCTTTTATTTGCACTTTCATCGAATTAATAGCCAAAGGCTATAGAACAAATATTAGCTGAATACGCAGACGTTTGTTTAAATGTGTGCGTGTTTAGTCCTCAAAATGTTGTAGAATATATATATATATATATGCGTATATGTGCCTGTGATTGTGTCTGCTAAGATGTCTCTGCAAACTTATGGATTATGCGATGAAATGAATTAATTTATTAGAAGCCTTTACTTCAAAACTGTTTATTTAGGCTTTGTTTAAGCCCAGAGCAGTGATCTGTCATAATTGAATTTTAGCACTCAGATGTTTTTGATATCTCAGAACACTTTTGTGACAAAATAAGTGGTTATTTATAGATATCTTCCATTTTCAGACTATTTTTGTTGAGGGCTAACAAACTTGCATGATACTGTGCATAAAAAGATTCAACCGAACATATATGAAGCAATATTTTATGGTTTGAAAGCATAAGGCATATAAATTATGATGTTATGTTAATTTGTTATATTATCGTCATAGATAAAATAAAATTTATTTTGTCTGAAAACTCTATTTCTTCACGATTCAAAGAAGCTTTGTTTTTATGTGGTGATTAACAAATGTTAGACTCAGAGGCGTTCCTGGGCTTGGTGTCACCCGGGGCGGATGTCATGGTGGCACCCCTATAGATAAGAAATTTTTAAATGCAGTAAGAAACCAAACAATTCGATGAAACCAAAATCGTTTTCGTCTGAGATCGTTTTCTTCACATATTGTACATTCAAATAACTCTCAAATGACGTTGAAATTTTTCAATTAGTATCTGTCTTACAATAAGAAATAGGTCGATTTTATTATAAAAAACAACAACATTTCATCGCGTTCTATACAAATACCAATTTTTTTGAGGCACCAGCGGAGAGCTGCAATAAATCTGATATTACTTTATATATGTGTACCAAACTTTTTTAAATAATCTTCAAATGTTGTATTATAATATACTAATTTTAAATCTGTAATAACAATATGTCATAAAAAAGTTCTTGAAAGTATGCTTTTTAATGGCGCTGCACAGTGTATTCATCCTATACAAAATTAGTACAAAAATAGAAGGAGTACTCCGATAATTATTAAATTTTGTATGGTTGAATAATTTAAGCCAAATAAGCCAAATTGCAAAAATTATTAAATCGGTTAATTCTTAGGGATACCTTTCTTGGACCTATATTAATTTTAACATTATTTTGCATGCGAGAGCTTACAAAAGTTGCCCGATCTTAACAAAATTTGATCAAAAGGCTAGGCAATTAGAGAAATAGTTTTGCACTGAAAACAGTAGAAATTTATGAGAACTTAGTGGTACCAAAGATCATATAATACAAAGATGCGCCACGGCCATACAACCGAATGGCACAGTAAAAATTTAATGTGGATTTATCATAAATCCACTTTAAAGCTTTGTGAGAGCCAGCGAGCGAACGATGTAAAGCTTTTGAGAGTGAGAGACGAGTAAGCAACGATGTGAGCATAATATTGGAGAGCAATAGAGAGCAAATGTTGAGTTTTAATGCACGAAACATCTCATAAAACGATTTAGCCACAACGAAAAAGTAGCTGAATTTCCTTGCGTTTTAACAAAAAAATGTAGGCATGTTTTGTTCAAATCTACCCTACGCACATTGTAGGCATATGTTTTTCAAAATTAAATTCACTTTAATTATTATAATATGATCTTTGATTGAAATGTAGTCGCAAATAATGTTGTAAGAGACATTTCTAAAATGGATTTTTGCGGTTCTATTTTATTTGATTTGTTTATTTTTTAATTAGTTATTATTTATTTATTAATATATAGCCATTTCCACAGAATGGTCTACCGGGACCGAACATGAAAATGTCACTAAAACAATAAGTTTTTGTTTTATTATATAAAAAAATGCTTGAATTTTTATATGACTTTACAACTTATTTCAGTTGTTATTCTAGCAAAATTGTTATTGTTGTTATTCTGACTAGCAAAAAAGTAGAAAAACACTGCTTTGAGAAAGTAAAAAGTGCTGGTAATTCCTTTTTGGTTTTACGACAGTTGCACTAATTAGCTTCTCAAAGTTAGTGGACTGCATGAACCACAGATAATTTAATTAAATTTAATTTAATTTAAGTTAATTTAATTTAATATAATTTAATTTAATTTAATTGAATTTAATTTAATTTAATTTAAATTAATTTAATTTAATTTAATTTAATTTAATTTAATTTAATTTAATTTAATTTAATTTAATTTAATTTAATTTAATTTAATTTAATTTAATTTAATTTAATGAAATTTAATTTAATTTCATTTAATTTAATTTAATTTAATTTAATTTCATTTAATTTAATTTAATTTAATTTAATTTAATTTAATTTAATTTAATTTAATTTAATTTAATTTAATTTAATTTAATTTAATTAAATTTAATTTAATTTAATTTAGTTTCATTTAATTTAATTTAATTTAATTTAATTTAATTTAATTTAATTTAATTTAATTTAATTTAATTTAATTTATTTTAATTTAATTTAATTTAATTTCATTTAATTTAATTTAATTTAATTTAATTTAATTTAAATTAATTTAATTTAATTTAATTTAATTTAATTTAATTTAATTTAATTTAATTTTATTTAATTTAATTTAATTTAATTTAATTTAATTTAATTTAATTTAATTTAATTTAATTTAATTTAATTTAATTTAATTTAATTTAATTTAATTTAATTTAATTTAATTTAATTTAATTTAATTTAATTTAATTTAATTAAATTTAATTTAATTTAAGTTAATTTAATTTAATATAATTTAATTTAATTTAATTGAATTTAATTTAATTTAATATAATTTAATTTAATTTAATTTAATTAAATTTAATTTAATTTAATTTAATTTAATTTAATTTAATTTAATTTAATTTAATTTAATTTAATTTAATTTAATTTAATTTAATTTAATTTAATTTAATTTAATTTAATGAAATTTAATTTAATTTCATTTAATTTAATTTAATTTAATTTAATTTCATTTAATTTAATTTAATTTAATTTAATTTAATTTAATTTAATTTAATTTAATTTAATTTAATTTAATTTAATTTAATTTAATTTAATTTAATTTAATTAAATTTAATTTAATTTAATTTAGTTTAATTTAATTTAATTTAATTTAATTTAATTTAATTTAATTTAATTTAATTTAATTTAATTTAATTTAATTTAATTTAATTTAATTTAATTTAATTTCATTTAATTTAATTAATTTAATTTAATTTAATTTAAATTAATTTAATTTAATTTAATTTAATTTAATTTAATTTAATTTAATTTTATTTAATTTAATTTAATTTAATTTAATTTAATTTAATTTAATTTAATTTAATTTAATTTAATTTAATTTAATTTAATTTAATTTAATTTAATTTAATTTAATTTAATTTAATTTAATTTAATTTATTTTAATTTAATTTAATTTAATTTAATTCAATTTATTTTAATTTAATTTAATTTAATTTAATTTAATTTAATTTAATTTAATTTAATTTAATTTAATTTAATTTAATTTAATTTAATTTAATTTAATTTAATTTAATTTAATTTAATTTAATTTAATTTAATTTAATTTAATTTAATTTAATTAAATTTAATTTAATTTAATTTAATTTAATTTAATTTAATTTAATTTAATTTAATTTAATTTAATTTAATTTATTTTAATTTAATTTAATTTAATTTAATTTAATTTAATTTAATTTAATTTAATTTAATTTAATTTAATTTAATTTAATTTAATTTAATTTAATGAAATTTAATTTAATTTCATTTAATTTAATTTAATTTAATTTAATTTAATTTAATTTAATTTAATTTAATTTAATTTAATTTAATTTAATTTAATTTAATTTAATTTAATTTAATTTAATTTAATTTAATTTAATTTAATTAAATTTAATTTAATTTAATTTAGTTTAATTTAATTTAATTTAATTTAATTTAATTTAATTTAATTTAATTTAATTTAATTTAATTTAATTTAATTTAATTTAATTTAATTTAATTTAATTTAATTTAATTTATTTTAATTTAATTTAATTTAATTTAATTTAATTTAATTTAATTTAATTTAATTTAATTTAATTTAATTTAATTTAATTTAATTTAATTTAATTTAATTTAATTTAATTTAATTTAATTAAATTTAATTTCATTTAATTTAATTTAATTTAATTGAAATATATTTTTAAAATTAGAATTCAAAAAATTCATTATCACAAAAACGAAAAAAATGCTGAAATCGCAAAATTCAAAAACTTGCTTCATTCATTATCCATTGATTTTCGTGTAACAACAGCAATAACCGGTTTCATGCAACAACAACTCTACAATAACAAAATACATTGTGGTAATCGTTGTGGTTGTGGCAAGGGAAAGGGACACAGTCAAAACAAATATAAACGATGCTAGCAACAACAATGCGCATGCGTCGTAGCACTGGTAGCCACAACAACACAAACTGACGATCATTTGCATACAATTTCGATAGAAACACATTTTTATGCGATTTGAGTCCTCTATCTATTATATGCTTTCTATGGATTCTATGTAATGGCAAGGGGAGAAGAGTGAAAGGTCGAAAACTCAAGCAAGAATTTAAAGCTTTTTCGTTTGGCACTCACAAAAGCTTACGTTTTGATCTGAAAAATATTTATTACTTTTTAATGTTCTACGTGGCGCATCTTTATATTATATGATCTTTGGTGGTACCTTCCTTGAACCTATATTAAATTTTTATAAGATTTTGTATGTGAGGTACGTACAAAAGTAGCCCGATCCTATCAAAACTAAGTGAGAATGCTAGACAAGAAGAGTAATAGATGTGAACTGAAAATTATAGAAATTGGTAAAACCTTAAGGGAGCCACTCTTGCACCTATATTATTTGTTTTTTAAAAATCCAATTCAAGAGACATTTTATGTTGTTTATAATAGAAAAATAAATATGGTAACTTTTTTTATCACTCATATCACTACTGACTTTCATCAAGAAAGAATCCTTTTTTTGTAATTCCCTTTTGAACTTTGCTAAATTATTTTCCTATTCAAAAACTATAATTTTTCCCAAAAAGTACTTAATTAAAACTGGATAACTTTCTTGCTTATAAAAAGGTGCAGATAATATTTTGGAAATAAAAAGTTAATACTTCAAATCAAATTACGAAAAATTTTCGCTAAAATCGAAGAATTTGTTTCTTATTCCATTTTTAAATTTGATAAATTTTTAATATTTTTCTGTGCAAAATTTACAGTTTTTGTAGGTATAGGTTTGTAAAAAAACACTTTTTAAATATGCAAATCTTTCTTGTTTATAAAAAAGTGCAAACAATATTTTGAAAATAAAAAATAAATACTTAAAATAAAATTACAGAAAAGTTTTGCTAAAATCCAATAATCTTCTTTCTTTTTTTTTGTTATAGCTTAAAAACAAAACAACAACATTTTTTTGTATTTTTGTATCATTAAGCGCATTATTGGCATCGAGTACGCTTAACAAATAAATAACTTTCGAAATAACCTCATCGAAATCAATATTACTTGCAAGCGCGTTTTCAATGGAAAAAAATAGCAAGATCGGGAACTCTTGCCTCTCCCTTGGAAGACCTTGAATAAGTTTTAATAAATTTTAGTTTTGACAACGTTTCCACAATGATTTCTCTTCATTGTTCCGACTTGCAAGCAGAATTCTAAATTTCAAAACAGCTATTAAAAAAATTATACACACATTTCTTAACGTTAAGTATTTTTTCACTTTTACTGATTGTTTGAGAAAAAAAAAAATATCGAAATGGTGTCACCCCTAAAATGGTGGTACCCGGGGCGGACCGCCCCCTCCGCTCCCCCCTAGGAACGCCTCTGGTTAGACTGTGGAACGCCTAATGGAAAAGCGGATTTATCAATTAAAAGTTTTTTTTTATAAGACAGTGGCATAAATTATAAAAAAATAAATACAGGCCATTTCTAAGCAAAATTCGACTTTCTTCATAAAATTTATTACAAAATTTTTGAAAACTGAAAATTTTTGAAAAGTTTCTTTTGTTTGTGTTTTTATCGAACAAAATATTTTAAGATTTTGTATTATTGAAAGCTCTAGATCAAGTACTTTAACAAAACAAGAAGTTAAGATTATTCATAATTGAGCTCCAGGTCAAGTAAAACATGTTACAGAAAGAAATACTTGTGAAAAGAAACTCGCGTGTAGCAACGTACATGTGGCAGAAGTGAAACTTCTTAAACAGTAAAAAATATGATAGATTTTAGTGTGAAATAGAGAGAAAGTATTTGAAAAGAAAATCAATCAACACAAAATGGAATAATATTCTGTTTATTCAATATTTATATCCAGGGACCGTACTGTTTATGGTTTTTATCGAAAAAGTCACATGATCACTGTTATCTTTTTATTTTTTTTTTATTTTTCCGACATAACTAAAAGTTATTTTGTGCCTTATATTTTTTTGGGCAAAAATAACAGTTACTTTTGAATTTTATTTCATCGGTCAAAAATAACAGTTTTTTCTGCCGTTTATTTTTTCGGTCAAAAATATCAGGCAATTTGTATTTTATTCAAAATTCATTTTACCGACTAAAAAAGTATTGATATATTATTTTCATCTTATCGGTGAAACATTTTACTGATGGTGTCAACATCTGTCAAGCGGCCTTTTTAAATACACAAATTGCATAATTTTGTTGACCGAAAAACTAAAAGTCACAAAATAATTGTTACTTTTGACCGATAAAATAAAAATAAAAAGTAACCTTTATTTTAAAGTAACCTAATTTCCGTGCATACTTGTAGGATGAAAATCAAATGGTACAGTACGGATCAAATGGTACAGTACGTTCTTCAGACATGGTGTGTGTCTGTGGAATGCAAGACGCGAACTAAAACTCGTTGAATATTAATTGCATTTTGTTTGCTAATTTGTCATATGGCTATGTGGCGTAGTGATAGAGCTTCTGACTCTTATGAGATGATTAATAGAGAGCCTGGGTTCTATTCCCGCTGGCGACGATAATTTTTTTAAAATTTTCATATGAATTCAAAACGTTAGCCGAGCGTCACGAATAAGACACCTTGAAATTTCAGTCGCCGCCAAAGAGGTTTCACTTCAAAAAAACCTAAAGCAACTGAGTAGACCACAGGGAAAATCACGCAAGACTGCTAAAGAGTTCATTTAGCATCCAACAAAACAGTGCTATCTGGTAAAGCTATGTGATTAGATCTAATGTGCTTTATGCAGAGTTGTTGTTTCTTTTAAAGGTTGGTTTTTTATGAGATTTTTTCAATATGGGTTACTCTATTGTCTGACAGTTGTTTTGACAGTTTGAAGTGACGTCTCAAGTCAGTATTGTTAGGCAAATCATAATGAATAAGTTAATTCCAGAACAACGCTTCCAAATCATGGAAATTTATTTTCAAAAACAGTGTTCAATTAAAAATGTTTATAGAGCACTTCGTGAATTTTATGGTGCACATAATCGTTCGTCTGAGACCACCATAGAGAACGTAATTACCAAATTTCGGTCTACATCCACTCTTTTGGATGCCAAGCCACCGAGAAGAATGAGAAGAGTGCGTACAGAAGAAAATATTGCTGTCGTTGAGGCCAGTGTCGAAGAAAACGGCAATTTATCGATTCGTCGTCGTGCGCAAGAATCTGGACTTTCTCCATCGACTTTATGGAAAATTTTGCGTAACGATTTGGGTTTGGGGCCATACAAAATTCAATTGGTCGTTATTGGTTGCTTAATCAATTAGACGAAGATTCGCTTTTTTACCGCAAAGCTCTCTTGAGTGATGAGGCACATTTTTGGTTGAATGGATATGTCAACAAGCAAAATTGCCGTATTTGGAGCAAAGATAATTCACACGCCGTTCAAGAATTAATTATGCATCCCGATAAATGTACTGTTTGGTACGGCCTATGGGCTGGTGGAATCATCGCTTATTATTTCTTTAAAAATGAGAAACGACGACGCGTTACCGTGAATGGAAATCGATACAGAACCATGATCAATGAATTTTTGTTGCCAAATCTTCAAGATATGAATGTGGACGAAATGCGGTTTCATTAGGATGGTGCCACTTCACATACTGCGGGCGAAACAATCGACTTATTGAAAGATTATTTCAACGACAACATTATTTCGAGAAATGAACCGGTGAATTGGTCTCCGCGTTCGTGTGATTTTACGCCACTTGATTATTTTTTGTGCAGATACGTCAAGTCATTAGTTTATGTGGACAAACCAGCAACGATTGACGCTTTGGAAACCAATATTCAACGTGTCATTGCTGAAATACGGCTTCAAATGTTTGAAAAGGTGGTCGAAAACTGGACCTCCAGAATGACCTTTGTGCAAAATAGTCGTGGTAGCCATATGCCCGAAATTTAAGTGTTAAATGCCAAGAAATTATCTACCAAATAAAAAATTGTTTGGCCATTTCATAATTTGGCATGTGTTTTATTAAAATTTCAAATCAGCAAGCTTTTAAAAAAACACCCTTTAGTTGTCTTCATTAAAGTACTAAGCCTAAAGCTCACTTTAAGTAACTGTAGTAATAAAACACTTTAGGGGGGAGACAATGGGGCGATAATTATAATCTTCTAATATATAAAATCAAATTTTTGTCCCTCTGTCTGTCTGTCTATTTGTCTGTCTGTCTGTTCCGTATAGGCTCACGCACCGTTTATTCGATTGGGCTAAAATTTGGACACCAAGCACGTTTAATAGAGAGAAAGAACATGTCTGTGGGCGTGGCACTCCATAGAAACTTCTAAACGCCTGAACCGATTTCAATGAAATTTGGTATGAAGGTTCAACTGCAACCAATATGAAGCATAGGTAAGAAGTGGGCGAAAGTATGTGGGCGTGGCATTTTATAATAACTCCTAAACGCCTGAACTGATTTCAATGAAATTCGGTATGAACGTTCAACCGCACCCAAGATGAAACATATAATATAAAAAATTCCAAATATCGTTAGAGGGCGCTTAAAGTAGTGCATTGTTAAGACTCAATCACTCCTAAATGACTTGACCGAATTTACTAAAATTTGGTACATGAAATAATCTTACCATGCAACAGAATCAAGGCTATTTAAATTTCAGAAAACTTCCATGAAAGGGCGCTTTATTCAACCAACTATGCCTGGCTTATTCATGTAAAAACGGATGAACCGATTTTGATAAAACTTGGTAAGCATTTGTATATTGTTCTGAAAAAGATCCTATGCTTTCAAAAATTCTTTCGACAAAAATCAAGGAATGAGCCAAAGGCAAACGAAGTCAAGAACCAAAGACTTACGAGTAAAAAAAAGTTTAACGAGTATGAGCAGAAGTTATGTACCGAACAAAAATTAACCGAACAGTATCGACCATAACCAAAGTTGAACGAAGACAATCCACAAATCGAGTCGATGCTTAAGGATTTTTTAAAATTGGAAGTTTTTTGAGATAAAAATGCATATTAAATGCATGCTAAAAAAAACTTTAAACTCATTTTTCTTGAAATGGCTTTTTCATACTGGGTGACCATTTTCCTCAGAAACCACATGTCAGATCGAGACGTTGAAGATGTCATTTTTTTGTTATCATGTCCGGCAGTTACATTTTTATGGAAATTTGGACTTTCGACGGAAGGAGGCGTAAGACCTCAAAAAACAATAATTTAAAAAATTTAAAAACTTAATCGATAATTAAAAAAAAAATAAAATGGAAGCAGTTTTAAAAATCATCCTTTTTCTGTGTTCGAGACACAACACCGGGTAACATACGCTAGTAATAATTATATAATAAAATGATTTCAAAATAAAGTTCAAGAATAAATAAAAGAACAATCCTCAAATCTGATGATGATTACCGCAAACGAAAAACTGATAATGATTTACGGATATGCACCTGAATGTCCGGAACCTAAATTGGGATGTTGCCTCTATCCATTGCAAACCAAGAAATTCCGATTGAAATGAAATACAGGGTTGCTAACGGCAGGCATCTACTCCAGCGGCCATGCGAAGAAGCACGAGTTTGGATGCGGATTTGTAGTTGGTAAGAGAATATGGCATTATGTCCTGCGACTCACTCCTGTGAACGAACGACTTGCCATAATCCGCTTCAAGGCTAAATTTTGTACATTACCTAATATGTGCGCACGCTTCGACAGAATAAAAAGATGATGAGACCAAAGAAAGTTTTAGAGTGCCTTGAAGACGCATACGATCGTGCTTGGTGATTTTTCGTCTATAAATAGCATTAAAATCCTTTTGCTTAAAGTGTACTTTTAGGACCTCAACTTACTTACTTACTTAGGTGGCCATGATAACCCGTTGACGGGTTACGGCCGACTTCATTAGCTCTCGCCAGGCGTCTCTGCTTCGCGCGCGCCGTCTCCAATCTCTTTCACCAAGCGCGGTAAGGGCTTCCTCGGTCTGCTTAATCCATCGGAGGCAAGGTCTTCCTCTTCTTCGTCGACCCAGGGTTTTCGTCTCAAACATCTTATTCGCTGGAGCTTCTTCATCCATACGAAAGACATCAACCAGCCAACGTAGTCACTGAATTGTTATACACTGTACTATGTCAATGTCGTTTTAGAGCTTGTACAGTTCGTGGTTCGTTTGAATGCGATAGTCGTCGCCAACTCGAACAGGACCAAAGATTTTGCGAAGAATTTTCCTCTCGAACATCGCAAGAGCGGCTGCATATGTTTGCGATACCACCCATGAGTCAGCGCCATAGAGAAGCACAGGTATGATGAGCGTCTTGTAGAGTGTTAGTTTTGTCGATCGAGAGAGGGCTCTGGAACCTAATTGCTTACTTAGCCCGTAGTAGCACCTATTAGCAATTGTAATTCTTCACTTAAACTCCAGGCTTACATTATTGTTGCTGTTTACGGCGGTGCCAAGGTATGTAAACTCCTTGACAACTTCAAAGTTTTATATTTGCCTGCTCTAACATGGGAGCCTAGACGCCACACTTCCCTATTTGCAGACAGCATATACTTTGTTTTGCCCACGTTCACCGTCAAACTCACTTTGGCTGGACCTTAAGGACCTTAAAGTTTACTTTATTTTTACCTTTACCCCAATATCTAGAACTAATATGTGAACTACAACATCAGAATCATATAAATTTTTTGAGAATAACAACGTAAGCAACAACATTAGCGAAAAAAGTTAAATTATTGTTCATTCTTAATTCTTTCTAACATATATTTAACTACAATAAAATTATTAAATATCTTAGTTATATAAATAAACTTTACAGAATAACACATTGGACAGTCAAAAATACCTGGGAGATAATGTTTTGTTTTTCTGGTAAGTATTGTCGAGTTAAAGAATTTTCTATACTTTAAATTTGAAATCTGAACTTATGGTCAAAAATCGATTTTGCCTTCCTTTGCCCACATTTTGACCTATAACGTTCCTGATTGCTAACCAATTTTAAAAATTTAACCGGTTCCTAAAAGACTAAACTGGAAATTTTTCAACTTTTATATCGTTTTTTGGGATAACTGAGAAAACTATGTGTATTTACTCGGCAAATAAAACTTTTTTCAATTTGTTCGACTTTTTCCAACTTTAACAATTTTTCAATGCAGTAAATTACAAAGAATCCACCCTTTTTTTGCATGGATTCATAAAAAATATTAAATAACAATTAAAACGCAATTTATTGTTTAAAAATCAGTCTGTAATTACAAAGTTATTCAACTTTTACTAAAAATAGATTTTTAAGAATGCTAATAAAACAAATTATTTTTAAAATATAGATGCTAGAGAGGTATCTATTTCTGCCGTTTTCAGTATGCATCTATAACTCTATTTTTCGAGCATTCTTACTGAGTTTCGTTCGGCATACAGGCCTCCCATACAAAATCATGTAAAAATTTGATATGGGTCCAAGGCAGGTACCCACAAGGCATTATCAATTTTTACCATTTTCAATGCACATCCATATTCCTTATTGCCTAACGTTCTGACCAAAGTTGGTACAGATCGGTCAACTTTTGTATGCATCTCCCATACAAAATAATATATAAAATTAATTAGGTTCTATAAAGGTACCCTTAGGAACTGACCGATTTCAACTATTTTTGCAATTTTTCTAAATTGGCTTCAACTTACCAAGCATTAAAAATTACATTATCATATGAGCACTCCTTCCACCAATTATGGTAGGAAGGATAGGAAGGACCAATTTTGTATGGGATGAATACACTGGTGTCATGCCGAAAATGTATTTTTGGAAAAAATCTACTTCATAAAATGTTGACTTACTTTGTTAATTACAGCCTGATTTTTTAAAAATAAATAAATAATTAGAATTGTTATTAAATATTTTTTAAGAATCCATGTAGGACAAGTGTATAGACAAGTCTCTATATCGAAGTTGGAAAAAGTCGAAAAAATTGAAAAAAAGTTATATATCAGGAATATACTCAAGTTTTCTCAAGTTGTTCCAAACAACGATATGTACATTGAACAACTTCAAGTTTCGTCTTTTAGGATCCGGTAAAATTTTCAAAATAGGTGGGCAATCAGGTACGTTGTAGGCAAAAAGTGAGCAAAGGTAGGCAAAATCGGTTTTTTACCATAAGTTCAGATTTTGGGGATTTTGGGGTTGTCTGGCAAATTTAAAGTATAGAACGTTCTTTAACTCGACAAGACCTAGCAGAAAAATAAAAATATCTCTCAGGAATTTCAACTTCGTTCCATTTTGTTGCACTATGTTATCTTTAAATTTTACTTTACACCTCATATTAATATTACTTATACCATACAGCACCGCGAATGCTGTATTTTTGCTTGCAATAAAAATTAATTATTTATATCTCAAGTAAAAATACATACTTTAAAATAAAATTCTTCGCTGCTAAGTAAAGTAAAAGTATTATTCACGATTATTTGCAATAAGAACTAGTTCATTCACACACGTACTCACTCTCAATGTCATAAGCACACGCACAAATTTCAACTGAAATTGAAAGAACACACCTATAAGTGCCGGCCGCAAGTTTTTCTATAGCTATCCTTAAATTTTTTACGATTTTTAACATTTTATTTTGAAGCCTGATATATTTTAATTTTTCCAGAAATTTATGTTTGCTCAACGGTAAGCATTTAGTGAAGCATTATCGCATTGAGCAGATGTGTCAGCGTAACCATGTGTTGACGACGGTGTGAGGAGAAGAGATATTTATTGAATTTTTTTGTGAGGAAAATTTGGAATCTTTCTATGAATTCCAATAAAAATAACGCAGCACAACCGAAGCATGGCATGCCAAAAGCTATGCATGAATAGTGATGCAAAAGCTGAGAAAACGTATGACAGAATGATAGATGGGAGCAATGAAAAGTTAATATGCTGAATGATGAAAAATGTTGGAATAACTTAAGGACTTTAATTGCACATTTTTGGTAAAAAAATGCTTGAAGTGTGCAATTTTTAAATTTACATGGCTACCAAAACGATGAAAGTGCAAAATAATGAAATAACTGAATACATACAAATATGAATATTGACATAAGATAAGGTATAAAAAAACATTGAATTTTTTTCTTACAACATGAGGAAAAATTTAAAGCAAACAACAATAAACAAAAAAATCAATATAAAGAGAGTAGTCAAAATATTTTAACAATTCGCAAAAGTTGCTCAGTCAATCGTATAAGTTATTTAAATTAAACGCAAGCCCTACCCAATTAGTTAAAAAAATTAAAAAATAAATAAAGGAAAATCATGCCAAAAGTGCGACCAAAAGTAACTAAAAATAGGAAAAAAATCACATAACAGACATGGCAAACAAGCCACACACAAAATTAATTATATAAAAATCTTAAATATTTTCAAATATGAAAAGACTGTAACAAAAATTACAACAAAATATACGTCTTAAGACGTTAGCTGCGGGATATATTATACATAATTTGTCCCAAAGCAAATTTAAAAAAAATGTAAGCTAAAGAAGCAAAAAAGCTTTGTTTACTAAAATAATAAATAAGTTGTTGTTAATCTTACAAGTTTAAATGAAACAATGTTTTTAAACAAAACACTGCTTGTCCTATGTAGACAAACAGAATATTAAAATTGACTGGTTTTTAATAAAATATAATAAACTACCCACAAAAAATTTAATGTTAATCACCAAAAATTAATTAAATGACATGGGTCGGGAAACAGGTCTCAACAACATAAGCTTGAAGAAAAATATGTACTACAAATATTAAAAAGTTATATGGAAATATTTGTGATAAAAATTTGTAAATTCTAAAATTTTAAACTGAAATCAACCTTCTTCAATACTTTAATAAGAATGCATTCTAAACAATTATGTGAAAATTTTTCTCTTATTCTTGACTTTTTCCTGGCTGTATCTTCCATTCGTCCAGTCAATGGTTAATCCAATTTTGCTTGTCACTTGCAAAGTTTCTTGATGTCTTTTCTTTTTTCCATCATCTTTCAGATGATTTTTTTAATTTACTTCTTTCAAATCGGTGTGTTTGAAAAGAAATTTTATAAGGGGTTAAAATTTTGCGGATTTTGAATTTTTAATCATTTTTTCGTTAGGCTTTAGTTTTCAACTATGGATTTATAATATTATGGCCAATCAAATTCAATGATATTATTTGAGGTCTAAGGCGGGCTATTGGCATTTTTATGGGTTTTATGGAACTGTAATGAATACAATGGAGCATGTGGACAAAACGGATGATTTGATGGCCAATCGATTGCAATGAGGTTATCTGAGGTTTAACGTGGTTCATTGGGTCTTTCATGGATTTTATATTCAAGTAAAATTTTTGAGAGATGAACTTAATTTTTATTTAGTTTTTGAAAGAAAACTGGGGATGGCTAGATATAATTCAACCGTCACTATTTGTATAAAATTTAACTTCAGTTGTTCACGTTTCGCCTAAGAGTTATTAAAAATTATTGTTTAATGTTTTGCTAATGACATCATTACTAAATAAATTAATAATGTTTGAGGTTTTAATAGGTTTTTTTTCTAAAAAAAAAATTGTTACAAATTTGTACTTGAAAAACGTTCATGAACATGAAAAATTTGCATCGAGAGAGCACAAAGAGAGATTAAGACAAGTAAGAACACTCTAAAGCCATTCCAGTCCGACTATGGAATACCCTAAGCCTACTTTGATCTTTCAATATATATTAAAATATAAAACCAACTACAAATAACTACTAAAAACATGTACTTCTGCATAAAATTATACTAGCTTTACTAAAGTGGGTTGTATTGGAGGTGGACATGTTCATGGCCGGATGTTTAAAATTACATTTTCGACTTTGATTGTAGCAAAAATATTTGCCTTTACTGCAAATATAAATTACAATTCTGACCATACTTTGTTTTAACATTCATGATGCTATTTCGTAACAACCATTTCAATATTTTCTTCTTATACCAGTAAACATTTTTTGAGTGATGTGATAAAAAAATAGTTTTGTTGAAAATATAGCCGCAATATATTTACAACAAAAACAGTAATTTTTTTGGCATGAGCATATCATATTTGTCAGAAACATGCAACATGATCGCATAGAACATTATATGTTGATGCAATATTCGTATTCGGTTTGCTTGTTTTGTTTGAATTTTGTTTGTTCACTCGCCATCAGGCGATTAGTATTATGGTAAGTGTATTGGACTATGATGAACGACGGTCCGCGTTCAAATCTTGGTGATGGAAAATTGGTCTATTGTAATGAAATGTAATTTTTCTCTAAAGTATTTGCTTGAAGAAATTTTAATAAAAATAAAATAAAATAAGAGCTCGGTTTGACTTGAGAATTGAACCTGGGATAATAAAATTCAAATTAAATTAACAAGCTCTAAACCAACTTAACCACGAAATAAAAATTTTACTCGCGATCTAATTGTATACCTAGCTTACTATGAACTAAGTTGCCTCAACACTCGTTACCGTTAACATAATATATATATTGTATCAAATTAGCATAGTTACTGTGAACATAATACATAAATCGTAACAAAGTAACTTGTTGTAGAAACATGTTTCTAGTATAAATAAACTTGTTTGCTCTCAATAAGTTTTCAAACATTATAGTTTTCTCTCCCAATATGTTTGTGGTAAATATATTTTTTTTCTGTTTGTAGTTGAAATGTTCCCATATCAAGTTTAATCTCTCTTAGTCCATTCTTATAAATATAAATCTTTTTAAAGTTTTTTTAATAATGTGGGTTATATGGAAGCTGGTCGTTTTTATGGGTGGATGACAAATATTTTTTGTACACATCTTAGCTTTAATATAAAAAACTAGTAAGGTATATCTTCGACTTGGCCGAAGTTAAAATACCCCCACGGCCGATTCTTAAGGGTGGAAGAATCTTAAATTGGAGAGCTTTTTGTATGAGATTTTGAGAGATTTTATTATTTTTATGTGTCTAAAATACATACATATCAAATTGTTTTCCTGCAGCTTAAATATAAGCCTTTTTATAAAGTTTTAAATTTTGGGGTTGTATGGGAGGTGGGCGTGTTAGATTGTGTATGACGCCCATTTTTCTAACACACCTCAGTTTTGACATTGAATACACAAATACCGAGTTTCCGTCTTGTAACTTCAATACTAGCCTCTTTATAGATTTTTCAATTTTGGGGTTGTATGGGAGGTGGGCGTGTTAGTGGGTGGATGATGCCCATTTTTCTAAGACATCTCAGTTTTGCCATAAAATACACATATACCATATTTCAGTATTGTAGCTTTAATATTAGCTTCTTTGTAGAGTTTTCAATTTTGGGGTTGTATGGGAGGTAGGCGTGGTTTTCATCCGATTTAGCCCATTCTCGAACTTGACCTTAGTTTTTTTAAAAAAAGCTTAAATATCGAATTTCATTACGATAGCTTAAAAATTACGGCTGTAATCGTGTCGACAGACGGACAGACGGACAGACGGACAGACGGACAGACAGACGGACATGGCTAAATCAACTCAGGTGGTGATGCTGAGCAAGAATATATATACTTTTCCATACCTACCACGCCTCCTTTTGGGTGTTACACACGTCGTGACAAAATTAATATACCCCTTACGCAGTACGCGTGGGGGTATAAATATACCTAATAAATTTTTTCTCTGTAGCTCAAATTGAAGCCTTTTATTGAGTTTTAAATTTTTGGATTGCATGGGAGGTGGGCGCGTTCATGTTAAAGTCAAGCCCGTATTTTGTGTACGTAAACGTTTTGCTATTGAACACACACATATCAAATTTTGTTTCTTAAGAGAGATTTTTGGTTTTTGGGTGTATGGGAGATAGGCGTGTCCGTGAGCCGATTCCAAAATCTATTCAATAGCGCAGATAGAAATGAATAAAAAAGCTTTGACAGTGCTTGATTCATTATTTCTAATAAAAAAGAATAAATAAAATCCATTGCAACATGACCAAGTTATTAATTTTCAAAGTTGACGCATTCATGTATGATCGATTTTTTAATTAATTTTTTGCATTTTATTGAACTTGGTTTTCAATGATAACATTTTCTAATAAAATATACATATGAGAGGCTTTAAAATAGCCCTCTCAATCAACAAAAGCTCTTTGAAATTCTTAAAAATTTTAAATTTCAATTAAATAAATTTAAAATTTCAAAATGGCGAATTCAATATGGATGCGAAAATTCTGAAATATCTTTGTAACTGTATGAAACGTTGAATTGAGGTTTTCGAGGTGTCTGATATTGAATTGCATATTTGTTTGCATAAATCAGAAGTGCTCGTATTTTAATAAAGTGGATATGGTTTCCTCTTCAAGCGTAGGTCATAGCAAAAAATTAAAGAAGTTATATAATCAGAAGCCTAGCGCCCGTAACAGTGACGTCCTTTAAATGGTCAGACCTTCATAAGTCAATGATATCATTCGGAAAGTGAGTACTTAAATTTTTCTAGACAAAATAAAGTTCAAGTAATAAAATGAACTAAATATGATAAGAACCACGTCTGCTTTTCATATAAAGTGACGTCATCAAAATAGTTAAACCTTTATACCCCATCGTTTCGTGTTGAAGATATCGTGTTGAAATTGTCAGCCAGATGCTTTTCTCAAGGTAGTCAACTCAAGCTCAAAAAGCTGTCAAAAAAACCCTCCTGTAAATAAAGGATATTCTCTTCTATGGGTCATGGCGATGAACCAGTTGCTACGAAAAATGAAGCGAATGGAAATCAAGTGATAGCATGTGCAGGCGACCACGCTATCATTGTAAAAAAAGAATTTTTTAAAAATTCAGCGTGATTTTATAAAAATTGTTATTGAATTAATTTCACCAAAAATTAACCTCCTATTAAAGTGTTCAATGCAAAAATTTGTTGGATAAAAAAAGAACTCCGAATTTATTAAGTATGATTTAACAATTCAAATCTTTAATATTCTTCAAATTTTCAAAACTCAACCAATAACTCTAACGCACATGCAAAGTGAATCTCTAACTCTAGCCAATAGCAAAAGAATTATCTTGAAAATCAAAACGTTACTTCTTAAGAAATGCTTATTTTAAATTTTTCCTCTTGATATTTCTTATTTTTGCTTGACTTAATGTTAAAATATGTTCCTCTTTCTAGTTTTGCTATTTTATTGAGCGAACTTATCATACTAAGTAATAATTTTTCTTGTTTACTACACAGACGCACCTTAATTAATGAAGTTGTTTATCACCATTTTAACGCTGCTGAAAGCTACAATTTATAAATTCAAGTGTAGACAGTCTATAAAATGCGCTGATGTCTGTAATTTATAATTTGAAAGCTTTAAAGCTTAGAACAAGCCATTATTATGGTTTATTTGTGCTTAATTTTATCTTATTCGCAATGTTTCTACGTTTTGTTTTTTTTAGCTTTTTTTATGGCGGCATGAAGGCGTTTGCTGCAAAAATTTTGTATTTTGATTTATATCTTTACTTTAAAAAAAAAAGTTCTGCTGCTTCATTATTTTATGTGGCATTTGTTTGTTGGGAAACTTTTATAGGCTGCTAATAGCTTTACAGCGCAACATAAACGAAAGTGACTAAAGGAGCCAATAAAAGAACACAAGGCAAGGCAATAGAGGAAGTACCAAAATAAAAACGAAATAAAGGCAACAACTACGTCCTAAATCCTTAAGCTATTCATAAACAAATCACAAACACATCAAGCGCAGCAGGATAGCGAGTGCCAAATGTTGGCAATATTTAAATTACATGACGCTGTTTTACTCAATATTTGTGTGTGTGTGTATTTATGATAATGTGTTGTTGTGTGTGTATTGCAGTATTGCAGTATTTGTACATTTGAATGCCGTGCAAATGAGTTTGGCGCGAAAATTTCACATCGAGCTGCTACTAAAACTGAATTGCTTTCGTGCTAGTTTATGTGTGTGACTGTTTCCGCTCTTCTATGCGTGTCATACTGACAACGTGTGCGTGTGCTTTACATGTGCACATGCAGCATCATATTAATGAAAATTCAAAATTTCTGAATGACTTTTATATGACACGCACTAGTAACTGAGCGCTCTACGACGAGATGCCAAGAAATCAAGTTTATTTGTCACGCTTCAAATGTGTTTTCCATGTATTTTGATGTGTGTGTTTGTAGGGGTGTGGTAGTTAGATGGTGAATTAGATGATTAGTGCGAGTTGGTATTTCACATCAGCAGCAAAGTCGACATGCAAACATTTTTTTTTGAATTTTGAAATATTTACTCAGTAATATTTTTCTTCAAATAGACGACGTGACAGTGTTGCCATATTTTTGTATGTTTTGAATGTTAATGACTTGAAATATTAAAAACATATTAGGAAACCTTTAAGAGCGATCAATATATATCAGAAATTTTTAAAGAAAGTAGCAATATAAAACATTTACACTAAAATTTCACAACAAAATGAAAAAAGAAATAAGAGTAAATTTTATTTGAAACTAGTGGACCGGCATAAATTGTCCAACCATAAATTATTTTTACTAGGCGGGAGATAGGTGTGTTTTCGTGCTTGCTTTTAATTTAAAAATAAAAAGCTTATTAAAAAATGTAAGCCAATATCTTGAAAACTTTGTGATTTGCGAAGTTAAACATTTTTGATGACGTTACTCTATATCAAGGCTGTCCAATCCGCGGCTCGCGGGCCTCATCCGGCCCAACACAAGTATCATTGCGGCCCAAAAATATTTATAGGGATTGAGTATGTGACTTTTTTCTGAGGAATAATTTGACAACAGGAACAGGAACTATTTATTATATTCAGGCTGGAAAATTGTGAAGTGTTTGTTAAAAGTAAATATATTAAGGCGTACTAGAAAAAAAATGTGTGACCAGAACATTAGCGCAACCAAAGGGGGGTTTTCGAGGTTTAAATCCCTCCCCCCAAATTATTATAGTACCAAGCAAAATAGAATTAAATCAAAGTGGTTCATTCAAAGCAAGCATACATCTTAACAAATGAGTAAAAACCCGAAATGTATATTTCCAATCGATTCTGTTTGAAAAAAAAAATAAAAAAAAAATGTATAATCTACTAAATTTTCATGTTTGTTTCCTTCAGTTTGATTCTGACCTCTTGAGGGGTTCTTGACAATACTTAGATTTGAGTTGTCTCTTCAACTTCTAGCTTGGAACCTACTACAACGACTTGAAATATTGAGATGAAAATGAATTCAAAAGTAATACAAAATAAGAAAGCCTGAATTTGAAGAAGAGCGGTCGAGTCCCTCACCACCGAGGTGAACAAGGAAATTTCCTCTAAAATTGTAATTATTCGTTCTTTTTTATAATTTTTTTTTATACATAAACTTTCTCAAACTCTGCAGGAATTAAGTTTATAGTGAAGTCATGTGATTAAATCAGGGACCGAAAATAACTGTTATTTTCCAGTTTTTAAATGAAAAAGACACAATGAAAATATTGTCGAAGGACTTTTTAAAATATACCATTATGATACATATGGCCTCAGCTTCACGAATATCAAGTGCCTTTTAAATTTTCGACTGATTCTACAAAAGTTAAAAATTAACTGTTATTTTTTGCCTTTTATTTTTTCGGACAAAATAATGGTTACTTTTGACTTTTATTTTTTCGGTCAAAAATATCAGGCACTTTGTAGTTTTTTAAAGGCCGCTTGACCAATTAAAAAACTATTGATACCATATGTAAATTGTGCGCACCGACGAGACGAAAATAATGGTATCAATAGTTTTTTAGTCGGTAAAACAGCCTTTGAAAAAACAGAAATTGCCTGATATTTTTGACTGAAAAAATAAAAAGCCAGAAAATAACTGTTATTTTTGACCGATAAAATAAAAGTCAAAAGTAACTGTTATAATTGCCCGAAAAAATATAAGGCACAAAATAACTTGTACTTTTGTCGGAAAAAATAAAAGTTTTAAAATAACAGTTAATATGTGACTTTTTCGATAAAAACCATAACCGGTACGGTCCCTGGATTAAATAAAAAAATTATTCCGATTGATTTCTGCAACTGAGCAAAAATTTAAAATTCATAATTTTCTATCGCATTTTCCTGAACCTATTTCATAAATATTTCACTAAACTGTCAAATATTATTCGATTTTAAGAAATACGGGCTTATTGGAAAAAAAAATGTTGGTTTAATTTAGCTTCTGTTCATCCGCTAATCAGAGAAATAATTAAGTTATACCAACGAGCATGAATTAGAAATTGCTGACATAAATCGACATAATATCTTTTTTAACGAAAATCTTTACGACAAAAAACAAACAAAACAAAAAACAAATTGGCCATTTCACCCTTGAAAGGCCTTTGACCGAGCTTCTTATGATCAATTATGACAAAGTCTTTACGACACTTTTCCAAAAAGACATCATTCTTTAGAATCGAATAATATTTGTCCAATTTTGAAGGATTTTCATGAAACTGATTTTGAAAATCCATTGGAAGATTATGATTAAAAAAATATTTTTCACTATTTACTGGTGGTTTTAATTTCTGTTTAAACTTAGTATTTTGATGGTTTAAAAATAAAAAATTATCAATTTAAAAACATTGTTTACTTTATATAACCCAAAAATTTGTTGAATTCAATTTTTTTTTTTTTTAAGTATAAGTTCGGAAAAATCGCTTTGTAAGCACTTAGTTACGTGTTTCGAATCTAGTCTTTAATTTGTTTCAAAGGTAATAAAACTCTTCAGAACATAGGCAAGTCATTTTGGTTTTTTTGGCAAAGGACAAATCTAAAAACTGGATTCAAAGTGAAAATTTCATAAAAATTATTATATTTCTTTTATGTTTTATGATAAAAATAATTGAAAAAGTCAACTTTTCTAATTAAAAACCCTCTATTTTTATTTCTCCATTCGTCCCAGTTTTCAACTTTTTTATGAAATTTTTTTAAAATCTTATTTTTATAGTCCAATTATTCAGATTTTTTGAGGGGAGCGAAAATTGGAGATGAAAGTGCCATTATGAACAGGTCTAATACATATGTTAAATATCACGATATCAAAAGTCGTTTTTAAAGGAAATTTCATCAGTTATTTTGATGGCGAGATACTCAAACGATTTTTTCATATGTCGGCTCTTAGTTGTTCATCCCAAAGAGTCAGAAATTTTGTGTTTTATATTTTCGGAAATGAGTTCCATTAGTACTCACTAAAGGACGATTTTTAAGACTAGCGCCAACTGGTTATTTTTACAACGAAGTAAAGTGTTCAGTCATTGTGGGGAGAAAAAATTGCATTTCCCCGAGAAAAATTGAAAATATTGTAGCTCAAGCCTTAAAATCTTCGTATAACTGCCTAAAACCTTCGTTTAACCTTCTAAGAACAAGAAAAAAATCCGTAAACGGCTGTAAAACTGACGATGTCAAAACATTTTGGCCGATTCTAAAGAGCCTAAACAACGCACGAGCAAGTTCATTTTAAAATGACCGTACAGCTTCTGTACGGCCAAAATAAAACTATTTTTAAAAGCCTTAGTTCGTCTTCAAAATTACACATTTTCTTAACGGAAATTTTGTCGCGTGGGTTATGTCGCGTGAGTTACGGCAAACATTTTTTGGAAACTCTAAATCTTCTTATATATTAATACGTAAACATTAAAGTTTGTCGTACGCTTTTTTGGTATTAATTAAAACTCAAAATAAATGAAACTTATATCATTCGAAAGGTTTTGGTGCCCAGATGTGCAGTATGTTTATATAAATGATATATCTGATAGAGGGGGTTCCCAACCTTCTAAGATAGAAAATACATTTTTGAGAAAAAACCCACTCTTTGATTAATATGAAATTTGGTTGGGGGAGAGTTTTTGAGTTGGTCGAATAATTTTTTAGTAGTTTATCCATTCGTCAATTGTAAAATTTGTAAAAAAATGTGTTTTGAATTCAAAAATTTGACTTTCCATGTGAATATCTTGGTCGGATTTTAACGGTTTTTCAATTTTTCTAATTTTTTCTAAAAGTTTGTTAAATTTTCTTTCAAATGTGATAAAAATTACAGCAAAGTTTTAACCAAAAGCATTTTTAAAGAATTTTCTTAATATTGTCGTTAGTTATTTAGCGTGTCTTTCAACCAAATGCCAAAGAGAGAAAAAACTGTCTCAAATTGAATGTTCTAAATTCTGAAGCAAATATCTCCGCCATCTGTGAATAGATTTTATTTATTTCTTTTTTTTATTTAAGTCGTATCAGTTAACTTAAAAAAACTTTTGAAAATATTACCGTATTTGGTTTGTTTATATTTGAATTATTCCTTTTAAAAAAAGACCATAAAATTTGATTTATTCTTAAAATATGGGGTAAAAATGATTTTTCTTGTAAAAAAACAAAAACTCAAAATTGCATTTTTGATTTCCTTTCAAAGTCTGTACCGGATTTTAGGTGAATTTATTTTGTCTTGACACTAAATTAATAAACTGTTCGTGCCATCAAAAAATTAAGGCTACCCCCTATGATTTCTTTGACAAAATTAAATTTTTTTTAAAATGTTATTTTTCTGTTTTTGAACAAAATAATAATATAAAGAAATAATTTTTTTTTTTAAGAAAATAGCTTTATATCTCTAATCAATTAAGAGTTATAGCCTCGAACTTATTTTTATCATTTCGCATATAATTATAAATAGGCAATCAATAAATTGGTCGAATTTCGACCCCAGGCCCAAATTCATCAGTAAAGTGGGTTTATTATGAAACTTCATTGTTTTTCCTTTATTTAAAAATTTAAAACAAAAACAAGTTATTTGGGAAAATTCGCTAAATTTTTACAATCTAAACTTGCTTGTAAAACACAATTCCTTTTTTGTCGCGTGAGTTACGCCCATATTTACCACTGCTGTTCTTAATGACGTACAGGAATGACAATTTTGGTAAATCATACCAATACTATTTCCTCTAAGATATATATACATTAGAAATTTTTTTTTTCATTAATAACATAATCTTCCTAGAAAACGAAGCTTAATGACGTACGCATGTCGCGTGAGTTACAATGGAAATGCCCATATATCGAATATATATGAGCGAAAATGTCAAACAAAAAGATGAACTTTTAGATAAAATTGAAATTAATACATTTTGAGAAGAAAATAAAAGCAGCAAATAATTTTATTATATCAACATTGCAGATATGAAAGTTTCAAATCAAAATATAGTCGTTATACTTTTATATTGTTTTATTATATTACATCATTATAAGGAATAATTTAATTTTATATAATAAATAACAATAACAATAAGTATATATTAGTATATTATTATACTAATAAATTATTGTTAGTTTGTTTTAATTCCGAATAGACTGAATCGGCTGATTTGATAAGTTTTTACAAAAATTTAACTGCTCGTACAGAAAAGACATGTGTATTCAATTTGATTGCTTGGAGATAATGTTTTAGTGAAGATTTCATAAGATATATGTATGTATAAGATTACCGAATTTGGTTATATGTTTGGGAGGTGGCTGTGCTAGTAGACTGATTTTCATACAAACTGTTCTCAGTGATATAAAAGCAATATGCACGAAATTTCGTTGTTGTGCGATAATGTTTGGAGAAAATATACCAACTTAACGAATTTGATTCACATATTCGGTTTTTTTTTCAGTATCGCAGCAGATAGTCTTATATTGTCTCATATTTAAAAGAACATGTAATACAATAGTTTCATATTTTATTCCAATGTCATTGAAAATAATTTGCATTTCTAAACTAAAATTTGTTTTCTAATTATATTAAATTTTGAATTTAATTTTAGGAAAATCCTGGTCTTATAGTGCCCTGGATTATCGGCTATATAACATTTATGGCACTAGAAGCGGTCGCGATGGTCTATTCGAATGTGCTGCGCGATCATGTAAATAAGGTGCGTATGAAAAAGTCCTTCATGTTCTATAAATTCCTAATAAATGCGACATATAAATATTTTGTGTAGCATACAATTTAACAAAATTTTAAAGCCTTTCTACCAATATAATGTGTACAGTAGAGAATAGAACAAATTTTACAAACTTATTTTTTCTTTGGTCAGCATACAAATAAAATCTATATACTTTAGTTTACAATGAAATCTCAAAAAAAGTTTGGCATTTATTTTATAAATTATTTAAATCAAATATGCAGAAATAATGTTGACCCTCCAACTCTTAGAAAGTCTCTGTGAATGAATAAAATAATCAAGAAAAAAGGTTCTTCTTTTAATCTAACAAATGGAAATGGATATTGTTGGTAAATAAAAAAACATACACACACATAGAAATCAATAAAAATAAAATGAGTGCGTAAAAAAAATGCGCATAAATTGCAGCAACAATTTACAAAAAACACTTTATAAAAGCAAAGTTTTGTTGTTTGGTTTGTTTTAAACTGATTAAAAAACACAACACATACACATACACAAAAAATACCAATGCAAAAGGACGAAATAAATAAAATGGAAATAAGTTTCAAAAAAGAATGGAACAAATCTAGCTAGATTGGAAATAAAAATAAACCGTTTGTTGATAACTTAAAGCTCTCAGCCAACAATAGATAGCCTTCAACTCAATATAATAAAAGCAATATAGTTGGGTCTCCACTCAAAGCATGCCTAAATAGCTCTACAAGAAACTTTTCGTTATTATTATTCTAATGAAGTGGCTTGGGAAAAACTTTGGAATTTAAATAGCTTCAAAATTATTCACAATTCTTTTCATGTTGCTCATCACAGTTAGACATTTGCGACAGGGTAGCTTGCTGTTGCTATAACAATAAATCTCTAACCAGCTTGACCCATTTAATTATCATAAAGAAATTTTTCTGTGCTTTGTAAGTGCAACCCATAGCCACGCCCACACACTAATTTCTAACCTTTTAAACAGCTTCAGTTAGCGCAGCAAACGCTTATAAATTGCATGTAAGCGTTTTAAACAAAAAAAAACAAACAATAGAATACAAGCACCAAAACACAGCATGGCAGGAAAGGTGAAACAAAGAAAGAATAGCATGCCAAGCATGACAAAATGTAAATCTAAATGTTTTTAAATAGCAAAAACCGCTAAAAAGAAATTGCATGCACTAGCAATAAATAATTCATGAAGCTTTGCTACAGACACAGCGACTTAAAAGTAGACAAAACAAGTAAAGAAAGTCTAAAGTCGGTCTAGGCCGACTATGAAATACCCTAAACCCACTTTTCAAAAATAAAAAATTTTTATTGTAAATGGGCGTTTTATTGTATTGTAGTGGGCGGATGAAGCCTATATTTTAATTGCATTTAAATGGTGATGAAAAATTTACACATACCAAGTTTTATTCCTGTAGCTCACAGTTAATGCCTTTATTGTGCTTTCGCTATGGGAGGTGGGCGTGTTCATGGACGGATTACTCGCAATTTTTGAACGCACCTTAGTTTTGGTATAAAATACACACATACCAAATTTAATTTCTCTATGACAAACATAACCTTATTTATTGAGTTTTAAACTTTTTGGGTTGTATGGGAGGTAGGCGTGTCCGTATGCGGATGACGTCCATTTTTCAAAAACATCTTTGTGTTGATACAAAACACATACATACCAAATTTTATTGTTGTAGGTTAATTATGAGCTGAGTTATGCAGTTTTCAATTTTTGCGTTGTATGGGAGGTAGGCGTGTCTGTAGGCGGATTCCAAAAATATTCAATAGTGCAGATCCTTGGGTCCATGTGACTATGTGTACCAAGTTTCATTTAATTATCTCAACTCCTTCTTCTTATCCTGTGTATACGGACAACACACAGACGGACAGACGGACGGACGGACGGACGGACGGACGGACGGACGGACGGACATGGATAGCTCGACTCACGTGGTGACGCTGATCAAGAATATATATACTTTTCTATACCGGACTCGCTTCGTTCTATGCGTTACAAACGTTTGCACAAAGTTAATATACCCTGACCTTTCAGGTTTAGGGTATAAAAATAAAAAAACATAGTATGCAAGAAATCAAAAGTAGCCGCCATCTGAACAAATTCTCTTGAACATGCTGTGCTGCTGGTGGTGAGCGGCATTCCCTGAACACTAACTGCCCTAACATAATATGGCGGATAGCGTTGATATCTTGTTGTCGCTAAGTTTGTTATTGTTCTGTTATTTTCTTGTTAACCTCAATTTCATATCCTGTTGATTTTGTTTTATTTTTGTTTTTTTTTTTTGCTTGCAAATAACCCTTCTCTTGTTTTCTCTGCGGTTTTATTATTTTACGCTTTGACACTTTGTTGTTTTTAAGTTTCACGAATTGTGTTTGAAAGTTTTTTTTTCTTGTCTCGCTGTTTTAGTTGTGTTTGTGTTAGCCTAGCCAGGTATGTGTGTGCCTGTGATTGGGCTCACAGTTTTTACCCTTTGTGCAATATGCTAATGTTTTTTTCTTTCTTCTACATTTTCATTATTTTTTGTTATAAGTCTTTGCATAGTTCCTTCCTTTGTTTGATAAAGGCAAATAGAGCAAACTTTTAATCATGATTTTAAGTGTGTGTGGAAGTTGTTGCGAAGCATGTATAAATAAAATTAAAGTGGCTAAAGCATCCCGGCAGTAAAACGCACTAGTGCTTAACTAGCAATTTAACTAGGCCCAGGGTAATCAGCAATGTTACTCTTCAATCAATCTTTCTTTGCATTCAACTCAAGAACTTTGCGTAAGCGTCATGATATGGGTAAGGATTAATTGCTAATTTTAGATTACTTTTCTTTACGCACTTGAAAGTGCTATATATATAGCTTATTTACTGTTGAAAAAATGAATAACAATTATAAAAACCTAACCTAATTGTAAAAGCAATCTTCATTTATTAAATACTAGCAGACCCGACAGACGTCCTGTCCAAACTTCAATAAATATGATTGTTTTCGTTTTCGGAGAAGGAGGATTTAGGGTAATCGGGCTAGACCAACTTAAGAGTTGTTCTTTACTTTTTTTATTTACAAATAGTGTGTTATAATAGCATTAGTGTCATAACAGCATTAATAGTTTTTTTTTTTTGGCGTGAAGCTAGGTGAAAATCATCGAAAGCCATCGCATGCAATAGTGTGGAACTTCAATCCACTAAAAACACCTGGTGGAGGTCTCCCAGTTATCGCACCTAAAATTATTTTATAATATTATTTGTATAAGACTTGTACATGACAACATTAAATATCAAACATTGGAGCATATACAAAATACAATTACACTGTTGTAGTTCAATTTTGGTTCTGCGATAAGACCAACTTTTTCGGATTTGGGGAAGTCCCCTGAGTACAACTGTGTCCTTGGTTTAGTTAGATTGGCTCAAAATTTTGAGAAAACCATGGTTTTCCAAATGGTCGATTTTGATCTATTCTAAGCCTTTTGCCATGTCTATTTATAAAGATATCTGGCAACCCAGTTGCACGGTCTTACCAACCAATGAAGAAAACAAAAGGTCATGAAATTCTATGTCAACAGTTCCTATACTACTTTTTGATCCGATGAGTAGTTCTTGGGCAATAAATAATTTTTTCCATAAATTATTGTTTTCTTACGAAAAATTCAAATTAATTTTACGGTACGACAATTTTATAGTTTTTCTATAATTTTTAAAGAATTTTTAAAAATATGCTGGTAGAAGATACAAAAAAACAGTTAGACGTGTGTTATCGTTTTGAAAGTTTACATGTAAATTAGTTTTTAAGTAGGTTAAAAGTTTACACTTTTTGCACCCTTTACCAGAATAGGCCAGAACAGGCAAGCAAATTTTGTTCCATGGTTAATTCCATGATCACAAAAATTGATTAATTACGCAAAAACTAATCCTCGGATCCGAAAGTAGCATGATAACAATTAATGAAGAATTTCAATACCTTTAGTTTTCTCTATTGGTTGTAAAGATCGTACAATTTGTTTGCGAGATATCTCTAAAAATTGACGTGGCAAAAGACCCAAATCGACCATTTGGAAAAACATGGTTTTCTTAAAAATTTGAGCCAATCTAAGTAAACCAAGGACACAGTTGTGCTTGGGGAACTCCCCCAAATCCAAAAAGGTTGGTCTTATCGCAAAACCAAAAATTTCGTGTCAAAAACTACAACAGTGTTATTAAGCGCAGAAACGAAGTATGAAAGGTTAATGAACTAACACGCCCACTTTTGAAATGTTAATAACAAATGACTAAAAGGACCTTTTGGTATGAAAAGAAGAGAATAATAAAAGAACTTAGTTAAGACATCATTTTTAGTTGCTAAAAACTTCTGAATAAACTAAGTTTTTGGTACAACATTCATCGTTTGGAAGTATGTAATATGAATTGGTTTGAAGAATTTCCAATACGTGAAAGTCCAACGTACAATTACCCATGTGAGAACACATCATTACGCCAGTCAACACCAACAACATTGAATAACTGTCCCTAAGCTTTGCTTATAGTCATGGCAAAACATACTCTTACAGGAAAATTTACCCTTTTAAATTGAAATGGTTAATCTGAAGATATCATTGGAATCCTGGGAATAAAAGCTATTGCACCCACTGCAGGCCCAGTAAGAATGTGCCTTTAAAATGCTCGACTAATTCTAAAAAAGTTAAAAGATAACTGATATTTAGTGCCTTTTATTTTTTCGGGCAAAAATAACGGTTACTTTTTACTTCTTTTTTATCGGTCAAAAATAACAGTTATTTTGTGACTTATTTTTTCGGTCAAAAATATTAGGATTCATTTTTTTATTTTCATGTTATCGGTGCACATATTTTACACATGCTATCAATAGTTTGTTAGACGGTAAAATGGCCTTTGAAAAAAAATACAAATTGCCTGATAGTTTTGACCGAAAAAATAAAAGGCAGAAAATAACTGTTATTTTTTTACTGATAAAATAAAAGTCATAAGTAACTGTTATACTAGCCCGACAAAAAGGCACAAAATAACTTATACTTTTGTCTGAAAAAATAAAAGTTAAAATATAACAGTTAATATGTGAATTTTTCAAAAAAAAACCATAACCGGTACGGTCCCTGTTTAAATTACTACTTTTAAATTAAGCTACAACTAAAAAAACCGTCTTAGCCCTATCGAATTTGGTTAGTAACCAAATTTAAAATATACTACTTTGGTTAAAAAATTAATACAAACCAAACGCATGAATAAAAAAAAAAAAGTGTGCGTGTCAGCTACGACGCGCGATTGGAGTTTACTTCTTATTAATTGCCTTGGAATTTTATATAATCATGTACAATAAGCAAAGTGGTTAAATATATAAACTCATCATGCATTAACAGTAAACATTATTAATTTCATTACCAAAATGTAACGTCGTTACCAACAACTGAGGCAGTAAAATTTAAATAACTAAACCTCGAAACGTAAAAAATTGAAGTAAAATTTTTTACAAATCGTGATGATTGAACAAAATCTAGACATCCCCAGTGTTCTTCCCAAAACCTAAATATAAATTAAGTTTTTCTCTCAAAAATGTTATTTTAATATGAAATCCTTTAAAGTTTCAATGACACAGCCTAGACCTCAGATAGTCCAGTTACATCCGCTTGACCACAGAATCATCCATTTATGTCTATATACTTCGTAGAATTCATAAAAGTGACAATGACCTCAGAAAATCCCATTGCATCCGATTGGCTATAGAATCATAAAGTTTGTTCGAAACGTCTCATGGAACCCATAAAAGTTCCAATGACCCGTCTATGACCTCAGATAATCCCATTGCATCCGTTTGGCCATAGAATCTCCCATTTTGGTCCAAATGTTCCATGGAACTCATAAAAGTTCCAATGACCCGCCTATGACCTCAGATAATCCCATTGCATCCGATTGGCCATAGAATCACCCATTTTGGTCCAAATGTTCCATGGAACCATTAAAAGTTCAAATGACCCGCCTATGACCTCAGATAATCCCATTGCATCCGATTGGCCATAGAATCATCCATTTTGGTCCAAATGTTCCTTGGAACCTACAAAAGACACAATGACCCGCCTGTGACCTCACATAATCCCATTGCATCCGATTGGCCATAGAATCACCCATTTTGGTCCAAATGTTCCATGGAACCCATAAAAGTTCCAATGACCCGTCTATGACCTCAGATAATCCCATTGCATTCGATTGGCCATAGAATCACCCATTTTGGTCCAAATGTTCCATGGAACCCATAAAAGTTCAAATGACCTGTCTATGACCTCAGATAATCCCATTGCATCCGTTTGGCCATAGAATCACCCATCTTGGTCCAAATGTTCCATGGAACTGATAAAAGTTCCAATGACCCGCCTATGACCTCAGATAATCCCATTGCATCCGATTGGCCATAGAATCACCCATTTTGGTAGAAATGTGCAATGGAACCCATAAAAGTTCCAATGACCCGTCTATGACCTCAGATAATCCCATTGCATCCGTTTGGCCATAGAATCTCCCATTTTGGTCCAAATGTTCCATGGAACCCATAAAAGTTCCAATGACCCGCCTATGACCTCAGATAATCCCATTGCATCCGATTGGCCATAGAATCATCCATTTTGGTCCAAATGTTCCTTGGAACCTACAAAAGACACAATGACCCGCCTGTGACCTCACATAATCCCATTGCATCCGATTGGCCATAGAATCACCCATTTTGGTCCAAATGTTCCATGGAACCCATAAAAGTTCCAATGACCCGCCTATGACCTCAGATAATCCCATTGCATCCGATTGGCCATAGAATCACCCATTTTGGTCCAAATGTTCCATGGAACCATTAAAAGTTCCAATGACCCGCCTATGACCTCAGATAATCCCATTGCATCCGATTGGCCATAGAATCATCCATTTTGGTCCAAATGTTCCTTGGAACCTACAAAAGACACAATGACCCGCCTGTGACCTCACATAATCCCATTGCATCCGATTGGCCATAGAATCACCCATTTTGGTCCAAATGTTCCATGGAACCATTAAAAGCTCCAATGACCTTCCTGTGACCTCAGATAATCCCATTGCATCCAATTGGCCATAGAATCACCCATTTTGGTCCAAATTTTCCATGGCACCCATAAAAGTTCCAATAACCCGCCTATGACATCAGATAATCCCATTGCATCCGATTGGCCATAGAATCACCCATTTTGGTCCAAATTTTCCATGGCACCCATAAAAGTTCCAATGACCCGCCTATGACCTTAGATAATCCCATTGCATCCGATTGGCCATAGAATCACCCATTTTGGTAGAAATGTGCAATGGAACCCATAAAAGTTCCAATGACCCGCCTATGACATCAGATAATCCCATTGCATCCGATTGGCCATAGAATCACCCATTTTGGTCCAAATAATCCATGGAACCCATAAAAGTTCCAATGACCCGCCTATGACCTCAGATAATCCCATTGCATCCGATTGGCCATAGAATCACTCATTTTGGTCCAAATGTTCCATGGAACCCATAAAAGTTCCAATGACCCGCCTATGACCTCAGATAATCCCATTGCATCCGATTGGCCATAGAATCATCCATTTTGGTCCAAATGTTCCTTGGAACCTACAAAAGACACAATGACCCGCCTGTGACCTCACATAATCCCATTGCATCCGATTGGCCATAGAATCACCCATTTTGGTCCAAATGTTCCATGGAACCCATAAAAGTTCCAATGACCCGCCTATGACCTCAGATAATCCCATTGCATCCGATTGGCCATAGAATCATCCATTTTGGTCCAAATGTTCTTTGGAACCTACAAAAGACACAATGACCCGCCTGTGACCTCACATAATCCCATTGCATCCGATTGGCCATAGAATCACCCATTTTGGTCCAAATGTTCCATGGAACCCATAAAAGTTCCAATGACCCGTCTATGATCTCAGATAATCCCATTGCATCCGTTTGGCCATAGAATCATCCATTTTTGTAGAAATGTTCCATGGAACCCATAAAAGTTCCAATGACCCATCTCTGACCTCAGATAATCCCATTGCATCCGATTGGCCATAGAATCATCCATTTTGGTCCAAATGTTGCTTCAACCAATAAAAGTTCCAATGACTCCCCTGTCACCTCCATGGAATCCATGGAATCCATTAAAGTGCCAATGATCTGCCTGTGACCTCAGATAATCCCATTGCATCCGATTGGCCATAGAATCACCCATTTTGGTCCAAATGTTCCATGGAACCCATAAAAGTTCCAATGACCCGCCTATGACCTCAGATAATCCCATTGCATCCGATTGGCCATAGAATCACTCATTTTGGTCCAAATGTTCCATGGAACCCACAAAAGACACAATGACCCGCTTGTGACCTCAGATAATCCCATTGAATCCGATTGGCCATAGAATCATCCATTTTGGTAGAAATGTTCCATGGAACTCATAAAAGTTCCAATGACCCGCCTGTGACCTCAGATAAGCCCATTGCATCCGATTGACCATAGAATCACCCATTTTGGTCCAAATGTTCCATGGAACCCATAAAAGTTCCAATGACCCGTCTATGACCTCAGATAATCCCATTGCATCCGATTGGCCATAGAATCATCCATTTTGGTCCAAATGTTCCTTGGAACCTACAAAAGACACAATGACCCGCCTGTGACCTCACATAATCCCATTGCATCCGATTGGCCATAGAATCACCCATTTTGGTCCAAATGTTCCATGGAACCCATAAAAGTTCCAATGACCCGTCTATGATCTCAGATAATCCCATTGCATCCGTTTGGCCATAGAATCATCCATTTTGGTCCACATGTTCCATGGAACCCATAAAAGTTCCAATGACCCGCCTATGACCTCAGATAATCCCATTGCATCCGATTGGCCATAGAATCACCCATTTTGGTCCAAATGTTCCATGGAACCCATAAAAGTTCCAATGACCCGCCTATGACCTCAGATAATCCCATTGGATCCGATTGGCCATAGAATCATCCATTTTTGTAGAAATGTTCCATGGAACCCATAAAAGTTCCAATGACCCATCTCTGACCTCAGATAATCCCATTGCATCCGATTGGCCATAGAATCATCCATTTTGATCCAAATGTTGCTTCAACCAGTAAAAGTTCCAATGACTCCCCTGTCACCTCCATGGAATCCATGGAATCCATTAAAGTGCCAATGATCTGCCTGTGACCTCAGATAATCCCATTGCATCCGATTGGCCATAGAATCACCCATTTTGGTCCAAATGTTCCATGGAACCCATAAAAGTTCCAATGACCCGCCTATGACCTCAGATAATCCCATTTCATCCGATTGGCCATAGAATCACCCATTTTGGTCCAAATGTTCCATGGAACCCATAAAAGTTCCAATGACCCGCCTGTGACCTCACATAATCCCATTGCATCCGATTGGCCATAGAATCACCCATTTTGGTCCAAATGTTCCATGGAACCCATAAAAGTTCCAATGACCCGCCTATGACCTCAGATAATCCCATTGCATCCGATTGGCCATAGAATCATCCATTTTGGTCCAAATGTTGCTTCAACCAATAAAAGTTCCAATGACTCCCCTGTCACCTCCATGGAATCCATGGAATCCATTAAAGTGCCAATGATCTGCCTGTGACCTCAGATAATCCCATTGCATCCGTTTGGCCATAGAATCACCCATTTTGGTCTAAATGTTCCATGGAACCCATAAAAGTTCCAATGACCCGCCTATGACCTCAGATAATCCCATTGCATCCGATTGGCCATAGAATCATCCATTTTGGTCCAAATGTTCCTTGGAACCTACAAAAGACACAATGACCCGCCTGTGACTTCACATAATCCCATTGCATCCGATTGGCCATAGAATCACTCATTTTGGTCCAAATGTTCCATGGAACCCACAAAAGACACAATGACCCGCTTGTGACCTCAGATAATCCCATTGAATCCGATTGGCCATAGAATCATCCATTTTGGTAGAAATGTTCCATGGAACCCATAAAAGTTCCAATGACCCGTCTATGACCTTAGATAATCCCATTGCATCCGATTGGCCATAGAATCATCCATTTTGGTCCAAATAATCCATGGAACCCATAAAAGTTCCAATGACCCGCCTATGACCTCAGATAATCCCATTGCATCCGATTGGCCATAGAATCACCCATTTTGGTCCAAATGTTCCATGGAACCCATAAAAGTTCCAATGACCCGCCTATGACCTCAGATAATCCCATTGCATCCGATTGGCCATAGAATCACCCATTTTGGTCCAAATGTTCCATGGAACCCATAAAAGTTCCAATGACCCGCCTATGACCTCAGATAATCCTATTGCATCCGATTGGCCATAGAATCATCCATTTTGGTCCAAATGTTCCTTGGAACCTACAAAAGACACAATGACCCGCCTGTGACTTCATATAATCCCATTGCATCCGATTGGCCATAGAATCACTCATTTTGGTCCAAATGTTCCATGGAACCCACAAAAGACACAATGACCCGCTTGTGACCTCAGATAATCCCATTGAATCCGATTGGCCATAGAATCATTCATTTTGGTAGAAATGTTCCATGGAACCCATAAAAGTTCCAATGACCCGTCTATGACCTCAGATAATCCCATTGCATCCGTTTGGCCATAGAATCACCCATTTTGGTCCAAATGTTCCATGGAACCCATAAAAGTTCCAATGACCCGCCTATGACCTCAGATAATCCCATTGGATCCGATTGGCCATAGAATCATCCATTTTTGTAGAAATGTTCCATGGAACCCATAAAAGTTCCAATGACCCATCTCTGACCTCAGATAATCCCATTGCATCCGATTGGCCATAGAATCATCCATTTTGGTCCAAATGTTGCTTCAACCAATAAAAGTTCCAATGACTCCCCTGTCACCTCCATGGAATCCATGGAATCCATTAAAGTGCCAATGATCTGCCTGTGACCTCAGATAATCCCATTGCATCCGTTTGGCCATAGAATCACCCATTTTGGTCTAAATGTTCCATGGAACCCATAAAAGTTCCAATGACCCGCCTATGACCTCAGATAATCCTATTGCATCCGATTGGCCATAGAATCATCCATTTTGGTCCAAATGTTCCTTGGAACCTACAAAAGACACAATGACCCGCCTGTGACCTCACATAATCCCATTGCATCCGATTGGCCATAGAATCATCCATTTTGGTCCAAATGTTCCTTGGAACCTACAAAAGACACAATGACCCGCCTGTGACTTCATATAATCCCATTGCATCCGATTGGCCATAGAATCACTCATTTTGGTCCAAATGTTCCATGGAACCCACAAAAGACACAATGACCCGCTTGTGACCTCAGATAATCCCATTGAATCCGATTGGCCATAGAATCATTCATTTTGGTAGAAATGTTCCATGGAACCCATAAAAGTTCCAATGACCCGTCTATGACCTCAGATAATCCCATTGCATCCGTTTGGCCATAGAATCACCCATTTTGGTCCAAATGTTCCATGGAACCCATAAAAGTTCCAATGACCCGCCTATGACCTCAGATAATCCCATTGGATCCGATTGGCCATAGAATCATCCATTTTTGTAGAAATGTTCCATGGAACCCATAAAAGTTCCAATGACCCATCTCTGACCTCAGATAATCCCATTGCATCCGATTGGCCATAGAATCATCCATTTTGGTCCAAATGTTGCTTCAACCAATAAAAGTTCCAATGACTCCCCTGTCACCTCCATGGAATCCATGGAATCCATTAAAGTGCTAATGACCCGCCTATGACCTTGATAATCCCATTGCATCCGAATGGCCATAGAATCATCCACTTTTGTCCAAATTCTCCATGGAATCCATTAAAGTGCCAATGATCTGCCTGTGACCTTGATAATTCCATTGCATTCGATTGGCCAAGCATAACGCAAAAATAGTTGAAAATTCAACCATAACGCAAAAAATAGTTGAAAATTCAAACGTAACGAAAAAAAGTTGAAAATTCAACCATAACGCAAAAAATAGTTGAAAATTCAAACGTAACGAAAAATAGTTGAAAATTTGACTTTACCCCCTAATATAATTTCTTTATATGCAAATCGATTCTAAAGGAGTAAACTCCAATAAACTCCAATAAACTCCAATAAAAAATCTAATTCAACATTCGGAATACGAAAAATTTATGATAAATACATTTTTTAAAATTGGATATGAATTCAAAATTGTATTCATGGATCAATTTTGTATTCAATGAATGCATTCTTATGTCGTTATTCACTTCTACTTAAACAGAGAAAAATGTGAAAACCTTCCGTATTACGTAACGTTCCAGAAAAGCAGAAACATGCTACTTTTGAAAACGTTTGACCCAGATTTTGTTCTTCTTAAATTTATTTTCATTTTAAAAATGGACATTTTAAAATGAGCTTCTAAACGTTCGTTTGATTTTCTATAAAAAACATTTTAATAAAAGTTTTTAAAGCGTTCATTTCATAATTTAAAATTAACATTTTAGAATTGAAGAATAATTAGAAGTTATTTTGCAATTTTCATTTTAAACTATCAAACGAACGTACTAAAAACTCAATTTAAAATGTTTATTATAGAAAATCAAACGTACGTTTTAGAAGTTCATTTTAAAAAGTTTATAAAGTTTATTTTTATTTTAAGGTAATGAAACGTTAAAAAAGCTTAAATTATGGAAGTTACAAAAAAATTATAACGTCTGATGCTGGCATGGCATTAAACTTTTAAATTAAAAATTTAAAAAAATTAAAAAATAATATTTACAAAAATTGAATTTAAATTGACAGAGCAATGTTGTCTCCAAATATACCTTTTTTAGGCATACGCATGGCTGTGGGTCTGCGAAAAAACTCTTTAAATCTCAAACTCCGAATTTTATTTTAAAACAATTAACCAATCCAAGAAAAAAATTTGAGCCAAATCGCAAATGTTGCGTGCAACTTATATTATACTTCAATATGAAATGGGCGATACATATTTTTATGAAAATATTTGAAGGCTTGTGGTTTAGTTATATTAACTTTTTACTTTTTACATAAAACCGTCTTTTATTTGTATAGGAGATTTTCAAGTACACTAAATTGTCGCTCCAAAAACGAAATTACATTCGGTAAGGTCTGAGAAGTCTAAATAAAGAGCTTTTAACATTTTTTCAGCTCAGGAATCTATTTTCGTTTCCCAAAAACGATATTTTAATTCTTTAACACGAATTAAAACTTAATGAAGATTTGTACATTTTAACATCTCGTTTTAAAGTAAGCAGCATCGTATGAAAATTGTTCCATTCAAATTAATTTCAGTATCGTATCAATACACTTACACCTGTTAACTAATGCAAACATACCTTTCCACACATTGATAACAATATTTGCCAATATTTTAAATTCTCTCGCTCTTTTCAAGTCTATCTTGGATACTACTTATCCGATTTTTATACCCCCACGCGAACTGCGTAAGGGGTATATTAATTTTGTCACGACGTGTGTAACGCCCATAAGGAGACGTGGTAGGTATAAAAAAGTATATATATTCTTGCTCAGCATCACCACCTGAGTTGATTTAGCCATGTCCGTCTGTCTGTCCGTCTGTCTGTGGACACGATTACAGCCGTAATTTTAAAGCTATCGTGGTGAAATTCGATATATAAGCTTTTTTTCACAAAAAACTAAGATCAAGTTCGAGAATGGGCTAAATCGGATGAAAACCACGCCTACCTCCCATACAACCCCAATATAAAAAAATCAATAAAGAAGCAAATATTTAAGCTACAAAACTTTAATTCGGTATTTGTGTAATCTATGTCAAACCCATACAACCCTAATATTAAAACCTATATATAGAGGCTTGTGTCGAAGCTATAAAAATAAAATTAAATATTTATTATTTTTATATCAAAGTTAAGACGTGGGAGAAAAATGGGCGTTATCCACCCACGAACACGCCCACCTCCCATACCACCCCAAAATTGAAAACTATAAAAAAAGGCTTCTGTCAAAGCTGCAATAGTTAAATTAGATATTCATTCACACACAAACACGCCCACCTCTCATACAACCCTAAAATTGAAAATTATATAAATAGGCTTCTGTCGAAGCTACAAAAGGAAAATTAGATTATGTTCTTTTTATAATAAAATTAAGATGTGTGAGAAAAATGGGAGTCATCCATTGATGAACACGCCCACCTCCCATACAACCCATAATATTGAAAACTCTATGAATAGATGAATATTTAAGCTACAGACCTGAAATTGGGTATTTGTGTATATTATATCAAAATTGAGGCGTGTCAGAAAAATTGGCATGAACTACTCAAGAACACGCCCACCTCCCATACAACGCTCATATAATAAATTTAAAAACCAGTCCAATTTTAGTTCTTTCATTCATATGCGTTTCCTGCCGTTATTTTTGATTATATAAACTATATTTTAATTATAGCCTTGATTATTACTAGTAAGGTATATCTTCGACTTGGCCGAAGTTAAAATACCCCCACGGGCGATTTGTAATGGTACAAAATCTTAAATTGCAGCTCTTTTTATATGAGATTTCAAAAAATTTTACTATTTTGATAAAACAAAGCTATAAATAGAAGCCTATTTATAAAGTTTTCAATTTTGGGTTGTATGGGAGGTGGGCTTGTTCGTAGAAGGATGACGTCCATTTTTCTAACTACCTTAAAGTTTGACATGAATAAATATCTCGTTTAACTTTTGTAGCTGCAACAGAAGCCTCTTTATATAGTTTTCAATTTTGGGCTTGTATGGGAGGTAGGCGAGTTAGCTGATGAGTTACTTGATTTTATAAAAAACGTAATTTATGACTTTTGAAAAAAAAATTACCACCAGCATTCTACCAGGTAAAGATGTTTGTGGATTAAATCCATTTGTGTTTATAGTAGACACCTGCCGTGAAGGCCTAATTCTACTTGTCCCATGGCGAGGAGTCATGGACTTGCGAAATCAACTCCAAACAGAAGCATTCTCAAGGACGCTCACGTCCATGGAACTTATCGGTGTGCAGAATCATAGGGCCGACTTTGTCTATTAGGAGTTGCTTTCTCAAGTCCAATGGGTTTAGGAATACAATTAAATTTATCGACCAGTTTCCAGGCACTCAGGACCCAAGATTTCTACTGAGTAACCTTTCTTTTCAATCATATCATGCAGAATTTGATCGCCATTATCGCCATATAAAAATTAATTATTTTCCGGGCATGACCAGTGCCCTAGGGATTTGCGTTTCCAGGTATTAATAGCATACTATGACGAGGCGCCATTTGCCAGTTATGCCATAAACACCTTACTCATCTACCGAATCCCCAGTACCAATTTGTGGACATTTAATTTGAGGTTAAATTCAATCCACCTCTATTTGTGAGGAGCAAGATCGACCTAAAATCTCTAGCATATTGGATATGCCAGCCTGGTTGTACAGAGACGCAACGCCACGCCGACTCGTTGTCTAGCTTGCGACATTAAGCTTACCACAGCCAGCACAAAACTCCCCGAAGGGTCAGCCCACGATAGTCCCCCCGGGCAAAAGGGGTTTCCACCTTGGAATGAGCTTCCAATAAAAACCAGACATGAATTGATAGTTTAAGCACACATGACTTGATAAGCAAGCTTATTTTAGTATCTCGGTATACTATACCGCTAGATACTAATTTGGGTATTGGCTATGATTTGGAAATGAATAAACAAATCGCAGACATAAAGTGCTATAGTACAGCCAATCCTGTTGAATGTCTCAGACACTACCAGTAAAGACTGTAACACTTGTTTTATTCCAAAACTGATCGCCTTATCTAAACTTAATTAGAAAATTTGATCAGCCAGCATACAACATTACCACAATGTAGTACGCTCGATCACAGGGTCTATTATGCATCCAGATCAAACTCCACATAAGAACTAATCTTGTTTACTTCCATTATCACACTCCATGATAATACAACTTGTTTACACCCATTTTTATACATCCAATTTTTCTCCATTATGATCATTCTTTTAACCAATTTTTATTCTTGGCATATATAGACCATATCGTTGGAAATTTATTTATCATCACTTATTTTCATAAACCCATAAAGAATATCAGATTTTTATTCTTGTCAGTAATTATCAGTTGCTAAACCAGGTTTAGTGACTATCCCCGTGCTTACAGTATGTTTTATATCATTTGCTACGGATACGCAGGTACAATAACCAGATTTATGTCCCACTTCCATGATTTTGTAGCTCAAAACAGGGCTCATGGCAACCTATCTTTTTACGTGCCATACATAATTGAACCGTAGTCCAAATACGCATGACACAACCCTCCTCCTTTTCACTGGCTTGGGACAGGCTAGTGGCTTACCATCATTACCACCAGGCGGCGTTAGATGTTTGTGGAGTGAGATTTCTTAACAGATCGACTTGATCGAAGTAAAGGCATAACACTTGACTCAGATTCTAAATCGTATATTGACATAGCACTCCACCATACATAAAACATTAAACACTTGTTTTACTTGATTTCCCCTTTTCTCTTTATTATGTATTGCTTGCTTCATTTCCGAACCAAGGCAGACTTGAATGAATAAGTGTGACACTTGAAATCATTGGTTAAATGCTTAAAAAAAAATCAAAAGACGTTCTTTAAGCAATGGAAAAAAAAATATTTAGAAAAATACAATATTGCTACTTAATTTGACATAAACATCAAACATGAAATCATGAATAGAAAAATAATAGGTCTGTTTCCGTACTCACACTGTGTATCTTGTGTGTTACTATTTTCTGTTTCCGTACTTTCTGTGCTTAAAATGTGAGAAGTAGAACAAGCATAAATCGCTCTCTCGAGCACAGAAGTTTACCAGATTGTGCTTGAACTCAAGACTGCGAGTAAATTAAGAAGAAGCATCAAGAAGAACAAGCATATTTCAAATTGACGTTTGTTTATGTTTTGCTATTGTTAAATTCAAAAGTTGTGCGACGATAAGTTGATTTTCAATTGAAAATTGTCAAAATTTACAAATTCAAAATAAATATTTTTGCTTTAAACAAACAAATTGACGATAATTTCAATTGGCGCTATTTGCGTTTGACACGTCTGCTGTCAGCATCAGCTGTTTTGTGCTCGAAACTTACTAGAAGCTGTTTCCGTACTTTTGCCACTATTCTTAAATATAATTTTACTCTCGCAGCCCGAACTTTACACAGAACTTACACAGTGTAGAGTACGGAAACACACCTAATGTAAAAGCTGCCACAAAATAGCTATAAATTTAAGAATCTATCAAATGAAATCGCTTAACCGCATTTATTTTATTTCTTTTTGCAGCAATTCGATGCAATGTGCAAAGCTGAAGTGGCCTTTTTTATTGCGAGAGCTTTCATTAATGTAAGTATTTTAAAGCTATTAATAAAAATTATTCCTTTTAAAGAAAATCCATCAACATCACGACTGCTTTCACGCCCTTCGCCATAAACCTGCAATACTATAAAAATTTATTTAAAACCATAAAAATTATTGCATATAAATTCAATGCAGCATGCAGGCAAAAATAATAATAAAAAGTACTAAAAAGCCCTAATTTAATATAAAAGAAGAAAAAAAGAATAAGAAGGGGGAAGAAAAGAAACATAAGAGAAAAGTTGATACAATAAAATAAAACCGCAAAAATATTACCGATATAAATTAAGCACTGATACATACACATATGCAAACATACAAACACATATGCAAACATATAGAAAAAATTGCTGGCAAACATTTTTTTTTTAACTACCAGAACCACAGGCGCACAGTACGAACCAGGTCAGTGAATTTCTGTAGCAGCATTTGTTTACTTCCGGTCGTCATAGTATAAACAAAGACACACAATGAAAGCAGCAAAAATAAAAAATTATATAGACAACAAAAAGTGGGTGAAAAACATACACAAAATAACCACAAAATTATACAAGACCAACAACAACAACAACACAACAAAATAACAGCACACAAAGAAAACCACAAAGAGTAAAAAAAGGACACACACAAAAAAAAAATAAAAGACATAACATAAAGACACTAACTACTACAGCAGCAATTTGCAGTATGCAATATCTAGGAACCATACAAAAACAAGAGCAGCAACAACAACAACAACAACAACAACAGCAGTAACGCCAAATAAAGTAATTCAAAATGGCAAGCAAGCACGACAAGCGCAGGAAGTAAAGCAAACACAGCAAGTGTGGCAAATGGCAAACTAGCAATGAGTGCGCCATGTTGAAGTGTCACATGATGCAGCATGAGTGCAAACAAAAACAAGAAAAATTAAAACAAAGAAAATAAAGAACAAATAAATAAAAACGATAGCTTTTTACAGCAACCGCAAAATTAAGAAAACTTATAAAACCAAGCAGTCGAGTTCTTAAAGGCTCTATGCAAAATTACAACAAATGCGAGTAAGCTTACAACACATTCACATACAAACATAACTAGTATGTTGTTGCGGTCACATGTGGCTATAAAAGCTAGTCTTGAAAATTTAAGCATTTTGTAAATGAGAGCTTTTATTTGTTACAATTTAGAACTTTAAGAACTAAAGGCAGTGGCGTACCGAGAGGCTAAGCCGCCCGGTGCGGATTCCAAATTTGCCGCCCCTCTCATATGCAATAAAAAAAAAATCTATGATATTAATATAGGGTTTTGTATGCATAGTTTTCACTTTAGAATTTGGTCTTTCATTGTTCTCAATTATATAAAAAAATTCTAATATACATATCATCAACCTATTTCTAATACGACGCAAGTTTGGAAAAAATGGAGCAAAACGCGCGCATGAGTCTATTTTTGCTCTCATTTCTTCCGTGGTTTTGTTGTTCTATCATGTTTAAAAATCTAGAGCAAAAAGTCTACGAGAAACTTCAATCCATTTTTGCCTATCTCATTTCTAAACACTAATATTAAAAAAAAATAAAACAAGTAACTTGAAATGCCTTGATTAGATTAAAATGGGTTACAACAAAACCAAGTTACTTCAGTACTTTTCAGCACTTTACTTAAACGAAGTTAAATTTTATGCGAAAAAATTCACTTCAAAATACCGCAATCAAAAAATTATTTCCAAAATTTATTGAAAATTTTTTCTTAGTCACATCTTCTTCTTCAAACGTATCGAATATAATTAAAAACAGCGTACAATGTCGTCACTTGAAAAAAATTTCGATTTAATTGAAAATTTGAAAGTAATAATCTATCAAAAATTATATGATAAGTTCCTTGAATTTTTTTTTGGAAATTATTACAAAAATATAAGTATACTCTCCAGTGATTTTTGCGATAATAACGGAGAAAGTAAAATTGATTTTAGTCCTGCATCGTCGTACTATGACCCTGATTTTGATCCACAAATGAAAAAGGTGACGAAGAAGAGCTCATGGACAATCATTTCATGGATACTCGATCTGAATATTCTCAAACAATCTTTTCCAATCGTACTACAAAGGATTCTCAAACATTCGTTTTCAATCGTGCTACAAAGAAAAGATTATTGCATCCAGCATACAGCAATTGCCGAAAAAAATTAAATGCAAAATTTTCAGAAAAACTCGAAAAGGATTATTGTAATTTTTTATAAAACTTCCATCGAAACCGATGCAAAATTTTTTGAATGCACATTAGTTCATCAAAAAGATCTTCTGAAATTTTCAAATATGTACAATTAAAGGAAATCGTGAAAAACCCATCTAAAAAGAAGGATATTAAAGATAAATGAATTCCTTTAATACATGATAACACAAAAATTAATTTTTGGGAAGATTTTAAGGAATGTGCAGATTCTAAGGATCTTTCTATTGGTTTTACAGCCATGAGTAAATACCAACATTCATGAATTTATTTATATGTTCCATTAATTTTGTTAAAAATAGTATCAAAAGATTTTTTATTGAGTTTAATGAATAGATTTATATATAATTTACTTAATAAGATACTTGTGTAGATACTTAATTATTTAAATAAGATACTTAATTAAAATTGTAACAAATGTTCAACTTATTTTCTAAACAATTGTGTTTTAATTGATATTATACAACAAAACCAAGCAACTTTAAAGTTACTTGATTTTGAAAAAACAGCAAAGAATAAAGTGTTCTAAGAAACATATAAATGTTTTATTGGCTTTCAAGTAACTTCATAGTTGCCTGGTTTTGTGAAAAAACAAAAATCTTGTTTATATGAAATGAAAAAATATATGACAAAAATTTTCTCAGTATCTTAAGTTCGACTGAATTGTTAAAAAACTGCAACGCAAAATAATTTGGCTAGCACAAGTTTCAAAAATTTCGAAACTTAACTCTTAACTCTTAACTCTTCAATAATTTAACTCTTCAATAATTTGTAAAAACTTAAAAATCTTATATACGGAAAGATAATATCCTATAACACAATACCCCAATTTCTCACAATTTTCAAAAAACAAGTTACTTGGTTTTGTTATATCACGGGAGATTTCTATATTTACTAAAATATAAATATGATATATTGACACCTGAACAAGTATTTTTTAAGGAGTAACCTGGCATAATAAAATTTTGTCATTGCATACACACTATACTTATACCCTACAGTTGAAAATAAAATTTATTTATGATATATAAAGTGGTGAACATATAAAATTAAAAGCGCCATGAATTTTTAAAAAAAATTCCATCAGCAGTATATGTGATTAAAACAATAAAAAATTTTTTTTGCGTAATATTTTTCAGAAAAATATATTTGTAATTTTTCAAAATTATATCTATTTTTATTGAACTTATACACATTTTTAAACATTAAAATAAACAAAATTTTGAAGGCGTCAGGTCCCCTTAAACGTTAATAATCGCTATTATTCCAAATGTTGACTTACGCCATATTAGAATTAGGCCAACGATAAAAAAGTTTATTACCTAATGACACCGAAAAGGAAATTTATACAAATACAATTTTTTTTATATAATATTTTATTAAATTATTATTTTTCTTGTTTTTTTATTAGCAAAATCGGTAATTTCATTTAGGGTGCTCACAGTTCTGTATTATCTGCTCTGTTTACTTTGCCGTTTATTAACTTTAGAACATTTTAGCAAGTGTTAACTTTGATTGTTTTTGTTTTACGTACAAACTTGAGATACCACTTGTTTCAAAGTTATCTCATAATTCTTCCTTTCCGTTCATTCGAGGCATGTTTATGAACAAATTTCAAATTTTTGAAAACTATTTTTGCAATTTAGCTCCAAAACACAAAAAGAGGTGCTCACAGTTCGATCTAAATATCTTTCTAAAGTTGTCAGGTGTTAACTTTAGAAGCAAACTGTGAATTCCCTAATTGTCGAAGTCTATTTCATTACTTTACTTATATTCTATAGATAATATGGCAAGATTTTGTAGGCGAGACGTACTCATTGTAGTTCTTATGTAGGTTTTTATGAATAAAAGCTTAGAATAAAGCTTAAAAGTATAACAATGTTTGGAACTGCGTTTTCTAGACTTAATTTAAAAATAAATTTTAAAAGTTCAAGTGGACCTTTCATACAAGAATCAGTTTCTTTGTGAGCTATAGAAACAATATGCTGAAGTATTTTTCTCTCAACGAGAAACTCTTCATTGTCAATTTCTTCGTGACAGAATTCATTCAGTTTACATTCCAACTTATCATTCAGGAGAATCAAAGGAGTAAGAATTGCGAATTTTTCAGCAAGAGCATTAAGCTGCTGAAACCTTGTGGTCATTTCTCAAAATCAGTTCTTGAAAACTAATAATTAAATTATTAAATTAGAAAATGACCTAAATCAGTTTAGACCACGCCTAACTCCTCTCCAAAGTGATTTTATTAGAACAGTGAAATCCCTTAAAAAATCAAAAAACATTATAAAAGATACGACTTAAAATTATACGCATTAGTCTTATTTCTTAATATGCACTCTGAACTTACAATTCGCCATAATCAAACGAAAATTCCGCCTTTCTCCCACACTCAACACATCAAAGCACAAAACAGCTTTTTTTACCAAATATACCTAAGTTGAAAAACGTTATTCTGTTAAACCACTTTTCTTCTGGGCATTTCCACTGACAAGTTAAAGCACTTAAAAACTCAAAAAACTTTGAGTTACTCGAAAACACCAGTTATTCAATGCTTGTTTCAAGTCGCAGCCGAGTTATTCGAAAATTCAACTACTCGCACATGCCTAAATATTATGTCTTTTTTTATTTCTTTGGCAACTGATTTTGAGACTCGAAAAACGATTTTACATTTTGGTTGTGCTCAATACGAAGCTCATAAATATAGTTACATTTACTGTGGTGGCCAAATTTATTCATTAAGTTTAGTTCTTTCTTTTGTTTGTACACCTTAAAATGATAATGTACACATATTTATTTTGTAAAAGGCTTTATTTAGCTTCAGTGCCGCCCCTAAACTATTGCCGCCCGGGGCGGACCGCCCCCCCCGCCCCCCCCCCACGGTACGCGGCTGACTAAAGGAAGCAGGCAGAAACCCATCAAACAGGTCCATTGGGCGTTTCGATCAGCATCGCTGGCTAACAGTTAAGGAAAAAGATTGATTTATAATAATTTAAATGCAACTTTAACAAAAACATATTTAGGATTTAATTTTTTCAAAATATGAGACACCACGTCTCTATGCTATTGATAAATGCCGGGAGATCGTGATATATGAAGTTTTTATGAAGTTTTTAAGAAAATTTCAACGTCATGCATGATTTTCTCTATTGTGCACATCACAAATGAAATTTCAAAAACCAAATATACCATCTATAAGATATTAAAGAGGTTCACAAAACGTCAATAAACTCTACTTATTCAGTTGTTTGTATCGATATTTGACAGATTGTATTATCATGATGGAGAAAGATACAACTTCGATGATTATTTTTCATTATTTCTGCAAAAACTTCTGGCACGAAAATATTTCTTTTTCTTTCAGAAATTACCATTTGGCTATGACTCAAGAGTATGGTTGCAACAGTTTGATTTAAAAACAAAAAAATAGGCAACGATTTCCAAGCAAAATCTTCGCTTATATGTAATCGAAAAAGTAATCCAGAATATTTCATTCATCGTGAACCCTATCGCTTACAGAACCCATTATTTTTATACAGGCATGTTATTGGAGGTAATCGAAAGCGCTGTCACTTGAAACGATAAAGCTCTAAAAACGGTTGGTTAATAACTAATTTCACGAAATTAATATTTGAATATCAACTTTAAAGTTGATGGTGAAGTCATTGCCGAAAAAACAAGACCTTACGAAAAATTTTGCTGAGTTGCTTTAAAGTGCTCCGTGCGTGAAGAACTTTTGTTGGACTTACAATTAGTGCATTTTGGAATACCCGTACCGTTGACTGTTATTGGGCTTCGCACTTCGAACTTCAAGATTCGTCACAAAGTCATACAAATGTTTTGCAATCATCTTATTAAAGTTTTTGTTTCGATAAATGGAAACAAGCAAAGATCGAATGCGAACAAATTTTTTGACAACATTGAATTTTCAAAAAAATTTAATGTATGCTAGTCCCAATATTGCTAAAACATACCTCAATCACACATTAGGTCATGTAACAATCATGCAGTATCAGTAAATGCATCTTCATCAATGTATTCAGGAACAACAACCAGTTTTGAATGGCTTTGACGGAGTTTATCGTAGAGCAAAAATAGTCAAAAGTTGAATTAAAAGCTTCGTTCGATTTGCCAGTGCTCAACTAGCTTGTGAAAGAAAGTCTACTCATTTTGATTTTATTTGCTCAATAGTTTTGTTTTGACTGACCACATCAATAAATAAATTAAAATTTTTCACCTGCCAATAAATCAATCGACATAAAAAAGTTGACTGCTTGACAGAATTGAATTTTGTTTTTGTACTCACATCACATTTTGACAGAAATAATACATTTTATACTATCTCGTACACAAACCAACAAAAAAATATGAACTTGCCAACGCAGCTTTACTCAACTCAATTGGAAGTTGACTTTCTCTATCCCAACTAGCTGCAAAATTTGTCGTTGTTTTCTCATACAAATTTTGAAATGAGCGACATTAAGCGAGTATTGACTGGCGAATCGAACGCAGCTACTGTAAACCTTAAACTAATATACAATTTTGATTTCACTATAACAAAAGCAAAATAAGGCGTAATAAAATATTTTCTGAATAAATATAACGAATAAAAAATCAAAATTACCAAGTAAACTTCGAGCAAAATTTTTCGTAAAGCCTTGTTTTTTATTCAATTCTAAAATGCATTTTATAAATGCTAATGCAAGAATCTTATATATTAATACGTGAACATTAAAGTTTGTCGTACGCTTTTTTGGTATTAATTAAAACTCAAAATAAATGCAACTTATATCATTCGAAAGGTTTTGTTGCCCAGATGTGCAGAATGTATATATAAATGATATATCTGATAGAGGGGGTTCCCAACCTTCTAAGAGAGAAATTAAATTTTTGAGAAAAAATCTGCTCTTTGATTGATATAAAATTTGGTTGGAGGAGAGTTCTTAAGTCGCTCGAATTTAAATTTTTTTTAAAAGTAACAATTTCTTAAAAAATTGTAGTTTTATGCATTCATCAATTGTTAAATTTGTAAAAAAATGTTTTTTGAACTCAAAAATTTGACTTTCCATGTGAATATCTTGGTCGGGTTTTAACGGTTTTTTATTTTTTCTAAAAGTTTGATAAATTTTCTTTTAAATGTGTTAAAAATTACAGCAAAATTCTAACCAAAAGTATTTTTAATGAATTTTCTTAATATTGTCGTTTGTTATTTAGCGTGTGTTTCAACCAAATGCCAAGAGAGAGAAAAAAACTGTCTCAAATTGAATGTTCTAAATTGGGAAGCCAATATCTCCGCCATCTGTAAATAGATTTTATTTATTTTTTTTTGTATTTAAGTCTTATCAGTTAACTTTACTAAACTTTTGAAAATAATACCGTTTTTTGTTTGTTTATATTTAAATTTTTCTTGTTAAAAAAATACCATAAAATGTGATTTATTCTTAAAATATTGGGCAAAAATGTTTTTTGTTGTAATAAAAACAAAAACTCAAAATTGCATTTTTTATTTTCTTTCAAAGTCTGTACCGAATTTTAGGTGAATTATTTTGTCTTGACACTAAATTAATAAACTGTTCGTGCCATCAAAAAATCAAGGCTACCCCCTATGACTTCTTTGACAAAATTAAATTTTTTTTAAATGTTGTTTTTCTGTTTATGAACAAAATAATAAAATAAAAAAAAAAGTTTTTTGAAGAAAATATCTTTATATCTCCAATCAATTAAGAGTAATAGACTCGAACTTTTTTAATTAGCTTGCATATAATTATAAATGGGCAATCAATAAATTGGTCGAATTTCGACCCCAGGCGATACTAGTTCTAATTTAATCTGTAATAAATTCACGGCAATGCCTTCACCATCAAATTGAAAGTTGTTTTTCAAGCATTAATTTCGTAAAATTAGTTATTCACCAACCGTTTTTAGCGCTTAACCGTTTCAAGTGACAGCGCTTTCGATTACCTCCAATGACACCTCCTGTATAAAAATAATGGGTTCTGTAAGCGAGAGGGTAAGCGATGAATGAAATATTCTGGATTACTTTTTCGATTACATGTAAGCAAAGATTTTGCCGGGCTTTCACGAAAAATACAAACGGCTCATTCCATAGAGATGGGTGTGACGTTTTGACTTCTTTATAGTGGTGGAAATGGTATTCACCGGTTAAAATTTAAACAATTTACTAGAGGATCAATTAGAAGATGTCATAAGGTTTCAAAATGCTAAAAAATTATGCAATTATTTATACTAATTCAATAGTTACATTCACTTCAACATCTGGGACGGGTGTGACGAGCACAAGTTTAAAAACTAAAAATTCTGAGTTTAACATTGAAACTTAGTCAATCTACCACAATGAGACCATTTTTGACTTACATATCTATGTCGACAAGGAATAACCGCTAAAGTCAAGATAGGACAAAATTAGGTTATCACATTCATTGCGTTTTTTTGCAACAAAATACAAGAGTACGCTAATTTGTGTGTTTGAACCTTGAAAATTAAATGTTTAAGGCCATCAAATCTAAGCAGCAAAAGTCCTTGATATTAGGTAGCAATTTTAATCTTACAAATGGTCTCTTGAAATTTTGAAAATGAGTTAAGTTGTTTTTCCATGTCGACACAGATATAGTCAAATTAAATACATATATATTTTCTATTGAATACCAGTAAAAAATATTTTGAAAACATGGCGATAACCATTCTTTTTTAAACTTTTAAATGGGTCGGGTGTGATATAAGGTTGACCTTGGTGTGACGAGTGCAAATTATGTGAGAATTATATATAAGAACATAATGGATAACACAACCATCACATAGTTTTGACACCAAAATCAAAAGAATGCGTTTCTAATTAATGTTTTTTTTAATATATTTAAAAAAATATCTTGCTTTGCAAAAAATTTTTTCGTATGAATTTTTGATCAAATTAATACCTATACAAAATATTTCGCTATACATGTATTTACAAAACTAGTTTTAATCAAAGTATTTATTCATATGCACGCAAAAATTTCATTAGAATAAAATTTTGAAAACTGTTCCAGGTGTGACCAACTTCTTGTAACGGAAATGAAGAATAAAAAGAAATTATTAAATAAAAATGTTTACAAATTTATGTAAAACATCAACATCGTTACTTTAGGAAAGTTTCATTCTTATCATAAGCCCATGTTGCTTCTTCGGAAAACTTTAGTATTTTTCTGGGACGGGTGTGATACTGCAAAAACACTCAGTTTTCATATTTTTTCTTTGCTAACGCAGTAACCAATCCTTGTTATAAACTGTTCTTGGATAACATTGTTATCTTTTTTAACATTGCTTACCTAATTTTTTTGAATGTGCATGAAGAGAGGGCTGTTTTCAACGTTTTAAATCTTAAAAAATATTTTAATTGTTTCTCAACTCGGATTTTGTTTAGTTAAATTGTCAAATAAACATAAAAAAACATTAACACTAAAAATAATTTTACAACAGGAAAATCTGTAGATTCCATTTTAATGCGAGTACCAAAACGTTTTTCAATTGAAATAATTTTGAGATTCATGTTTCCGTTCCTCATTAGTGTGGAATCAGCCAAATGTTCTTTTGCTCTTTCGTATGATGCAAACAAAAATTTTAAAAATTAAGGGGGTCTTCTCATTGAATCGTGGCCGCCGTGACGACACCTTTTTTTCACCACCAACTTTGAAGTCTCATTACTTTTTGAACAGCCCACGTATCGAGGCAAAAAAAAATTTTTTATTTACTTTGAAACTTTTGTAATACAATAAATAAAAAAGTTTTCAATTATTCTTTGCGTTTTCAAATAAGAATTTTTTTAAAAAGGGTCCAAAAAACGGGTTTTGAATGAGAAGACCGCCTTAATTTAATCAACTTAAAATTTCAGTTTCACGTTTAAAAAGCATGATTTTTTTGCAGAATAAATATAGTCAATTTTTTGAAATTTTGCAATTAGCAAAAGAGTAGAAAAACCCTGTTTGAACAAGCAAAAACCTTCTTGGTAACTCCGTTTTTGTTTTTTTTTTTTTTGTTTTTAGCTTTGAACCAAGGATTTCAGGTGTCAAACCTATTCAGTCAAGTCTGCCTTGGTTCGGAAATGGAGAGATAGATAAGTAGGAGGGAAAGTGAAATCAAGAGAAACAAGTGTAGAATGCTGTATGTGTGGCGGAGCTCTATATCAACATGCAAATTTAAATCTGAGGCAAGTATTATGCCTTTGCCTCAGTCAATTCGAGTTGTTAAGCAATCTCATTCCACAAACATCTCTACCACCAACTACAACTTTTAAAGTCGTATATATTGATGAATTTTCAATATCAGTTGATTCGAAATGAGGAAAGAATTAAAGAAAGGTGAAAGCGTAGGACCATGGCTATACCGGGATTCGACCCGGAACCTCTGGGTTGGCAGTCAAGCACGCTAACCATTCGACTACAGAGGCCCTGCTTGGCTTCACAAATTATTTGGCATCAAGCTCTAAAAATAATTCTTGAAAAATATGTTTTTTAACAATTATAAACTAAATGATCAAATAAAATGCTACAATTTTTTATGTCATGATATAATTTTTTTTTTATTTTTGGAAACTTACTTACTTAGATGGTGCTCACAACCGTTGGTAGGTTTTGACCTCGTCTAAGAATTTGCGCCAGCCTCTTTTGTCGTGCGCTTGCTGGCGCCAGTTAGAATCTCCAAGCGTTGTCAGGTTGTCCAATGCCTGGTCTTACCAACGGCGATGCGGTCTTCCTCGTCTGCGTTGACCACCGTTGGGTACCGAATCAAATAATTTTATAGCTGGAGCAGCGTCGTTCATTCTCTTGACATGACCTAGCCAGCGAAGCCGCTCTATTTTAATACGCTTGACTATATCGATGTCGTCATATAGCTCATATAGCTCGTGATTCCATCGTATTCGGTACTTGCCATTGACGCATATTGGACCATAGATCTTGCGAAAGATTTTTCTCTCGAACGATCCCAAAGTCCTTTCATCAGAGCTGCTCATCGTCCAGGTTTGTGATGCGTATAGTAGGACGGCCATGATTATTGACTTATAGAGCGTCAGTTTTGTTCGTCGAGAGAGAGCTCTGCTTCTCAATTGCCTACAAAGCCCAAAGTAACAAAGTAACCTGTTGGCAAGAGTTATTCTTCGTTTAATCTCAATACTGATATCGTTGGAGGAGTTAATGCTGGATCCCAGGAAAACAAAGTCCTTCACTTCCTCAAAGAAGGTGTTGTCAACAGTGACGTGGTTTCCACGACAAACGCTGGGACTGTTTGTTTCTTGACACAAGATACTTGGTTTTATCTGCGTTCACTGCAAGACTCATTCGACTCGACTCTTTTTCTAGCCTGGAGAATTCTGCACTGCACGGATGATCTTCTCCATGACTATATTAATAAAGTAGCACGAAAAGGAATCACCTTGTCTGAAACCTTGCTTGGTATGAAACGGTGTTGCTGGTGTTGTGCAGTGTCATCCTGCAATGATGTATTAGTTTCGCAGGAATACCAAATTCAGGCATAATGGAGTATATGTGACTCCTTATTGGGCTGTCGAAGGCGGCTTTGAAATCAACAAAAAGATGGTGTGTGTCGATTTTTTCTCGAAAGTCTTTTCCAAGATTTGTCTTTGTCTGATCATGAAGATCTGGTCGATGGTGGACTTTCCAGGTCTGAAGCCACACTGATAAGATCCAATCAGTTGGTAAACGATAGTCTTCAGTCTTTTACACAAAACGCTCGACAGGACCTCATATGCGATATTAAGAAGGCTAATCCCACGGTAGTTGGCGCAAATAGTGGGATCGACTTTCTTGTGAATTTGGCAGAGCACACGAGGTTCCAATCATCTGGAATGCATTCTTCCGACCATATTCTGCATAGAGAGCTTATATTATGCTTAGAGCTTCGCCACCGGTCTTAAACAGCTCAACCGGAAGGCCATCGGCTTCTGCAGCTTTGTTGTTTTTAAGCCGAGCTATAGCTGTTAAGATCTCGTTATAGTCGGGCAGCGGAACTTTAACGCTGTCACCCAAAATTGAAGTTTTCGGGATATTATCTCTATTGGCGGGATTGTTATCAGCGTTGCCATTTAGACGACTAGAGAAGTGTTCCTTCCATAACATCAGTGTTCTCTGAATATATGTGACTAGATTCCCATTTTTATCATTGCAGGAAGAGGCTCCAATCTTTAAACTATCGGCCACGCGTTTTATCTTCTCGAAAAATTTTCGATCCTCTTTCCTGTCGACATGCATCTCGATTTTCTCGCACTCACGCCCACAGCTTGTCAACGTCTAGCATCGCGAGCATTCCTGGCTGCTCACAGACGTGTGCGGATCTTGGCTGCCACAAGATAATTATCCGAGTCTATGTTAGCACCACGGATCGTGCGTACGTCTAGTACACTGGAAGAGTGCCTTCCGTTAATCAAAACGTGATCAATTTGGTTGCATCTTTTTTGACCAGGGGACAGCCAGGTGGCCTTATGAATATTGAGATGCTTGAATCTAGTACTACTAACGACCATGTTAGTAACTACATGCTACTAACGACAATTAACTTCATTCCGTTATCGGATGTGTTGTCAAGGTGGCTAAACTTTCCGACCTTGGAGTTGAAGTCACCAAGCACGATTTTTATGTCATGTCGGGGGCAGCACTTGTATGCATTTTCAAGGCACTTATAGAAATATTCTTTGGTCTCGTCATCTTTTTCTTCTGTCGGAGCGTGCGTACATATTAGGTTAAAGAAAAAAAATTTTGCCTTGAAGCGGATTGTGGCAAGTCGTTCGTTCACAGGAGTGAAACGCAGGACATGATGCCGTATTCGCTTGCCAACTACAAATCCGCATCCAAACTCGTGCTTCTCCGAATGGGCGCTGTAGCTGAAATTACAGGATGCCTGCCATAAGCAGCCATGTCCCTTCCATCGCATTTCTTGGATTTCAGTGAAATCAGAATAATATCTTTCCAAGATATCAATCAGTTGGATAGAGGCGCCATCCCAATTTAAGGTGCAGACATTCCAGGTGCATATCTGTAAATTATTATCATTTTTTTCAATTTTTTGTTTGCAGTACTCATCATCAGGTTTGGGGATAATTATTTAACTAATTCTTATGCTTTTCATTGAAATATTTTATTATTTGGTAGGCTACAAATCCAACAAATCCTTTGTTTGAAGGCCAAAAAGGAGCCGCCGCTCAAGTAAGCCGTCCAGACTAGCGATTTCGACATTACTAATGCTGGTTTCGCCAAGTTGTGGCAGTCAGACACGTTTCCATAAGAAGATCGCCCCTTGTCTTCTAAGATAAATAAAAATTTATAATAAATTTATAAATATTTGGTTATATTGACCAAATTTCTCAGATTTATTAAGCCACAAAAACAGGTTCAATTTATATGAAAATCATGTGGTTACTTAACCTGACGATTCATGCTGGAATATTTTTACCTGAAATTTGGTTAAATTAACCAGATTTTGTTCTTCATGTATATTTTATTCTACATCAGGAAAAAAATACTAATATCCCTTCATAACTACAAGTTTCTTTTGGTTCTTAGTTTATCTTCAGTTTTTTACATTTTTTAAACATTTTTCTCTTACTTGCGGCTGTATTACTTACTTTTGTAAGTAACACTATATTTAATTAAAGATTTTTTTAAGATTTTCTTAAAATACTCAAACAAAATTATAACATATTTGTTACAAATCATATTTTCACAAACATATGCACATTCCATGTTACAATATCCACGAACTGTGCAAAAAATGATGCCATCTGGTGTTAAGAATAATAACTACGGTCAAATGGAGTTTCCGTAGAGACACCTGTGGACACATTGGCGACAAAAACAAAATGCCACTGAGCTGAACATGCACACACACAGACCCACACACATTACCTCACACAAAAAACACGAACATGAAGATATGCGTTAAGCAAGGTTCATCTCAAGGCTAGCTCACGTATTTACGGTACTATGCATGGCATCCGTTGTGTCTATCTATCTGGCTGTACGTGTGTCGATTCGCGTTAGGATGTGTTGCTGAGCGCAAAAATAGACATGTTGCTGTAGATTTTTTCATGAGTGTAATTTTTTCAATTCGTTTTTCATTTTATATGTTTATTTTCCTCCACTGATCTTTTTAGTTTCCTCTATCTTTTATTGCGAGTTGTGTTTTTTTTTTTTTGTTTTGTTGTGCTGAGTTTCCTTTTTCCTTGGAACTTCAAGGCATTGGGTATGTTTTTTATGCATGCTTTTTATGTAAGTAAGCTACCGTTAATATTCACAAAAAGTGTTGTAAAGAATATAAAAACCAATACAATGTTGCAGTTGCTGTTGTAGCAACAGGGTAAGATTGCTGGTGTTGCTGTATTAAAGTATTTCAAAGTGCTAGAATTTTGAATTTTTATAGCAGCAGCATTAAAACTGACAACGAGCAACAACGCTTTAAATTTTACAAAATCCTCTAAAACCAGTTAAAAGTCATAAAAAATTCATGGTTTACTATATGAAAGTGGCGATACTTGCCATAAACTAATATTTGCTCCAAAAGGATAGAATGTTGGTTATACAAGCGGAAAGGTGGAAATTGTAGAACTAAATAAAATCATTTCAATTTCGTCACATTCAACTTTGGTGTCACGCGAGTTTTATCAAGTTTCATTATTCGGTTTTTTGCATACAACATTATCTTGGAGAAAAAGGTCAGGAATTTTCAATTGTTGAACACCAAATTCTCTTTTAATTCGTTTTAGTTGACAATCATATAATAAAAGAAATGCGATGTGATGAAAGGACCATAAAATATCGAAATTTTCTTACTATTTTTAATTTTTCTTCAATACTTTCTGGTTGAACGAACGGTTTTTATGTAAAGATGCTTCGATATTCTCGGACCTCTACCATTTTTTATTTTTTATGTTTTGTAACGTTGAACTTTCTCAAAGATTCTTGTGAATTATTGAGAAGAGTAGAAAATGGCATAGTTTTGGTGTGATATTTTTAATTTCTAATCATATCTTGCTTATTAATGGCGTTCATCAGAAATTTTTGTTTAAATATTTTGAGTCGTTGGAACTTTATCTCTTAAATAAACATTTTAAAAGTAATTTTAACAAAATTTTTAGTCTATTATTCGCTTTTTGTCTGAAGTCATTTCTTTAAAAATTCCCCTCCCCCTCTCTTCCTTTTTGCTAACTTTTTTTCAGCACTAGGCATTTGCTTTGAAAAACATATTACTTCTGTGAAGTTTAAAACTGCCTTCTTGAAAGAAACGTATTTTTCTTTATGCTAACTGCTCTAAATGGTAAATTTCTAGGTAATCATAGCTATATATTCTGCTTGAGCGATTTTTATTTTTGCACATGAACTCACTAGAATTTTTTTGCTCCTTAAAAAATACTACCTTGTTTTGCATAGGTTTGTTTTCGTTCATCCTTATTTCTACAAACTATGTTTAATGTCTTATTTTTCTGATATATATTCAATTACCAAACAAAGACAGCTCATTTATTAAGTTGCCTGAAATAAATGTCGCCATTATTTTATGAAGCGTGAAGCGTAAAGCTTCTTCTACTTTTGGCGTTAGTTGAATTTTATCTTGAATATATTTATTTTTTCTATTTTCTTTTAACTAGCAGTTATATAAAACATAAATTTCATGTATAAAGAAACACACATTCTCACATATATGTATATTGAATGCTACAAAATTGCTCATGTTGCCGTTTTGTTGCTATAAATTTTCTATATTTCGTTTTTATTACTTCAAGATTTTTCTCTCATGTTCAACCTTTACAAGACCATTCATCAAACTTTTCGCAGTTTGCCCAAAGTTTTCTTGCTAAAGCGGCAACTTTCTCATATTTCACTTAATTATTAGTTATTTATTATTTTTTATTTCATCTTATTCTTAGATTTCATAGACATGCTTTTTGCCACTCATCAGCAACTTCTTCTTATAAATTACTTTGAAAGCTTTATTTGCCAACTTAATGCGACTTGTATCCGTTTTTCTTTGCTCAAATTACTTTTATGGAAATTATTCAAGCTGCCTTATTCGAATTAAAAGTATTATATCATAGTTTCATACGGAAATAGTATAGAATATTTAAAATTATTTATTAATTTATGCATCTGGCTTGGCTGTATCTGCAACCAAGCAACATTTATTGCAGTGGTTCTTAATATTTTTCCAATATTTTCCAATCGAACGCTTAAAAATTCCACATTTATATTTAAGAACTTACCTAACTTACAATAAACACAATTTAATGGTTTAAGAGCTGTAGACCCTTTAAATTTCTTTAAATAGGTCATCTTTATTCATCAAGTGATGTTTATAGCTTTATTTTGTAAAACCATATAAGAAAGGACTAAAGTATTTTTATGCAGTTGTCAATTGCCTTATTCTGGTGACTGATACAAAGATACAATTCTACCATCACAGAGACTTGAATATGCATTCAAACACGGTTCAAGCTGATCCTTTTTTGCATCGATAATTTAAGAAACAATGCGAGCAAAGCTGCAACAATTAAAAAATTCTTTTTTTTTGTGTCAAAAATTTCATTCTTGACGAATATGCAAACTAACAAATTGCACGTAGAATGTTCGAACTCTCAGGAAAATAGAGAAATAAAAAATTTTGAAAGCTCATACAAATTATCATCAACGCTTATTCCGTCAACATCAGCTCAACAAAGGAAAAATACAAAATTTTTGGCTCTGGCTTTGTTCGTGTTTGGTTTATATTTTCTGCTTTGTCTATCTACATATCAATTCAATTAAACTTGTATGTTTAAATTTAATAGAAACCTATACAAATTTTTACGGTCCTATTCATAAAAATATCTGAAAATAGCTTCAAAATGTTCAATAACACTGTGCAACATGAAAAAGATGCTCCGAAATAATAGCATAAGCCTCGAAGGATTTTACAATATAAGCTCACATTAATTTTGTATTACCTTCTTAAGTCGACATTTTTGGAGCTCAGTTTTTTTTTCTAATGAAATTAATGAAACAAACTCAAAACACAAAAATGTGTTTAAATTACTTTAGAAGTCTTTCATGGTGTTTTTGGTTCTGCCTAAAATAGGTTATTACCATAAATCGCGTAGTTGTTGCGATTCAAATCAGTGTTTGAATTCACTTCTAACAACTCTTGCAACATTTTTTTCGCAATACGTTTGGCGCCCAACTAACGTTAGAGATCTCGAGTAGATAATAACATCTTACGTTCACGAAAAATGTTAAAAAATTCTTTATATTATAATCATTTCCACGATCGAAACATTAATTTTACCCTTTACCCGCGTAATAGAAAAAATATTGATTTTTAATAGATCGATGAAAATTGAATTCGTTCTGTGAACACTTGTAACGTCAAATACTTTTAATTCAATAAATGTTTTTTTCACCAATATTCATGTTTTCATTTACAGTTCGTGCATTGTCCTTGTAGCCTTAAAAAAAAAGCATTGTGAGTCCAAATAAGTAAAGAAAGTCTAAAGTCGGTCAAGGCCGACTATGAAATACCCTAAACCAACTTTTCCAAAAACAAAAATAATATTATTGAAAATGGGCGTTTCCATGGGCGGATGAAGCCTATATTTTATATGCATTTAAATGTTTTTGAACAATTTACATATTCCAAGTTTCATTCCTGTAGCTCACAGTCAAAGCTTTTATTGTGCTTTCCCTATGGGAGGTGGGCGTGTTCACGGACGGATTACTCCCAGCTTTTGAACAGACCTTAGTTTTGGTATATTATACATACATACCAAAATTGATATCTCTATGACAAATATAATCTTATTTATTCAGTTTTAAGCTTTTTGGGTTGCATGGGAGGTAGGCGTGTCCGTGATCGTATGACATCCATTTTTCGAAGACATCTTTGTTTTGTCATAAAAAATATACGTGCCAACTTTTATCTCTGTAGGTTAAACAGAGGCTTTTTTATTCCGTTTTCAATTTTTGGGTTGTATGGGAGGTGGACGTGTCCGTAAGCGGCTGATATCCATTTTTCGCAGAAATCTTTGTGTTTGTATAAAACACATACATATCAAATTTTATTGTTGAAGGCTAAATATGAGCTGAGTTATGCAGTTTTCAATTTTCGCTTTGTATGGGAGGTAGGCGTGTCCGTAGGCGGATGAGGTTCATTTTTGAACACCATCTTTTTTTTGTCATAAAAAACATATGTGCCAAATTTTATCTCTGTAAGTTACACCTAGACTTATTTATTGCGTTTTCAATTTTTGGGTTGTATGGGAGGTGGGCGTGTCCGTGAGCGGATAATACCCATTTTTCGCAGACATCTTTGTGTTGATGCAAAACACATGCACACTAAATTTTATTGCTGTAAAATAGTTATGAGCTTGTTTATGCAGTTTTCAATTTTTACGTTGTATAGAAGGTAGGCGTGTCCGTGGGCGGATTCCAAAAATATTCAATAGTGCAGATCCTTGGGTTCATGTGACCACGTGTACCAAGTTTCATCAAATTATCTCAACTTCTTCTTCTTATCCTGTGTATACGGACAACACACAGACGGACAGACGGATGGACGGACGGACGGACATGGATAGCTCGACTCACGTGGTGACGTTGATCAAGAACATATATAATTTTCTATACCGCACTCGCTTCGTTCTATGCGTTACAAACGTTTGCACAAAGTTAATATACCCTGACCTTTCAGGTTTAGGGTATAAAAAAGTAAAAAAAAAATTGGGATACTGAAATTGTGCAGGTAAAACCTTTATTTTTTAAATAAATAATATTACTTTAAAAAAAATCATTAGAAAAAATTTAAATTAACTGCCAAGGTATATCTTTGGCTTTGGCGTGGTAACCGTGGCATGCAGGTTAAGTGTGTGGCTTAGTATGCTCGGAGCCCGGGTTCGATCCCCAGCCCCGGCGAAAAGTTTTTTTCAATAAAAAATTTTTCTGATCGGTCACCACCTCTCTGCAGACAATGGCAAACCTCAGAGAGTAAATAATTCCATGTAAAGCTTCTTGAGAACATGAACTTTAGCCGTTCGGAGTCGGCATAAAACATGTAGGTCCAGTTCTCGGTCAATTGTGTGCAAACATTTAATAACACACACAACACAATTGATCATAAGAAGCTCGGTCAAAGTCCTTCCAAGGGCTGAAATGGCCAATTTGTGTTTTTGTTTTATATCTTTGGCTTGACCGAAATAAAAATACCCCACGGCCAATTCATACACGATTAAAAATCTTGGAATAATTTTTAAGTCAATCGTTGGACTAATGCCTTTTTTAAAATTTTTTTTTTTTATAAGAACTGATACTTCGAATTGGTACTTAAAATTAATAAGTTGGTAATAAAACTTGATTTATTTTTTGTATCTAAGGTATAAAATTTAATACAAAATAACTAAAGGTAATTAAACCTGTAAATTGTTTTTGTTTTTACATTTTCTTTATTCTCTAGCAAGCAACAGATTAGCGCGACGTTAGAACTTGCGACTCTAATGCGATCAGGGGCGCAACCAGGAATTTTTTTGGGGGTGGTTTTATCAAATGTATAACTTACATATAAAAACAATTTTACGTAGTTACAGCTGCTGAGTTGTAGCGGTTAGTGCGTTCAATTTTTGCACTAATGGTTCCTTGTTCAAACCAGCACCATATTTTTTTTTTTAAATTAAAACGGTCACTGTCAGGACATTCTATCCGTACAGAAGGTGAACAGCAGTGGTAGCGGTCGTTTTAAAATAAACTGGCTTCAACGTTGTTTAGGATCTGTTCGGCCAAAATATTTTGCAAACACCAGTTGTAGGCCGTTTAATGGATTTTTTATTGTTTGGCATTTGTACGAAGGTGATAAGGCTTGAGCTAAAATATTTTCATTTTTACTCGAGTCCCAATAAGGTCAGCAAAAATTCAATATTTTTATCCCCACATTCAGAAAAAAATACCTACCTTTCTCCGATAAAAAATTTCTCTATTTTCGATAATTCCATTAGAATAAATTTTCACATTTTCAAATAAATATTTCTTTACTTGTGGGAAATGGAAATATTTCAATGTCTCTAATAATGATAAGTATTTTTCTCACACAAAAAATTCTCATTTATAGAGAAAAATTTAAGGAAAATTAAAAATGTTTACTAAATTTTGATAAAAAATTCATTGTGCGAAGTATTTTCTTCAATAAAATTAAATCTTTTTTCAAAAATTAAAAAGTCTTATTCTCTAAAAACGATATATTTTTAATATATTACCCTTTTTCATGGATTTTTTAGTATCACATTTAGAGAAAAGCATTCTCCGGAGAAAACTCTTTAACATACCCAATTGGCTGGCATTAGCTTTAAAATTCGTCCTTTAGTGAGGACTAATTATGCTCAATTCCGAAAGTAAAAACCGCTAAATTTCTGACACCTTTGGATGAAAAACAAAAAGTCTGAATTTGAAAAAATCGTTTGTTTCTGACCAATGCGCAAATGCTGACGAAATCGAAATAATATATTTTTAACGATAGGTCTTTCCTACACTTTTCCAAAATCGGTTAATATTTGCGCAATTTTGAGGGATTTTCATGAAACAGATTTTGAAAATCCAATGGAAGATTATGAATAGGGCGTATAACTATATTATGTCACTGGATGGGCGAACAGAAGAAAAATTAAACCAACATATTTTTACCTAATAAGCCATAATTCCTTATTATCAGATAATATTTAAAAATTTAGAGAAATTTTATGAAACAGGATTTGGAAAAAACGATGGAAAATTAGAAATTGTACATTTTTTTTTCCACTTTCGGAAGTCAATCGGAATTATTTTTATAATGAATCACATGACTTCACTATAAACTTAATTCTGTAGAGTTAGTGTTATCGATGTTTAAAAAATGACTTTAAAAGAGGACGAAAAATAACAATTTAACGGGAAATTTCTTTGATTTTTTCAGTGGCGTGTGACTCAACCGATTTTCCTCAAATTTAGACTTATTTACTATGTCTTACTTTTGAATTAATTTGTTTCCAAAAATTTCAAGTTTCCTCCACGCTAGAAGTTGAAAAGATAACTCAAATCGAATTATTGCCAACAACTCTTCAAGTGGTCAGAATCAGTATATAACAAAAATTAAACATGTGCCGGATCGAAATTGAAATTTGACTAGACACTGACTTAAAAGTTAAAGGGACTCTTAAAAACAATTTCTGTATAATTTTGCTTGGACCGGAGAAATCCCCACGGAGCGGTCTTGATTCTTCTGAACATCTTTTCTGCAGAAAACGAATTTTTGCATAAACTTTTTTCTTCAGAATGGATACCCAAGATAAGCAAAAAACTAAAGATTTTCATGGTACACTAAAAAAATTTTGGAAATTTTTAGTGTTTACAAACTATTGAGACCCCAAAAACTACATATTTTGTCATTTTCGAAAAGAGGTTGTTTTAAATACGTATACAATATGTTTTTTTAATGATATTCACATGAATTTAAATTTATTGGAAAATTATTGAGCTCTTCTTTCCATTGATATATCGTATGTTGCGGTTTAACCAAAACTAAGTGCCACAATTATATAAAATGTGAGAAATCGATATTCAAAAGCTTCCTTCAGCTCAATTATTATTTTATTGCCATAATTACTGTTTGAGTTTGGCAAATTTTGGTATGTATATATATATTAGTGGGTACATATGAGTTTTTAGGTACGCAAATCGATTTCTTCTAACCAGTTTTTAGTTAAATGTGCGCCAGATAGCGCTCCAGTACAAAATTCATGATTTTCGAATATTTATATTTTTTAATAACACTTATAAAAAACTCATTTTTCATAGTACTCAGTTTTGATTAAACAACATCATACGATACACCAAAAGAAAGAAGAGCTCAGTACTTTTCCAATAATCTTAAATGCATTTGAATATCAAGAATAATGAATTTTTTATAGGTGTTTAAAAAAAATATTTTCTATGTGCTTAATGTGCAGTAGAGCGTATCACCAAAACTAACCTATTTTTGACCCCGCCTCAATCGTTAGATATTTGAAAGACATTTTAGAAAAAAATATTTTTTTTTTTTTTAAAGTGGTCCCTATGGTGCTATTTTGGTTTTTTCGTTATATCTTCGGCGTTTCTTGTTCGATCCGGAAGATTTTATATCTGTGTGTTTGTTGGTGTTATACAAATATTTTTTTATGTTTTTTTTACCTCAAATGTTTTTTTTTCTACTGATTACACAATCGATCTTCGTTCCTACCATATTATCCTGCTTCAAAAAGTCCAACAAATTAAAGCTTTGAAAAAATCATTATAACCATGGGAAGAAGTGAAATCGAAAAAATGGATTTTAGAAGCACTTCCGACCTATTCTGCAAAGAATAACACTTTGGATCATAAAACATTTTTTTTTGAATTTTCGAAATCTTTTCGGGATTCAAGGTGGCTGTAACGCTCGCAACTGTCAAGTTTTGCGAAAATGTGCCCCAATCGATTTTCGTCAGTGACTGCTGTGGCCGACTTATGTACTTTTTGAACGAAACGCTCCGTGTTTTGCGAGTGGCAAAGATAATCTGTTAAAAATAAAACGTGATACAAACGGATTAAATTATGACGTCAACATAACATCATTCAATTATTAAACTAATGTTTTCTGTGGTGCTCACCTGGAATTTTAATGATTTCGTCTGAATACTGTAGATTAGACAGTTGGTCTTGCTTGTAAAACTGGAGACATGGCGGCTCAGTGATCTGAACTCTTGACCAGTCGATCATTTCAGTGTAAGTTGTGCTGCTATAGTTGATGTGGGGTGGTTTTTGGGACCACGAAATTGCCGAATTTGGCTTCGATTGTGGGTTCTCGCCACTATTGGTATTTTTGCGCCATGCCACAATCTTGAAACTTCGTCTTATATATTTTCTGTGAATGCACTGCGTTTGACTTTTTAATTATGCTGAAGAAACAACGCGTATTCCACCACATTTCGTTTTGTTGGTAATTTTGTTCTGTCAAAGTCGCGCTAACGGAAATGTATTTTGTTTAAATTAAGTATTTTTGCACGTTTCATGCGAACTAAAGCTCGATTTTATTGATCACTGAAAAATACCGATTTACTTTTTGACATGAAGTGACTGCTACAGCCACCTTAAATCCGAATTCTTAAATCTTAAACCCAATTTCCCATTTCGAAAATTAAAAAAAAATTTATTATGATCCAAAGTGTTATTCTTTGCAAAATAGGTCGGAAGTGCTCCTAAAATCCATTTTTTCGATTTCACTTCTTCCCATGGTTATAATGATTGTGTAATCAGTAGAAAAAAAACATTTGAGGTAAAAAAAACATAAGAAAATATTTGTATAACACCAACAAACACACAGATATAAAATCTTCCGGATCGAACAAGAAACACCGAAGATATAACGAAAAAACCAAAATAGCACCATAGGGACCACTATAAAAAAAAAAAAATTTTTTTTTCGAAAATGTCTTTCAAATATCTAACGATTGAGGCGGGGTCAAAATAGGTATATTTTTCTGCCATACAAGGTGATACGGTCTAATGTGCAGTCTGAAGGAATAAAATATGACTAATTTAGCAGATTATGCATCAACCAGAATCGATTTGAAATATAATTTGGGGTTTTCACTCATTTCATAAAACGTGTGTTGCTTTTCATGTGACTCACTTTGATTGAATACTATTTTGCTTGGTACTACAATAATTTTTGGGGGGGTTTAAACCCCGAAACCCCCCTTTGGTTGCGCTTATGAATGCGATGGTTGGTAAAATATTAAAATGTTACACAATGCAATTTTACATTAAATATAATTAATAATATAAGATTATTCTATATGTATAAAAATGAATTGTGGTTTGTTCGGCTGCTTAAAACTTGAAAACGGCTGTGGCAAATTCAATACTTTCTTTGCGGGTTTGTTGGTAACTGTCACGCAAAGATTTAGGAAAGATATATTCAAAAAATGTTCAATAGGTGGCGTTGTAGACGCACATTTCCTTTTTTTGTTCAATTCGGACGTTACTTTTGCCGTACTACTTTAAAACGAAATACTGATATATCGCCGATTGTTTCAACAATATGCAGTTGATATGTACGTGAAGGTTCGTAGGAAGGAAGGACAACAATCAATTCAATCAGGTTCTGAAGTAGCAATCTGAAAAGTATATTCACTTGCGAGATGCGGTCAATAGTGACGCAGATATTAGAGATGTTGGTCGACTCACAATTTTGCCATCGACATACATTTTCAGTTCGAGACACATGCACAAATACTCCCAAGGCGCGATGACTTACGTGCGCTATTATGAACTGTCGGTTTTGTTGGTGACGTTAACATGCAATCCAAATGGTTTGCTTGTGACGTTTACTTGCAATCTAAAATGGCCAGAGATTACGCAGTTATTGCATCCCGGTAAATCACCAAGCGATCGTTATGACGTTACAACACGAGTGTTCAAGCAAAAACTCAGGTGTTTGATGGACTTCATCGTGTAACAATATGTATACGGTACGGTTATATGCTGGATGTATTCAGTTAAGTGCCAGAAAAGAGATCGTACAAACCAAATTGATGTCATAATTTCCGCCGAAATTCCTAATACTGAGATTGATCCAGAGTTGCAAGAATTGGTGAAGACCGTTATGCTCCATGGACCTAGCGGACAACGCAATCCTACTTCGGTTTGTATGTCTGACAATAAGTGCACAACACGCTATTCACGTTCTTTTATTTGCGAAACTGAAAATATAATGTAAACTCATCAAATGGGATGAGAGCACGATGGTGAACATTGAAAGATTTGCTGGTGGCAGGCGACTTCCAGCAAACACTTCCCGTAACACTTCCAAAATCGACAGCGGCTGATGAACTAAACGTTTGTCTTAAATCATCATATTTGTAGCGATACGTGAAAACCACTCCATTGAGTACGGATATGCGAGTGTTCCTGCACCAGGATACGACCGTTGAAGTTTTCTCTAAAGAATTGCTAAGAATCGGAAATTGACAAATTTCGGTACATACTATGAGTGATTTAATATCGATTCCACCTGTCATTTGCCAATTCACTTCAACGAAAGATGAACTCATCAATAATGTATATCCGAACATTGGTCAAAATTATTGTAACTTCGATTGGTTGAGTGCACGTGCAATCTTAGTATCTTTGTATAATATTATCGTATGCGCCAAAAAATTGTTCTTCTGTTGTTCAGCAGCACTTACATTCGCTACATAAGGTTCGGTTTTTTTGATCATGATCAAAAAGCACAAAAAAGCAAATAATTTGTTTTGATCAAACTGTATAATCATCCCTAACATTTTATTCCACTCTCTTTCTTCTGCGTGATAGTGATTGTGCTTGTGTTTGAGTAGAAGAGCGGAATTCGAATAAAGCCTAATAAAGATTGCGCTCTCTCGAACCGAACAAAAAGGAACCGTTCGTTTAGGTTTTTTTCTATTCCCTGGCTTAAAGAAAAGCCTTTTTATAGAGTTTTCATTTTGAGATTTTATGGGAGGTGGGAGTGTTTGTGAACCTATGACTCCCATTTTGCTAGCACGCCTTAGTTTAAATATAAGCTACTTACTCAAGGAATAGTATTTTTGTAGCTTGAATATTGACCTCTCTATAGAGGTAGGCGTAGTTGTCATCGGATTTTGACAATTTTCGAACTTGATCTTTGTTGTTTAGAAAGAAGCTCAAATGTTAAGGATGTAATCGTGTCCACAGGCAGACGGACATGGCTAAATCAACTCAAGTGGTTATGCTGATCAAGAAGATAAATACTTCTCTATACCTACCATGGCTCCTTATAGGCATTGCATACGTCGTGACAAAATGAATGTACTTCTTATGCACTTTGCGTGGGGGTATAACAATTTGGCACAAAAAATGCCGACTTAGCCTACTGAATAAAATAAATTGGAGGTTTTATGAGTATGTAAATCAACTCTTATTTGGTGGTGGAACCCTTGAGTCATCTTCTGTTGACCCTTGAATTGACGCACAGTGTTATGAGAATACAAAAAAATTTCGGGTTTTCAAGGTTCCTAAAAGCTATCAAAACACTTTTTGAAGTGAAACTTCTTTGGCGGCGAGTGAAATTTCAAGGTCCTTTTTCGTGACGCTAGGCTAATGTTTTCAATTCATATGAAAATTAAAAAAAAATTATTGCCGCTGCAGAGAATTGAACCACGAACATCGTTGTTTATGAGCCGGAATCTATACGTTTACGCCACGTAGGCGCATGATAAATAGCCAAACAAAATGCAATTAAAACTTAACGCGTAACATACTGAAAATAACATAATTAACATTAACATTAGATAAACATTAACATTACATTATTAACATAACCGTAACATTAATTTTCATCCTACAAGTATGCACGGAAAAAAAAAAGAAAAATAGCTAAAACAGGAGCAGAACGCGTTCGTGAATATAGAGAGCGAATTAGAGCTCTTAAGAATACAGCCGCAGCTGGGTCTGCAACTAATGATGAAGGTGAGGTGATTGCAACAACGGCCCAGTTTCAAAATCCATTTTTACGAAACATCAGTGTATTTTGGTGAATCCACAAAGAACCAATCCCCAAAAAACACACTGATGCATCTCAACAAAATTGTAAAGCCAACCAAGTTGATGCACTCAACAATCAACGTTCGCTGCTTTATGAGGCCATCTATCAACATAGCAATTATTATGATCAGGAAGCAGGAGGTAATAATGAACAAGATTTGCCTCTGCTTTCGGAGGCTACTTCAAAGGGTACTATGCAAATGTAATCCAGCATTCAAAAAGTAACAATGTTGAGAAGACATTCGAAAGCAACTAAAACACCAACTGAACTAAAACAAGTACCGAAAATAACTGTTATTTTACAATTTTCAAATGAAAAAAATTGTCGAAAGACTTTTCCAAATATACCATTATGTTACAAATGTCCTCAGCCTCACGAATATTAAGTCGCTTTTAAATTTGAAACTGATTCTTTAAAAGTTAATTTCTTGCCTAGTATATTTCGAGGAAAAATAAAGGTTACTTTTGACTTATATTTTATTGGTCAAAAATAGCAGTTATTTTGTGACTTTAATTTTTTCAGTCAAAAATATCAAGCAATTTGTGTTTTCTTAAAGGCCACTTGACAGATTGAACTGTTGACCTCATGTGTAAAATGTCACACCGATGAGATGAAAATAATAATATCAACATTTTTTTATCGGTAAAATGACTTGAACAAATATAAATTACCTGATATTTTTGACCGAAAAATAAAAGGCAGAAAATAACTGTTATTTTTGCCCAAAAAAACTATAAGGCACAAAAAACTGTTATTTTTGTCGGAAAAAATAAAATGCAAATATCCCTGGATGCAAATATTGAATCAACAAATTATTATTCCATTTCGTATTGATTGAATTTCTTTTCAGATACTTTCTCTCTCTATTTCACACTAAAATCTCTCTTATTTCTTACTGTTAAAGAAGTTTCACTTCTGCCACGTGTACGTTGCTACACGCGAGTTTTTTTTTTTTATTTAAATTTTATAATAAAAAACATTAATTTTAAAATAAGTCCACATCCTTCAAAGAGCTTTTCAACTTAAATTCCTTTTGATATGGATTTTTTTATGAAAACACTTTACGAATGAGATCCACATTCACAACGAACTGTTAAGCCAAATGAAGAAGAAACTTTTTACCATTCCATACATCATTCCATTTTTTATTATTCCATACAAATACCACCTTCTTTGAAGCTCTTTTCTTTAAATTTTGTTAAATCAAGACAATGGTTTTTATGTTATAAAAAAGCCAAAAAGCTTTTCAGTATATTTAGAAATATTTAATACATCTTATTTATTTGGACTTAACAAGGACACACACACATTCAATATCTTACAACATTCTGCTAGAGTATTAACATCAACTCGAGATTGAATGACACTGACATATATACAGATAAAATTTTCACATAATTGAAGCGGGAGTTTCGTCATTTTAAAGAACGTTTCCATAGCCGCAGATCTTCACTTTCATTCATTTCAATGGCCTGTTGAAAAACATTTCGTACGCAGCGTACAAAAAGGAAGTTTGCCAAAGGCAATGCAAAAGTCAGCAAATGATGTAGATCAATTTTTGTAGCACCCACAAGAATCTCAATGATCCAAGTGATCAATTCAACGGTCAAAACAAACATGTTGATTGTGATCCAGGGTGTCATGTGGGAAGGTGAGACCTGAAAGAGTGCAAGTATTAATGTAAACATGAATAAGATAAAAAAGTTGTATAGAAAAATTTAAAACTGTTTAAAATTATTTACTTACATTTATCACGGCATACCAGAGCAGCAGCCAAGCATTAAGCATCACCAAAGAACCAACAAGGCGGCACTTGCGTAGCACCGTATACGGCAGCACGTAGTATTTGCGACAACGCCACATAGAAACGCGCTTTCGACCACCCCAATAAAGCGTCGTGAACTCCACTAGACTATAGCACTATAAACAAAGGTCATTAGAGCCTTGCACGAAGTGTTACTCAGTAACACTCAGTCGTAAAAACTCACCGAACCAAAGATGCTGATTGCCAAAACCACCCAATAGACAATCGGAAACCATTTTGCGCGGCAGAGCGGGCTGTCCATGAAGAACGACTTGATGGCGTTCCACCGCTCATATGGACAAAAATGCCATATCGAATAGATGTCACAGTCATCAGCTATGACATCGAAGTGACTGCGCAGCAGACGACAAAGCTTTTTGTCGAAGTGGGTTACTTTGTACATGTTGCAGCTTTAAGCTCTTGACTTTTTGCACTTGCGGTTGATTAGTTGTTGTTGTTATTATTTATCAATAGTTGTAACTTTGCTTGCAATAGTTTGTATTGAAGAATACTGAGTTGTCACTTGTTTTGTTTGTTTTGTTGTTGCTGCTTTGATTGTTGTTGTAGATTTTGATTAATTTTTCTATGTTTTATTATGCTTTTATTGATGTTTCACGACAATAAAAATATATATGTGACGATTTGCTGTTCATCAATAACACTGACAATATGAGAATTTTTATCCTTTAATAAGCTTGCGAACTTCTTCACTTTTGATACAGTTTATATTCGAATCGGTTAGACGCGAATAGATACAAGTTCTTAGGTTTTTTTAATATCAATTTGAAAATAAAAACAAATATTGATCGAGTGACAGTAAAAATTTGGAATTTTTTAGTTTTTTAAAAATTTGTTTAATTAATTTATCAGATAATATCTGAAGTACGCTTGAACGCCTGCTTGATTATAACTATTTGGCTGTTTTAATATCAGTTTTATTTGTTCTGTTTAAATAAGTATTTTTTATTATTTATTTATGAAAATGATTGACAATATAAACATTATCCATATCAAAATAATCAAGTCCACAAAAATAGTCCTAACAGGGAACCTTACATACATCCGTGTTACAGAAAGATGTGTTACAGGAGATCCGTGTTAAATAACATCTTAACACACACAGTCGCATCTTAGAACTAAAGACTAAAAACAAACGACTAGTCCTCGTGACTAAGGACTAAATACTAAAGACTGACAACTGGCCTTCTTTAGACTGATTAGTGCGGAATATTGACTTCCGAATGAAAATAACAATTACTTTTTATACCCTTAGCCTGAAAGTTCATGGTATATTAACCTTTTGCAAACGATTGTAACGCATAGAAATCAGCGAGTCCGGTATAGATCGGTAAATACATATATTCTTGATCAGAGTCACCTCGTGAGCCGAGCTATCCATGTCCGTCTGTCCGTCCTTCCGGGTGTCCGTCCTTCCGTCCGCCTGTGTGTTGTCCGTATACACAGGATAGGAAAAAGGAGTCGAGATAATTGTATGAATATCGGCATACATGGTCACATGGACCCAAGGATCTGCACTATTGAATATTTTTGGAATCCGCCATCGGACACACCTACCTCCCGTACAACGCAAAAATTGAAAACTGCATAACTCAGCTCATAATTAGCCAACTATAATAAAATTTGATAAGTAAGTGTTTTATACAAACACAAAGATGTCTTTGAAAAATGGACGTCATCCACTCACGGACACGCCCACCTCCCATACAACCCAAAAATTGAAAACGCAATAAATAAGCCTCTGTTTAACCTACAGAGCTAAAATTTGGCACGTATGTTTTTTATGACAAGACAAAGATGGTTTTGAAAAATGGACGTCATCCGCCTACGGACACGCCTACCTTTCATACAACCCAAAAAGTTTTAAACTCAATAAATAAGGTTATGTTTGTCATAGAGAAATTGAATTCGGTATGCATGTATTTTATACCAAAACTAAGGTGTGTTCAAAAATTGGAAGTAGTCCGTCCATGAACATGCCCACCTCCCATAGCGAAAGAACAATAAAGGCATTAACTGTGAGCTACAGGAATAAAACTTGGTATGTGTAAATTTTTCATCAACATTTAAATGCATATTAAATATAGGCTTCATCCGCCCTTGGAGACGCCCATTTACAATAAAAAATTTTTATTTTTGAAAAGTGGGTTTAGGGTATTTCATAGTCGGCCTAGACCGACTTTAGACTTTCTTTACTTGTTATACCCTAAACCTGAAAGGTCAGGGTATATTAACTTTGTGCAAACGTTTGTAACGCACAGAACGAAGCGAGTCCGGTATAGAAAAGTATATATATTCTTGATCAGCGTCACCACGTGAGTCGATAGGAAAAAGGAGTCGAGATAATTGTATTAATATCGGCACACATGGTCACATAGACTTAAGGATCAGCACTTGAAATCCGCCCACGGACTCGAATATCTCTCATGCAACACAAAAATTAAAAACTGCATAAATAAGCTCATAATTAATCTACAACAATAAAATAAGGTATGTATGTATTTTATATCAAAACAAAGACGATTTGGACAAATGGGTGTTATCCGCCCACGGACACGCCCACCTCCAATACAATTAAAAATAAAAACTCAATAAATTAGCTTATGTTTAACCTACAGAAATACATTTTCGTCTGCATGGTTTTCATATTAAAACAAAAATGTTATCGAAAAAAGGTTGTCAGCCGCCCATGGACACGCCCACCTCCCATATAATTCAAAACTTTCAAACTAAATATATAAACTTGAGTTTTACCTACAGAGATAAAATTTGGTACGTATGTTTTTTATAACGAAACAATAATGTTTTTGAGAAATGGGTGTCATCCGTCCACGGACACGCCCAACTCCCATATAATGTAAAAATTGAAAAGAAAACTCAATAAATAAGCGTATGTTTAGCCTATAGAAATAAATTTAGGTATGTATGTATTTAATACCAAAACTACAATGTGTTCAAAAATTGGGCGTAATCCGTTCACGAACACGCCTTCTTCCCATACAACTCACAATAGCTCAGAAAGCACTATAAAGGCATTAAAATGTGAGCTACAGGAATAAAACTTTATTGATTTTTTTCTCAAAATTGAAAGGCAAATAAAATATGGGCTTCATCCGCTCATGGACGCGCCCATTTTCAATGACCCATTGTGAAGGTAGGAGTGGCGACTTTAACGCAATTGACCTTAACCAACGCATTTAGTATCCGACTCAGTATGAATCCCGTGGAACCGCCGTAAGGCATAACTTCGCGGAATGAGGGAACAGCACCAAGCCAAAATCTGAAGGACTAATTTTTTCTGTCGGGGGCTCTCGACAGTAAAGAGCCTAAATTTTCTCCTTAACTTGACGTCGACTCTGGGTCATGGAGAACCCTTAACTTCGTTTCAAGTTTCCTATGTCATGTTGACCTATTTTGCAAACGCTAGACTCTTCAAAGTTCGTCGGTTATGCGTTTGGTCAAGAGCTTACCTCTGACCAGTTGTTCTCAACACGAGGTTCACCAATTTTTGGGGTGTCACCGAAGCATCAGTTCTCGCGTCGTTGAAATGTGAGGGCAATCGAAGAGGACGTGTGCAGTATCTTCTAGCTACCAGAGCAATGAGTGCAATAGGGGTCACTTCCATGCTTGTCTTTATGCAGGTATGTTTTAAAGCAGACATGAGCTTCCAGTAGCTCAATTAGCTCAGTTGGCTCAGCTACAAATTTGTTTTGTTTTTTCAAATTTGTGTTTGCACATTTGTAAAAACAACAACGCGTGCAAAAAATAACAATAACACGTACAAAGAATAGCAACAAAACCTTCGTTCACCAAAATTCTAACTTGCTAACAACAACAAATGCATGCAAAGCCAAGCAAGCTTTAATCGATTGCGCTGCGCTTGAAATGTTTGTGCATGTGTAGCACAAAACGCACATGATTTGTTTTTGTTTTGCTGTGATTTCTTTTTGTTTTGCTGGCTAATTTTTTTTTTGCAACGATGAGCAAAAGGAAATATGAGGATAATTTTGTGTTTGTTTTAAAAACCAAAAACCTTGGCTCACTAAATTTATTTTCCTGCTCATGACTGCTTTAAAGCAACCGTGGCCGTTCAGAATTTGGATGAGATAGAAGTTCACTGAACCGTGACTTGAGGGATGAGGTGATGAGTCTAGTATCCCTTACCCAAACTATCTCAACATGCCTGTCACTGTGTCATATATTTCTCTCGATCCAGTTTTTTTATGAGAGGATGCGCTCTCCCTTGTAGCGCCTGGTAGGACTTAACCTTAATCGCTGCGGACTAGACCGTTGATGCGTACATCAAAATCAAACGCACGAAGTTAAGAAGGTGTGTCCTGCGAGCTTGCTTTGGTTCTCGTGTGCTTGGCAACATTCAAGCTGGCCCAAGGCATGAAGTGGCTGCTTTTCTGTAGGCATACTCTAGGTGCTGTTTAAAACCGAGTCGAGAGTCGATCAGCACGCCGAAGTACTTAATAAATGGTATTGAGCACGTTTATAACTGCAATTTCGTACTTTTTACGGCTACTGATAAGCACCGCCTTGGTCTTGTGTTCAGCTAAACTAAGCCCAGCTGACTTAAGCCATTCATCCACTTTTTCTAGATGTTTAGCTGTTACCACAACCGCTAACTCTTTCACAAATCCAACGATCTTGACACATGTAGGTACCTCAAGCCTTAGAACACTATCAAACATGGTGTTTCACAAAAAAGGTCCTACTTTATTATACAATTGTGCGTCCTCACTTGGAGAACGCAAGTCAAGTCTGGTCCCCAAACTTTAATGTGCATGCTGAACGAATAGAGAAGATCTAAAAACTTTTTGCTCGGTTTGCTCTGGGGGGGTTAAGTGGAACTGACATTTTAAACTTTTCTCCTTATGAAAATCGTTTAAAACTATTAAGAATGCAGTCACTAAGTGAGGGAAGGAGGTCTGAAGATATAGTATATTTACACCAACTCATGACCGGTGTTTTCGATTCACCGGAAATTCTTTCTCTCATTAATTTTAATTCTAACAGTAGAAGCAGTAGAAACGCTAACACCTTAATTAATTTACCTTTTAGTAGAACGAACTATATGTTTGTAGCTAGAGGGAGCTTCCGTGGAGATAATGCCTTTAGGTATGAACACTACTCTCTGGGCCTTCCACTGAGCTGGAAATATGCAATTGGCAATTTTCAAAACCTCCTTATGGTAACCACCATTATTATTTTATGGAGATCTTTACGATGCCTTCTGTAGGAGTGGGTTGTCTGAACCCTTTCAGCTTTTTTGTTACTAACTTGTAGGCTGTTCCCATGGAATAACTTCTGTCTTATCACATAGCTGCAGAATACACTTGCACTTGCTCTTATTAATAACTTTCTTCAAAGCGTTTCTGGATACACGGTGGGATTCGCGAAGAACTTCGAATCTGTCGATACGTCTTGAGCGGTAATATCTTCTTCTAGCTTGAATATATTTTCTGCGTGCTTCTGCAATTTCTGGAGACCACCAGTACACTGTACTGCCTTCTAAGGAGAATGGACGCATCGCAAACTCTTCTGACTTGGTCAGTGGCTTGTCTTGCTTTATCAGTTGCTGTACCGGCAAGGTGTATGTCGGCCACATTACTCTGAAGATGACTTCGTCTAGCAAATTTGTTTTATAAGCAGCCCTGTTTTCGCTACGATGTTGTCTACCTAGCGTGTATGTAATGGCATGGTGGTCACTGTTCGTTAGATACCTCGTACCATCCACCCAGTCTCCAGCAATTCGCCTGCTATAAGAACTGAATTGGTTCCTCTCAAGTCTTCAACTGTTGCGTACAGTCTCTACAGTCTCTCGAAACTATTTTATGGGACAGCAGTTCATACTAAACGGCTGCAGGAATGTATTCCTTTTGCTTACCATTCTATGCATTTTATGTGAGTATTCCATATTCTCAAATCATTTACCAAGCGAAACTACTATCCACCTGCTAGTAGCGCTTCTAAGCCCTGCTTTTGCCCACTGGGATGTGAGCTACAGGAATGAAACTTGAAATTTTTGTTAATTTTTCATCAAAATTGAAATACATATAAAATATAGGCTTAATCTGCTCACGGACACGCCCATTTTCAATAAAATTTTTGTATTTCGAAATGTAGGTTTAGGGTATTTCATAGTAGGAGTACCTGGGCGACCGAGCTCCGCTCAGATTCCTACCGTATATTCAAATGTTTTACGGTTTTTAATGTATCGAAAATGCCAACTTAATCTTAGAAACAACATATAAGATCATATTTTTCAATAAACTTGGAATGCATTTTTATTTTATGATAACTTCGTTTTTCAACTAAACGAAATTTGTTTTGGTTTTTTCATCCCTTCACAAATTCTAAATTATTTCGATAATTTACTTATGCTAAACTAATGCCGGCAAAATTTACCTTCTGATCCTTTTTCACTTACAAGAATAGAAGTTATTTTTTATGTCGCAATTTTTTCTAAAGTTATGGAGATAGCAATTTTTAATCAAAGTAAAAATCTTGAAAATGGAGTCATTTTCAATAAATCATATCTCTGTCATTTGTTACCCCTATTTTGTTAAATGAAGTATCGTTAGAAAGCAATTGAAAAGCGATTTTTAATAAAAAATAAAATACTTTTGGAATTTGTTTGCTAGAGTTGCCTACTTTTTTAAAAAAAGTAAGCTGTTCATATCTCAAAAAATTCATTTTCGGTTTTTTTTACGTAGAATAACGTCATACCTACAGCCTTTAATACTCATCGTTCAAACATAATATATATACTAAAGTATCAGATATATCCTGCGCTAAACGAATATCTAATTTAGGATTTTGTTACTATTATATTAGAGTCAAAAAATAGCAAAAGCTTAGAAGAATAATCTAGATTTTTAAATAAGAAAATCAATCATTAGCTGCTTGCATGTTGTGTCTCCTGCTTTCTTTGTTTTTGTTTTGTTGTTTTTGCTTGTGTTGGTTTTGTTTTGAACGAACTGATTCGCAGCATTGGTGCTCTGCTCCACGTTAAGAGGCTGTTCCAAGTTAATAGGGTGTTTCGATTAGATTTAACACATGAAAAAAACTATTGCCATTATTTTTCGTTGTATGCTATTACCCAATAGATGTCGCTTTCTATTCACTTAATATGATAAATATGATCTTTGCATCTAAAACAGCAACCGGTTGTTATTAGGTTGAGCAGAGAGTAGTAGAGTCGTGGCTCAGTCGATTAAGCTGTTGTCGACTTGATATTTACAATCAAACAAGCATGGTTCGATCCTCAGCCTGATTGATGATACAAGTTTTTTTCTAAATTTTAAATTATTATAATCTTATTTTATTAATTATTTAATGTAACAGTTGCATAGTGCAATATTTTTATTTTTTTTCATATCCTGTTGCTTGCGATAGCATGAACAAAATGTAAGCAAATTACAGCTTTTATTGCTCTTTTAGTTATTTTGTATTCAATTTTTAACCTAAGTTACTATAATTCAAATTGTATTCCCAATTTATTAAATTTACGTACAGCTTTGACTAAAAATATGTCTAGTATTTTTAATCGTATCAACTCTAAAAAAAGGATTTAAATATGTATTAGTCCAATGTACTGTTTAAAAATTACTCTAAGATTTTTAACCGCAAAGTTGTTGTACTATGTGGTCTGTTCACACTAAGTTCACACTTTAAGATATGTACAAAATGTGAATTTGTCACTTCATCCGCCCCAGACGGCCGATTGAAAAATGTTTAATTGTTTTGTTTTGAGACCGATTAAAAAATTCTTAGAGTAAATTTGATCTTAATTTATTTCGAATTTTTATAATGCATTTAAAATTTTGTAAACTTACTGCAAATAAAAAAGAAGGAACTAAAAATTTTGTTCCAGCTTTTTACAGTTTTATGGTCCAAGATTCCTTTATTATATACAAAATAATTATTTGACCTAATAAGACAAATATTTTTGCTCCAGATTTTAAAACAATATCTCAAACGGTATAGAAGTTATGAACGATTAAGTGAAATGTATATCAGAACAAATTGAGATTACGTAAAGCATATCATTTGGCCATTTTAATTTTATTTTGGTGAAAATTTAATTTGTTTCTTCAAACTTCTAATAAAAAGTGCACTTTTTGAGATGTGAGCAACTTGGATTTATTTTCAAACGTAGGAAACTCTAGCATAGGAAATTCTTACCAAAATATTTTCCTTATTAAAATTTGTTTAAGATTTGGTGTAAATTACTCTATTTGTAAGATTTATTTTTTTATATCAAAAATTGGTACATCAAAACTATACTAAAAACGTTTCTATAAAAAAAAAAAAATGAAAAATATAACAAATTAAAAACAAAAAAAAAATAAAAACAAAAAAATTAATGTGCACGGCGGGGTTCGAACTCACAACATTGATATTATTGGACACAAGCTCTATTCTCTGAGCTATCACTGCTATATCAACATTAGCAAACTTAACATAACATATTCGGCAGGAAAATTAACATATTTATTAAATGCGTGAAAACTCGGAAAAACAGCTTTTCTCAGAGATGAGACCTAGCTGGATCGATTTTTCAGCCCCCTCTTCATCATTATTATAAATTTCATCGAAATCGTTAGAGCCGTTTTCGAGAACGCAATTGCAAATATATATACAAATATTGCTCGTTTAATAGAATAGGATTAGACAGACTTTAGACTTTCTTTACTTGTTTATTCTAAAATCATTTAGAATACCACTCTCTAAATGGTACTTTAAATTGAGAGTAGTCGTTTAAGAGTATTACATACACACAAGTGTAACATTCCATTACATTGTAAGCGCTTCGTTTGTATTCACACTCCATTCGTTACCTTAATGTATTTGCTGGCATTCGTTCTGTTTTTATGAGAATGCTTTGAAACGGCTTTCAATTGCAGTTCTAAATTTGAGTGCGAAGAAGTAGTGCACCAATTATTTTATATCTATCTTATATATTAATATGTGAACATTAAAGTTTGTCGTACGCTTTTTTTGTATTAATTAAAACTCAAAATAAATCAAACTTATATCATTCGAAAGGTTATGTTGCCCAGATGTGCAGAATGTATATATAAATGATATATCTGATAGAGGGGGTTCCCAACCTTCTAAGAGAGAAATTACATTTTTTAGAAAAAACTCGCTATTTGATTAATATGAAATTTGGTTGGGGGAGAGTTTTTGAGTTGGTCGAATATGAATTTTTTTTTTTTTAACCCTCACTTTGGCACCAATCTTTTACTACGTAATCTGGCACTATTTACATTTGTAAATATTTTTTTGGCATTATTAAAAATGAACAGAAACTACAAATTAACATTATTTTTTAGGTGGAATATATGTATTACCACCTTCTAAGTCCAATTCCGGAAAAATTTCACGCCGCTCTCAAGTGGTTTAGAAGTTATAGGGTTCGTAAGTTGGGAAAATGGGCCTGGAAAAGTCGTGTTATTTTTTTAAATTTCTTACAAAATCTAGCATTATGGGTATCAAAAGAAAGGTTATTCTGTACCCTATTCAAAAAATTATAAACCATTGAAATCCATGCATTACTTCTTACGATATAGCGTTTTACATATTATGCACACTTGACGGTCCAGCCCTCTACGAGATAACCAAAATGTAATTATGAAAACCAAATTAAAAAAAATGTATAATACCAATGAATAAACAAAACAAATTCCAACAAAAACTTTACTTGTTTTCATTAAATTAGCACTTCCAGCTACAATATCAAAACATGACATATTGTTATAAAAAATGGTGCTGTTTCCACACAACTTCAATTTTTCCTTTTTTTCATATATTCTATAAGAGGGTTTTTGCACTTTGCGTATTTTTTGCATTTCAAAAGCACACTGCGCTGACAACTGTTTTTTCACGGTTTCGTTTCTGCGTACCGTTATTTTTCTCCCGAAAAGCGGAATTCAAATGTGGCGTGTGTTTTACTTATTTGTAAAGAGTTGAAGTGTTATAGTAAAAAAACAGTTTCTATTGATCAGTTGTGAAACATCGTAGTGTATACTTAGTAAAAAATAGAATTTGTATTGATTAACACAGTAATCATGACATAATAATCGTAAATTTCAAATATTGAGTGGTGCATCGGTGTCCCGGTAAGCAATTCTGTTTATTAATATTTTTCCAATAAAAGCTATCAAATATGAAATATGTATATATAAAATATATGTGAAGAGTTTTTCCTTATCATTTTTTTCTATAATTAATGCAAAAAATGCGTTAAAACACCATAAAAGCCTTTAAAATACAAAATATTTACATATGTAAATATGTACCAAACTACGTTATAGAAATGAAAAATTATCAAAAAGTATCAGAAAGTTCTAAAATTAAAAACAACTTTTGAATTTTCAGAAAGAAAACCAAAAAATAGCCACAGAGTCCAAACCATATTCAAATCGAATAAAAAATAAAGGAGTTATGGCAAATTTAAAATTGGGATATTTACATATGTAAATAGTACCAAAGTGAGGGTTAAAGTAACAATTTTTTAAAAAAATTTAGTCAATTGTAAAATTAGTAAAAACATGTGTTTTGTATTCAAAAATTTGACTTTACATGTGAATATCTTGGTCGGATTTTAACGGTTTTTCAATTTTTTTAATTTTTTCTAAAAGTTTGTTAAATTTTCTTTCAAATGTGATAAAAATTACAGCAAAGTTCTAACCAAAAGTATTTTTAATAAATTTTCTTAATATTGTCGTCAGTTATTTAGCGTGTGTTTCAACCAAATGCCAAGAGAGAGAAAAAAAACTGTCTCAAATTGAATGTTCTAAATTCTGAAGCAAATATCTCCGCCATCTGTGAATAGATTTTATTTTTTTTTTTTTTTTTGTATTTAAGTCTTATCAGCTAACTTAAAAGACTTTTAAAAATAATACCGTTTTTTGTTTGTTTATATTATATAAATTAGCATGATTAGTTTATATACACTCAGAACAAAGTGTCTCGGAATATGATAAAAAAGGCATCATATTTAGAGAAAAATGGTATAGACTTTGCTCCGGAGAAGGCTATTCTCTAATTGCGATACTAAAAATTCTCTAAAAATGATAAAAAGCTACCATGAAATAGAAAAATATATCATTTTTAGAGAAAAATACTTTTTTTTTGAGAAAATATTTGTTTTTATTGAAGAAAATACTTCTCATAGTGAATTTTTTATCAAAATATAAGAAAAGTTTTTCATTTTCAATAAAATTTCTCTATAAATGAGAAATTTTTTGTGCGAGAAAAATACTTATCATTATTAGAGACATTGAAATGTTTCCATTTCCTAGAAGTAAAGAAATATTTCTACGAAAATGTGAAAATTTATTCTAATTGAAGAAAATTTTATTTGAAAAAGAGAAAATTGCTATTATCAAAAATAGAGAAATTTTTTACCGGAGCAAGGTATGTGTTTTTTTCTCAGTGTAGCATGATGCCAAAACAGCGTTTTTTAGAAAAAGTTTTTTTTTACTGTTGAAGATGGCGAAGATATATAGTTGTAGCAATGTTTGTTCTGGGAGTTGGCTGTCATTTTTATTCGTGGTAATTTTAGAAGCTTTTTAAAGGTTACTTCCGATAGAGCTCAATTTGAATATGTAAACTAACCAATTTGTATAAAAAAATTCTAAAAGTTGAAAATTGACTGTTAAGCCCATATTTTGGTAAGACATTTCAAATGTCAATTCTGACTTTTGGATGTCAAAAATGCTGATCCTTTTAAAAAAATAAGAAAAGCGACATCTTCTGAAGATTTCATCACCTTTTCAACAACGTTTTTTTTTGTTAAAAATTATTTTTAAACAAAACAGATATTTAAGAAAAAATGTTTAAGGTAGGTGTTTTTTAAAAAAAAATCTATGTATAACAAAGAAATTTTATAAGTTTTTCTTATAAGTCATTTTCTACGCTATGATTCCGCTCATAAAAAGCTTTAAAAATAATTCCTTGCTTTCACACGTCTTTTTTAAGAGTTGGATCTTCATTTTCAGCAAAACGCTTCATACATTCCAGTACATTCCATTTTGCATTGCAGTCAAAGTATTTTCTCACCAATTTTGTGCCCTCTTTCAATTTAATGTTTGTTAAGTCATTTTCTACCAAATCGAAGATATTTTGTGTAAATTTATTTGAACGTCACTTGATTTGTTGACACCTAGTATATATTTCCTTGTAATGAGACATATCCTCATTTCTTTTTGTCATTGCAAAAATATCCTTTGAGTTTATGTTATTAAAAAATGAAAGGACATCATCAAGTTGTCTACTTAAATATTTTTTTATTGTTGAATCTTAAGCCAAAATTAAAGCATCTTTATATAACTAACGTAACTGTATTTAAACGGTTTAAAAACTGAAGTGAAAAACATACAATATAAAAAAATTAAATTCCAGATAAGATTTTATTTGATCACGTATACATAAATATATACATTGAGCGTTGTCCCCATGGGCCTAAAACAACATTTAATCCAACTTTGATTCTACTCTATGCCTAATGTTGAGCAAAAAAAAATTGTTTTTCTAGTTGTTTTTAATTTTTTTTTCCAAACATTACTTCATATTAAGGTTAATTTCTCAACAATGGTAAGGAAAACCTTAAAGCCACTCGGTGAATTTTTTAAAAATCCATCAATAAAAATTAATTTATGATTCAGTTTTGTAGGCATGGAGCGGCTAGGTTGGCATTTGATGCAGAAAAAGGGTCAAAAACAGACTTTTTTTTGTACTGAACTTTTTTTGTGGCTCATTTTTCTGCAAAACCCTTGCAAATATCGTAAAGCCACTCGGTGAAAATTTAGATGCTCATTAGCTAAACAAATGTTTCTTAGACGACTCTTTCTGATTCCTGCATATATTCATGGCATTTTAAATATAAAAGTGCAATTTTCTTGCATTTTTTAAAACAGCTATTTTTATAATTTGTATTTTAAAACTTGCAAAGTAGAGCATAATTCTGTAAAGAAGATATCTTTTTTAATAATACAAAATTATAAAATGTTTGATTTTCTACGATGAAAATGGATAAAAAGATTAAAAACACAACACCTCCAAAAAAAAAGAGATTTTTTCAAACATCTAGTTATCAGGCACCCTGTATGCAAGGATATTTTGAAGTACTACGAAATGAAGCTAAATAAATACTTTCTTTAATAAGTGAAGTTATACCTTTGTATCTTAAAGTTAAAAAAAGTTACATTTTTGGCATCATCCTATTTATATTTAAATTATTCTTTTTAAAAAAAGACCATAAAATTTGATTTATTCTTAAAATATTGGGCAAAAATGTTTTTTGTTGTAAAAAAAAACAAAAACTCAAAATTGAATTTTTGATTTTCTTTCAAAGTCTGTACCGAATTTTAGGTGAATTATTTTGTCTTGACACTAAATTAATAAACTGTCCGTGCCATCAAAAAATCAAGGCTACCCCCTATGACTTCTTTGACAAAATTAAATTTTTTTTAAATGTTGTTTTTCTGTTTATGAACAAAATAATAAAATAAAAAAAAAAGTTTTTTGAAGAAAATAGCTTTATATTTCCAATTATTTAAGAGTTATAGACTCGAACTTTTTTTAATTAGCTCGCATATAATTATAAATGGGCAATCAATAAATTAGTCGAATTTCGACCCCAGGCGATACTAGTAATTATAAAAAGGCAAAGAAAAAACTGGTCGTATTTCGATCCCAGGCGATACAAGTATCATTAAATAAGCATTTATTTTGTTGATGTGGCACTAGAGGTGGGACAGTGATATATGGAGATCATTGGTAGCGGGATTTTGATACACAAGAACCCTAAATTTTGTGAGGTTCGACAAAAAATTTCTTTTGAAAAAAAAAATTCGGGGGTTAAGTTGTGCCGCATCGGTGTTACAGGTTATGGAAAAGTGGAAAAATGAGACGAAAACGTCCATAACTACCCAAGTGTTGCCCATAAGGGGAATGAAATGTTCGACCGACTCCCATTAAATTTTGTTCCCCGAAATTTTTCAGGAACATGCCTGCCCCAATCTTCACCCCCTAAGGGGTTCTAAAACAAAATTGATATATTTAGAAAAAGTTATCCCACAACTCCCAGGGTGCGTCTAGTAGGATAAAATGTGTACCTGACCACCATTGGTATTTTCTTTCCAACATTTTATTGCAACATACCTACCCTCTATTTCCAACTCATAAAGGGAGGGGCTATACATCCTATACATCTTTATTTTTAATTTTTTCACAATTTTTTTTTTAAATCGACTTCCATCGCTCCCAAGTTGCCTTCCAAAAGGCTGAAATGAGTGACCGACCCACATTAACTATTCTTCTCCAAATTTGTATCGAGCATACCTGACGTAAATAAGAAATAAGAAATTTTGTTATTATAATTATAAGACAATTTGAATCAAATTCATTTTATTTTTGTTATGAGATGGATTTCTATTTCTTTCAATTTTCGGCGACGACTTGAAGCAAAAATATGCTTTCCTAATATTTCGCCTCTTTTTTGTTGGCAACGTGTAGATGACGCTTTATTTCTTGCGCTTGTTGGTAATTTTCGCGCTCAGTCCAGGTTTCTGGATCGGTAGCAATCAAATCAGTTGAAAATCCGAAGCTTGCGAAAAATGTTGCTATTTCAGGAATGACTCAAAATTTATATATATATTTATATTTATATTTATTGAGATAAGTTGTTGACAAATAAGATTAAGTCTTTTGAATGCCACATTGACAAAATAATAACAACAAATACAAAACAAAAATGGCTCAAATCTTTTTGTAATTCCTGATTCACTTTCTCTGATGCCAATTGAATCTTCTTTACACCTCTTTTAGGCTAACAATGTTTACTGGAAGACCACGTACGTGATTCCGTTGCTGCCGATATCATCGCTATCATCTTTCTTGTATTCTTCGTTGACATCAACGACATTATCTGCCTCTATAACTTCTATCATCTCGCTCTGTTCATAATCAGACGATTCCTACATCTGAAAATCCATTTAAAAATTTTTTGATCGGATATCCCATATAAATAAATACTGTTAAACTTCTCTTTGTGGATGTATTTGAAGAGAACAATTTTTTCGGTCACAATATTGAGAACAAAATCTTAATCGTGCTAGACGTTTACTTTTTCTGATGGTTAGAGTTTCCGAAAGTTTTTTTTTTGGGCTTAAAGGAGTTGGGGACTTTCGAAAATCTAAAAGTGGTAAAAAAGTGGATATCCACTGCAATTATCATCCCTGGTACGAAGATGTTTTTGCAGACGTACATTTGGCTTAACATTGCTGGGTGCTGAGATTTTAAGCGAACCGTCTTTTGCAATGCTGAGATCACTGATCGCTTGCGCTAATAAGTCTTGCGACACGACGTGTGGCAGTTGTTTAGATTACACTGTAGCAATCTCATCTTCTCTATGGCTTTGTGACTTGTTTAAAGGAAGGGCATATCCAGCTTTCTGGCTCAATGGGTTGTGTCGGGACTTTATTGGCTAAGCTTAATAAGCAGCTTGCCTCCACACTACCTGCTTTTTTTTCTCTTTTTTACGCATTTCATGCAGCAGTTACATTCGTCTATGCTGTTGCAGGTTTTTGTGTTTTGCACAAAATCGAAACACTTGAAACGAAGAAGTTTGAGCAACTTTCAATCGGACAATAAACCCAGCCTACTTGAAGTTTGCCAGTCTCCCTTAGCTTTTTTGCCTATGCCACTGTCAGGCTTATTACTGCCGTTTGTCTGCCAGCATCTACGCAATGGCTTGAAGGTTATCCCTTTCGAGTCGGCAAGATGCTTTTGAATTGTATTGCGAACATCATCAGTTGTTGTCACCTCATTAATGTCTTTTATCTCTACCTGAGTCTCCTTTGTCAGGGTCTTTGTCTTGGTGTGGCCATTGAACACCGTATTGAACTCCTCTTTTATCTGTTTAGTTGGGTTATGTACCACTTGTATGTATAACTCTGGAGACGTTCTCTTACGACGTTTTTCTTGACTTTATTCTCTCTTTAGACGTTAATTTTAATTTAGCCCGAAATAACAGAAAGTTTTTTAATATAAAATAAACATGTATAAAGTATTCCACTTTATGCATCAAAAACTATACTTCTTGTATAAAGTGCGAAGAAACTGTACAAAATATTTGAAAAATAGTTTAAACAAAATTGCATTCACAGAATCTTATTGTATGATAATTCATATAAAAACCGTTCTCGGAACAAACAAACATTTTATTAATAACTAGCTGGTACCCGGTGCTTTGCTGACATCCTTGCTTAATGCCTGTTTCAGTTTGCCAATAGAAGGACATCAACAAAAAGTAACTCCACTCTAAGTTCCAATATTCTGTGACCATTATTTTCAAAGCTATTAAATGAAAATAATAGCTCTGTTTTATGTGTAGGATATCACCAATTAGTTACTCCAAACCGATTTTCTTTAATATGTGACTATAATTTCCAAAGCGGTTCAATTTAAAAAGTGTGCCATAAACGGGCGGAGCTACGCCCCTTTTTCAATTCCCGTTCTAGTTTTCCAGTATCAGGACACCACCAAATAGTTACTCCATTCAGAGTTAAAATGTTCTGTGCCGTTTAATTTCCATAGCTATTCTGTATCGCAAATATTAATTGTTTGGACGAATCCACGTTCCGTCTTCCAATACCCATGTCTTATAGATGAAAGACCTGGCCAATAAGTTATTTCGCACTGAGTTTTATTGTTATACGACATTAGTTGCAAATCTATACGATAACAAAAATTTTAATTTTATGGGCGGAGCCACGCCTCTTTTACAACGTTTGCCCAAATTTTTCAGTCGGAGAACATGACGAAGCAATAAGTTCGCCCCGAGTCTCATTTATATGTGACTTATAGGTCAAAAGTTAAACCGAAAACCTGTGTTCTTGATAAAGTGTGACACCCCTCGCAGAAAAAACGATGCAAAATTCTTTACGACCTATTCTCATACCTACCAAATGTAAAAAAAAAATTTCATTCGTTTCGAAAGAGTTCAAACACTGACACCCTGACACGAGATTTTTATGTATATATTAGATAAAAACTATGCAAAAAATTAAATAAACTCTCAGAAAAATATGTAACTTCACTCCCTCTATTTGCATTTCATGACTGTATTCAGCTCTTTTTGTGCTTTTTCTTCTTATTAAATCTAATTAAACTGCCTTTAATCACACATTTTTTTTTTACTTTCTTCTCTTTTGTAGGTTCTTGCCATGTGGGGTGTGCTGCGTTTCTACAATTTGGTACGCGCTGGCATCACCTGGAAGGGTCCCGAGGTAATAGAACTATGATATAGTGCCCACGACACAGACACACGTTTACACAGTAGTAGTCAATCCTATCACGTATCATCCTCGCAGGCAAAGACAACATCGAAGTCATCCTCGAGTAGACGTGGCTGTCGACGCGAAAACTCAAATTACAGCGTTGTCAAAACAACGGGTTGTTTCTTCTTCGATTTTGATGATTACGAAGAAGATGACGATGATAACGAAGAGTACGCAGAGTATGATGTTGAAGAAGAATGCTACGATGATGATGATGAAGATTACTGCGAAGAAGATGACGATGCTGAGAACAGTGACTGCAGCATGTTGGGCGTCAGCAGAAACAAACAGCAGGGACGACGCATCTATCGTGGGGCTGCAGGTCAGCGCCATGGGCAACATCACTACAACAACAACAACGTGCGCTCGGTGCTCATCAACAAGCGTCACAACAAATATAAAATAGCGCATCCACAATCGAAACTTGAGGTTATCGATGAGCTAGAGCGCAGCGCAGGCAGCGGCAGCGATGAGAACGATTCGCTACTGGTGGCTTACGACAGCAATTCGGTCGCATCAGTTTGACATTGGATGGCATCGAACGATCATGATGATGATGGCGATGAAGATGATGGGGATGATGACGATGGCAATATTGAACATGCTAATGAGGCACAAAATGTTGAACTGCATTTGTTGCAGCAACAAATCTGGCAAGAGCAACAGCGACTGACACGCCAGCGCCAGCGTCGACGTCCATTGCGACGTGCTTACCGCATTGTTAATGCGCTGCTGATGACGTTACTGGTTGCTGTGGAGATTTATGCACAGCTCGTGGTTTTTCTATAAGCTACACGCTAGCAGCATCCATGTGCTTAATTGCTACAAAGCTTGCAAAAGTTTTGCGTTGGTGCAACCATTAAAAGCAGCCGGTGCACTGAGGGTGCTCTTAATGCTTTAAGCATTTGTTTGTTTTTCGTTACGCTCTACGAAGCTGATTTGTGAACTCATTTAAGCGTACACAGTGTTGTACAGCGTGGGAAAAAAAATATGGCCCAAGGGCTTAAATGGTGTCTGATTGAAACTGTTCATTTTGGCAAAAGCTGGTATCCTTTATCTTGTTATTTTTTTAACAAAATTTTAATTAAAACTTTGCATCTATTTTTATTTTGCACACTAAAAACATCGTTCATTAACTTTTCTCTCTGCTGCAGCAAAGTTGGCTTATGTTGAAGCTGAAAATTTCTTGCCAAGTATTAATTAATAAAGCTCATTTGCTCTCGAAAAAAAAAAAAAGTTTTACAATTTAAAAATTTTTTCAATTTAAACTTTAATTAGTTTTAATTTTGATGCTCTGTTGGCAAAAGCCTTTTTCCAGCCTTGTAGTTTCACTTGTATCTGCAACATATTCCAACTTTTGGCAATTTTATAATAAGCAAAATTAAAAATTTCTATAAGCTCATAATGCTAAACTTTCTCAATGACCTTCAAAAGTTTATGCTATGCAACTCATTAAAAATTCTCCAACACATTTAAGTTGAAACAAATTTGTTGGTGTTTAAAATTTAAAATATTGCTCACCAACAACAAAAAATTACACATACATCAAAAGCATTAAGCTCTTTCATGCTGAGTTATAATATATGTATAAATAAAATTTTGGTCAGTGCTTTTTTATATCATTGCAATTATTTTTAAGCTTATTTTCAAAACGCAATGAACGATAAAAAACTGCTACCTATTAATTTGCATAACTTTGAAGGCTGCCTGCCAATCATAAAATAAGTTTAAAATTATCTACTTGCAACAAACTTTGCAAACAGTTAGAGAGCAGCTGCAAAACAACTTGAAGCTGTAAAAGTGAGCTCAACATTATTTTAATAGAAAAATCTTCTCAGCAAACAAAACAACAAAAGCTTTGTGTACAGTAGAATAAAGAAAAAAAAAAATTAAATATCAATGTATGTGTAAAAAAATATGAGAGCTTGGGAGTCTAACTGCTTAAATAGCTTAAATAAGCTCATAATGACAAATGTAGCTACTTTATTGAAATTTATTTAACTTTTATTTAAGATTTGAATGCAAATGAAGTCCTGGCCTTATAAAAAGTTATTATCATTATTATTATAATGGTTATGAGCATGAAATTATTCAAGAGATTTTGGCTTTACTAAAGACATGTTTTAAGTAGGTTTTTGTAGATTATGTGTTTCTGTTTTTTAAAAGATTTTATGGATTTTGTATATATGTATGAGAATCTTAAATTAAACTAAACAAGCACGTCAGATTTCATTTTTAAACTTTGAAGCTATATCAAAGAATTTAAGAAGGCCGATGGACCCTATAGCAGGTTTTTTCATGATTTTTTTTTTTTTAACTTTTGAACCAAGGGTTTCAGGTGTCAAACCTATTCAGTCAAGTCTGCCTTGGTTTGGAAATGTGGTGATAGATAAGTAGAAGAAAAAGGGAAATCAAGAGAAACAAGTGTAGAATGTTGTATGTGTGGCGGAGTGCTATATCAACGTGCGAATTTAAATCAGAGGCAAGTGTTATGCCTTTACCTCAGTCCATTCGAGTTATTAAGCAATCTCATTCCACAAACATCTCTATCACCAACTACAACTTTCAAAGTCGTATATATTGATAAATTATTAATTTCAATTGATTAGAAAAAAGGAAAGAATTACAGAAAGGTAAAAGCGTTGGACCATGGCTAGACCGGGATTCGAACCCGGAACCTCTGGTTTGGCAGTCAAGCACGCTAACCACTCGACTACCGAGGCTACAAATTTCACACTGGAATATATCCTTCCATCGAACTCGAACACAACTTCTTATTCTACAATACTAAACATATCACTTATAGTTTATTTTGTTATATACAAACATTTTCCGTCAACAGTTAGTTTTAGTTCTTAGTTTTAGTTCTTAAGTACTTAACTGTTTGTATTAAGCTTTACCAAGTAAATAAATTCAACTCGTTCCATACAAGCTTCGCCCCAATAAGATATATTTAACAAACATGACCTTCACATATAATATAAAACGTTGAAAGGCTTAAAAAATGTATGCTATCGAAACAGAATATTTAAAAAACATATAAGCGGTGTTCACGATGTGATGTACTTGTGATATAACATGCAATACCAATAGAGTACAGCTACTAAAGCTTTTCCGCACTTTCCTAGCATAACCCATACAAAGCCACGACCTATATTATAAAAAAAAAAGAAACAATTTCGATCGTTTCGTAAGTGTAGACGTAGAATTCCGTTTAAGTTGTAACCTCTTCTACTTTGTCTCTTTGGTCCGATTGTTTTGTCCAGTTTGCACATATTTTTCATTTATCTTCCGAAAATTAGCAAATAAATTAATAACACTCAATTACTTACTTCTTAACTAGACCAAAACAAAAAAAAAAGTTAAATGTAAGCATGATGAAATGAGCAAGCAAAAAGAAACAAGCAAAATTTCTAATTTTTCGATCATTTCGTTAAATTTGACAGGTTGAATTCATTGAATTAGTTGAAAAGAAAGCGAAGCAAATGCACTTTCCATTGGTGCCACTTTCGTCTCTGTCCGATGTTTAGTTTGCGAGCTACACTTTCGTCTCTGTCCGATGCATAGTTTGCGAGCTAAACTCACTAGTGCTAGAGGGATGTTGGATCCAAATTAATTTGCATTAAAAACAAATATTAAAATTATACGCCATCTATTGGGTAAAAGCATTAAACGAAAAATGACCAAACTCGTTTTTTCATTACAGTTAAATCTAAATGGATCACAACCCATTTCATTATGTTTGGCAGTTTGAGTTCATTGACGAGTTGAAAATAGGTTGTGATTGACATCTTGTGTTTAAAAGAGCACTCATTTCTAAGTATTACATACGAGAACCCAATTAAGAACTAGTACATACAAGAACTATACATACAAGAATACAAGAAACCAATGAAGAAACCTGCGAATAAGTTCGTATTAAACAAAAAATAATACAAGCAAAAACAACGAAACAATGATTGATCTTTGAACGATGAGTATTAAAGGCTGTAGGTTAAGCCGGAGAAAAAAAAAAGTCATCCGGAAACCGACTCAAAAGTTAGAAGGACTCTTAAAAACTATTTCTTCATCATTTTTTATTTGGATCGGAGAAATCCCTATGGAGCGGTTTTGGTTTTCCTGAACACTTTTTTTGGCCAAAAAACTCAAGTTTTTTGCCTATAACTTTTTTCTTTCTTCAGAATGTATACCCAAGATAAAAAAAAAGTAAAGATTGTGGTGACCGTGGCATGCAGGTCAAGTGTGTGGCTTAGCATGCTCGGAGCCCGGGTTCGATTCCCAGCCGCGGTGAAAAGTTTTTTTCAATAAAAAATTTTTCTGATTGGTCACCACCTCTCTGCAGACAATGGCAAACCTCAGAGAGTAAACAATGCCATGTAAAGCTTCTTTAGAACATGAACTTTAGCCGTTCGGAGTCGGCATAAAACATGTAGGTCCAGTTCTCTGTCAATTGAGTGCAAACATTTAATAACACACACAGCACAATTGATCATAAGAAGCTCGGTCAAAGTCCTTTCAAGGGCTGAAATGGCCAATTTTTTTTTTTTTTTTTTTTAAAATTGTGATAGTACATAAATATTGGCTTAAAAAAAATTTTGAAATTTGATGTCCTTACAAACTCTTTTGAGACCCCAAAAAATCAATATTTCGTCATTTTGGAAGAGGCGTCTTTTGACGTAGAATTACGTCTTACAGCGCGGTTTGTATGGGGTCGTTTTAACAGATTTTTTCAAGGTCATAAGGCAACGTTTTTGGCTAATACTTCAGGGTATACCTACAGCCTTTAATACTCTTCGTTCAAAGATAATATATATACTAAAATATCAGATATATCCTGCCCTGAATGAATATCTAACTTTGGATTTTGTCACTATTATATTAAAGTCACAAAATAGTAAAATATAAGAAGAAAAATGCATGTTTTTATATAAGAAAATCAATCATCAGCTGCTTATGAACCTGCTGCTTTCTTTGTTTTTCTTTCGTTGTTTATGCTTGTAAGCTTTTGTTTTGCACGAACTGATTGGTTCGCTTTGGCAGCATTGTAAGCATTAGTTCGCATTGGGTTTATGTATGCACTACTGTTCTAGTATACTATTTTGAAACCAGAGGTCATCAAACTCTTTTCAACTCAGTCAATGAACTCAAACTGTCAAATTTAACGAAATGGGTCTGTGATCCGGTTAGATTTAACTCTTATGAAAAAAACGAGTTGGATCATATTTCTTTTTATGCTTTTACCCAATAGATGGCGTACAATTTTAATTTTTGTTTTTAATGGAAATTAATTTGGATTCCACATCCCACTAGCACTAGCGAGTGTAGTTCGCAAACTATACATCGAACAGAGACGAAAGTGTAGCTCGCGAACTAAATATCAGACAGAGACGAGACGAAAGGACATGTGCTCAGCGTGATATATAGTAACCATTAGATTTTTTAAAAATCGGGGTCTTAATTTTAATTTGAAATAAGTAGTTAAACTGACTGTAGCTCGCAAACTATATATCGGGCACACACGAAAGTGGCACCAATGGAAAGTGCATTTGCTTCGCCTTCTTTTCAACAAAGTCAATGAACTCAACCTGTCAAACTTAACAAAATTATCGAAAAAATTTGAAATTTAGCTTGTTTCTTTTTGCTTGCTCATTTAATCATATTTACTATTTAACTTTTCCTTTGTTTTGGCATCGATAAGTAGTCCATAATTTAGTGTTATTCATTTATTTTTTACTTTTTGGAAGATCAATAAAAATACGTGCAAAATGAACAAAACAATCGGCCCACAAAAAAAAAAAGTAGAAGAGGTTACAACTTAAACGGAATTCTACGTCTACACTTACGATACTATCGAAACTGTTTCTTTTTTTTTTTAAACACGTATCAAATATATTTTTTTCGTGGTATTCAAATTCATTTAAGCTTATTGGTAAAGTATTGAGATATTCTTTCCATTGGTATAAAGTATGGAGTGGTTTGATCAAAAGTAAGTACCACGAAAAATACGTATATTGTAGGCGTTTAAAAGAAAAATATTTTTGAAATTCATGCACTTTGCGCTAGAGCGCCATGTGGCGTAAACTTTTCTAAAAAATAGTTGTCAGAATTCGATTTTGCGTACCTAAAAACTTATATATTCCAAAATTTGTCAAAATCTAACGATAATTTAGAGGATCGTCTTTAGCATCAAACAGGTGAGAGTGTTTAATAATGTGGGTAACACCATAAATAGCTTAAATTAAGAGGAGTGAACCTAGGTGACTGCCTTGAGGTACACCTGAATCTGCAACAAATTCAGTGGACAGAACTCAAAAATATTCTGGAAATACCATTAACTTGATTTTAAATAAAATTAACTTTTATGGTAATTTAAAATGCTTAAAACAAAGTCAGTGTAAAAACAGTCGATCTAGTAACCAGATTCCATTGAATTTAAGCAGAATGTTAAATCAAGAGCATTAGACACAGTGGACCTTCCATTAACAAAACCATGCTGTCGACTTGTTATGACCTGCCCACAATGAATTTTTACACGATCTTACACAATTCCCACAATTCTCTACAAAAGCGACCTTCTTTGTGATTACTTAAAAAAAATCAACACTTAAAAACAATCTTGCAAGTTCTGTAGTTGACGAGGAAAATGTTTTTTTTTAACTTGTTTTACATATTTTTCAACTTATCAAACCCCCCGCAGCTTCTAAAGGAAAATCCTACCAACGGTGCTGGTGTAGAGCACATACAATTTGGCATTGCTTTTACAAAATCCTACTTCGCATTCTTATTTATTTATTATTCAGAATTATAAAATTCGTTATCCTCTTGCAGCAAAAATCCTTAAAAACAAAACTGTGTTTTAAGTCAAACGGCTGATTAGTTTTTAAGTAATTTTGCCCATCGCTTTTTGTCATTGTGTTTAAGGGACTTTATTGTGACGTCACAGAAACAAATCAGTTTTAAATCAATTATGTCGTTTAGAAAAAATAACTTTTAGTTTAATCTTCAGCCAATTCAGCGTAATACTTTCATTAAAAAAATATAAAAAATATTTCTCACAAATTGAATGAACTAAAAACTTCGGTTATGAGCAAAAAATTGCATTTAATCCTGTTTATTTTATAAACATATATCAAAACATTGTAAATAAAGGATACCATAAGAAACAAATATTGTAACTTGTTAGCTCTACGTAGACTAAAATTTACTAAAGCTTTTAAAACTTGAACACATAGTGTACAAATGTAAGAAAATGAAAACAATATCTCTTTATGTTTAATTGTTATTAATAAATAGCGAAAAAATATTTTAAGATCTATGTTCTTAGTAGATATTTTATGAAATCTATGTAAAATACTAATGGCTCAAGAAACAGCTTGAAAAATAACTAATGATATTTATTGAAATGTTATGTAATAAATTGTAAAGGTTTTTAAAACAAACAAAAAAGTTGTATAAATAATGAAAAAATACCAATTAAATTTAACTAAGATAAGCTTAGCAACTTATATAGCTCCTAAGCACCTGAGTATTTACATTTGTAAATTTCTTAAAATAAAACCCCAAAATAAAATTATAGCAATAACCTTATTGTATTAGTGTATTTTAGAATGCTATCAAATATTTACTAAGCTTACTCTGTAAAAAAACAACAAGCCAATAATAAAAATAAGTTAGTAACCCTGTAAAAAGTTTGAATGACTTAAATAAAGATAATGAAATTTAAAGATGGATATTATATAACCAATAAGTTTTAATGACAATTGCAATAGTTTGTGAAAAAACATAAATATTTTTTAAATTCCTGACTACATATTTTAATATTCAACACACTTAATCATTAATTAAAAACTCGATGAGCATGTTTTAAAATTTTTTCTAACATATCAACATACTAATCAGCGGTCTTTGTTGTCGTATAACTTATTTTTGGGTTCTCAAATAGCAAGTTTTTATTACAACCGTTAGAATTTTGAAGTATGTTATGGTACATTTACAATTTAACCCTTAAATGCATAGTGTGCCAAATATGGCACAACCAAAGAATTTCTTCTCATGTCTCATGTCTCATGTACGAGAGTAAGTTTGAAAAAAATAATAAATTTGTTGATGCATACTAGCTTGAAGCTTTAATTTTCTCACAGCGGCAACACATACAGAAATCAGCTCATTGAGTTATTTGGCGCAAAAGTGAAAAAAATAATGAAAAAATCGCTGAGGTCATGCATTTAAGGGTTAATTCGGCGTATGATTCATAAAATACTAATTTTCTAGTACCAAAAAATAAATCGTATTTTAAAATCTGGAACCTTTCCTACATACCTACTTCAAAAATATTTTTCAAAGCACAACCATATATAAACTTTAACAAACTTACGTCAAAAATGCATAAAACCACAGACACGACCCTCTATGAGGTGATCAAAACCATAGAAATACATGTTTCGACTCCAGGCATTTGATCTTGTTATTGCTGATCCAAGGCTTCGGTATAAGGGGCACGGTCTACGTTACCATTGGAAATGCACTCCATCGCTGCTTTACACTTATGCATACAAGTTTATTTGCACCACTTGCAGCTTCCTTCTCCTATCAGCTATTGCTAGTCCAGGATTCTACATCTTAATGGTTTCGAGGCCAAGTGTGACCATGTCCGATTTCTCCTTAAGCCAGTTTATGGTCACAGCATCTACAGCGGAGAAAAGAATCTTCCCCTCACTACCGCGACTTTTCCGCGACCTAACCAGCTTCCACTCTTTAATCTTTGCGCCTTTATTCTGCATTGGTAAAGCTTTTGAATGGATACTGAAAACAGATATCTTACGGCAAGGCGAAAACGCGGACTTAGAGATCACTTTCAATCAAGCTCTCTTCCAAGATTGGCGATGGTTTTGGTCAGGAACTCCAGTGACTTCTTCGGTCCGCATCCGATGACAATAATACCCAGCCGGCTCCGTCAAACTTGTAATACTCGGGATCACCGTGGTTGAGGCTGGCCATCATGACTTTGATAATTCTTTAAGTAGCCATTTTTCCTTGTCCATCTTGTCAATAATTGCTATTTGCAGCTCTTCCTGTGAGTTCTCGAAGCTACCCTCAACTTTGCTGTGTTTCAAGCACATCTCGACAACCTCATCCGCAGATCTCTGCCACTTGGCTGTGGATCAGAGGTGCTCGGAGCTTCACGCGAGACTGTGGTCATCTATGTTTGAAACATTGGAGAACGATGAACCTGTGCTGGCTTTCTTCTTTTCGTCCTTGCTGGTATTCGTTCCAGACTCCCGCTTGTCAGTTTGGGCGACATAATATTGGGATGGTCTAGCCCTACTTACCACACCCTGAAAGACATGCCTTGCTCAGACCCTCATGAGTGGAAACATAAGGCTCGACCTAAAGTAGTCCGGTTTCTCTTTACCATATTTAGCATATGGTTTCTGGCTGGCCTGTAGAATCTACGTTGTTTCGATTCTCTCGAAGAAGCAGATCCACTTGTGGCTACCAAATCACCCGCTTATACAACTGTCACTTCGATGAAACACTAGGTTCCTTCGTGTCACTTCCTTTGCTCAGCCTGTCCAGAATCCTAAGAGTTGCCAAGTCTATGTCCACGCTCTCGCCGATGTTGAGCTGTCTCACCAGGATAGGTGGTCGTATCCTACGTTCCTCATTACATAAGCCTGCTGCTCGTTCTATTAACGGGGTACAGCTCTTAATTCTTTGTTCCACAATGACCAGTATAACTTGGGTGGCCCTACCAGGAACTTTCATTCCAGTCATCGTAGCCCATTGTGTCTTTGGAACCTAAGCCTCTACTCCGCGTCAAGGTGGCCGTCCCTACAAAGTGGTCGAGGCATATATTTAAATTACAGAAATCAGGTTAACATAATGCATTTAAACTAAAAGTGTAAAAAACTGGGCGTCATTCGCTAACGAACACTCCCACCTCCCATACAACCCACAATTGTTAAGCCCATTGAAATAACTGTAAAGAAGAACATAGATTTTGAACAAAAATTTTAAGTTATTTTATTTGTTTTAGTATTTTCATATATATTTAAATATTATATCGGCTACCGTCCGACTTCAAAGTTTTCTTGCTTGTTTCATGTAATTCCCCTTAAATTCTAACTTGTCACAAACCGCGCAGTCTTAGGTCACATCCGACTCATTTTACAGTTAAAAAAGAATGGAAATGGAATGGAAATAAAGCCAAGATTTGTTGACTTGACGCCACACTCTTAACAAAATGGCAAGACAGCTTTCAAATAAATTGTATTCTACTTGTGAGAGCGAGGCTGTTTATGTGAGAGCTGATCTTTCTTATGGGCGGGGTAAGATTTTTAACTTTTAAAAAACATTTCTTTCTTACCATTTCAAAACTTTTTAACCACATCTCAAAAATATTGTGTCCAAATTAGAAGTCGGTGCGAGTAAAACTATCGGAGATATTAGTTTTTAAGTAAGTGTACCTCGAACGTGCAAACGTACGTGTTCAAAACTTTAAAGCGATTTTCTCAAAAGTTGTGTTTTCAAAGTCCGTGTTCACTGCCATTTTGACTACTTGACTTGAACTACTTGACCGATTCATTTCAATTTTAGTACACATTTTTTACATATAAAAACATACCCCAACTTTTAATTAAATTTTTTTTTATATAAGGGCGTTTCCCACCCACAAAATTGTTTTGGCCACCAACAAATTTTTTTTTTTTAAATAACAAAAAATCATAGAACATTGGGGCGAGGATTTGATGATGCTTTGACTATATATTAAGTTTTTGATTACAAATAATTTCCGACCGAGATGTAGTGAATACCGCAAATTCTTATTTTTTTAAGACGTTCTGGGCAAGCACTGTCACCGGCTTGTTTTTCAATATTTCCGCATAAAAAATAATATTTTTTACAGAATATTGTTAAAAGTAGACTTAATAATTAATGTATAAGAGATTTAGAAAAAATTCGCAAAAATTGTGTTTTTTTTTAAAGCTGCAACCCTTACCACTCTCGTAAACAAAACCTAAGTATCTTCCCAGTGGAAAAATGAAGCAGTAAAAAGGTATTGCAGAAGCCCAGCCTGCTGCGATCTCAGGCGGTTAGAGGCCTTACTCACTCAATTCTTTGTTTAATTATTTCTTATATGACATGTCTCAATGTGCAAGCTCTTGCACTCTCACTTCTCAGAGAAGCTTCTAGTAAACCTCTGCACGAATGCACTCGTTTTTTCTACAACAGTTGATCCAACCGTGCAGAGTTCAGAGCTTAACAGAACACTGTTAGTCAAGCAGAAGTTATCCAATTCATTTAATGAAAACAAACGAATATTGCAGAGCACTCGTCGGCTTCAAACATAACCATACTCGCTGTTTGCTTTAACAGAACACGATGTTTTTATAAAAACAGAATACTTTGATAACAGCGAAAAATGCATCAATCACATCCAACACAGCAGAACCTTGGCGAAGCTTATTTGCTTTTTTCATTCCTTTTTGTGCGTCATTTGTTTATTTATATATATATTATGCACAGTTTATGTCTGCATTGTTGCTGCTTTTTTTAATTGTTGGCTTAGCAACGCCTAATGCCAAAAAACTAAAGAACACGGCATAACACTAAGCGTTCTGCTGTTGTTGAAATCAAAAAATTTTCTAGATAAAAAATTCAACTCGTCTGGGACAAGTAACCCCACCCGTGGGGTAAGTTGTCTCAACGCGTAGTCCCCGTTGTCACACCTCTTAATCGTCGTCGCTGCCGCACTCCGAAGAACAATTTAAGCAGCAATGTATCAAACAATCACTTTCAATGCATTATGTGCACAACGTTTGCAGTTTATATATTGACGACAATTGTTATTGGATTTGACGATTGACAACAAACTACACGTAGTGAGTCCAAGTTATTTTTATTGATACTAGCTGTAATCGGCTTGCATCATGATATCTGAAGATGTCCGACCTCGGTTTGTAAGTCGTTTACGATTTCTTGGCATATTTCCTTAAATTCAAATAAAACATAGAATACTTTCAAAATGGTTATATGAAATTATATGTGACAACAAGCCCCACAAGCGCTGTGACAACCTGTACCATTTGGAAAAAAATGTAAACAATGTTCTGTAAATTTAAATATAAGGTTTTATCTAAAAATTCATAAGTATTTGCAAAATATAATATTAATTGTATTGAAAATATATTTAAAGTTGAATATTGCACACTTCTATTTGTCTAAACACAAATTTTTAAAATATATAAAAATACACAAATCCAATTTAGTTTCTTAAATCTTTTTTAATTTTTGCAAAACAAAACTAACGGCTCTTAAACTTTCTTGGGATGCTAGAAATTGCAATAGCGTATAGATGACATTGCTATTTAGCTCGATAACGTGTTGAATCAAAAGATATCGGCGTTGTGACAACTAGTACTTGAGACAACGGGGACGACTCTCCCCTACCTTGAAACGCATTTCAAGCGCACTCGTGCAGTCGTGCAGAGGTTTAGCTTCTACTGAAGTTGTTATATGCAAAGTCAAAACCATCTCAAAACATGCTATTCTTGTTCGCAGTTTATGCCAAAAATTGGGCTTGAAAATTTTTTTGATAAACACGTCAATTTGTGCTTAATACGTGCAATCTTAGGATTGTTTGTAAAAAAATTAATTTTGTTGTTTATGCACAACAAAAATATGAACAACCGAACGATGTTATTCTGAATTGGTTGTTGTTCCTGTTGGTATAAAAGCGTATAAAAGAGCAGAGAATATAATAAATTATATTAACCTGTCCAAATTGGTTGAAACACATCTAATATCAACAACAAAAATATCATTTTTATTTTGCTAAGGTCATTTCAATTTTTGTTTTTTTTTCTTTATTATTTGAGCCACTTGCACACTTTTTTCAAAGGCATAATTCAGCGTTTTAATATTTTTTCATCTTAGACATATTTTGATTAAAAATTACAAAATTCTTTAGATTCCAAGTGGCATGCATTGGAAATGAGCATGTTTTTTACTGTTATATACAAAACCAAAATGACAAAAATTGGGAACAAGTGAGCATAACAGGTCATACCTAAATTGGAGCGGAAGGCGTTGTGCTATTTAACGCTTCTCAAAAAAGGTAAGCGTCATACCGCAATTGAAGCGTTACGTATACATGTCAAAATCTTAATTAAATGTAAAATATTTATGTAGTGTATAAATAAAAACTTTTTAACAAAAAAAAAAAACCTACTTCAAAATCACTAGAAAGTAAAAAATAATTTTAAATTACTTTTACTATTTATTTCTTGGTCAAATTTGTATTTTTATAATAAATATATTTATTTTTTTATGATAATAAAAGCTTCTAGTCAGCGCTAATCATTGACGTAAAATCATGATTTTTTCGCCATCCCAACTCTATTTAAGACTTTTTTATTTGTAAATATCCTGCTTGGGTGACGCTGTATTAATTTGTAATCTTAATTTTTCTTAAATCTTAATTAAAATGCTATGTGTGTGTTGCAGCTGCACAAAAAATCTGATTATATTAGCGCCGACTTCGAAGCTCTTATTATCATAAAAAAATAAATAAATTTATTAAGGGAGAGTGGGGTGTTGTGAGACAGGTTTAGTTTTTGGACGATAACTTCTTTAAAAGTTCATATTTTTTTTTCTGGAAACATTTTTTGGATAGCTTATTCAATTACCTAACAACCTGCGATGACATTTTTTTGAAATTCAAAACATTTAAGAATTTTCTTGAAGCCTGAAAAAAAGATTGGAATTTTTGATTTTAAAAAATTATGGGGTGTTATGAGACACTACTATAAATATAACAAAATGGAATTTTTTGCTTAAAGTCCTTATTGAAATAGGAAAAAAAATTAGGAAATAATTAAAATACAGATAAGAGAAATTGTTCGCGTTAATCTGATTCGGCTAACAGTTAAAATATCCGGTTTTCATTTTGGCACACTGCAGATGAACAGTTCGATCACAGTTATTGCAACTAATGAAATTGTTTTCGTCCGGACTAATTTTAGAATGTAAGTCGTGAATGCGTATAGTACGGGCTATACGTATTCATGGGATTTCACACTCCCTTGGCGAATCCAAAAAAAAAAATAAAGACTCTGGCACGTTTGCCCTACAAAAGATGCAAAAGTATATAAATCTTCATCATCTAATGACAAAACTTTTTGCGATACGTATTTCGTATGATGACTACGCTTTGCTGGATCCTTCAGCGATTTTTTTTTTGTTTAAGTTGTTTTTTCATTCTTTTGGTCGGATTTTTTCCTCAATAATGCCACATTCTTGGAAGTTGTAAATACTGTTTTATACATAGGCTTCCGGCCGCGTTTTGATTTTTGGAATAGGGGATCAAACTTCAGAGGACTAACCTTCTCTAGTGCACTGCTCAGCACAGACGCCTTGAAAAACCAATTTAATTTGTAAAATTTTGAAAAAACTGGTTTCCTGTCAGTTTTGACACTTTGATATGCAACAAAATCGACTAATTTATCATTTGCAGCCGATGCGGAAAAAAATTGTGTCTTCAACTTTTCCATTAACGGGTTCCATACATTCTAGATTTATCAAAATTATATGATTTGCAGACAACTCGAAAACAATTATTTTTTTTGGCAATTTCTTTGATGGCTGCCACTAGGTGGATGGATGCGACATTTCTTTTTGGCTTTGGCGATACTTTATATGCATTTAGTGGCATGATGGCTATAAAAATAATGAAATACAAACAAAAATGAACTGTCTCACAACACCCCATATTTACTGTCTCACGACACCCCATATTCGACATTTTCAAATGGCCACTACGCCATCATCACCCGCATTTTTTTTTGCAAAATCACTTCGGTGGGCTGGAAGGCAATGGAAGAGATATCATTTTAATAAATATTTACCTTCACGTTTAAATGGCAATGTTTCTTTAAATTCCACTAGGCAAACTGTACAAAAAACTTTTAAGAGCGCGATCAAAACTCATAATTGTTTCAGACACTAGGAACACGTGTCAATTGCAAGAGTGCACATAATAAGTGAGATCCCATTGAGAAAATATCTTACAGTTGTTGTGAGCATTCATAACATTACCACTATGTCAGATATTGACGTGTCTCACAACACCCCATGTCTCACAACACCCCACTCTCCCCTATAAAAATACAAATTTGACCAAGAAATAAAAGTAAAAGTAATTTAAAATTATTTTTTACTTTCTAGTGATTTTGAAGTAGGTTTTTTTTTTTTGTTAAAAAGTTTTTATTTCTTTCTTTTTAGAGAAAATGATATATATTAAAAAAGTGTATAAATTAATTAAACACCAATTATTTATGCTCATAATATGGAAAATGCTTTTCTGTCGTTTCTTATTCTGGTCTTTGTCAGTATGTTTATCAGTACCTACTCTTGTATTTTTATCACTACCCCAATGTCAATATTGACTGAAGTATAGTGTGTTTATAATATTGGCACGCCTCTTTGTCGAGAATATCACACTCTTTGTCATAGTGTTTTCAATAGTTCTACCCATTCTAACAATGAATTTTACCGCACTTAAGTCAATATGATACAGTTTTTTACACACTGCCACACCCCTTAGTCGAATAACGCCCAATTCTTAGGTAGTAATTTGTAATAATTGTGCCTACGTCTGTACTTTTTCAGTTAGTAGTGTCAGTATTCGATTTAGTGTTTTCTAATATTGCCACACCACTTTGTCGAATGACGCCCACTTTATTCACAATAACTTGTTATAAGTGTGCCTACCTCTATACTAAATATCAGTACTCTAGTGTCAATATTATTCGCGATACAGTGTATTTTATATATTGCCACACCCCTTTATCAAACAAGGTCCACTGTATTGAAATTAATTGTCTTATAACTGTGCCTACCCCTGTAGTTAACTTTAGTACTCTAGTGTCAATATTATTCGAGATACAGAGTTTTTCTAATATTGCTACACCTCTTTGTCGACTAACGCCCACTTAATTGACTATTATTTTTTACCTACCCTTGCATTTTTTCTGTGAATTTTATTAACTCTAGTACTCTAGTGTCAATATTTACTGAAATACAGTGTTTTTCTTACAGTGACACGCCCCTTTATCGAATACCGCCCACATTACTGACAGTAATTTGATATATTTGTACCTACCTTTGTACTAAATTTTAGTATCGTAGTGTCAATAGTAATGGAGATACAGTGTTTTTTTTTAATATTGCCACTCCCCTTTTCGATTAACGCCCATTTTTTTTTTTTTAAATTTGTAGCAATTTTTCCTACCTTTGTAATAAATTTCTGTACCCTAGTATCAATATTATTCGAGACACAGTAATTCTCTTATATTGCCACACCCCTATGTCGAATTACGCCTACCTCTGTACTTAATTTCAGTACTCTAGTTTCAATTTTCTTCGAGATACAGAGTTTTTACAATATTGCCACACCTTTTTTTAGAATTACGCCCACTTAAGTGATCGTCATTTTTAATACTTGTGCTTGCCCTTGTAATTTTACTGTGAATTTTATTACCGTAGTCTCAATATTTACTGAGATACAGTGTTTTTCTTATATAGACACGCCCCTTTTCCGAATACCGCCCCCTTTCATAAACGGGCACCTCCGCGTTGATAATCTCTATATGTTGACAAAAAATTACGGCAATCGGGGAAGTACTTTAGGAGTAATCGATGTACATACATTCACAAAAAAAAAAAAAAAAAAAAAAAAAAAAAAAAAAAACAGAGAAACCAACCAACTTGAGAACCTCCTCCTTTTTGAAGTCGGTTAAAAAGAAAAATACATAAAAATATATTGTTTTTAGAGAAAAATACTTTTTATTTTTGAGAAAATACTTGTTTTTATTGAAGAAAATACTTCTTATAGTAAATTTTTTATCCGTTTATTTATATAATATAAGAAAAATTTTTCATTTTCAGTAAATTTTTCCCTATAAATGAGAAATTTTTTGTGCGACAAAAATACTTATCATTATTAGAGACATTGAAATATTTCTATTTCCTAGAAGTAAAGACATATTTCTTCGAATATTTGTTCTTGCCCTTGTAATTTTACTGTACATTTTATTACCGTAGTGTCAATATTTACTGAGATACAGTGTTTTTCTTATAGAGACACGCCCATTTTCCGAATACCGCCCACTTTCATAGACGGACACCTCCGCGTTGATAATTTCTATATGTTGACAAAAAATTACGGCAATCGGGCGAGTACTTTAGGAGTAATCGATGTACATACATTCACAAAAAAAAAAAAAAAAAAAAAAAAAAAAAAAAAAACAGAGAAACCAACCAACTTGAGAACCTCCTCCTTTTTGAAGTCGGTTAAAAAAATTAAAAAAAACTGTTTTCATTCATAAAAAGTTCATGATTAGCTCCCAGATGACTCATGTGCACTTTTATGGTTTCTGTTCTGTGGCGAAAACACGCTGCAACTATTTTTTATGAGGCCTTCACAACTCTTTTCGGTTTCGTGGTCTTGTTGGACAAAAGTATGTGGTTTAGACTTGTTACCAAACCTTTAACAGATCCCCTGTGATTTCTTAGCTGCCAATATTGTCGATATGTTGCTTTTGGAGCCTATTGCCCGTAGATTCATTGATGAGAAATTTTAAAAATGTGAAAAAACGCTCTGTCAAAATTGGAAATTCAGATGGGTTGGCGTTAGCGCGTTGTTTATTTCGGTATGCTTCTACAAAATATTTGAGCATGAGAAAATTTTGACATTTAAACAACGCTAACGTTCCAATTTAGGTATGACTGTAAAGAGTGCGCATGTAAAAATTGTAACATACATTTTGCTTAATTATGTACTTGTTTTACAAGAGTACGAATTAAAATTTGAATTCGCCAATACCACCGTATTTAATGTCAGTTTTTATTGAAATAATTTTTTTACATTTTTGTGAACATCAAGTACAAAATGGATGATCAAAATTAAGTTAGAAAAACGATAGTTCAAATTTCACAAAAAAATGTCAAGTGGAATTTTAAACAAATTGAAAAAACCGTAAAAGTATCGACAAACTGAAAAAAAAACTAGTAAGGACGAAATTAAAATACCCCCACGGCCGATTCTTAAAGTTAAAAGAATCTTAAATTGGAGAGCTTTTTTAAGCGATTTTGAGAAATTTTATTATTTTTATTTGTCTAAAATACATACATATCAAATTGTTTTCCTACAGCTTAAATAAAAGTCATTTTATAACGTTTTCAATTTTGGTGGTGAGGTGGGCGTGTTAGTTTGTGTATCACGCCCATTTTTCTAACACACCTCAGTTTTGTCATGGAATACACAAATACCGAGTTTCCGTCTTGTAACTTTAATATTAGCCTCTTTATAGATTTTTCAGTTTTGGGATTGTATGGGAGGTGGGCGTGTTAGTAGGTGGATGTCGCTCATTTTTCTTACACACCTTATTTTTAACATAGAATACATAAATACCGAGTTTCAGTATTGTAGCTGTAATATTAGCCTCTTTACAGAGTTTTCAGTTTTGGGGTTGTATGGGAGGTAGGCGTGGTTTTCATCCGATTTTGCCAATTCTCGAACTTGATCTTAGTTTTTTTAAAAAAAGCTTTAATGTCGAATTTCATCACGATAGCTTCAAAATTGCGGCTGCAGTCGTGTCCACAGACAGACGGACAGACAGACAGACGGACAGACGGACAGACGGACAGACGGACAGACGGACAGACAGACGGACATGGCTAAATCAACTCAGGTGGTGATGCTGATCAAGAATATATATACTTTTCTATACCTACCATGTCTCCTTTTGGGTGTTACACACGTCGTGACAAAATTAATATACCCCTTACGCAGTACGCATGGGGGTATAAATATGGATCTGGAGATAAAAAGAAAGCAAAACAAGCTTCTAGAATATAAGTGAAAGCTCTAAACAATTTAAGACGGAAAGCAGCTCTTATTGCAAATTTTTCGGAAGCATTTGTCCAAAAACTAAAAGCTAACGCTGGGCTAAGATCGTATAAGGTCAAAAAAGTCCCCGATCTGTATTCTAAAAAGAATATCTAGGCTAAAACTCGAGCGAGTAAACTTCGTACAAATTTCTTAAAAAAATTTCAATGTTGCATCGTGGATGTAGTTCAGATCAGGACTATTATGTAGCAGATCGTCGAGGAAATGTATCAGAGTATGTTTGTATGTTTGTACCCAAAAAATAACAAAGTTTCCGAAGAAATTTTTTGTGTGGCAGGCCATTTGTAGTTGTGGCAAAATAAGTTAGCTATACGTAACAACTGGGTCGATAAATAGGTAAATCTCTGTTAATGAATGCTTGCAAAAAAGATTGCGACCACTTCTGATTCAACACAAGGTGTCCAACTACTTCTAGCCAGATCTTGCGTCATGCCACTATGCAAAAGAGTGGTACTGAAGAGTGGTACACAAAGAATAATATAAATATTGTACCCAGAGAGGCAAATCCACCAAACTGTTTAGAGTTACGACCAGTAGAAAGGTATTGGGTCCTTATCAATAAGAAAAATTAAGGAGACAAAAGGCGTTTCTAAGGACCTACAAGATTTCAAAAGAAAGTGGGCTTCAGCATCAAAATAAATCTCTGAAAGTACCATAAGGACCTTGACTTAAGGAGTTCCTGTAAAAGTTAAAAAATTTGCTTTTAACAGTGTTTTTTGAAAATTTCTCTTTTATATTAACAATCAACATGAAATAAAGTAAAAAAAAATATTTTAATTTTTAAAGATTATATGGGCATTTCCACAGAAAGGTCCACCGCGGCCAAAAAACAAAAGTTCTTGAAAATGATTTTTTTTCAACATGGTTACATTAAGAACTATTCAAATTGATCAAAATTGAAAGAATTTTGCATTTATCTAAATCAGATTTCGAAATATTCGCATGCTAAGTCGCGCCAACTCACCTGTTGTGTTTATGATGTTTTTAGGGCATGTTTTATATATATATATATATATAGATATATATACATTAATGAAGATCGTAGCCTCTTATTTAGATTATTTGAATTGACTCTGGTTCCCGCGATAAACCGCTATTTTTAAAATTAACGAGATTTCATCAGAGATTTTAACATAACTCCAGAACAGTTAGTCTGATTTGGTAAAATAAAAAAATCGAATATCTGCAGCAAAATTGGCTTTATAAGTTTATGTTAAAAAAGAGTAATTTTGACGTTTTCGATTTTTTATGAATTATGAAATATCAAAAAAGTTAAATTTTGTATAAAAAAATGTTTTTTTCGGAAGAACTTTATGAATATTTCCGAAACTATTCAGCTAATTAAAAAACAGTGTAGCTGTAACTTAGAGGCAATTTTGCTACGGATTTTCGAAATTTTTGTGTTTCAAATCAGACTAAGTGTTCTGAAGTTATGTTAAAATCTCTGATGTAACCTCCTTAATTTTTAAAATAGCGGTTTATCGCAAGAACCAGAGTTAATTCAAACAATGTGAATTATAGGATTAAAACTTCATTATTCTATGTATCTTAATTGACTCCAAAAACTTACGCCGCTGAAAAAAATTTCTGTTTTGTTCCCCTGTGTTATTCAATGTTTTACTTAATTTTTTAATGTTACAATTTTTACATACGCACTCATTATTTATTTTTTTGATAAATGATCCGAACATCATGTATATTATGCACAAATGAGTATGTTGGTTTTTTGATAACAATCACATTAGGGCTTGATATCAAGAACATTATGGCTTAGCTCAGAATTAAGCCAAAAATTAATTGGTTCCGGATTGTTTTCAGCTCAAATTTCTCTCCTTGTAAATTCAAAGACTTCTAAAACAACTTCTGTTAAGACATGTTACGACATGTTAATGATTATTTGCAACGCCATAAAAAAAAAACTATTTATAATAGATCTCTATATAATAGAAAACTTGAATTTTGGTTAAAGTTGTACACTGGATAAACTATTCACACTTATTTCTCTTTTGTTAATTTTAATGTGTTATTTTAAATTTATTGCTAAGATAAAATATACTTTTTGCAAGTTAAAGTAGCTTTCCGCATCCACGCACTATTACAAAACAAATGATGCATAAACTTAATTTCCTTTAATTGACGTTATTTCTTTTGAACACGTGTTCATTTATTTTCCGTTATTCCAAGCGCATAGCTACAAAAACTTGCGACACCTTCCCTCATACACTTTTTTTATCATTTGAGAAGAAGTATGAGAAGCGGTTTGAAATAAATTATTTTAAAATGCATAAAAAGCTTGCTTAGAAGCAGCTATTAAAGAGCTTCTGATTGAAGGCTTTGACAGTTTTCTACTAGGTTTTCGATGCTCATACTTTATCGAATGCCTTCCATATCACTTGTGAAAAAAGAAGTAAAACAAAGCTCTACAGTGCTCCAAATGAGATACAGCTTGCACAAGTACTTAGGTAGTAGGAAAACGTTAACGGCAATAACTACTTGATGTCAATTTTTTAGATAAGATAAAATATCTTGAACTTTTTCTCTCCATTCAGATTTTTGGAATGTAGTCGGAAAATTCAGCAAGTTTTTTTACTTATATTATTTTAGCTTATATTTTCATAAACTTTTTATTTTATTATGCAATTTTTTTGCTATGTTTTACTTCGTGATTTTTGATAAATTTTTATTAGTTAAAAGACATTTGAAACAAGTTTATTGTAATACATAAAATAATAGAAATTTGTCGTCTTTTGTTCAGATTTTTCCATGGTTTTTTTATTCAATATTCTACAAAAATATAAATTATCTCTGTTAATGGAGTTCTCTTTGTCTCAATGACTTGACATTTAATCATTCAAGATCTTTCATGCTGAGCTTTTGAACTAGCATGCGAAGTGCTTCCTGTTCTAAGGAAACGCTTAAAATATACAGACACACACGCCAAATCTGCTCTCGATAATCTCAACATATTGTTTGTTGTATTTTTTTTTTCAATACTGAGCTTAGTTTGTTTTTATGACTTTTTTTATGACAGTATAAAAGCTCTGTGTTACTAAATCATAAAAAATAAAAATGCTGCAACTTTTATGGCTGCCAATCAATTTTCTTTCTAAACTTTGTTACACAAACCATAAGGTAGAAAATAAAAATGTGAATAAAAAAAGCATTTCCACAACACCAAGTAAGATACTGCTGTTCAGCTGTATCTGTGTAAAAAAAAAAATCTAGGTAGCCATAATCAAACAACTGATTGACAGGAAGTCACATAAAAGTTGCATAAAAGAATAATGCTATATTTTTTGTTCAATTGAAGCCAAAGTATGAAATAAACAGCAAACTTGTTGGAGGCAAACAGCAAACATTTTCAATAAAGTTAAAACGGTGAAACTAAACAAGCACAGGAAGCTGCTTATAGGCAGGGAAATGAAGAAGAAAGCCACAGGAAATGGCGTAAATAACTGATGGATCACTTAATAAATTTAAAAAAAGACATTGATATATGTATATGTGTAGGCATAGACACACAAACACATTGATACACAGTTACAATTTGTTATAGATTTAAGAAAACATCCTTTACACGCGCGAACAAATGAACATCAATTTAGAAGATTTTTCTTATCTTTTCTTAGCCGTAAAGCCATATAAAATAAAATGAAAAAAAAATATGTTTCCATCAAATTTTACAAAACATTAAATTGTTACCGTAAGGTTATAAAAATAAATAAACCAGATAAAAGCCACCTGACAGCCAAGGAGCAGAGCAATCAATGGGTCCTTAGAATTTGAGTGATTGAATGATTCATGCTTGAATGCAAGAATAAATGAATGAATAGCAGGGAAGAAGAAACTCAATTTGGATTTGCCTGCTTAGCGGTACAGGTGCGAATTGATGGATTTATTTTTGTGGTCTTGTGAAGTAGGGACAAATGCTTGCTGCCACAAAGCTTGCAAGTAATCAAAGAAAATCACTTCAACTTAAACGCTTAAACCAGCTGAAGGTGACCTTTTTCTCTGCACAAATTTGCCATAAGATGTTGCAGAAATTTAAGTTTAAAATTATTATGTTTAACAATACAATGCAAAGGCTTTAAGCCAAGTTAATTGATGACAAAAGTTTGTATTAATCAATTAAAATTGCGTGTGTCAAGCTTTGTGCTGCCACAGCATGCGCTACGTCTACACCTGACTAAACTTGGGTTAATTAACTTTAAGTGATAGCTTACGAGACTTCAAAAGCTTTTCGAAAGAAAGAAAGAAAAAACTTTTAACAGCACTCCATAGGTTAAAGATGATTAGCTCAGAGCTTTATAAAAGCAAAGACAAAAAACGTAGACGTTATTCTAAGGCAACAACAAAACACATAACTTTCTCTGGCCAATTAAATAAATAAATAAAAAAATAAAACTTGCCGCAGCAACAGTTGGACATTTAATTAAAATGAAGATAGAAAAAATATACAACATTACCATCACGCTTAGTAAAATAAAAAAAAAAAAAATAACAAGCAATGAAAATTAACATCAATTAAGGATAAACTTTGCTGCTGACGGCTGTATTTTTTTTTTTTTTTTGTCTTTTCGTTTTGTTTTTGCCTAATTTGTGATAATTGATGATTTGTTTGCATTTGCGTCAAGAGAACATAAATAACAACTGCAACAACATCAACAAAAAAAAAAACAATATGACAACAATACAACAAACATTAAATATTGGCTACAGCTTTAAAAGCATCACGACAGCGAAAACAAAGAAATGCTCTTAAAATTCATTAGCTACAACAAAAATGCTTACAAAACCTTCAACAAGAAAAAAAAATATAATAGAAAAAGATGAGCTAAAACTAGTTGATTCTGCTTGTATTTTTGTTCATTTTCTTTTTTATATTATTTTTTTTTCTCAGAATAAAAGCAAGTACAACACAGCAAAAGGTTGGCCAATCCTAAGAGAAAAGCCTCTGCCAATGTAACAATGAAGGCGAGATAATAAAATAAGTCACAAGCTGACAGCTGTAACCAGAGAAGTGAAAAAACGATTAATAGTTAAGAGCACAATTAAGAGGAAGAGAATGAAAGAGGAATCTTTCGGCTTTGTTGGCAAATTCTATGTAATGGAGGACATAGAACTTTCGACAATGAAACAAAAAAGCAAAATTCTAATAATGAAGTAGAATTTTCTTAAAATTTATATACTTTTATTTTATCTAGATTTATCGAGTCAAATGTTGTAGTGAATTTCAAATAAATGGCAGCATAAAAATGTCCACAAACGGGTTAATAAAGTGCTTCACAAATAATCTATATATATATATATATCTTATATATTAATACGTGAACATTAAAGTTTGTCGTACGCTTTTTTGGTATTAATTAAAACTGAAAACAATTGAAATTTATATCATTTGAAAGGTTTTGTTGTCCAGATGTGCAGAATGTATATATAAATGATATATCTGATAGAGGGGGCTCCCAACCTTCTAAGAGAGAAATTAAATTTTTGAGAAAAAATCCGCTCTTTGATAAATATGAAATTTAGTTGAGGGAGAGTTTTTGAGTTGGTCGAATTTGAATTTTTTTTAAAAGTAACAATTTCTTAAAAAAATTTAGTTTTATCCATTCGTCAATTGTAAAATTTGTAAAAAAATGTGTTTTGAACTCAAAAATTTTACTTTCCATGTAAATATATTGGTCGGATTTTAACGGTTTTTCAATTTTTCTGATTTTTTCTAAAAGTTATCAGCTACATTATCAGCATTTAAAACGAATGAACTTCATCGCGAAACAACATGTAAACGGTACTGTTCGATGCTAGATGTATTCAGTTGAGTGGCAGAAAAGAGGTTACAACAAATATGTAACCTTGCCAGTTTAAGATTGCCAGACACGTTGAAATGTGAAGACCGCCCTCTTATTCACCACTAAAAACATAAATAACAGTAAAACATTTCAATAGAACATCTTTTTCATTCTATGCTAAAACTCTCTTAAATAAAGACATTGCTGCAATGTCAAGGGCCATATTTTACTCAGTACTTATAACTTTACAAATCAACATATAACAACACACTTCGCAAAGACTCTTTTCAAGTGTTGCAAATTTAATTAAAATCCTAAGAGTAATTCAAAAGTTTTGTGCATTCATTCAAAGGACTACAGCTTAACGTATAGTATAGATTTAAAAAAAAACAAACTGACAAATATGAAAAAACCTTCTCTCACATGTTTTTAACAAGTTTTCTGTAAAATTACTAAACAACTTTCATATAACACATGTCAGATGTAAAATAAACATCTTATGTTTCAACGTAATATATTATTGATTACAACTTTCCTTGGTAATAGTTACGAAAACTCGCAATTTTTTAAAATGTCAATAAGAAATGTAACATTAAATAATCATTAAGACAATAAATTGATTTCAATACAATCAAACAATTTCCAACTAACTACAAAAAATAATTGCTGAATAACTATTGACTAAGCACTTAATATAGAAAAGACTTTTGTAAGCTTTTTATAAATTTCTGACTGAATTTGAAGTTTTTGCTGTACAGCAAAATGCATGTTAAACTTGATGTAATTGTTAGAATCGAATGATAAATGATGCGGGCATCATTCATTACAAGTAACAAATAGCAAATACAAACAAAAGCAAGCAATTACTCACACATATGTATGCAACAAAAGATGCTGGTTATTTTGCTTTGAACTAAGACAACTTTGAGCAAAGACGTTCCATGCAAACCTATGAAAAATGAATGCAAAACTGATTTAGTGAGAGATGTTGTTGTTGGTTTATTTTGTTTTTGTTTTGCTATAATAAGTAGCAGATAAGAACAGTAACATGGTCTTAAGCAGCTTTTGTGAACATCATTATTAATATTTACATTTTTATTTTTTTTTAAAGAAACATCAAACACAAAATAGAGTCGCTCAAATTGCTTTGAAAGTAGCTGATTTCCAGCTACCTTTTTCACTCACAAATATTACGTAAGTGAAAACATGCATTTTAATTGAATCGCATATTAAATAAAAATACCTTTTAGTCATCGAACAATGTGTTAACTAGATATACTTTAACTCACTTCCTTTTCCACTCACTTTAATTGCTCTGCAGTTTATTAGTTCATCATACATCGATCCATCATCCCGTAGGTCTGATATGTCTGTCAGCCAAAGAGAGTTAATCAACATTTTAAATTCATTAAATTTTCATTCTATCCCCACTCTGCAATTTAAATTCATTCACTGACAATCAGCTGCATTTTGTAGCACTTACAGGAAATGCGCGTTACTCCCAAGTGGTCATTGCAAGTGCCACAGCCATCCATCCATTCATCCATCTAGCCATCCAGCACATGCACACGCACTATAACATAAGCACACATACACACGCACTCACACACACACTTTAGGCAAAAGCAACAATTTGCATATGAATGGCAAAGAAATGCAATAAAAAATTGAAAAAAAAAAAAATCTACAACATATATAAAAAAAATAAACATCCTACGTTGCACGTTATAAGTAGAGCAGCAGACAAAATGATTGCGTGTGGCAGGCGTAACTGGGCGCCAACCTGCCCGACACATGCAGCCACTCAAGTTAAGAAGATGGATGCATGGATGGCTTAGCAACAACATTGAAAGCAAAAGCAGTAGAGCAGCAACAACTGGCTGCCAAAGTTTGCTGCAACCAAGATGACGACGACAACGACGGGCGGTTCTTGGCCTGGCCTCGTCAGCTACTACATGTTGTGCAACTAGCAATGGATATGAAGAATTGGCTTTAATCATATGCGGCTGGCTTACTTGGCTCGAATTTGCTTTGAGTGCTGCACTAAAATGCTTTTTTAGTAGCTTGAAAAGCACAACAAATTGTTATTGTTCTTGTTGTTGTTTTTTTTTTTTGTTGATATTTTTATAGCTGTTGCTGGATGTGTTGTAATCAGAAAATGCATTTAACTCTATGCAAAGCTGGTTGGATATAACGTGACTTTAAATAATTTAAGTCTTTTTTAAAAATGCAACATTTTTGCATTATTCTCAGACACGTTTTGTGTACGAAGTTTGTTTAAATTGCTTTTACTGTTGCGTTTAGTATGAAATAAAAGTTAAGGTTGAAGCTTAAAAAACTTAAGCATGACAGTAGGAATTTGCAATATCTATTTCAAGAATTTCAAGCAACACGAAATGGACCCGTCTGGACAATGAGGACAAAAATATAATAATTCGCAAAACTACAACTTTTTTCGACAAACTATTGGTGCAAAAATCAAAACGGAGCCCATTTTTTACCTCAGAACAACTCCAAAATGATTTAAACACATCAGTAATGAACCGTATAATTAGATGTCAATTGAATGAAGGAGACTTTATGGGGTAAAAGTCCGAGAAAAGTTCTCTATTTGAGTATGTATCTTTTTATACCAAAACTAAGAATTGAGCGTTATCCATTCACGAATACGCCCACCTCCCATACAACCCACAATAGCGAAAACACTACAAAAGCAGTAACATGTGAGCTACTTAACCTTATTTATGAAGATTTCAATTTCTTTGGTTGTATGGGAGCTAGGCGTGTCCGTGGGCGGATGGCGTCCATTTTTCAAGAACATCTTTGTTTTGTTATAAAATATATACCTACTAAATTTTATCTATGTAGGTTAAATAAGCTGATTTATGGAGTTTTCAATATTTTGGTTGTATGGAAGGTAGGTGTGTTTGTGGGCGGATTCCAAAAATATTCAAAAGTGCAGGTCCTTGGGTCCATGTGACTATGTGTGCCGAGTTTCATCTAATTATCTCAACTCCTTATTTTTATTCTGTGTTTACGGACAACGCACAGATGGACATGAATTACTAGACTCACAAGGTGACCATGATCAAGAATATATATACTTTTCTATACCGGACTTGTTTATTTCTAAGCGTTACAAACGTTTGCACAAAGTTAATATAACCTGACTTTCAGGTTAAGGGTATAACAAGTAAAGAAAGTCTAAAGTCGGTCTGGCCCGACGATGGTATACCCGAAACCTCCAATAATATTTAAATATATATTAAAATACTATAACAAATAGACATAACTTTCTTTAAAAATCCATGCATTCCATCTACCTATTGAATTAATACAGGATTAACTAATCTGGTTTATATGGTAGGTGGGCAGATGACACCAATTTTTTTGCGAACACCTCAGTTTTGTTATAAAATGCTCCCATACGAAGTTTCATCTCTCAAGGTCAAATATGAACCATTCAATAGAGTTTTTAATATTGTGGGTTGTATTGGAGGTGGTTGTGTTCATGAGCAGATGACGCCCATTTTGTGAACACATCTTATTTTTGACACAATAACCTAACACACCAAGTGTTATCTTCGTAGCTCATATATAAACCTCTTTATAGAGTTTTTGCCATAGTGGGTTGTATGGGAGGTGGGCGTACCGGTGAGCAAATGGCACCCATTTTTTGTACACACCTCAGTTCTGGTATGAAATGCACCCACACTAGGTTTTATCTCTCTAGGTCAAATATGAACTTTTAAATGGTGTTTTTAATATTATGGGTTGTATGGTAGGTGGGCGTGTTAATGAACAGACCACGCCTGTTTTTGTGTACATCTGCGTTTTGAAAGATATAGCCCGTTTCAAAAGAGAAGAACATTTTTTAGTTTCATTTTTCGATGCGCAGTGAGAAATTATTTTTAAAGCTAAACAATTTTTTAGTGCTTATTTTCTTGCTCTTTTTGTACTGTTCGCTGAACTTTATGCTTTTTTTTTGTGTTTTTTACTATTTTCCTTTATATTTAAATGCGCAAACAGTCAGAACAAATGATCGCACAAGTACGGTGTTGCACCGACAGCCTGCAGCAACCTGCATCTTGAGAGAGAAACCAAATACAAATTACAAAAAAAAAATAAATTATTTTCTCAAGAAAAAATTGTGCAGTGAAATTTCGGCCAACAAATTATTTTTTGATGCTCCCTTTTTTCTCAATTTTGATTGGTTGATTTCGAAAAATAAAATTCAGTATAGCCCGTTTCAAAAGAGAAGAACAATTTCGCGCATGTTTGAGAATAAGCAAATAATTTTGAGAGCGTTCTTCATTCTGATTGGTCGACATTAAAAAAAAAATTGAATATTCTCTGAGCAGAAAAATAAATGAAAAAAAATTAATGTATATTCCTTAATTTTGTTGTTCATCGCAACTGCGCTGCGGAAGTACTGAATTTTATTTTTCGAAATCAATCAATCAAAATTGAAAAAAAGGGGGCGTCAAAAAAAAATTTGTTAGCCGAAATTTTACTTCACAATTTTTTCTAGAGAAAATAATTTATTTTGTATGTAATTTGTATTTGATTTCTCTCTCAAGATGCAGGTTGCTGCAGGTTGTCGGTACAACACCGTACTTGTGCGATCATTTGTTCTGAATGTTTGCGCATTTCAATGTATAGAAAAATAGTAAAAAACACTCAAAAAAAGCATAAAGTTCAGCGAACAGTACAAAAAGAGCAAGAAATAACGCTCTAAAAAATTTTCTAGCTTTAAAAATAATTTCTCACTGCGCATCGAAAAATGAAACTAAAAAAATGTTCTTCTCTTTTGAAACGGGCTATACTTCCGCAGCGCAGTTGCGATGAACAACAAAATTCAGGAATATACATTAATTTTTTTTCATTTAATTTTCTGCTCAGAGAATATTCAATTTTTTTTTTTTAATGTCGACCAATCAAAATGAAGAGCTTTCTCAAAATTATTTTCTTATTCTCAAACATGCGCGAAAATGTTCTTTTCTTTTGAAACAGGCTATAATATACATGTGTCAAATTTTATTCGTTTAGCTTATATACAACCCTCTATACAGCTATTTGTTTATTATAGTTGTAAGGGAGGTGGGCGTGTTCGTGAGCGGGTGACGCCCATTTTGTGTGCACACCTTAGTTTTGAAATAAGATCTTTTCATACCAAGTTTAATCAGTGTAGGACGTGTATAAACCTTTTTATGGTATTTTCAATATTGTGGGTTGTATGGGAGGTAGGCGTTTTCGTAAACTTATTTTATTTGTCATAAAAAAAAGCAAAATAATTTGACTTGACAAATTGGTGACAAAGCTGCTGTTGTGCAGAAACAACATAACATTTCTTGTCACCACAAATTGTTATCACAAGAGATCTACATATATAGCTGCAGTTTCAGTAAAGCTGCTGCGTCCATTTAATCCCGTTAAATTGATCATGAGAAGCTCGGTCAAAGTCCTGAGAAGGGCTAAAATGGCCAATTTGTTTTTTCCTTGTTTTTCAATCATCGTGGCAAATATCTGGCCACTCGCATGCAAGTCATTTCAGACGAGGTGTCTCGACGGATGGTTCATTCAACCTATATAAATTACTATTGTCATAAGTTATGAGTCGTACAAGTTCTCACTTTCAAGAGTTCATGGAATCAGTTTTCAATATAGAATCTATCTCCGGTTTTGCTTTTCTTTTCTTCAATTTTCATCGTTTATGCAGGCTTCCGGACCACCTTTTTAATCCGAATAAGCAGCTCTTCTATGAAATCTGCTTTTGACACTCAGAGTCATGGGTCTGTAGGCTTGTGCCAAACAGTTCCGGAGCCGGAACGAACATGGAACGTTTCTTTTGTGCAGCGGAACTAGTTCGCGGAAACAAGTTTTTTTGTACCAAGTTTATGAGAAAATCTGCTTAGATATGAATATTTATTATTAAATTAAGTATTCATAAATGTGATACTCATTTGAATAATAAAACAAACATTATTCTACATTCCTTGCCTGCAATTTATTCGGCATATTTTAATTATTTAAGCATGTTCATGTGCAGCAGTTGCCTCGAAAGCAAAACATATCCCGGAACTATCTAGTTCCGTCCATTCGAGTGTTCAACCAAATGAACAAAACAATGCGCATAACAAGAGCGACAATATATCTTCCAGTAGTTCTTTTATCATATCTTTTAATCAGATTTATACATGTCCGCGGAACCATGTAGTTCCATATGATTGAACGAAAGCATGTTAAAATGAAATTGACAGAGCATTGCACACAACAAGAACAACGAATTGTCATCTTTTCATTTCATACATTAGTTCTTACGTTCGCTCACAAGCATCTTCTTTGCTCTTGTAGTCGATCACATAAACCTTGTAAGACTTAATATGTAAGAAAGAGATGTTGTATTGATGTTCATATTGCGTAAGAAAACAAACACATTCATTGCAGCTGGAACTGTTTGAACATGTTAAAAATGAATCGAAGGAACAATTGGAACTATGTCCGACTGTGAACATAGTTCCGGTAACTATACAGGTTCGGAACGACACATCTCTATGGGTCTGTCGAACTCTTCACCTTAATTTCATTTGAAGAAGTTTTATACCACTGAAAGAGTATTTACTTTTTCGCCTTGAACTCGCGAAGACACGTTATCGATAGGAAGCACTTTATTTTAAACGACGGAACGTCTGAATTGTTCTCGGAAGTCAGTGTTTCCTCCGGGGCTCCCGGTTATATGATTCTTGGATGAATCTTCAAAACTTGATGTGAATGTAATTTAGAGCGCTCAATCATACGGCATGCGATCAATTTAAGTTTACACAAAAAAGATACGAGCGCTCAAAAAGTTCGTTCATGTCAATTTCATATACGAAGAATACCGTTTACGATACACGAAATCTTACGAAGTGTCATGAATCACCTTACTATCATGCAAAATTAATATATCTTCTACTATATAAAATCAAATGTTTGTCTGTCTGTCTGTCTGTCTGTTCCGTATAGGCTCGCGCACCGTTTATCCGATTGAGCTGAAATTTGGACATCGAGTACCTTTCATAGTGACAAAGAACATAGGGGTGTAAAAAAGTGGGCGAAAGTATGTGGGCGAAAGTATGTGGGCGTGGCACTCTATAATAACTTCTAAACGCCTAAGCCGATTTCAATTAAATTTGGTATGAACGTTCACCTCCACCCAAGATAAAACATAAATTATGAAAAATTACAAAGACTTTCGCAAGAGGGCGCTTTAAGTAGTGCATTATTAATACTCAATAATTCTTAAATGACTTCACCGATTTTACTAAAATTTGGTATGTGAAATAATTTGACCCTGCAACAGAATTGAGGCTATTTAAATTTTTGAAAACTTCCGAGAAAGGGCGCTTCATTCAATCAACTATGTTTGGCACATTCACGTCAAAACGGATGAACAGATTTTGATGAAAATTGGTATAGCCTGTTTCAAAAGAGAAGAACATTTTCGCGCATGTTTGAGAATAAAAAAATAATTTTGAGAGCATTCTTCATTCTGATTGGTCGACATTAAAAAAACAAATTTAATATTCTTTGAGCAGAAAAATAAATGAAAAAAAATATTGTTTATTCCTGAATTTTGTTGTTCATCGCAACTGCGCTGCGGAAGTACTGAATTTTATTTTTCAAAATCAACCCATGATAGAATAATTTTACCAGGTAGTGTTGACTAATGTTGATTCTCTCAGCTACAAGTAAACGAACCCTTGTCAAAAACAGCTGTTCGTTGTTATATTCGTTGGCCACATTCAGCTGTGTCAACTTTTGTGACAGCAACACATAGGGAGCGCTATTATTGGTATTGAAGTTTCAGAAAAATTGTCAAGTTTATGAAATATCAAGCTTTGTATCAAATACGAATGGAAATTTTACAGACAAATTAAAAATTTTCTATTTTTGAACGCATTTTAATGCGCAACTTCATATTTTTGTGTATCAAGTTTTGACTTCGCAGTTGGCAACTGTTGTGTACACTGAAGGTGACCAGTGAAAATTAATTGTATGCTATGTCGGATTGTGAGCGCTCTCTTTCTTGTTATATTTTTTGACAAACGTCCGTTTCCAATAGAAACGTCAATACTACCTTGGAGTAATTAGGTCTGTTTCCGTACTCACACTGTGTAGCTTGTGTGTTACTATTTTCTGTTTCCGTACTTTCTGTGCTTAAAATGTGAGAAGTAGAACAAGCATAAATCGCTCTCTCTCGAGCACAGAAGTTTACCAGAGTGTGCTTGAACTCAAGACTACGAGTAAATTAAGAAGAAGCATCAAGAAGAACAAGCATATGTCAAATGCACTATAATTTCAATTGGTGCTATTTACGTTTGATACGTCTGCTGTCAGAATCAGCTGTTTTGTGCTCGAAACTTACTAGAATTTGTTTCCGTACTTTTGTCACTATTCTCAAATTTAATTTTACTCTCGCAGCCCGAACTTTACACAGAACTTACACTGAGTAGAGTACGGAAGCACACCTATTATATCGTGAAATCAACCAATCAAAATTGAAAAAAAAGGGGGCGTCAAAAAATAATTTGTTAGCCAAAATTTCACTTCACAATTTTTTCTTGAGAAATAATAATTTATTTTTTATGTACTTTGTATTTGATTTCTCTCTCAAGATGCAGGTTGCTGCAGGCCTTCGGTGCAACATCGTACCTTTGCGATCATTTGTTCTGAATTTAAATATATCGAGCCATAACTGCGAATAAGATATAACCCACAATTTACAAAAAATTGTTTTCTTATCGAATCTAATAATTTATTTCATTATCAATAATCATTAACTATAACATACAAATAATAATGATAATATATACATTTTTATGTAAGGATTGTGTAAAAGTATTCTCGAAACTAAAAATCTTAACTCCAAAATAATTAAAAGAAATGTTCTCTTTTAAAATTTTAATTTTGATGGTTACATCTTTTTCGAAGTTATGGCTCGATATAGAAAAATAGTAAAAAACACTAAAAAAAAGCATAAAGTTCAGCGAACAGTACAAAAAGAGCAAGCAATTACGCTCTAAAAAATGTTCTAGCTTTAAAAATAATTTCTCACTGCGCATCGAAAAATGAAGCTAAAAAATGTTCTTCTCTTTTGAAACGGGCTATACGCCCATTCCACGCATAACGCAATACTTTTTTTCAAAAATTAACCCTATGGCTTTCGATTTGTTTTATTTTTGGGCTATAGATTCCTGTTAAAATTCTAAGAATATAAGTTCATTTATTTTTTTTTATCGCCATTCGTTGAAAATTTATGGACCTCTCAATTCTGCAAATCGTCCGAAAACGCCAGAATCGGGAAATTTTCAATTAATTGTATCTACGTCAGTTTTTATCCAATTTTTATAAATAAGGTACCGTTGAAAAGGTATTAGAAAGCACTTTTTGGAAAAAATATATAATTTTAAAACTTTGGATGTGAGGGTTGCCAACCAATAAAAAAAAAATGTATATGCTAATATCTCAAAAAAAGCATAATTTTTTTTGATTTTTTATTTTTTGAATTTGAAGAAGAATGTTGCCTTAACATCAAAAGCAATTTAATGATGGAGCTTTTATATGTTTTTTCGCAATTTCAATTTTTGTGCACATACCTTATCATTTTGAGACGCTTTATTGTTTATAAATTTTAAAATAGCTAAGATGTTCGAAAATTTATTCTGCAAAATGGTTAACCTTGTTAAGAGCAACATTTTATTCATAAATTTTGATGACCTTACACTTGACCTTGGTATAGAAAACTGGTAAAAACCGAAAAAAAAAATAAAAAAACACAAATTATTTTTATAACTTGTATTCGCATAAAATTAAAAAAAATGTTTGTTGCCATATTAGAGATTATTAAATTCTAATTGGTTTTGCAGCAAAAAATTTTAAAATCGGTCTTAAAACAAAAAAGTTACTCTGACGCTCTTTCAATAAAAAAGTTACATAATCTTCATCCTCTATAAATTTCATAATGGCTAAGATGTTCGAAAATTTATTCTGCAAAATGGTTAACCTTGTTAAGGGCAACATTTTATTCATAAATTTTGATGACCTTACACTTGACCTTGGTATGGAAAACTGGTAAAAACCGAAAAAAAAAAATAAAAATACACAAATTATTTTTTTAACTTGTATTGGCATAAAATTAAAAAAAATGTTTATTGCCATATTAGAGATTATTAAATTCTAATTGGTTTTGCAGCAAAAAATTTTAAAATCAGTCTTAAAACAAAGAAGTTACGATAGTTACTCTGACGCTCTATCAATAAAAAAGTTACAATGATATGCATGGGTTGACAAGTATGGATAGAGCGTCAGAGTAACTATCGTAACTTCTTTGTTTTAAGAAGGTTTAAGGTTAAGGTTTCTTGTATTAGTACTGAACATGTTTTTAATGATTTTCTTAAATTATCCCAAATAAGTGATTTTTTTCTAGATAAAATTTATATAAGTACAGGTATAATTTAAAACATTGATTTGTTTTATCTCTAATTCATCTCTAAAATTTTAAATTTTGAGTTGTGGTGGCAGTTTTGCACGAAATGTTAAAAATTTTTTTGGACTACGAATCTAGGATAACATTTTAAAAAATCAAAATTGCAAATTCAAAATGGCGTATGCAATTACGATTGAAGGATGTGTTTATTGTTTTTTGATGTCAAAATATAAGATTAGATAAATGCTGAACTGCACGTTGTTGAATCAAATCTCATCCCCCATTCCTATGGTTCTGACCTTAACGGGGGACATGACATTGGCCGTTTTTTTATATTGACTTTTAATATTTTGTATTTTTAACCGACTTCAAAAAGGAGAAGGTTCTCAAGTTGGTTGGTTTCTCTGTTTTTTTTTTTTTTTTTTTTTTTTGTGAATGTATGTACATGGATTACTCCTAAAGTACTTGCCCGATTGCCGTAATTTTTGACGTAGAATGACGTCTTACAGCGCGGTTTGTATGGGGTCGTTTTAACAGATTTTTTCAAGGTCATTAGGCAACGTTTTTGGCGAATACTTTAGGGTATACCTACAGTCTTTAATACTTTTCATTCAAAGATAATATACATACTAAAATATCAGATATATCCTGCGCTGAATGAATATCTAATTTTAGATTTTGTCACTATTATATTAAAGTCACAAAATAGTAAAATATAAAAAGAAAATTGCATGTTTTTATATAAGAAAATCAATCATCAGCTGCTTATGTGCCTGCTGCTTTCTTTGTTTTTCTTTCGTTGTTTATGCTTGTATGCCTTGGTTTTGCACGAACTGATTGGTTCGCTTTGGCAGCATTGTAAGCATTAGTTCGCATTGGGTTTATGTATGCACTACTGTTCTAGTATACTATTTTGAAACCAGAGGTCATGAACCTCTTTTCAACTCAGTCAATGAACTCAATCTGCAAAATTTAACGAAATGGGTCTGTGATCCGGTTAGATTTAACTCTTATGAAAAAAACGAGTTGGATCATATTTCGTTTTATGCTTTTACCCAATAGATGGCGTAGAATTTTATTTCTTGTTTTTAATGCAAATTAATTTGGATTCCACATCCCACTAGCACTAGCGCGTGTAGTCCGCAAACTATACATCGAGCAAAGACGAAAGTATAGCTAGCAAACTAAATACCAGACAGAGACGAGAGGAAAGGACATGTGCTCAGCGTGAAATATAGTAACGATTTTTTAAAAATCGGGGTCTTAATTTTAATTTGAAGTTTGTAATTAAACTGATTGTAGCTCGCAAACTATATATCGGGTAGAGACGAAAGTGGCACCAATGGAAAGTGCATTTGCCTCGCCTTCTTTTCAACTAAGTCAATGAAGTCAACCTATCAAACTTAACAAAATGATCGAAAAAATTTGAAATTTTACTTGTTTCTTTTTGCTTGCTCATTTAATCATACTTACTATTTAACTTTTTCTTTGTTTCGGCCTCGATAAGTAGTCCATAATTGAGTGTTATTCATTTATTTGTTAATTTTTGGAAGATCAATAAAAATACGTGCAAAACGAACAAAACAATCGGACCAACGAGACAAAGTAGATGAGGTTACAACTTAAACGACATTCTACGTCTACACTTACGATACTATCGAAACTGTTTCTTTTTTGTCAACATATAGAGATTATCAACGCGGAGGTATCCGTTTATGAAAGGGGGCGGTATTCGGAAAAGGGGCGTGTCTCTATAAGAAAAACACTGTTTCTCAGTAAATATTGACACTACGGTAATAAAATTCACAGTAGAATTACAAGGGCAAGCACAAGTATTAAAAATGACTATCACTTAAGTGACTTAAGAGGGCGTAATTCTAAAAAAGGGGGTGCAATATTGTAAAAACTCTGTATCTCAAAGAAAATTTACACTAGAGTACTGAAATTAAGTACAGAGGTAAGTACAATTATTGGAAATTGCTATAAAAAAGTGGGCGTAATTCGACAAAGGGGTGTGGCAATATAATAGAATTACTGTGTCTCGAATAATATTGATACTAGGGTACAGAAATTTATTACAAGGGTAGGAAAATTGCTACAAATTTTTGTAAAAAAAAAATGGGCGTTAATCGAGAAGGGCAGTGGCAATATTAAAAAAAAACACTGTATCTCGATTACTATTGACACTACGATACTAAAATTTAGTACAAGGGTAGGTATAAATATAACAAATTACTGTCAGTAATGTGGGCGGTATTCGATAAAGGGGCGTGTCACAGTAAGAAAAACACTGTGTTTCAGTAAATATTGACACTAGAGTACTCGAGTTAATAAAATTCATAGCAAAAATGCAAGGGTAGGTAAAAAATAACAGTCAATTAAGTGGGCGTTAGTCGACAAAGAGGTGTGGCAATATTAGAAATTATTATGTATCTCGAATAATATTGACACTAGAGTACTAAAGTTAACTACAGGGGTAGGCACAGTTATAAGACAATTAATTTCAATACAGTGGACCTTGTTTGATAAAGGGGTGTGGCAATATATAAAATACACTGTATCGCGAATAAAGAAAGTTTTTCCGAGCGCCTTGAAGACGCATACGAGCGCTGCCCCCGTCATGACATAAAAATCGTGCTTGGTGACTTCAACGCCAAGGTGGGTAAGGAAAACATATTTGGTCCAACAGTCGGAAAGTTCAGCCTCCACGACAACACATCCGATAACGGAATGAGGTTGGTTGACTTCGCCGCAGCACGAAACATGGTCGTTAGTAGCACTAGATTCAAGCATCTCAATATTCATAAGGCCACTTGGCTGACCCCTGATCAAAAAACATGCAACCAAATTGATCACGTTTTGATTGACGGAAGGCACTCTTCCAGTGTACTAGACGTACGCACGATCCGTGGTGCTAACATAGACTCGGATCATTATCTTGTCGCAGCCAAGATCCGCACACGTCTGTGCGCAGCTAAGAATGCTCGCAATCCTACACAAAGAAAGCTAGACGTCGATAAGCTGCAGTCAAAACGGACGGCCGAAGCCTTCGCTAATCGACTCTCACTCCTGCTTCAAGAAAGCACTCCTCCGATCGACGATATATGCGGACAGTGGACGCACATATCCCACTCTATGCGTACGGCTGCCGAAGAGGTGATAGGCTACCACCGCCCTCGCCGAAACCAGTGGCACGACCAGGAGTGTCGCGACGCCACTGCAGAGAAGGACATCGCCTACAAAGCCACCCTGCAGTCGGTTGTAACGCGTGCTGTTATGGAGCGATACCGAGAGAAGAGGAGGGAAGAGAGACGCATTTTCAGGCGAAAAAAACGAGAGGCGGAAATGCGTGAGTGCGAGAAAATTGAGATGCATGGCGACAGGAATGAGACTCGAAAATTTTTCGAAAAAATAAGACGCCTGGCCGATGGTTTTAAGACCGGAGCCTCTTCCTGCAAGGATGAGAATGGGAATCTAGTGACAGATATCCAGAGTACACTGATGCTATGGAGGGAACACTTATCTAGTCTTTTAAATGGCGACGTTGACAACAATCCCGCCAATGGAGATGATATCCCGGAAACCCCAATCATGAATGACAGCGTTGAAGTTCCGCTGCCCGACTATAACGAGGTCTTAACAGCTATAGCTCGGCTTAAAAACTACAAAGCCGCAGGAGCCGATGGTCTACCGGCTGAGCTGTTTAAGACCGGTGGCAAAGCTCTGTTTAAATGCATTCACAGACTTCTATGCAGAATATGGTCGGAAGAATGCATTCCAGATGATTGGAACCTCAGTGTGCTCTGCCCAAAGGCGATCCCACCATTTGTGCCAACTACCGTGGGATTAGCCTTCTAAATATCGCATATAAGGTCCTGTCGAGCGTATTGTGTGAAAGACTAAAGCCCATCGTCAACCAACTGATTGGACCTTATCAGTGTGGCTTCAGACCTTGAAAGTCCACCATTGACCAGATCTTCACGCTCCGACAAATCTTGGAAAAGACCCTCGAAAAACAAATCGACACGCACCATCTCTTTGTCGATTTCAAAGCCGCCTTCGACAGTCCAATAAGGAGTCACCTATACTCCATCATGTCTGAATTTGGTATTCCTGCCAAGCTAATACGTCTTTGCAGGATGACACTGTACAACACCAGTAGCGCAGTGAAAATCGGGAAGGACCTCTCCCTTCCGTTCGATACCAAGCGAGGTTTCAGACAAGGTGATTCCTTATCGTGCGACTTCTTTAATATAGTAATGGAGAAGATCATCCAAGCTGCTGACCTGAGACGCAGCGGCACAATTTTCTATAAGAGCGTTATGCTGCTGGCGTATGCTGATGATATTGACATCATTGGCCAAAATACGCGCGAAGTCAGTGCAGCATTCTCCAGGCTAGAAAAAGAGTCGAGTCGAATGGGTCTTGCAGTGAACACAGATAAAACGAAGTATCTCGTGTCAACAAACAAACAGTCCCAGCGTCTTGGAAACCACGTCACTGTTGACAACACCTCCTTTGAGGTAGTGAAGGACTTTGTTTACCTGGGATCCAGTATTAACTCCTCCAACGATATCAGTATTGAGATTAAACGAAGGATAACTCTTGCCAACAGGTGTTACTTTGGGCTCAGTAGGCAATTGAGAAGCAGAGCTCTCTCTCGACGAACAAAACTGACGCTCTATAAGTCAATAATCATGCCCGTCCTACTATACGCATCACAAACCTGGACGTTGAGCAGCTCTGATGAAAGGACTTTGGGAGCGTTCGAGACAAAAATCCTTCGCAAGATCTATGGTCCAATCTGCGTCAATGGCGAGTACCGAATACGATGGAACCACGAGTTGTATGAGCTATATGCCGACATCGATATAGTCAAGCGTATTAAAACAGAGCGGCTTCGCTGGCTAGGTCATGTCGAGAGAATGAACGACGAAGCTCCACCGAAAAAAATATTGGATTCGGTACCCAGCGGTGGCCAACGCAGATGAGGAAGACCGCATCTCCGTTGGAAAGACCAGGCATTGGATAACCTGACGACGCTTGGAATTTCCAACTGGCGCCAGCAAGCGCACGACAAAAGAGGCTGGCGCAAATTCTTAGACCAGGCCAAAACCGACCAACGGTTGTAAGCGCCGTCTAAGTAAGTAGTAGTAAGTATCGCGAATAATATTGACACTAGAGTACTGATATTTAGTAAAGAGGTAGGCACACTTATAAAAAGTTATTGTGAATAAAGTGGGCGTCATTTGACAAAGGGGTGTGGCAATATTAGAAAACACTAAATCGAATACTGACACTACTAACTGAAAAAGTACAGACGTAGGCACAATTATTACAAATTACTACCGAAGAATTGGCCGTTATTCGACTAAGGGGTGTGGCAGTGTGTAAAAAACTGTATCATATTGACTTAAGGGTGGTAAAATTCATTGTTAGAATGGGTAGAACTATTGAAAACACTATGACAAAGAGTGTGATATTCTCGACAAAAAGGCGTGTCAATATTATAAACACACTATATTTCAGTCAATATTGACATTGGGGTAGTGATAAAAATACAAGAGTAGGTACTGATAAACATACTGACAAAGACCAGAATAAGAAAAGACAGAAAAGCATTTTCCATATTATGAGCATAAATAATTGGTGTTTAATTAATTTATACACTTTTTTAATATATATCATTTTCTCTAAAAAGAAAGAAATAAAAACTTTTTAACAAAAAAAAAAAAACCTACTTCAAAATCACTAGAAAGAAAAAAATAATTTTAAATTACTTTTACTATTTCTTTCTTGGTCAAATTTGTATTTTTATAATAAATATATTCAGTAGCGTAGCAAGGGGGGGCGGGGGGGGCGGTCCGCCCCGGGTACACGCTAAAATGGGGTGCAAAATTTGATAAAAGAACTTTTCACCACACAATTTTTGATTTTTTTTAATAATAAGAACACTTTAATGACTGCGGTTTTATGTTTTGAATATAAAGAGGGTGCAAAAGTGAATGCAAATATTTTGTTCTTCGCATTTATTAAAATTTCAACTTAATATTAAATTTGTTTCAGTATAAACAAACGCTCATACTAAAGCCTAAGTCAATTTGGAATTTAATTTGTCATTGGTTAGGGGTGCAATTGCCAAACAAATGCAATTCAAATTTTAATGACAGTAAGATAGAGAACAAAAAGAAAAATGTTATATAATAATGTTATATTCTTTTTATATTCCATAAAATTTTATAAAAAATCGTTTTTTTGCTTCTTATATTCAGGTTAAGAAGTGTCCAAACTTACTCGTATAGTATACATTTCTATTACCAATATTTTTCGCAAATCTGCATGATTTTCAGAGTATGATAAATAGAGGCGTCAGTTATTTTATAAGCAATACATTTCTCCAGAACTTTTCAGAAAAACGTGCTCATGTCATTAATTTCAAGAATAAAAATATGCTTTATGATTTTGTGATTGCTAAGTTCTGAGATAATACATCATAAAACAAACCTTATTTACAGCTCTTAATCTGCTAGAATATAATTTTTAATAGTAATATGTTTTTGGGTATCCTGTTACATGAAACAATTTAAAAATCAATACTCAACTAATTTCTAAAAAAATAAAATTATGATTTAAATGCATTAAATTTTTTATTTATATTAAAAAAATGGCGTTTTATAATAATTTTAAGGCGTTCTGACGTTTTTTTTTATTTTATTTAGAAAATGTCTATTAAAAGCTCTAAGATGGTTTTCTGACGCCTTAACTTTACTAAAGTAATCATTATTATGATTAAATCTACCAACAAAAACTGCAAAAATACAGTTTTTAACAGAAGATGCACAGATCCTTAAAAATTATTCTAATTATTTAAATTAAATTTTATTCTCGGTCACCGAATGTGAAGCATCGACAGATTTCTTATAATTGTAAGCTTTTTTTTGGCCATTCATGACTCTTGACCTTGTCCAGCCATGGCTAGTTTGCTTTGGGAATTATGTACATAATGAGTATGAAACAAATTTCTGATAATAATTTGGTATCACTGTAATATAGTGGTACTAATAGTCGACGATAGGGCAGTCAAATCTTACAGACCTCAGTTTTGTCTATCAAAGTCGAAGCTGAGATGAATATAGAATACTATAAAGAAGTTGATAAAAGTTAGGAAATTGTAATGCAATTGTAATGTAAAGAATGAATTGTAATGCTTTATTTTAATTTTCACTTAACTTTTATATAGAAGACATGGATTGATTTCGAAAAAATATTTAACTTTATAGCTATTCAGGGTTAACGAGGGAAAATTTGCCAACGGTGCCTGGTCCTGTTTTTTCTTCAATTATGCACAATTTTTCGAAAAATTTAAAAAATGTTCTATAAAAAACTAGCTTAAGGCCCGTTAACTGATCTCCGAAGTTTAAATTCCTTAATCTCAGATTTCGTAAACAGAGTTTAAATTTTAAATTCAGTTAAAATTATTTTCGTAACTTATCTCATTTTTATCGGCAGTTTACTTAAACTCCGTTTAAAAATTTAAACTGAGATTAAAAAACATATTTGAGCGTCACTGTAATAAAAATTGTACAACTTTGACGTAGAACATCAAAATATTTCAAAAATTTTTGATAAAATAATGCAAATTGTCAGTTTCATTGGAATATTTTTTTTTCAAAACTTAAAATGTGTTTGTTTTTTGTTTATTGTTTTGATTTTTTTGAAGTATGATTTTTTTATTTATTATTTTTTGTTTACGATTGAGAATATTTCCAATGTTCTCAGAGAATTTTTGACAAAATCTAAGTTTAAATTTTTTAAACCTAGAATTTCTGTGTTTAAATTTAAACTTGCCTCACCAAGTTAAACTTAGATTTTTTGAGATGAGGTATCGGCGTTAAAATTTAAACTGAGGTTAAGGAATTTTAAACTTTGTTTAAGCTAAACTTTGTTTAAAATTGAGATCAGTTAACGGGCCTAAGTTTTTATAACTTCATAAAGTCCAATTATTTAAAACTTCACCCAGTTCTCCAATTATTTAAAACTGATATTGTGTGGTTTACTTATAGTAAATTGTTCTCGCATAACTTATAGGCCCTTATAAGCTTTTTTCCAAATCTTTTCTAAAATATGTAAATTTTTTAGAGGTTGATTCAAAAATATGTACTCGGATTCATCGACGATTATTGTAAAATTAAGACAAAAATAGTGAAAAATTTTATTCAAAATAGATCTTTGGGATACTGATTTTGCCTAACTATGCTAGTATTTTGGACTCACTGTTGCAAATCAAAATTTTGTGTTAACAAAACATTTGTGAAAAATTCCTTCATTGCGGAAAATCCTGCTTTAAAAAAATTAATATATACTTCAAATTTGAAATTTAATGAAATTTTTTAAGTTTTGCGTAAGATACGAAATTACGGCGCCGTGTTGCAATCCCATATACCATAACCCCATATTGGCTTTATAGCACCAGCGATGTGTTATAGTCCCATATGGGTTTATTTCCTTCAAATAAGTGAGATAATACCATATTAAAAAATTGAAATTTATGCTATAACCCCATATTGGCTTTATTGCACAACATAGTATGACTGATTTTAACTTTTCGTAAAAGGGAAAATTCCCTTCTATTATAATATTTTTTTGCAAAATTATGGTTTCCCCTTTTACGAAATGCGCAATATAAGTGATTTTAACTTTTCATATATTTTAAAATTTAAAATTTGTGCTATAACCCCATATTGGCTTTATTGCATTTTATTTTGTGCGATAACCCCAAACCCAAATTATGGGTTTATAGCATAGGAAAAAGTGCTATAAAGCCAATATGGGGTTATGGTATATGGGATTGCAACACGGCGCCGAAATTACATATCTTTCAAATGATATCAAATATATTAATATCGATGAGATTATTTTAAAGTTTTGTCTATTGTGACCGAATTGTATAAACTATAAAAATAATTAAAATATTTATAAATTTATTTGCACTTTAACAAAGGAATGATACCAGTAAGCTATTATTTAAAAAACTTATATTAATTTCGTGGTATTTTTAAAACATTACTCTTTTGAGGTTTACTATAACCTTCTAAGGGGTGCACAATTTAGTTTCCGCCCCGGGTGCCACCAACCCTAGCTACGCCACTGAATATATTTATTTTTTTATGATAATAAGAGCTTCGAAGTTGGCGCTAATATAATCAGATTTTTTGTGCAGCTGCAACACACACATAGCATTTTAATTAAGATTTAAGAAAAATTAAGATTACAAATTAATACAGCGTCACCCAAGCAGGATATTTACAAATAAAAAAGTCTTAAATAGAGTAGGGATGGCGAAAAAATCATGATTTTACGTCAATGATTAGCGCTGACTAGAAGCTTTTATTATCATAAAAAAAATAAATATATTTATTATAAAAATACAAATTTGACCAAGAAATAAATAGTAAAAGTAATTTAAAATTATTTTTTTCTTTCTAGTGATTTTGAAGTAGGTTTTTTGTTTTGTTAAAAAGTTTTTTAGTAAATATTCTTGAGATTCTAAGAAAAAAATTTCATGGACAAATTTTCACTGGGTTACAAGTTACAGCCGGATTAGTGAGAGCGCATTTTTATTTGTCCTTGCATTTTTCTTTGTTCACAAACTTTGAACGCGTTTATCTCGAAACCATGTTTTCCGTACTGGTTGCGGCACTAGCGGGTTCATTATATGACGAAATTTTTTTTTTATATTTTTAAACTCGATTCGCTGTTGTATGACACGAGCTTTCTTTTAAACTGTTTTTTGATTTTTTATGAATTTTTAAAGTCAATATTTTTTTTCGAAAAAATAAACTTTCAAATTTGGAACATCACTAAAAATTTAAAAAAAATTTTAAAAAAAGCTCCTGTCATACGATAATCAATTTTGTTAAGATTTAAAAAAATGTCATTTTTTTCAGATCGGACAATTCTTGCAACTCCCAGCGCTGCAACCACGAGGCCCCGTTTTTTTCTCTGCCGCCAGTTTGGGGCTCTATAAAACCACGTTGGAGTGAAAAATTTTGGAAACATGTTTGTTTTTGACTAAGTTACGAATTTTAAAAAAAAGGTCTGTTTTCTCTGCCGCGAATGTTATGTCCTTCTTTAAGAAAACAGTGCTTGCAGTTATCAAATTTAGTCACAAATTATTTTCTTAATAGTTTTTACAATCTATTGAACAAAAAATTTACTTCTTTCAATATCATATTCACATGTATGCTTAATAAACCTTCAATACGAACTTAAATTCAATTTTTATTCTAATTCAAGCATGAGAAATAATAACTTTTACAAAAACACTCCCCTTTAAAACTTATTTTTTGTAACTCTAAATAGCTACACAGTACACTTAAGTCAAACTATTGTATTAACAAAAAAAAATGTGTAGTCATCTTCGACTTTTAATTTAGTATAACAACAAAATTATAAATAAATTTTTACCAGTGGGCAAATAACTCTGTGAATTTTTACCGTGAATAATTTAAAGCGCTTAGAAATATCACTGAATAAATTGTCGCTTTATTTTAGAATATCTTTTAAGAAATAATTAACAATATTTAGGTTTTCTTTTGTTTTAATTTTATTTACTCCGATATTTCGGCTTAATTTTTAAGCCTTCTTCCGGGACTAGAAGTATTTTACGGCCAAAGCCCAAAATACTACAACTAATAAACGTATAAGGCCGAATAATTTTCAAGAAATAATTAACATTTTAACAAAACTCATTCATCTTAATATTCATTCAGCCTTGACGAAAACTATCTTAAATATTTCTTCAAAAATCCATTTTAACATAATTTATATCAATCTTCCTACTCCACTCTTAATAAGTATAGACATAAACATTGAGCTTATTTTACGCTATTTTCTCCACAAATGTAGGTAATTTTTCTTTAACACAAAAATGGCAAAAACCTGTTGAGTATCTGAGAAAATTAGCCAGAACATGGGTGTTACAATTTATAGCCTAATCATTGAACATGAGATTGATAAGAACCTTTATGGCACAACAGGGCGTATGAGTGATAATTTACATTAAATAAAACTGTTTGCCATAACGTTACAAAAACATCGATTTCCATAAAATATTTATACAAGTATTGAGCTAATTTTTTACTTCCGAAGAAATCCTTTGAAAATTCAATGCCAACAAAAACAACTACTAGAGCATGAATGCATAAAGGATCAATGTGCAAATGTGTTTTTCCTGCGAAACAATTTTCAAATACTTAACGAACAAAGAAATGATTTGGCAAATTCTTACGCCATTTACTAAACAATTGAATCGGTTTTGGGTTTATTTTCTTAGCTAAAATATACAACAGTTCCTTGCACACCGCGCTGCAATAAATGGTGGATTCAATACTTTATCTGTGCTGACGATGAATGGATGGTGTTGTTGTGCTAGGGTTTGGGCTGGCATTTGAAAAAGGGATAGCTTAACATTGTTCGCAAATCAAGAAACGCAAATCAAGGGTCTGCTTTCACTTAGAAAAACACATACATAATAAATGAGGTCATCGCAGGATATGCGATTCTTGAGTGAGAGTGGCGCTATCTGTAGCAAGTGTGGCCGTATTTCTTTCTGTTTTATTTTTCTTTTTTTTTTTCTTTCTTGCACTTCGTTAAGGGTTCATTGATTTTTGCTAAATAATCTTAACAAATTGAACAATGAAGCGTGCCAGAGGGAAGAAGGCAAAATAAAAGCAAAATAATGTTAACATTGAAGTGAGGTTGCGCTTGAGAGTAAAGTGGTATAGAGCGTTGCCACATGGTAAAATATCTTGATTTATGTAAATTTATTTATATATTGAAGTTTGAGTGAAGTAGCTGTTGGCATTTTTAAAAAATCCTGCCCTATTGAATAGTGGAGAGTTGAATCGTTGCCAGCTGTTGTTGCTGTTGCAAGCATGTGTTGAATAAAACCTGTTGTATATTATTTATTTGGCAATTTATATAATAGTACTCAAAAAATAAGCGGTACTTTCTTACCTTAACCATGTAAGCAACACTTTAGCCTTAACGTTGCATTGTGTTTTTGTAACTCTGGCAACTTTGCTCGTAAGCAAACAATTTGTAGCAATTTCAGTAACAGCTAATTGTTGGCGGAACAGGAAAGTAAGGCCTGCCTTAAAATTTTTGAAAAGAAAAGCCCAAATAAATGTTTAAGCTTTTGCTGCCAATATTTTCAAAGCTTTTCATTCAAAGCTGCTTACGTTAAAAAACACGCTTTACTTCATAGCTGAAAATGGTAAAATTTTACAATGAAATACAAAAAAAAAAACACATACACACATACAATATAAGTCAAATCTTAAGCCTTTAAATCTTTAAAGCTCATTGAAGCCGTACGTATTTGTCAGATGTTTTCTTTTTTAAAAAGCATGTCGATTTACTAACGTTAAGTCCTTAAAGTTGTTTTTGACAAAATGTCTTGATTTTAATTCAGAAAACAACATATGTAAATAGCTTAAGCGGCTTTTTAATGGAACAATTGTTATGCAATTTTTGTTTGTGTCATGCTATAGTCTATTTTCGACATGCATTGTTCGACCTATATAAAATAGCATTAATGGTCAAAACCGTCATACTGTCGATTATGCAACAAATAACTAAAAAATTTTCAAAAAACTGTATGTGTAACCATGAAGATTGTGTTGATAAGCAATAAAAAATATATATTATATATAACAAATTGGTTATTGTATTCCTTAACTGCTTAACTGTTTTTTGCTTCTAACTTATTATTTTTGACGGAACGCATACCCACATCTGCTAAAATGTTAAATTTCTTACACATACCAACATTTTGACAAACATTTTTCCAAAAATATTTAATAGTGTAGATCCTTGGGTCCATGTGATCTTGTGTACCGAGTTTCTTCCAATTATCTCAACTCTTTCTTCTTATCCTATGTATACGGACAACACACAGACGGACGGACGGAAATAGATAGCCTGACTCACGTGGTGACGCTGATCAAGAATATATATACTTTTCTATACCGGATTCGCTTTGTTCTATGTGTAACAAACGTTTGCACAAAGTTAATATACCTGACCTTTCAGGTTTAGGGTATAATTAGAGAACCTTTTCGAAAAAGATTCTAAGTTGCGATCGATGCAATATCGCAAAACTTTACGTTCGAATTTTTCAAGATTTTGAGCAATGGTTGGGGAGATTGTGAACCAAACCGGAAATCCATACATTATAACAGAGCGAATGCTTATTTTGTAAATAAGTAGCTTTGTTTTGATAGGCAACCAATTGTTTTTGAGCAGGTTGGTGAATTAAACAAAAATTTATATGCATTTATTTAATGTATTGTTCGCATGTAAGTTGAATTTTAGAAGCTTATCAAAAGTGACACCCAAGTATTTGATTTGATTTTTGAATGGAATGTTTGTGCCATTGAGAGTTAGTTTTAAGCATTTTCTTAATGATACTGTTTTTCAGTGGCACTTTCCAGACGAATTTCGAATGCATATGGCTTCAGATTTGGTTACATTAATTTTTATACCCCAACTTTTATAGTATGCATTGATTTTTTCCAAGTCTGTTTGTACTAAGCTCAGGGCCTTATCAGAAGTGTTACCATAGGCATAGAAAAGAGAATCAACTGCGTAAAGAATGGCGGTTGAATCGTTATGAAAATGCGGAAAATCATTGATGAAAGTGTTGTATAAATGCGGGGACATAATTGCTCCTTGAGGCGCACCACTTCCAACTGAACCATACTGAGAGAAAACATTATTTATTTCTATAACATAATTCCGTAAAATGTGAGTGCAGAACGCTTGATTTTTTTTTTAAATTTCATAGCATATTCCAAGGCATTTTTGTTTTGTGAATTATTGAATCTTCAAAAACTTTTTATATTTTTTTCATTTTGAAATTTTCAGTTTTATAAAAATTTTTTAAACATTTTTCATCGCACCTACTATGGTTTCCATTTTAACTTTAAAGTATTTTATAAATACTTAGAACTATTGCACAATTTAAAATTTAATATGTGACCAACGTTGATTACTAATTCAGCTTAAAGATAGTCGATATTTCATGTTTTTTCCTTCCAGATAACCGGCACCGTGATTTTTTACGGGAAAGAACTCATATTAACATTAAACTGTCGATTATTCAAGAAACTGTGTAATAGTTTAATATATGAAGAATCAAAAACAATTAACATCAGTTTATAAATAATACCATTGTGGTTGGCCTTATCGAAATCATTCTCGATATCCAAGGAGACTGCCACAGTGCATCTTCGTTGTCGAAGATTAAGAATGAGGTCGTTTTCAAATTGAAGCAAAGCATGCACAGTAGAATGTTGTCTTTTATATCCGAATTGAAAATCAGGAATGTACCTCAATACCAACATCAATCTTATCTTGCAATACTCGTTCAAAAAGTTTGCCAAGTAAAGAAATGGGCCTGAAGTTGTTGATTTCATAGCAGATGGGTTTTTTTTTAATCGGTATTATTTTAGCAATTTTTCACGACTTGGGGAAATATCCGTTATTTATGCAATTATTGAAAATAATCGCTAGAAAGTCAAAGACAATTTTGGAAGATTTCTTGATAATAAAGTTAGAGAAAGCATCGGGACCAGCAGATTTTTTGGAATTTAGTTCTTGAACATAAACACATATGGCATCGGAGGTAGTATTAGATAAGGATAAGGAGTTAAAATCTGTGCTGAAATTATAAATTGAGATCGGGAATGAGTCGAGAGTGGTAAGAATATGCGATTCTATGTCACCGATATCTGGTCAGTTCGGGGTCGTTTTCTCATGAATTTTTTCTAGATGATTTTTTAAAATATCGACTTTTTCTGCGTCATCTGTGAATACACAGATATTTTGAATAATTTTTTAACAAAACTTTCCTTCACCTTTTTTAACTAATTTAAAAATTTGTTTATATGCGAGAGGTCAAGGTTTAATACTTTTTAGTTTTTAAACGAATTCTTGTGCTTGATGTTTTTGTACTTGTTCTTTTATGATTATTTTTAGAAGTGAAATATGTTTGGCCAGCATATTGTTTTCTGAATAAGTTCTATTATATTTTGTGTTGAAGATTTGTTTGAGTCTTTTCTGCCATTGTTTTTTAATTTGGAAAATTTTGTTTTTGAGTCTGGGAGTGGAGAAAAATTAAATTGTTTATTTCAAATGTTTCGCTATGAAATTCGTTGGTAGTGATGACCGAAGTTATGAATTTCATGTGAGAGTGAATTTCTGAATTATTTGGAGGTAAATTGTTTTCAATAATTGCTACCACATCAGTTCGGAAATCATCCCAATTTGTGTTCTTGAACGAGGTGATATATTTTGGCTGGTTTAAAGAAAGGCTAATATCTTTAAGGTCTAGTTGAAGTAAAAGTGAAAAATGATCAGAAAACGAAGGGAGACTCGTTATTGTGTAATTTAAATTGATATTATCCACTAAATTTACTGAATGAACAAAATGGTCAAGGTAGGAAGAACCGTTTGCATAAGCTGGATCTGAATCACAGATTCTCACAAAATCAAGCTGACGGGAATCTAACCAATTGTACAAGACATTTTCATTTGCGTTGTGTTGGGAATCGTTCCATGATTAGTGCTTTGCATTAAAATCACCGCCAATTACAGGTTTTTAACTTCAAGTTCAACCTTTTCAATTTCAAATTAAACTTTTTCCAAATCAAATTAAACTATTCCATTTCCAAAAAAACTTTTTCCATTTCAAATAAAACTTTTTCCATTTCAAATTAAACTTTTTCCATTTCAAAAAAAACTTTTTCCATTTCAAATTAAACTTTTTCCATTTCAAATTAAACCTCAGCCAAGAAAAAGATTTTATTGAATTATTTATACAGGGTTTTCCGATAAGAGGTGTTATTTTGATATTCAAAGAAAAATCCCATTATTTGAGATAAATGATCGGATGTTTATTTTATAATAATGAAAAACAACATCAGCCAAATGGCCACCACGACCACACTTACAGGACCATATCCTTTTCATGACAAAATCGCAAAGTGGCTGCCCTAAGTCCTCGATAGACTTACAAATTCCATCCTTGAGGTCTTGAATCGACGCTGGGCTGTTAGCGTAGCCCTTATCTTTCACGTGTTCCCACAGTAAATAGTTGCAAGGTGTTAAATCACAAGATCTCGGTGGCCAATTGTGATCACCTCTTCAAGAAATAACACGGTCCGGAAAATTGTGAAAGTATACGTTGTCCAGATCAATACCATCTAACTCCGGCCACAAAAAAAATCATTAATCATCTCTCGATAGCGCAATCCATTCACCGTAACTGTTGATCCAACCTTATTATCGAAAAAGTAAGGTCCAATGACCCTGCCGGACCATAAACCGCACCAAACAGTCACACGTTGAGGATGGAAAGGCTTCTCAACAATAACTCTTGGCTTTTCCGAACCCCAGATGCAACAATTTTAATTGTTGACTAGCCACCGAGGTGGAAATGGGCCTCATCAGTCAAGATGATTTTTCGATGGAATTCCGGATCATTTTCATGCATTTCAAGGACCCAATCAGCAAAGACACGACGTTGTTGATGATCGGCCGGCTTGCGTTCTTGTGTTAACTGAACTTTAAAAGCCTTAAATCCGGTGTAAACTAGTGCTATTAGTTTTTATATATTTTATTCAAACAGCTATTTACACAAGAAATATGTACTATTTTTCGATTATATGCTAATAATTTAATAAAAATCTAAAATAAATCTTTATCTTGGCTGAGGTTTAATTTGAAATGGAAAAAGTTTAATTGGAAATGGAAAAAGTTTTTTTTGAAATGGAAAAAGTTTAATTTGAAATGGAAAAAGTTTTATTTGAAATGGAAAAAGTTTTTTTTGAAATGGAAAAGTTTAATTTGATTTGGAAAAAGTTTAATTTGAAATTGAAAAGGTTGAATATGAAGTTAAAAACCTGTATAATACCATCAAAATTAAAGGCAAGGTTTGCGATAGCGTCTAGTCCGCTTGTAAGGTCTACTGAAGAGTAATTACATAGTATGTAGATTGAGCCTATTAATAATTGTTTTGATTAAAATATGTAAATTTATAAAAACATGGGAAAATAAAACATTTTTCGTTATGACAATTGTATATTTAAGACGATTGTCCAAGACAATGGCTACACCTTGAGAGCTAAAATCTCTAATGAAACTATAATTATGTATATATGTATTTTTAAGGCTTGATACGGGTGTTTCTTGCAAAAAGCAGATATCAATATGATTGTCTAGTAGTGTTTTTTGTAGTTCTATTACTCGACTTCTGTCGATCAAAGATCTAACGTTATAATTTAAAAAATTTGACAACTTACGGACCATATTTTTCCTTTACTTCTTTTAGAAGTGCACAACACACCTTTTTAATTTCATCTTTAGATAAAAAATTAATTTTTCTTGATTCTTGAATTTCGATTCTTTCCTCGAAGCCACCGCTCGGATTCAAAAATTTTGTTGGCCACTCTTAAAAATTCATCGATTATAGAGGACTTCTCTGCACTAACGGATTGATTGTTATTAATCAAATTTTGAAAGTTGCTTGCATAGGACACCATCTGCCTTCGACAACAAGTGACTGCCTGTTGACAGCGCCATGGACATTAGAGAGAGCAATAAATTTCTTTTCTTTCGCCTCATTTATTAATTCTTTTTTCCTTCTTATAAAGTCCTTGTAGGAAGGGCAGCCTCTCCAGTTAGCCGGATGGCCATAATTGGAGCAGTTGATGCAAAATGGTTTTGTATCGTTTTATTTTAAAAAAACTCCTGCGTAACAAAAACAAATTCATTGCATTCGGTTCCTTCGACTGTAGTGAATTTTCTTAAAAAATTCCCCTTTTTTAATAAATACGAATTTTTGTTACATTCTAGTATATAAACAAATTTGTTTTTTCTTTACCTCTTCAACAACATAGAATGTGCTCTAAGTCTTGCCACAAAACAAAATAAATCTTGCATACTTTAGCCATCAAGCTTAACCCTTCACAAACTGTCAACTCTCATTTATGTGCATTGCGGCAAGAAATCTCATTTATTTCTTCCTTGCTGCTCAATTTCTTGTATATTCCCAGATTAGTTTTATGTTCGCTTTAGTTTTTGAAAATTTAATTAAAATCTTTAATAAGAATATACTGCATGTACAAACATCTATTTGTGTAACTAATAATCAAGCAAAACACACGTGTTCGATAAACAGTAAAAGCCAACAACTGAAATTATTATGGTTAGGATTGTTCAACGGAGAATCATACCTTCCAAAAAATGTGTGGACTTTGTTAAGCCCACAGGCTCTCTTAGGTTAAAGTTAAAGCATTAATCAGGCCAAAAAAGGCCACATTAAAATTTTCAGTACCTTCCAAAGAGCCACACCGTATTTCACAAAAAAAAAAAAACCAGAACAAATTTAAATATAAACTAAAGTATTATTATTAAAGACGTAAAAAAATTAAATAAATTAGATTGTATTACAAAATATAACACATGTATGTTATATAAAGGTATGACAAATAACAGAAAGAAATTATATCATTTAAAGTTTTTAAACGTAAATAACATAACATAACAAAATTAAAATTATATATAAAGCCAATTTTTTTAAGTTTGGTTGTGTATTGGTTAAAGCCGTTAACAACAGTTCTGTCAGATGCTGATAAGTCGAATCTCATAGTGGAGTACAAAGTCTCACAGCAATAAGTTGTACCAAATATTGAAAATATATGACACGCAGCTTTTTTTCACAAAGGATTTTTTTAATCTGGTACGAGTTGCCAAAATTGGAGTAATGAAAGAGCTTTATGTTGCATTTCAAATGACATATCTTCAATTAATTCTAAAAACTCCAGCATTCCAGCACTTTTTTCAGAAAGTAGTATTTCGAATATAACAAATGCAGATATGTTGCAGAAAAATGGATTTAATAAAACGATAATGTAGTTTTAAGCAATTTTAAATCGGTAAATCTCTTTTTAAAATCTGCTTTTACATTGTTTTTCCAATATAATGCTTTAATTTATCCTCTTTGAAAATTACTTAAACCACATTACTAAGGGTTTTCACGAGGCCCTGGTGAAAAGAGTAAAAAATTAAAGAGTAAAATAAAACTACTCTCCAATTACTAAATTTTTTTAATGAAAATTTCCCACCAGGAAAAGCGATCATCCCAAGATAGCTTCTTGGCACATACTTTTAGATTCGGAGATCATGACCCTTTGTTTCCAAACGTCATATACTTTTTTTATATAATTGTATTATATGATTGTATTAATCAATATATGATTGTATTAATCTCTTTATCACTTTCTTGTGCCAGTGAAGAAGTGATTAACCAAGGATCGACGTAGCTTCTTTTGACAATGAGCGTGAGATAAAGATTTTTTTGTTCCCATTAAAAAAAGCAAAGATCCCAAGATAGCTTCTTGGCACATACTCTTAGATTCAGAGCTCATGATTCTTCGTTTACAAACGTCAAATACTTTTTTGTATGAAACTGCTACTACTGGGGTATAGATCTTTTTACCGCTTTCCCGTGTAAGGAAACAGCGATTATGTAAATCATATCCCTTTTTATTGGTTTGTTCAAATCGCTTTTCAGCTTCCTGTACATCACCAAAGGTATTAGTGCCTTTTTTCATACATTAGGCAGTAGGAAAGGATGAATCGTTTAGTAAATGTGCACGCCTATCTTCCGACAGGGTTGCACTTCTACTCAACCTCAGGCATTGACTTAAATATATTTTTACTCTTGTGTAAAAAATTACAGTTTGATTTTTTCTTGCAAAACAAGAAAAGTTTTTTTCTTTTCTTTCAATTACAGGTATGTAACAAAAAACATAAGACGTCGTATATTTATTACTGATGTATGTCCACATATATATTAAAAAATTAATTAGTGTCCATTAAGCTGGGTCGATTTGTGTGGAGGCAAAAAATCGGATGTTGCCTGGACGATTGAAAGCATGATAAGCTGGGCATGAAAAGTTATTAAACAAACAAAAAAAACAGGGGGCTGGAGGTACAGTTCACCCCATCGCACCCTAAATTTTGTGCATTTTTTTTAAAAAAAGCGTGCACAGCTAGGGCAAAACTAACGCCAGATATGAAATCATCACACCCGATTCATCCAAAATACGGTCTAACATGTATACGTTGTCATACAAAAATTTACCGTTACAAATTCCTAAAGAAAAAATTTCACAAAATTTAAAGTATATTCTTGTCGTTGGTGCGTATGTAATTTTGATCATCATGGCTGCAGCTATCCATCTTAACTCTCATATACACAAAAAACTCCTTTTTTTGGCAGAAATTCTTAGCCGTAAAAGTAAAATATAAAAGTCTCCAGGGGCGCAACCAGAAATTTATTTTGGGGGGGGGGGGTTTGACAAATGTCGAGCTCATATATGAAAACAATTTTACGTTATTATAGCAGATGTGATGTAGCGGGTAATGCGTCCCATATTTGCACTAATGTTTCCTTGTTCAATCTTCAGGCAGAGCAAGCCACATATTTATTTTTTTCAAAGGCTTCATATCACAAATATGTTTGTTTATTTTGTTTTCTTAATAAAGGGTGATTTTTTGGCTATTTGTTTTTTCAGTGTAGTTTTTTGACACCTCACGCGTGATTGGTGGCAAAGTTAAAAATACTCAGTAAAGTTTGCCATTTCACCATGAATAGACTAACAGCTCCTGCAAATCACTTAATTTTATTATTAAAAGTCGTACTCTGAGAGAAATTCGATCATTACGGCAATTTAATGGTTGTCATAATCGACCCACCGAACAGGTCATTCAAGGTATCGCGACCAAATTTCGCACCAGCTTCACTTTATTAGACGTAAGTCCACCAACTCATAGGTGGAGACTGCCTATGCCGAATCGGTCAGTGTCAATGAAGGGTACGATTTGCAATTTTCCGCCGTTCTCAACAATTGGGCTTGTGTTATTCGACCACCTGGAACGAACATTTTTCGTAGGGACCTCGGTATGAAACCATACAAAAATGCGTACAGCTGGTGCTAGAACTTAAGCCGGTGACTTACCACAACGTCGTTTGTTTGGTGAATGGGCCTTTGAAAAATTGGATGAAGATCCAGTTTTTTATTCAAAAATTGTGTTCACTGACGAAGCTTATTTTTGGATGAATGATTACGTGGTTACGTCAACAAACAGAATTACCAAATTTGTTTTGAAGGGCAGCCAGAGGCAGTTTAAGAGCTGCCAATGCACCCAGAAATATGCACTGTTTTGAGCGGTTTGTGAGCCGGTCATCATTCAACCGTTCTCTTTCAAAAATAATGAAAATCGCACTGTAACAGCCAAGCAAGGAACTGACAATGGTCATCGACTTTTTTTACACCCAAATTGGAAAATTTTGACTTATTTGATATGTGGTTTCAATAAGATTTCAATAAGAACATTTTCAAATAAATATTTTACTAACTATTGCAAATATTTGTTTATTTTTAAAAATTAAACGCTTCAAAAATCGCCCTTTATATCAACTGAAATATTTTAGTAAATATGGAATAACGTAATCTTGTGCGTTGTCAAAATTTGATTTCTCCCTGAAAAAAAAAATAAATTTTTTAACTCATGCCATATCGTTCGTGCAACGGCCGAACTAGAAAAAAAATCGTTTTTATGCTGTTCAGCCTCTTTACTGTCAAAATGTGTTGCAAGCTTCATTTGTACTGCCGTTTTACGACTTGTTTCATACATTTTAAGTTGAGTCACTCACCACCTACATAACTGAAGATATTTTCTTCAAACTCGTTATTTTATGTCGTAATTTTTTGAACGCTTACCACTTACCCAAATTCTTTGTGGGAATCAAGTATCCAGTAAAGTCACATGATTCAGTACAAAAATAATTCCGATTGCCTTCCATAACTGGTGAAAAATATTTTATGATTCATAATTTTCCATTTTCAAAACCTGTTTCAATTAAATCCCTCTTTGGAAAAGTGTCGTGAAGACATATCCTTAAAAAATATTATTTCGATAGAATTCAGCATTTCAGCAGTCAGTATTCCTGCTTATTGGTATAACTTTAATATATCACTTAACAAAAACGGGTGAACAGAAAAAAAATCAAACCAACACATTTTTTTTCTTATAAGCCTTTATATCATAAAATCAGATAATATTTGGCAATTTATAGAAATTTTTAATAAGGCAGATTCGGGAAAGTATGATACACTATTATGAATTGTGAATTGTTTTCTCTAGTTTCAGAAGTCTATCAGAATAATTTTTTACTCAATCACATGATTTCACTATAAACTTAATTCCTGCCGAGTTTGGGTTAGTTTGCGTTTAAAAAAAAAAATAAGACAGAAACAGGATGAAAAATGAAAATTTTAAGTAAAATTTTTAAGTATTTTGGTAGCGAGTGACTCAACTGATTGTCCTCAAATTCAGGCTTTATTCAGGCTACAAAACTTAAGTTTTTCCCAAATATTAAGTATTGTCGAAGTATTGTCAATAAGCCCAAGTGGACAAAATCAGAACTTAACAAAATTAAATAACAACCAGATATTATGAAGCAACGAGAATAGAATTTAAATAAACATTTGGGGTTTTCACTCATTTGATAAGACGTGTGATTACTCTTTTTGGAAATCACTTTGATAGGATCCTATTTTGCTTAGTACTACAATAATTTTGGAGGGGGGGGGGGATTAAGCCCCGAAACCCCCCCTTTGGTTGCGCTAATGAAAGTCTCTCGGCTTTTTATAGGTAGAGTGCTCAACAGAGTCTATGAAGATTACAATGAATTGATTGAAGGGATTCTCACAACGTATGGCAGCTGACACTTTACGAGACGTTCAACAACCTGTGCCTCTCTATAACGCTGAGGCATGGACTTTTGGACTGTTCGAAAGGCAAATTGTTCGCAAAGTCTTTGGTCCTGTTCGAGGTGGTGACGACTATCGCATTCGAATGAACCACGAACCGTAGAAGCTCTGCAATAACATTGACTTTGTTCAGCGTATAACAATTCAGCGACTTCTTTGGCTGGGTCATGTCTTTCGTATGGATGAAGAAACTTCAGCGAAAAAATAAACAGTTCCGATAGTATCATAAGTGTAGTCGTTGAATTCCGTTCAAGTTGTTACCTCTTCTACTTTATCTCTCTGGTTCGAGTGTTTTGTCCATTTTGCACGTATTTTTTATTGATCTTCCGAAAATTAACAAATAAATGAATAACACTCAATTATGAAGAAGTTAAAAGTAAGCATGACAAGATGAGCAAGCAAAATGTAAAATTTTTCGATCATTTCGTTAAGTTTGACAGGTTGAGTTTATTGACTTAGTTGAAAAGAAGGCGAAGCAAATGCACTTTCCATTGGCTCCACTTTCGTCTCTGCCCGATATATAATTTGATACCTACAGTCAGTTTAACAACTAATTTTAAAATAAAATTAAGACCGCAATTTTTATAAAAATCATTTGGTGACTATATCTCACGCTGAGTACATGTCCTTTCCATTAGTGCCACTTTCGTCTCTGTCCGATGTATAGTTTGCGAGCTACACTCGCTAATGCTAGGGATGTGGGATCCAAATTAATTTGTATTAAAAACAAAAATTAAAACTTTACGCCATCTATTGGGTAAAAGCATAAAACGATACATGATCCAACTCCTTTTTTTCATAAGAGTTAAATCTAACTCGATCACAGACCCATTTCGTTAAGTTTGACAGTGTGAGTTCATTGAGTTCTCTGAGTTGAAAAGAGGTTGTGATTGACGTAAAACAAAAAAAAAGCACTCATTTCTAAGTAGTACATACAAGAACCCAATAAAGAAATAGTACATACAAGAACCCAATGAAGAAGCCTGCGAATCAGTTCGTATAAAACAAAAACAATACAAGCAAAAACAATGAAATAAAAACAAAGAAAGCAGCAGGCAGAGCATAAGCAGATAATGATTGATTTTCTTATATAAACACATACATTTTTTTTTCTTATATTTTGCTATTTTGTGACTTCAATGTAAAAGTAACAAAATCCAAAATAAGATATTCATTCAGCGCATGATATATCCGGCATTTAAGTATATATATTAAATTTGAACGATGAGTATTGATGGCTGTATGTATACTAGAGTGTATCGAAAATTTGACCATCAATTCTGGTACCAAAATTAAATAGTGCATGAAAAATCCTTTCGATTGGTGTACTTTTTTTTATTTGAACCAATTTTGGCGTCCCCCGAAATGCATTTTTGTGCATTTTTTATCTGGCAACCCATTAATGGTTGATTTAAAAAGAATATCAAGCTTATCAATCAATTCCTTTCATATAAAAACACAGAACTGCAAATTTTCATCCCTGGTGATAAATGCTCTGACGAGATAAAACAGTTTTTTTTCAACGTGAATGTACTTGTTATTTAATATTTTATATGTTTTTGTTTTTTGTATGAAAGTATTTTTAAACTTTTAGAAAGTTATAACATATTAAGCTCGTCACAGAGGCGTCAGTGGGTGCTTCTTCTGCAGAACGAAGGAAAGGAATAATGTTTTCTATGTTGGAGGGCCGTTCAAAAAGGCCAAAATTCGAAACAAAAAGGGATTTTTAGTCCTTTACAGGATCTGAAAAAAATTGTTGTTGTTATTTGGTTAACTGTAATAGTTTAAAAAATACGTTACTTTTCCATTAAGCAATAAAAAAAAACAAGTTAAAAAATACTTTCATACAATAAATAAAAACATATAAAATATTAAATAACAAGTAGATTCACTTAGAAACAAACTGTTATATCTCGTCAGAGCATTAGTCAACAGGGATGAAAATTTGCAGTTCTGTGTTTTTGTATGAAAGGAATTGATTGATAAACTTGACTTTCCTTTTTAATCAACCATTAATGGGTCTCCAGTACAAAAATTGATAAAAAATGCTCAAAAGTGCATTTCGGGGGACGCCAAAAATGTTTCAAATAAAAAAAAAGTACATCAATCGAAAGGATTTTTCATGTACAGGGTTGCCAATATTCGACGGACCCATGTTTTTGTTAAAAAAATCAAAGAAAAAAATAAAAATTTGGCGGTTGGCAATCTTAATCATTTAATTTGTTCCAAGTAGATTTGTTTACATCAATTTTTGAATATGATATCTCTCAAATGGCCGCCTCTGGCGTTGATGGCGTATTGTGCCCTTTTTGCAGCATTTTCCATCGTTTTCGCCAACATTTCGGCCGGAATAGCGGCTATTTCTTCACGAATGTTGTCCTTGAGCTCTTCTACGGTCCTTGGCTTGTTAACGTAAACCTTTGACTTCAAATATCCCCACAAGAAGAAGTCAGGCGGCGTCAAATCGGGCGAACGCGGTGGCCAGTCCAAATCACCACTTTTCGACATCAAACGGCCCGGAAACAAATTCTTCAGAAAATCGATTGTTATGCGACTTGTGTGCGGTGGAGCGCCGTCTTGTTGAAACCAGAACTGCCTCATACGCTTTCGACGAATAATTGGCATCACAAAATTGGTCATCATGTCGCGATAACGCTCCTGGTTGATGGTAACAGCATGGCCATTTTCATTTTGGAAGAAAAACGGCCCAATGACCGTTTTCGCACTAACGCCACACCAAACTGTGACTTTTTCGTCATGAAGAGGCACTTCTTGAATCTCCTGAGGATTTTCAGTGGCGTAAATACGGCAATTTCGCTTATTTACGGTCCCATTCAATGTGAAATGGGCTTCATCGGACATGATAATTTTGTTCCAAAATTGCTCGTCATCTTCGGCCATTTCGATGACTCTTTGGGCCCATTCCAATCGACGAGGCTTGTCCGCAGGCAACAATCTTTGCGTCAATTGAATTTTGTACGGGAACAAATGCAAATCAACGCGAATAATCCGTTGTAAAGTGGACCGAGCCATGCCCAACTGCTGAGAACGGCGTTTTTGGGATGTTCTTGGGGACCTCTCAACACTGGCTCGTACGGCAGCGATATTCTCGGCCGATCGCCTTAGTCGACTTTTATTTCGCCTCTTCGGATTAGAAAGAGCCTCACCAGTCGAAAATTTTTCGTATAAACGCTTAATGGTGTTCTTAGAAGGCGCACTTCTCACATTTTTTAATATTTTAAAAGCACGTTGAGTTTTCACAATTGACTTCTTCTGTTGAATGTAAATTTCAACTATTTCAGAGCGCTCGCGTGGCGTGTATTGTTCCATGGTAAAAATCTGCTTGGACTGACACTTCAAACGCGGTATGTCATTAAGCGATCTGACATCTCTGTCAAAAGTTATGGCGTTGCCAGATGGGTCCGTCGAATATGGGCAACCCTGTACTATTTAATTTTGGCACCGGAATTGGGGGTCAGATTTGTCCCATACAAGTCGATACACTCTAATGTATACCCTAAAATATTCGTCAAAAAAGTTTCATGGCCTTGAAAAATCTGTTAAAAATACCCCATACAAACTGCACTGTAAGTCTACATCTAAACTTAATTTTCAAATTGCTTAATCATTTGTAAAAATATTTTTTAGATAATTTATATTTGTAAATAAGTAGTTTATAGAACAAAATCTTCAGGCTGCAGAGGAGAAAACCGAAAAAAATACGAAAACTAATTATTAGCCACAATTAATAATTTTCTACAAGCTATTTGTATGTAAGAAGAATTCAAATTACTCTAAAGTTAATTTAACATACATTTCAAAGCATAAAACTTTCAGTTTTTTAAGCCTAATTTCCAGCAGGTTGGTATCCTTTTCTTCTTATTTATAACTGCAAAAGACTAATATTTCCTTCTCATCCTCATGCAAGTAATTTTGTACGGACAGAAAGGTTATAAATTTAGCTTAATTTATTGACAGACGCAAAGGTGAGCTGGCAACTTAACTAACAAAACGAAGAAAAAACATAAGCAAAAGTATGCTTTCAGACATTGTTGAGCTGATAGCCTACTGATGTGCGAAAATAAAACAAAAGGCTTTTAGGAAATGTAATAAACCGAAGCTGCAACATTTTTTTTATATACATATATTCAATTTTAATTCATTGTAGGGCAGGGCAGAGTATATTTTTTTCTTTTATTTTTTTATTCACTACCAATCTTATTAGCATTATTTATTTATTTGATAAACAAAATTAAAATAAAAATTTCATTTTCAAAAGCCATAAGCTCTTCTTTATATAGATTTACAAGTTTTGCTTGAACATAAAAAATTACTCTTAAACATAACTCAACATATAACAGAACATTAATAAAAGAAACGAAAAAAAAAAAAAAAGTTAAATCCTAAAAGCTTTTTCACATGCCATTAGATTTGCTGCTCATACGCCATAAAGATTTAATTTGTTGTCACTTTTCACTTAATTTGCTTTGTTGTATTTTTACGCACTTCATTTATTTCAATTCTTTATCGAACACATGCTGGCTGTGTTTCTATTAAAATTGTAATTCGTAAGTATGTTAGTTAGATGCAAGCAATCAGTTACAATTCATTATTTAACTCATTGAAGGCTTTTAGTTATGTGTTACTTAACGAAGCTTTATAAACGATGCAAGTGCATTTTGCAAGTTAATAAAATTTGTACAATTCATGCAACTTCAAAAAAAATTCTCTGAATTCTATTGTTTTTCTTATATGCTAATTTTCACTAAAAAAGCTTTAAGATGAGACCACATGAACAAGTTAAGCAACAACGGCTAATAGTTAAGGAACATAATTATTGTAAATATTCCACTCAATAGTATGATTTTTGACCTAAAACATTGACTTTTTAAGAGCATCCTTTTTTTAAGACATTATTATGTGATGACAAATTGTTCATAATAAAGATTTAAAGCTTTTAAACTTTTATTTTAGTAATAAGAAGAAGAAAAATTAAACTTACATATCCTTTTTTCAAGGTACTGTTACACATATATTTGCGGAATGTATATAAGAATAGCATATCTGATGGAGGGAGTTCCAAACCTTCTAAAAGAGAAATAATTATGACACTTATAAAATCTTTTAAGCATAAATAAACCAAAAAACGTTTAAAAACCTATTTAAAAGCTATTTAAAATAAAGCACTAAACCTTTTAAGCTGTATTTAAGTGCTAATTAAATTCAAGTCATTCGTTTTAAAGCCACAAAACGCATTAAAGGCGTACAAAACATTTTAAATATCTCTTCGTCTCTTTCTCTTGATTTGTAAGGCCAGCATTAAACATTTTTATCTGGCTATAAAAAACAAACTTTTCTCTTAATTTCGCAATACATCAAGATTAATTTATTCGGACACTTTGGATATAAATTCTATTTTATTTATTGTTATCTATCAGCAACAACAACAAAAAACAACAACATAAGCAAAAACCAACAACGAAACTTTTTCCACGCACCTTTGTATTGAAAGCATATAAAATCAATTGACGCGCTTGCTTTATACCAACAAGGCAATAAATGTGCCACAAACATAAACACACGCAAACACAACCACACACTTACACACGCACACAAATTTACAAATGCCGTTATGCTGCTTCTAACGTTTAATGTCCTGACCACAAAAATGCTTCATCGCATGAATGTCGTCTATTTAATAGATGGTGCAACAAAATAAACAAAATAATAGCGGTTTTCTAAGATATTCAAGACAATAATAAATGAATTTATTCATTAGCTTGTTTTACTACATAGATACAAAGGCAATCAAAACAGTGCGCGAACGAGAAGGTAGGATGTTAGAAACGCCGACAGCAAGAAGTGATGCAAGAAGATGGAGTATTTCGTTGTTGACGTTGTTGATATGTTTTCTTGCCATGGTTTTTATTTTATTGTCTTTTCAATTAAACGCCTTTCATTAGAATTTGATATTTATTATGTGAGATACATTGATTTTTGTTTTAATGCTTAATATTGATTAAATACTAGAATCTTGCACTTAATACCTGGCTGTAATGAAATCGAAATGAATATTTATCGAAAAGTCGATTAAAACAATTAAATAATTAAGCAGAACACATACATATAGTACAAGGTACGTGATAACCAACAGACTGTAGGGATATAAATTATTAGTTCATTTTGCAACCAATCAAAAGCGAAGCATTAAAAATTGAAGAAAACATTATTTATACTCAAAAAGTCAGTAGGAGAATAAAGAATCAAAATTAAAACCGGCCTAGAAAAGCTATCAAAAGTACTGCATTTGATATAGAAGTTAAGTTTAGTTCTTATAAGAATGAAGAATGAAGAATGAAGAATGAAGAATGAAGAATGAAGAATGAAGAATGAAGAATGAAGAATGAAGAATGAAGAATGAAGAATGAAGAATGAAGAATGAAGAATGAAGAATGAAGAATGAAGAATGAAGAATGAAGAATGAAGAATGAAGAATGAAGAATGAAGAATGAAGAATGAAGAATGAAGAATGAAGAATGAAGAATGAAGAATGAAGAATGAAGAATGAAGAATGAAGAATGAAGAATGAAGAATGAAGAATGAAGAATGAAGAATGAAGAATGAAGAATGAAGAATGAAGAATGAAGAATGAAGAATGAAGAATGAAGAATGAAGAATGAAGAATGAAGAATGAAGAATGAAGAATGAAGAATGAAGAATGAAGAATGAAGAATGAAGAATGAAGAATGAAGAATGAAGAATGAAGAATGAAGAATGAAGAATGAAGAATGAAGAATGAAGAATGAAGAATGAAGAATGAAGAATGAAGAATGAAGAATGAAGAATGAAGAATGAAGAATGAAGAATGAAGAATGAAGAATGAAGAATGAAGAATGAAGAATGAAGAATGAAGAATGAAGAATGAAGAATGAAGAATGAAGAATGAAGAATGAAGAATGAAGAATGAAGAATGAAGAATGAAGAATGAAGAATGAAGAATGAAGAATGAAGAATGAAGAATGAAGAATGAAGAATGAAGAATGAAGAATGAAGAATGAAGAATGAAGAATGAAGAATGAAGAATGAAGAATGAAGAATGAAGAATGAAGAATGAAGAATGAAGAATGAAGAATGAAGAATGAAGAATGAAGAATGAAGAATGAAGAATGAAGAATGAAGAATGAAGAATGAAGAATGAAGAATGAAGAATGAAGAATGAAGAATGAAGAATGAAGAATGAAGAATGAAGAATGAAGAATGAAGAATGAAGAATGAAGAATGAAGAATGAAGAATGAAGAATGAAGAATGAAGAATGAAGAATGAAGAATGAAGAATGAAGAATGAAGAATGAAGAATGAAGAATGAAGAATGAAGAATGAAGAATGAAGAATGAAGAATGAAGAATGAAGAATGAAGAATGAAGAATGAAGAATGAAGAATGAAGAATGAAGAATGAAGAATGAAGAATGAAGAATGAAGAATGAAGAATGAAGAATGAAGAATGAAGAATGAAGAATGAAGAATGAAGAATGAAGAATGAAGAATGAAGAATGAAGAATGAAGAATGAAGAATGAAGAATGAAGAATGAAGAATGAAGAATGAAGAATGAAGAATGAAGAATGAAGAATGAAGAAGAATTCATTCTCAACTTATTTTATCGAAACATGTTAACTCAAGAAAGTCAACTGATTATGTTTGAAGATTTCATACGAATTTCTCATGAAAAGATATGTTGAGGTTTAAAGTATTATATTTGATTATGTATAAGTTCAGCAAAAAATAAATTTAAAGATTCCTACAGGAATAATTTTTAAAATTTTGTGGATTTTTTTATTCAGACTATACCGAAGCATTGAAACTATTGAGATTATATTTAGGTCCGTCAAATCCAGCACATAGTTTTTTTTTAGAACATCGGTTAGACATTTGGAATGATAGTAAAGTTATAATTTACAAAAGGATTTTTTACATTGTTCGACCACTTAAATTGAAAATACTTTTTTCAAATTAGAAATTCATCCTTGTGTATAAAAACTATTTTTGAAAAAAGTTCATTATGTGAAATTTCGATATCCTTTTAAAATCATAATTCTGAACCCAACAGACATTCAAGCTTCCAGAAGGCTTTGGTGAGGCCATCTTTCATCCCTCTTAAACAACAACAAGAAGCTTTTTGGCACACATATTGAGGTTTCGAACTTGCATGACAGGCATGTATGTTGGTTCATCGCGGAAGCACATCCAAACCAATTTCAGAAGCGACCTATTGAAGCTCGACAGAAACACGTCTAAAGCAAATTTTCGAAGTATTCCAGAAGCACGTCAAAAACAACCAATCAGAAGCACGTCAGTAGCAACTTACCTAAACTTAGCGAAGTACTTCAGAAGTAACTTATTAAAGCCAGCTGCGTCTCGGTTACTCTTCGTCAAAGTAACTTAATCAGGTAGAATTAAAATTTAAGAAGATAAAAATTCAATCAAACATTTCGTTTTATTTTGGTTTTTTTTTTAAATATTAATATATAATTAAAAAATTTATTTAGAGAGCATCACCGGATGACGATAAATCGATATCAGTTGTTTCGATTTTGAATCCTCCTTTGACATTTCATCATCTTCATCCAAATCTTCATTATTAAGCTTAGTACTCTGTTCGTTTGCGTGAAATTTGGCTCGCTTGCATGAAAGTTCTGACAAATATTTTGTTGGGAAAAAATTAGAAAATTTGAGGAAGTCATGCTTTACTTCTCACAATAGAGAAAAATAAATATATAAAACCAACAAATGTACGTCAATTGTATTTTTTCACTTGAAAATAAATTTGTAGTTGAATTCAACTGTCGTGAGTGAAAAAATGTTGCAAGACAAATGTTGCGAGTTTTTTCACAGCGGAAGTTTTTTCACAGCGTTGTAGTGCACACAACGTTTCTATAAAAATTAAAAAAAAAAAATAGCACGTTCTTGGATCTAATAATTTTTGTTAAGAATTAGTATTATCCATATCTTATCTCTTATTTAACAAAAACTCTGAACAAAAACAAGCTATTAACTCAAAACAACTTAAAATATTTGCCACTTGCGTCATATCACAGCGGCCAAAAAAATAGTAGTGATGATAAAAAGTTCAAGAAAAATAGAAAAATAACAAAAAATTTGGTAATTAACTTCACAGTTCAGATAAATTGTAATTCTTTCTTGTAATTAATACTTAGTTGTATGACCTTTTTAAGCAAATACTGGTTTACAACGACAAAGCATTGAGTTCACAAGACCCTGACATGTCTTGATATGTATGGAGTACTAATTCGCTCAACCTCTTCCCAAAGCTGAAGTTTGTCTGAAGGTTTATAGTTAGCAATGCCTTTTTTAACATCACACCATAAATTTTGAATCGGATTTAGATCCGGCGACTAAGCGGGATACTTCAAGAGCGCGATCCGATTGTCCAAGAACTTCTTCTTTGCAAGTTTGCTCGTATGTTTCGTTTCGTAATCTTATTGATAAACCCATATTAGCGGCAACTTCTCTTGGGCATACGGAAGGATAGTTTCCTGTAACATTTTCACGTGCAGATGTCAATCTATTAATGCTTCTTTACAATAAATTGGACCAACACCATAGAAAGATAAGCATGTCCAAGCCATGATTTTGCCACCACCGTGCTTAATGCTTTTTATGGTATATTTTGGGTGGCACTGACTTCGAACATATTGGCGAGACCCTTTACCACCGTACATTCCAATTTTGGACACTTCCGACCATCAAATGTTCCTTCATTTAAGAAGGAACGAAGAATGTTCTCTGGCGAGCTGAATCCTTTTAAGAACATGCCTCTTGGTTAAAAGTGGCACTTTACGAGGAGCATGCGTAATCAAACATTGTTACTTAAGTAGTCTACGTAAAGTACGAATACTTGCGTTACATAAAGCTCTTCTTATATTTGTACTGGAGAGGAAAATGGATTGGCTTTACAGTATCATTTCACTCGTTTAATCAATTCCACCGTCATTACTGTCTTACGTCCACGTGTCTCTGGTTTTTTATTATATTTTATGGCATTGCAAATCGTGGTTGGTGAACATTTGAGCACATTTTCGACCTCTTTGTATGTTTTGCGCTCATTAAATAATTTTTTATCAATTCCCGCTTTTCAACAGAATTTTTTTTGTTTTTTATAAACTGAAAAAAAATAGCTCAATACTTACTTTTTTGTGTATTTATATTATAATTTATCGAAATTTTTCAATGCTTTATATGGAACAATAAAACGCTACTATTTTCTTGACCGCACAAATTTGCATTAATTCTCAATAAAAGTGAATTAACAAAAACAACAAAAAGTTGTTGTTTACAAGATCAGGTCACCAGATTGTATACTCACCATAAAGTGGTATCAAATAGCCATGGCGAGTAAAAAAGGCATGTTTACAAAATAATGTGCCTGATCACTTTTCATATTTGCCACCACTATTATTTTGACCGCAACTGTATGCTTAAAAAACCGTAGTGTGAATAAGCTATCGACGAGCTAATAACTATAGTATTGTCAGATATATGACTTGTTGGACCACAAATAAAATGCAATGGAATGGGACCACAATTAGAATGGATCATTCCAACAGTGATTCGGCAGTTCTCATCTGCATATCAACTACTTTCTACTCTGGGGCGTTGTCTTCTTTTCGCTCAACATAATGTAGCCAGCGAAACCGTTCAATATTTATGCGCCTGATTATATCAATGTGGCCATTAGACCGTACCACCTCCTATGCAAAAAACAAAAAGTGTGCCGTTTACCAGCGAATATGATGCACTTTTGCAAGACAATTGCGAAAAAAATTACAATTAAGCATTGACATGTTTCTTCATATCTCTGGTGGTTACAATCCGATTTTAAAGTTTAGTATATCAATGTTTTTGTCTCAACCTCTATAGAGGTCATTGACCTCAGATGCACTATTCTAGTTCTTAACCTCCAGATTTCAGTTCCTACCATACCAATGTACTACCCTAATATCAAAAAAATAAAGCTTTTAGGGCCGTTTTATTCACTTTTTTAAGTTAATATTTAAGAATAACTTTGGGATTTTTCGGCATTTCTAAATTTATTCATTTTATTCACTTCAAACTGTCAGACATAACTCGAGAAATTCAAGTTTGGATATAACTTTTGTCTGATAGTTAGAGCTAACTTTTGATTTCTATAACTTCCAATAATATGACAAGTTATGAGCTCAAACTTGGGATATTTGGTATGACTTGTGTTTTTTGTTTCAATCACAAGTTTTTGTGTGAATGTAAATTTGGACTTGTGCTGTTAGCTGAATGTATTAATAATTAGTTTGCATAGCATATATCATTTGAGCTGACTGCAAAAAAACTATTGATCGAAAGACACCACGTGGGATATTTCTGTATGTTTTTCGAGGACCTCTTGTGTCCGACAAAATTCTTTTAAACACGGCAGCTACAATTCCTCCATTACCACTAAGTCCGAAAGCGGTGATATGAGGTGCTATATTAACATAATTCTATGGCCTAGAAATACGTCGAGGTTCACATGGTTTCGACTATCTTGCGTGGTGGTCACCCTTGGTGGTCAACCATTGGCTATTGCCTGAGTACTGCCTCAGATTTATCTTCAGCTATAATAAAAATAGCTGTTTTCAAAGACGAATGCACTACAAAAACCACCTTATTGTACATCTCCTTAGCATCGTTCAACTGTTTTACGATGACTACTAGCGCAACGTCACATCCGAAGCCTTTTAGTTGAGCACTATTTGAGCTCCAGACGCAAGATTTCGAAAATTGCGAAAACATAAAAAAAAAATTTAGAGAAGTCAAATTGGTGTCTATGATAAATCATATCAAGCCATTGTAACTTATTCTTAGAAAGTGATGAAATTAAGAAAGATAAGATACAAGTGATAAAATCCAGGTGGCATCATAGTAAAAATATTGCGTATTTCATCTTACGTTCATTATAATAACATAAGCCATGATGGTTTAATTTCACAAAGATTTATCCAGTGTAGATAATAACGATAATTACATTTTGCATTTTCAATTTGAAATTTGATATTAAAATTATCAGAAAATAACACTTGGTTCTTAACTTTCAGTCACAGCATTCCTAGGTGGTTACAAGTTTGTGTTGAAGCAATGAAACATTTTACGTAGAAGACCCTGATCGATTTGTATAGAATCTCCAATTTATTTGTATTGAGGATAGGAAGATCGGTTGACCTTGTGAATTGATTATTGTTCCGTGTTTTTAATACTGCCATTATTTTTTTCTGAATGCCAAGTCGATGAATTTTATATTTGAAAACTTGCGTGCTTCTTGTTGCCGATTTCAAACTAGAACAATAAAATTTAATTTCTAAAGTTATGACTGTCTAAAAACGTTAATTTCTCTGGGATTTTTTCATTACTTGAACATTTATAACTTGCTTCAACTTCTTGTCAGAAATTGTCAGCTTGATATTTGTGAAGCTGAATAAAATCAAATTTTAACTTGTGAAATGAAAATTTAAAACTTTGCAAGTTATACAAAAAGCCAAGTTGACAAAAGTTATTGAAACTTCCAAAGTTAGCTCAAGTTAGAAAAAGTGAAGAAAACGGCCCTTAAAATATTATTAATCTTTTGCTCAGGAAGCATATCGATATTTTCAGCAAAACTATTTTTAAAAAATTTTTGACGAACGTGGGGCTCCCTTTTTTCATTTTCATCATATCTTCGATATTCATTTAATTAATTCGCGTCATGAATTCTGCGTTTTTATATCACGTGCATGCAACCTTCGATAAAAAAACTAGCAGAATTCATCGTAAAAGTTTATGCACCATTCTGGTTTTTGGTGAAAAACCAACCACTGGCAATTCACGGAAGTTGCCAGAAGAAATTCAACTGACAGTTCGTGCTTTTACAAAAAACAATGCAAACTTTTTACACCCGGAGAATATTTTGTTAACGATGATTACACAGGGCAACACTGATTCTGCGGCATGGAGTTTGGTAATCAATTTAAGTATGTACGTTGATGAATATCTTAGCCTGTTATTTAAATTATTTGAATTGACTCTGGTTCTCGCGATAAACCGCTATTTTAAAAATTAAGGAGATTTCATCAGAGATTTTAATATAACTCCAGAACAGTTAGTCTGATTTGGTAAAATTGAAGTCCTTTAAGTTACATTTACATTGTTTTTTAATTAGCTGAATAGTTTCGGAAATATTCATTAAGTTCTTCCAAAAAACCATTTTTTTTTACACAAAACTTAAACTTTTTTGATATTTCATAATTCATAAAAAATCGAAAACGTCAATATAGCTCTTTTTTAACATTAAGTTATAAAAACATATATGTTACAAAGAAAATAAGCCATATTTCATTTAAATCCATTGGCATGTTTTGGTTTAATTCACATTCAATGATCTCATTTTGATGAAATTTTCTAAAAAAAATTTCTAAATAAATACACAAGGGAACAACAAGATTTTTTTTCTGCGGCATATATTTTTGCATAAAATTCAGATTCACTTACTATTAGGCCACCTGAGCATTAATGGTAACGAGAAGACTGACGGACTAGCAAAGAAGGGTTCGCACATGTTTTATCAACTCAGATCGGGCTGGGATCTGAGTTCATAAAACATGTGCGAATCCCGCTACAAGAGCCGTATCGAAAACTCGCGTTTAAATCATCAAAACTATTCAGGTAATTAAAAAACAGTGTAGATGTAACTTAAAGGCAATTTTGGTGCGGATTTTCGTATTTTTTATTTTACCAAATCAGACTAACTGTTCTCAAGTTATGTTAAAATCTGTGATGAAACCTCCTTAATTTTTAAAATAGCGGTTCATCGCGAGTACCAGAGTCAATTCAAACAATGTGAATTAAGGGATTAAAACTTCATTAACCCATGTATCTTAATTGATTCCAAAAACTTACGCCACTAAATAAAAAAGTTCTGTTTTGTTCCCCTGTGTTATAGACCCTGGTTCTCAATTTCGTTCAGATGGCTATGAGAAGATTTTAGCAGCCCGCAAGGAAGCAACAGGATGCATTCGCCATTTGTGTAGTCCTCAAGAAGATAACTTCATTAACTTCCAGAGCAACTCATACACCAATGTAATAAATTGGACTCAGTTTGAATTTACAGAGCCACCATGCTTGCAGTTCTTTACGCAAGACCAGCTAGAAGCATTGCAATATTCAAACGAAATAATCAAATTACCAGGTTCGCACAATGAAAATAACTTTATTTGATTATTTTCTTTAGTAAACCTTTATAACTTCACAGCTTATCGATGCCATTCTCAAAACACCGAGCGTTTTGTTCATGTAGTACATGAATCTGCTTTTGCGGTCACCGCTGAACAACGCAAGGGCCACATTGTATCAAAACTCGAGAGCCGTTATATCTCAATTTATTTTTTAGAAATTGTATTATAGGTATTCAGAAGTACATCAACATGTTCCCGAACCGCCTCTAGGGTTATAATCGGTATGCCGGCACGTTGCCACAAAAAGATTACATTTCTAACAGCTTCTTGTTTAAAAACATCCAACTTTCGACTTTCATCACTGTTATGCCATAGATACAATAACAAATTTATAACATCATTCTCCGTTGGTAATTCGGTTTTATTTAAGTCACTCGCAATAAAAGACACTTTTTTTAAATGTTTTTTGGTCGATTTTTATTGAAAATGATCAAAACTCCATAAAACTCGCGTTTGAAATAAATATTAGATGGACGCAATTTTCAACTGTTTTTTCACGTGAAAAAATTAATTGCAATAGCCAGTGTTTGAAATTGCTTGACTATTTTTAACCCTTTCCCGCCGGTTGTTCTTAAAAAGTACAGCAAAATATATAGTCTTAAAAAATTTTTTATCCCAAGACCGTTGAGTATTTTGCGCTCATATTCGGATTTTCTTATAGCTTACGGTTGTAGTAAACGTGCTAATTTTTGTCAGCCGTCTCCGGAGTCTTTAAGTGTCATTTTGTTTTAGCGCAAAAACAAAGAAATTGCAAATCGCAAATTTTTCAAGCTCAAAAAACCTTAAAAAAATAGTTTTTTTGATTTGATTTTATTTACAATTTGTGTGTGATACGTTTGATAAGAAGTGAATGAATATATAAAAATATATAGTAAGTATTTTATATCGCTAAATAAAAATTTATTTGTTTTTTAATTTTGGTGTACTTTTTAGAGTACAACCGGCAGAAAGGTACTAAAAATCGAAAAAATGGCAATGTCGCAAAATCCACGAAAAACGTTTTTGAAGGCCGAAGGGAATTCTGGGGGCTTCAAGAAGCTGTCAGCAGTAGAAAGAGAAGCAAGTGGTCACATTCCAGTAAAGAACGAATCACAGCTCCTTTATGTTGTCTGCCATCAACGAAGCATGTGGTTGTGCGCTGTATGCAAAAAACACTTTGCGTCAAACGGGAATGCTTCGCCAAATATCATAATTAATTTTTCTTTTGTAAATTTGGCTTCTATAATTATAATTCATATGTACATATAAAAAAATATAATATATATGAACCTAATAAATAAAAGCAAATAGAAGATTGTCTTTATGTAAAATTTTTAAATAGAACCATATTGTAACCCTTTCCGCCTGTTGTACTTTATAAAGTACAGGCTGGGTAATAAGCCGGATCGAAATTTAGATATCGCCGGGCACCAACTCAAAAGTTAGAGGGACTCTTAAAAGCTATCTCTGCATCATTTTTTTTTTGGATCGTAGAAATCCCCATGGAGCGGTTTTAATTCTCCTAAACCCTTTTTTTGGCCAAAAAATCAAGTTTTTTGCCTATAACTTTTTTTTTTCTTCAGAATGCATACCCAAGATAAGCAAAAAAGTAAAGATTGTGATAGTACACAAATATTGGTTAAAAAAAATTTTGAAATTTGTTGTCCTTACAAAATCTTTTGAGACCCCAAAAATCGATATTTCATCATTTTCGAAAAGGTTTTTTTTTTTAAACACAAATTATAAAATATTTATTTTTCAAGCAATTCATATGCATTTATGCTTAGTGAAAAGATATTGAGCTCTTCTTTCCATTGATATATCTTATGGTGAAGTTTAACCAAAACTAAGTGCCACAATTATATAAAACATGAGAAATTGATATTCAGAAGGATTCTTCAGCTTAATTATTATTTAATTGCCTTAATTACCGTTAGATTTTGACAAATCTTGGTATGTTTGAGTTTTTAGGTACGCTAAATCGAATTCTGACAACCATTTTTTAGAGAAGTATACGTCAGATGGCGCTCCAGTACAAAATACATGAATTTCGAAAATATTTTTTTTTAACGCTTACAATATACGTATTTTTCATGGAACTCACTTTTGATAAAACCACTCCATACGTTATACCAATGGAAAGAATAGCTCAATACTTTACCAATAAACTTAAATGCATATGAATATCACGAAAAATGTATATTTTATAAGTGTTTAAAAAAAACACCTTTTCGAAAATGATGATATATCGATTTTTTGGGGTCTCAAAAGAGTTTGTAAGGACAACAAATTTCAAAATTTTTTTTAACCAATATTTGTGTACTATCACAATCTTTACTTTTTTGCTTATCTTGGGTATCCATTCTGAAGAAAAAAAAAAAGCTATAGGCAAAAAACTTGATTTTTTGGCCAAAAAAAGGGTTCAGGAGAACCAAAACCGCTCCATGGGGATTTCTCCGATCCAAAAAAAAATTATGCAGAAATAGTTTTTAAGAGTCCCTCTAACTTTTGAGTCGGTGTCCGGATGACTTTTTTTTCTCCATACAAAATCGACCCGGCTTACTGGGTAATGACCTTGGATGGATCCACCTCCAAAAAAAAAATTTATTTGTTAATGTGGACCTCAAATTAGCACCTGGTTAAAATTTCATCAACTTTTGTCCACGGAAACTGGGTGCCGGCGTTAAAGGGTTAATGTGGCTGTAAAAAGCGAATCAGCGAAAGTATAAAGCAAAAGTGAAAATTAAATAATCATACATTGTATATCGATGGTTAAGCGCACTAAAGTGATAAGTGACCTTTTGTCGAAAATACGTTTACTGCATTTTTCAATCCATCAATATAATATCTTCTTTGTCTAAATTTATTGAAAATGCATAGCATAGCATAGTGAATGCGTGTAGAGTGCAGAGTTAAAATTAGTGTTTTGTATTGAGATGTATTGAAATTTAAAAACAAAATCGACATTCTTGAACATTTAAAATATTTCACTTATCACTTTAGTGAGCTTAACCATCGATATTTTATAAATCACAACAAAAATAGTGTTGAAACCTCTTTCAGCATTGGCATTACGGAATTTTTTATTCTTTTGCGAGCTTTAAAATTCTTAAAAAAACAATTTAAGGCCTTCCAAGGACTTGTAGGAATATTTTTTTTTTATTTTAAAGAATCAATAATTGGTCTCTTTTAAACAAAAACATCGATATGCCATTCAACATGATCAGACTTTTAATACCAAAGATATGATGAAAATGAAAAACGCGAGCCCTACGTTCGGCAAATATTTTCAAAAATTTTTTTAAAATAGTTTTGCTGGAAATATCGATATACTTTCTGAGCAAAAGATTAATGATATTGTAAGAGCTATATTTTTTTTATATAACCTATATTTTTTATATTTTTTACATTAGGATGGTATATTTTTTACATTAGGATGATGGGAACTGAGATCTGGAAATACTAGATGGAAATACTGAGAATACTAGGTAAATACTAGAAAGATGCACCTGAGGTCAATGACCTCTATAGAGGTCATATTGGTCCCCTTGAGACAAAAACTTTGATATACCATACTATAAAATCCGGTTGACCCGACTAACCGAAACACCAGAGATATGAAGAAATATGTCAATGTGCGACCCCTACGTTAGGTAAAAAAAAAAAATTTTGTCAGTAATTGTGTTGCAAATAAATGCGCTATATTCACTTGTATACGGCGCACTTTTTTTAAGGTACGGTCTAGTGGGCATACAGCTCTTACAGGTTGTGATTCTATCGCATTCGGTACTCTTAATTGACGCAGATTGAACCATAGATCTTGAGGAAGATTTTCCTCTCGAACGCTCCCAAAGTCCTTTCATAAGTGTTGCTCAAAGTTGAAATTTGTGAAATATCCCTACCAATAATTACTATCTTTATTTTATCCTTAAGACTTCTTGAAGAGAAATTATTATGAATACACACTTATGATTAACTCCAAACGAAATCTGTAAGATACTTGTAAAACTCTTCTAAGCTTATTATGGCACAATTTTCATAACGCTCTCATATCGACCACTTGATCCCTGAAACAAGCTCAACACTCTAAGAAGCATCGTCTTAGGGAAGACTTGCAGATTCATTTATGCTCTTTTAGCCTCTACACCAATTGCTGTTAATAGCGAATTATGAGCTTCACAAAAATAGCTTCGATAAGACTTGAGGTCAAATTGGTTAGCTAAATAACCTTGGTAAATGATTCGCAAAGGTTCACTCGAAGTTAATGTGTTATTCCCGATAGATTTCGCGATAGTATTAGGCAAGGGTTTTTTTGATACAAATTAACCCATGCTACAATATTTGAAACTTCCAAAGTCCACAAGTGACATTGAATCCTTTCGAGAAAAAAATGTGTTCAACATCCATGCACAAGTAGATTAAAATCGACATGAAAGTTGAATACCCATAAATTTAAAAAAATGTTACCTTCTGCAAGTTCAAATGATTGTTGGGGACGTTCTAAGCAAAAACTAGAATCTCACTGCATTTAACTAAAAAAAAACAACAAAAACAAATTGGCCATTTCAGCCCTTGAAAGGACTTTGACCGAGCTTCTTAGGATCGATTGTGTTGTGTGTGTTATTAAATTTTTGCACACAATTGACCGAGAACTGGACCTACATGTTTTATGCCGACTCCGAACGGCTAAAGTTCATGTTCTCAAGAAGCTTTACATGGCATTATTTACTCTCTGAGGTTTGCCATTGTCTGCAGAGAGGTGGTGACCGATCAGAAACATTTTTTATTGAAAAAACTTTTCGCCACGGCTGGGGATCGAACCCGGGCTCACTTAACCTGCATGCCACAACCCTAAGCCACACACTTAACCTGCATGCCACGGTCACCACATTTAACTAGTTTATTTTTTTTTTGCTTACCATGTAATAAATTTTTTTTTTTATTTTTTTTTTATTATTCATTTATTTGCAATCTATCTTAATCTAGACATTAAGCAAATTTGTTTATACAATACTTAAAATAACAGAGTCCGTTGTACCACTTAGTGTACAAAGGAACAAATTACTTAATTAACATTGTTTAGAGCTAGAAATTAAATCTAGATGGCAAGTCTAATACATGATGTCTCTTAAGTCTACGGATTGCTTGACTGTTATCTAACAAGTTATTGGCTAGCGTATTAGGATGATTGGATAGCTTTTCCAGATATGAGCAACTAAATCTAGTAATTTCGTTTTTTACTTTTGGTATATTAAGGTCCCTGTGAATGATGTTGTTCTTGAGATACCACGGAGCATTTGCAATGATTCTTAAAGTTTTTGATTGGTATCGCTGTAATATTTCAACATTGGAGTTGCATGCTGTACCCCACAATTGGATACCGTAGGTCCACACAGGCTTTAAAATAACTTTATATAGTATGAGCTTATTTTCTAAGCTCAGTTTCGAGTGTGGGTTATGAAGCCACCACTTGTTTTTAGTTTTTAGTTTTAAGTGTTGGTGTTTTGCTTTGATGTGACTTTTCCATGTAAGTCTTTTGTCAAGGTGCATTCCAAGGTACTTAACAGTGCTACTTTTAGGTATGGTTGTTTGGTTAATTGTTACATTTGGACATTCAGCCCTCCTTGTTGTAAATGTGATATGTGTGGATTTAATCGAGTTGACCTTTATATTCCACTTTTTAAGCCAAATTTCTACTTGGTCTAAATGGTCTTGCACAATGTTGGTTGCTTGATCTGCAGATAATGCAGAGGCTAAGATAGCCGTATCATCAGCGTAAGTTGCAACTGTTGTGTTTTCTGTTATCGGCATATCTGAGGTATATATTGCATAGAGAACTGGTCCCAGTACACTGCCCTGAGGTATACCAGCTTTTATTTCACATACTTGTGAGAGATCTTCTCGGACTTTGACATAGAAATGACGATGGTTTAAATATGATTTAAAAAAAAGGTAGTACGGAGACGGTAAAAATTGTTTGATTTTGAACAATAATCCTTCATGCCATACTCGGTTAAAAGCTTGTTGTACATCGAGGAATACTCCACAGTAGTACAATTTTTTTTCTAAGGTTGTACTTATAGCCTCTACAACACGATGAACTTGTTCAGGTGTCCCATGCTGGCTTCGGAACCCGAACTGATGTTTTAGCAGTATTTGGCGCAGTAAAAATATTCTCTCAAATATTTTAGAGAATGTTGCCAATAAGCTTATTGGTCTGTAAGATTTTAAACAGTCCGGCTTAGCGATAATTATTATTTCAGCACACTTCCATTGTGTTGGTAAATAATTTAGTCGCAGCATAGCATTATAAATATTTGCCAAAAAAATTACACCTTTTTTAGGAAAATACTTTACAACTTTAGCATGAATGCAGTCGTAGCCAGGGGATTTAATGTTGTTTAGTTTTTCAATTTCTTTAGTGATTTCAGTTGGTGATATATGACGAATAGGTAGATCCATCTGGCAAGGACAGTCAATAAAATTGACAATGTCACTAGGATCAGTGTTAAATGAAAATGGTGTAAATGTTTCCTTTAAGTGATTTGCAAACGCTTCAGCTTGCTTACCGTCCGTTTTACATCAATTTCCGAGCTCATCTTTAAATGGAACGCTTCTTTTTATAGGGCGCTTTAAGTACTTTGTTGCTTTCCACAAACTCTGTTCATCATTTTTTGTAACATCTAAGTTTTGGAGAAAGTATTCGATGGAATTATTTTCTCCTCCAAGAGTCGCAGAGTTAATTCCTTTTTCGCGCGATTAAAGTTGGTCTTATCATATGGTTACGACTTGTTTTCCATATTCTTCTTAAACTTCGCTTCTTTTTTATTAAACTTCGAATTTCTCTGGATGACCTCAATGAGTTATTATTAGCGGAAGAGTTATTTGATTCTCGATGTGGTGGGTTTGCGTAGTAAGCAGCTCTATGTATGATATTAGTGATATATTCGACAGCGTCATCTTTTTGACTTTCTCTTTTGAGACTCGTATTTAAATTTATATGAGAGCTAATCCATTGTTGAAATATATTATTGGCTTTGGAATAAAGAGTATATTTTTTGGACAATTTCTGGACTTCACCATTGAAATTAAGCAAAATTGCTGAGTGGTCGGAGCTAAGAACATTAGTGTCCTCAATATTAAGTGCGCTAGACGAAAAACCATGATATTCCACAAAGTCAATCAGATCTGGAATTTTGTTTGGGTCAGTTGGCCAGTAGGTGGGCCTGCCAGTTGACAGAACTGAATAGTGGTTTTCTAATATACACTGATACAACTGTCTACCCTTAGGATTACTCAACCTAGAACCCCACCAACGATGCTTAGCGTTGTAATCTCCAGCGACAATGAATTTCTGTCCCATATTTCCAAAAAAGTCCTTGTATTCTTGTGAGCTAATTGCAAATCGTGGTGGAAAATATATTGCACATATTGTTATAAGACTGTTTTCTGATTTGATTTGTATACTAGCTGCTTGCATTGAGGGTTTCTTTATTGGACTTAGTTCTTTATATTTAATTTGTGATTATCAACAAAGCCGATCCACCATGTGCTCTATCAGTTGGATGGTTAGCAGTTATGAGATCATAACCTCTTATTTTAAAAAACAATTTACTATTTAAATGAGTTTCGGAAATCATAAAGATATCAATAAAGTTAGAGTTAAGAAAATATTCCACCTCTAATTTGTGATTGGAAATACCATTCGCATTCCATATTGCCATTCGAAGATTTAATGACATAGTCTGGATATTAAGGTAGACATCATATTCATAAGCGTATTTATAAGCTCATTTTGCTTGTTGATCATTATTTCAATCTTTTTGAGATAGGAGTCTTCAATATTTTCTGTTGTAGCAGCTTTAGCTACGTTAGCGTATGACAGAGGACTTTCGAAGTTTTGATTTATTGAATTCATTCTAACGTTTTGATTTGGACTATTTCGGTAGTTTTCAAGAAACGGATTTGTTGGAAAAATTTTATTTTGATTAGAGTTGTTTCTTTTAGCAACAAGTTCCTGATTTTGACATTCTGTTGATGAATGATCCATACCGCACTTAACACAACGAAAGGGTTTTTTGCAGTATGCCTTTGTGTGCCCAAATTGCTGACAACGATGACATTGAACTAAGTCGCTATATTTTCTCGGAGGCTCAACTTTAACTATAGCATTATTTATGTACCTGATATCGAAAGCTGCTTTATTGTTTCCATTAGGCTCTAAATCAACGAAAAACAAACATAAACTGACTTTTGTTGTGCGGTTTTTCACATTTATTATGTTTCTAACACAATGACCTAATTGTTTTAATTCTTTTTTTATATCATCAATTGGAGTAGAATAATGCAAATTTTTTATGACTATTCTATAAGGTTTTTCTTGCTTAATTTGATAAGTATGAAATATTACATTACTACTTTCTAAGTGGCTTACTAGTTATCTAAAACTTTCAACATTTTTAACCATAAGTTTAATCTGTCCACCTGTAGATGACTTTTAAGAAAATTCATCTTATGTTATTGTTTTTTTGCAACAATTGTTATCATTTTACTTATGTTTGTTACGTTTGGTATGAATATGGGTGGTGGTTTTGGCTGATTAGTGTTTTCTTCTTCTTTTCTCTCCTCGGTGAATCCGTCATTAAACACATCTATGTCTTCATCTTTTAATTCGGAAAACCAGTTTTGGTTGGCGACAGCTTCGCAATTATTACACTGAGAAAAAAACACATACCTTGCTCTGGTAAAAAATTTCTCTATTTTTGATAATAGCAATTTTCTCTTTTTCAAATAAATTTTTCTTCAATTAGAATAAATTTTCACATTTTCGAAGAAATATTTCTTTACTTCTTTCTAGGAAGTGGAAATATTTCAATGTCTCTAATAATGATAAGTATTTTTCTCGCACAAAAAATTTCTCATTTATAGAGAAATTTTATTGAAAATGAAAAACTTTTCTTATATTTTGATAAAAAATTCACTATGAGGAGTATTTTCTTCAATAAAAACAAATATTTTCTCAAAAAAGAAAGTATTTTTCTCTAAAAATGATATATTTTTCTATTTCATTGTAGCTTTTTATCATTTTTAGAGAATTTTTAGTATCGCAATTAGAGAATAGCATTCTCTGGAGCAAAGTCTATACCATTTTTCTCTAAATGTGATGCCTTTTTCATCATATTCCGAGACACTTTTTTCTAAGTGTAGGAGTTCGCTTTCTGTCGAGTTCTGGCGATTCTAAATGTTTTCTTTTGACGGCATTGCTAGCTTAGACTATCTGCCACCCAGCTGCACTATCTTCGTCTCCCTCCACTCTTCACTCATGTTGAGTCAATGCAGTTATTCGTAAACACCTAATATTATTGCAATTGTTTTTGTTTTGATTGTTTTTTTTTTATTTTTTTTTTTTTTTTTTTTTATTTGTATTGTTTTTGCTTTGAATTGTAACACGTGATTGCTTATATCACGCAGTGACACGACTTCACTCATTAAAGATCAGTTGGCTACTCATGTAATAAATAATTTCTAAAATTTTGGCAAATTGTAGCTGATAATTTTTAACATAAGGCTTATATTTGACAGGAGAAACTTAATAATGAACTCTTATATTACAAAAATATGAATAGATCTGATGTAGCCTAGATTTAAAAATATAAATTCATATAAATTCTCAAAGAACAAAAAATAATGCGGTCGTGCCAAAGATGAGTACATAAAACCATTTGTAATGTATTTGAACTGTTGCAATTTTTCAACATAGAAATGTGATAGCCGCAGTAGTTTTATAACCGAAATTTTTTAAACATATTTTCTTATAAAAAACATGTAAATAAATGTAAAAATTACATTAACTCTACAAAATTATTTTTTTGGGTATTTTTAAATTTTATGCATTTTTGTTATGTACAAGGAAATGGACATTTTTTTATCAACGAAATGGAAGACAGACTCTTCAAATACTAATTTGTTGAAATTTTACCACAAAAACAAAACCATCCTTGGCTATTATGTTGCTGGACATGTAGACAATTAAATTTCAAATCAAAACCCAATTTGACCTACAGGAAATTATTTTTCAAAAATTTCTCTCTCATTAAAATTAGTTGATCTAATATGCAAATAAAAAATAACCTACATTTAAATGTACTCAAATTTATAAAACAATTTTAAAACTTGTACATAAACAAAATCCAATTCGTTGCAAGTCTATTCAAAATATTTTCGTATCGTTATCAATCATAATGTTTGCTTAAGCTTTCCAGTTGAATTGCATGAAGCTTCATAATAATTTTGATGCTTCCTTCTTGTTCCTGATATTGTCCCCAAGTGACATATTTCATATTTTTTGTTATGCTTGTCATTTGTTACATTTTCATGGTCTTGCTCGACAAGCTGTCGCTCTTGTGTCACTGTCTATGTCACCGTAGCTGCCAGCGTTGATGTGTGATGAGATTTTTTTTTTACTCTACTTTTTTTGTTTTTAAGTTAGATGTGCATAGATGGAATTTTTTGAAAATAAATTTTCAAATATATGTAACACAACACTATTGCGTTGCAAAGTAGTTTTATAGTGAACAGATTGCTGGAATGAGCAGAGCTGATGACTGCTCAATAAACAGAACATATGAAGCGTATTTTAATGAAGTGCATTATTTATAAGTTTATCACATACATATGTAAACAGAATACTTTTTGGGTACTTTTAAATATTTTTGGCAAAGGATCTAAATTTAAGAATTATGTAGATGTATTCATATAACTTTGCTGTTACAGAAATGAAAGCAAAATCTGCCAACTTTAAATAATTGTACGTAATAAAAGTAATTTTTTGCCAGAGGCTTGAGCATAAAATTGTTTCAATTTTCTGCCATTTATATTTAGCATATAATACATCATGTTGCTTTAGTTGGCAAATAGTTGCTACGTTACACTCTGTTGCCGTCAGAAATACTTTAATAAGAATTTCTAGTTTAATCTAGTTTAAGCAATAAACACTAAACCTGTCAGTTAGGACTACTTAGACGCGCACACTCATTAATCAATCTACTTAAGTATTTCATCTCTTGCAGTACTCATCACATTCAACATGTTAACAAAAACAAAAACAAAAACAAAATATATTTGAGTTTATATATAAATTAAAAGGGATTTGTTAGAACATCCACTGCACTGTTGTGTAGAGCTTTTTGTAGTGAACAGATTGGGTACTCTTTTTATTAAAAGTGAGTGCTGCTAGCTAGATTAATTCAGTTCATAAATTGTTATTTTATGTGAGCGCATCTTAATTAAAACTATAACATAGCATTCAAGTTTCATCATTTTTCACTTTTCATACTACATTGTTTGGCTGAAACTTGAGTTATTACAAAAAAAAATTCCTTTAATATAAAATAAAATTACTTTAATGGAATGCTCTGCACAAATTTTGTTTTATTAGATTCGTAAAAAATGCTTTAACAATACTAAAAGTTGTTTGTTAGAATATAAGTTCAAATCGTAATCGTAGTATGTGAAGGTAAGTGCTTGTGCTTATTTAAGTAAGTAGTAAGTGAAGTAAGTGATAAAAATTATTTTCTATTATCATGTAAAAGCTATCTTAAGAAAGATATTTTACATTTAGGAATTTATAGTAAACCTAAACAAATTCATTGAATGAAATTCATCGAATTATTTAAACTGAATTTTATGCATTTCTTGACAAAAGTTATGTTCTCAATTCTGTGCACCTAAGTCCAAGCTAAAGCCTAAGCCCTTACCACAAGCCCAACTTTACCACACTCTTATCACAAGCCCATGATCAAGTCCCATCCTAGAGCCAATGCCAAGCCTAAGCCCAAGCTCAAGCCGAAGCTGTGAGGTGTAATATACTATATATATTTTTTTTTTAGTTTTACAATTTCCCATATCGGTTGCTTTCTGAGTGTAATTTTCGTTAATGTTTCCTAAATTAACCTAAACAAGTAGCGTTAACAAAAAGTTTGTCTATAACACAAACTTATTCTACGACACGTAAAAGTATCTGCAACGTAAAATTATCAATAAGAAAAAGTACTTTTCACAATGTGCTTGGTAGCACTTATTCTCACGTCAAAATCTCTATACACCGGTCGAAATACGAAATGTCAATCAAACCACCCACGCGGTTTGCCAAAAATTTGACAAGGCGAGAACTTCCGCTGAATCGACCTCTTTTGGCTGATAAGCAACCGACATGACGTCTTACCTAAAATATTAATATTTAAACAAATAAAAACTCAAACTTAGGCTAAATGAAAAAAAAAACTTTCTAGTTCTATGTTCGGAAAAATAGTTAAGGTGCAGTAGTGCTAGTGCAAAAGTTAAAGCGACTAAAAGCATCGCCACTCAGCATATCTCTAGCCATACAGCGTAGCTTTAAAAACTGGGCAGAGCTCTAGCCACACCGCACAGAGTCGCATCATTCTTCGGAGCATTTAATGTCGCACTGAAGGCATTAAAATCGATCAGTCCGAATATCACAATCGGCAACCAAATCCATCTATAAGTTTGATTAGCTATAGCTTGTTGAAAGCATAAAAGATAGACAGGTTAAGTAGTTAACTTACAAAAAAAAAAAACAAATTATATCTTAAGTTAATCAATATTACTTATATTTTTTCTATTTTTATTTTTCTTTTTACATATATAGCAAAACCTCTGTTGTTTAAAATACTTAAAATAAACTATAAGATACATCAATAATTTTAGGGTTAATTAGGTGAAAAGAAAATTAAGAATAATAAAAAAATAAAGGAACAAAACAGACGAAGAGACCTTAATTAAGCAAAATAACAATAATCTTAAAATCAAAACAAAACATGCAAACTACAAAATAAAAACAAAACATATAAATTTAAAAATCAAACCAGAGACAAAAATGTTAACTATGATCAAAACAAACATGTAAACATAAAAATCAACATAAACCATGTATATAATATAATTGAAACGAAGAAACGAAAACCTAGTAAATCTTTCAATCAAAACAGAAGCATTTCATTGACAAAATGTCAAAGAACATAGTTGCTTTAGTTGATGTTATCGGCTTCTTTCTTTTCCTAACTTCATGCTCGCAAAAATAGTGTTGCTATTAATAGCAAATATTTTTTTTATATATATACAA